>OU696664.1:38263998-39495231 GCA_916049575.1 Ancistrocerus nigricornis
TAAGTCTAAGAAGAAAGGATATTCGAAATTTATGTACTCGCTTAGCGACTCGCGGAAAATGTACATACGTTCGTACGTACGAAGGTTATACCTAGTATATACGAAGAGGAGGGAGACCTCGAAAACGCGCTCGTGTTTCGCGCGCCGCGCTATGAATAAATTTACGAGGATTGTTTAAAACCTGTGCCGGCCCGACGATAATTTCGCACGTGAATTCTCCGGGACCCGTGCTTACCCTGTCTCTACGGACGATCCTTTACATGCTGTTTTACTCGGTCCCGTTTGCATTTTGACAGGGAAAAAAAATTGACATAGTTAATTATGAAAATGTGGGACGACGGGAATAATACGTGTGCACTGGCGACTAATATCGTTTTAATTACTCGAATCACTTTTATGCGGTAGTATAATATTTAAGGTAATGAAAAAATTATCTTTGCTCGGATTATTTCTATATATGGAGCACTGATGTTATTTGAGGAATTTCTTTTTTCTCTTTTTACAATTTCTCTTCAGTTACAATAATTTAATCAAATTTGGAGATTTTTGATTCGTAGGTTCCTCAAATACGAAGTTAAATATAGGACAAGAGATGTACAAACGTACAGTATTGAAAAAAATATCTGCATATGGTCCAGGGAGACTTCGAAACTTCAAGAAACGCAAAAAAGATAGAATCTCAAATTTTTACTATAATACGATACTCTTTCCCGTAAAAGTCTATCGACGTTAGAGATAGTCAATTGTTCTCAAACTTGACAAACTTTTTTTCTAAAATGTTATTTCCAAGAGATCTACTTTGAATACCTACAAATTTTACATCAACACGATTGATAAATAATTGATGAAAAAGCCAATAGATACGAATACTTTCACTTTTAACGATTCATCAAATGAATTATCGATTCTTTCATTTATCCTCTAACCCCGAATACCCGGTGATAAATTTTCAGATGGTTTATATACGAGGCACGAATCTTTTGCTCGATTCTCTTCTTTATCTCGGGCTACGTTCATGGTCCAGTTGTACGGCGGACGATTGGTAGAAATTCATGGGAGCGCGATAAACGGCCGACATTTGGCATCGACGTAACCGGCCTCTGATTGAGGCTTAATTGATTTATTCGAGATTCGCGCCTAACTACGCGCCGATTAGGACGAGCTTGCGTGAACTCGTGACACGCCACACGAATCAAGCTTGTTCATCGTTATCGAAGACAACGGGTGTGCCAGAGATTGTGAAAGTAGCCTAAGTCATACATATTCTTTTAAAGATATGTAAATATTTTCTCTTTATTTATAAATATTTTCATTATATCGTACACCTAGATTAAAACTTGTTTTCTTTCTATAAAAGAAGTTGCATGGACAAATAAAACAGATTTATAAATATTTTATTCTATTATATTATAATATTCATATTCTAAACAGTAGACTCCTACCACACAGCGACATGACCATAAGTTTGTCGACATTTCTAAACAAAAGTGTTTATTTAAGTTGGTACAGTGTCGATCTAGGTGATGACAAACTATAAGAGGTATAATATATTTGAATGATTAGGACCATTTATAAATTGATGGGTAAAAACTAATCAATTTTTCCAAAATATTTCAACGTCACATTTTACATTTGCACGAGTATAATACTTTATAATGTTTATATCCCTTTAAATAAATATCTTCGATTACCACATATATGACGCTTGAATAATACTGTTTAGAGATTGAAAATACAAAACTTTTTTGAATTCAATATCGTTAGCTTGACTCTCCATACTATACCAAAATCCACTTTTACACTAACAAATCTCCTAAAATCCTACTACAACTCTATATCGGAGAAATTGTTCATCAACCAACCCAATACTTTCTTTTTAAACCTCAGCATGCACGCATTCGGTAAATAGAGTTTCGACGTTTTAGTTGAATTTTCTCCCACAAGATGTTTATATTCCGCGGACACACGCAATACGCAAACAAACGTAAAAAGTGGGTGGGGT
Organism: Ancistrocerus nigricornis; assembly: GCA_916049575.1. Taxonomy (NCBI): domain Eukaryota; kingdom Metazoa; phylum Arthropoda; class Insecta; order Hymenoptera; family Vespidae; genus Ancistrocerus; species Ancistrocerus nigricornis. The sequence continues at coordinate 38,266,001 of OU696664.1, forward strand.
GCGTGTGTGTATGTGGGTGGATGGGTACGAGGGAGCGTGTTCGAAATTTAAAGCTGCTCGAGCGGCGATTCGAAGCGATGCGGTTGCATCGCCGCGCGCGCAAAGGACATTCGCGAATGGGCGTCGATTTACAAAGCCGAATCGCGTGGTAAACTGGCAGGCATTTCACTTTGTGATTTCTAAAACCGCAATACGAACGCTCGTCGGGTGACGAGAACGTGATGTTTAAACGATCGTCCTCCGTTACGTATCGTCGAACGAAAAAATGAGAGACAAATTTCCTTTCAGACATTCGATTACTCGTTCCTAAAAAGTTTTAATTGGATCTGTATGTGATTTTTTTTTATAATATTGGAATGCCTATTATGAAAGTGAAAGAAAGTATGAACTATGAGAATCCCTAAAAAATGTTAAGATATCTCGAGAAGTTCTATCTAAACACTGAAACGGAGAAGAATATAATTTATGCAAGTTGCAGTGAAATTGAAAAATTCGAAATATCATCAATTTTATCTTCGTCATTATTCCTGTTATAATAACGAGCAGAAAACGAACCTCGAATAATGACAATATAAAAGTAATATCACTCGTACGAAATAACGAAAAATTACAGCCAGCACGCTATTATACGTAATATTTAATATTCTCGCTTCCTCTAATAAGAAATTTAAAGATACTTCGACGAAAGAGAACGAGCGAGTAGAAAGGAAGGAAGGAAAGAACGAAAGGGCATTATTTCGTAAAATCTTCGGAAAATCCTCGAAAGAAAATCCGAACTCGTAATATTCTCTAAATGAGAACGATTAAAGGAAGAAGGAGCGAGAAAGTCACGCTTCGAAATATACTTTCGCATGAATATTAAACCCCCTCTAAAGCCAGTTCTCGTTAAGCGAGTCGCCTCCTCGGTAAAAAGAATTACGACCTCTGCTCGGTGACGGTGGTGTAGTGGTACTGGGTAGGGAACGACAGAGAAGAAGAATAAGATATTTTCGTTCTTTCGTGCACAGAGCGGTGAGTCCTCCGAAAACGACGATTTGGCCGGTATTACGCGGTAAGAATACATATCCTTGGCCACGGAGTAGGTACGCCGTTACGAGCGAAATTCGTGCTTCAACCTCGCATTCTTCTCCGTTACGTGTCCTCGAAACGAATGGAAAGAGAAGAAGGGAGAGATGGAAAAAGGGAGAGAAACGACGGTCGTACGAACGCGCCCGTACTCCCTTCAGCCGTTACCGTAAACGTACTTCTTTTTCTTCTCTCTATATCTGCTTCTTTCCCCTGTTTTAGCCTTTACCGAAAGAAGCAGAGACAAATCTGTGGTGGTTACGGCAGGAGGGAAAAGAAGGGACATCGTTTGAATCTCCCGCCATGACGGCGAAATGTAGGCGGGAGATTTGGATGGTACGCGAAAGTTAGGAAGTACGCAAAGTTCGCGTTTCGAACGATCGAGTGATCATGAAATTGTTAAATATTGTAGATTTATGGGATTACGTTCGTCAATGTCTCGTCGGTATTACAAAGTTTTTTAATAAAATGACTTTCCAATATCTTAAGACAGTAAAACTACAATTTCAAAGACCTATAGATACTTTTAAAGAAAAATCATTTGAAATCGTTGGTTCCCAACTTTTGTCTCAAACATTTTACATACTTTCAACTTTTCCATACCTTATGTCATCTAAACCACATTTATTGAGAAAGACTTCTATTTATTTCTACCATATGAGCTATATTTCCATCCCAACAATGATTGCTTGTTTCTAAACTTTTATCTGCGGATGAAAGGCTTTAGAAAGAAGTACCGCCATTCGCATACCTACCGCGTGACGATCCACGCGACCATCGCATAACTACCACGTGACCATCCTGCATTTGAATAAGCCACCCTATATAAAGATTTAAGCTTTTCTCGATTCGCTTTGGAAATCTGTAAGAAAAATTTACAAGTGTGCCAAGATGAATACAGCCAAAGTTCCCCGCGTAAAGGCCAAAAGTTTGTCATCTATGCAAGCCTCTTCCTCCTCCACCTCTGCTAGCATTCTATCTAATACTTCGAAGGTAGAGAAGACTCATTGATTTCCACGCTACGTGACAGGCGCGCCCGACCGTGAGCATTTTCAGGATCGTAGCGTGGCTCACGGAAGAGAACGGAATGAAGATACGGACTCATCCTCCTTCTTTCACCGATGTAAAAGCGAGCGGAGAGTGGATTGTCTTGTTTTCCAGCTCGCTGGAAGAAAACCCGGTATACATATCTCGTTTCACGTGCAGCCCGATCGATTTTTTCCAAAGAAAGGAAAAATGAAAAAAAAGAATAGCGAATCTTCCACCACGAAACTGTCTTGTGCTAATGAAACACGTTAGGAAATTGATAGATTCAACTTTAATGAAATTCAGTATCTAATATACGAGAAATTAGTATAATGATATCATTTCTATGTGGTACTAACGACTGAATGTAGTCCATTACGTGACGTTAAACATCATTTGTATGCCAATGTCATATGTGTGTCGCTCTAATTGTGCTAATTGCACACATAAGTGTCGATAGTTTATATCAAAGATACACGAATGGTAAGAGCTACATATACGTTTGTGATTGTCTGATTAGTACAAAATAAACTAATATTTGAGTATTAGAGGTGAATGTTATCTGTGCAACTACCTAGCTTGTACAGAGGTTAATATTAACCTCTTATTAACCTCATATATCCACAAAGCTGTATTTTCTAAATCTTATTTGATTTCACCATCAAAACTTTTGTAAATATACCTCATTGCGATTTCGTGATTTAAAGATTAATTTTTCCAAATTTTACAATGTCTCAGTTATTTTCTAAACACGAGAAAAGAATTCGCGTTATAAAGGATCACCTGTTAACACCATTAAAAAAAAATATATATTATTTACCCAAAAGTTTACTCTCAACACCAGAATAGCTCGTTCTCCGCAAACTATCGGTATCCCCTTCTTTCTAAAAGCCAAACACTATCAAATTATAAATTTCCAAGCGATTCAAAGCAATTTCCATAGGTATTTGCTCTGATGGTATGTTCGAAGACGATGGAAACTAAGGGAATGTTTGTTCCCCGCGGGAGATACAACTCGTTCATTCGGTGTCCCTCTCCGCAAAGCGATTTGTCCATTATTGTCCAGGACGAAGACGCGTTTGGCCGAACGCCGGAATTCCTGGATTGCAGTCGTCATCACCCATAGAGAGAGAGAGGAAATGGTGATGTAAACGCGACTTAAGAAACCGCGAATTGGCAGTCCGCTTCGACTTCGTGCCTCATACATAGAACACTGAAACTACGCGGAGGCACGCAAAACGCTTCGAAACGGTTTAACAAGCGTGTCGTCTTTGCCGCGTTTGGTGGACCGTGTCCAAGTAGTTGGCCACGCTTTATTCGCTACCCTTTCCCTTCCCTCTCTCTTTTTTCCTTCTTTTCTACAGTTTATCGTACGTGATCGATTTCTCTATCCACCTTCTACCGTCTTACGCTCGTGCACGAAGAAAAATCGTATATTACGAAAACAGAAAGAAACGTACGCGGTAAGATGAAAAATAAATTTGTTTCGTATTACGTTGCATCTCTCGGAAAGTCGCGAGTGAAACGGTCACGGTCGTAGGATTTTTGAAAAGTCACAAATTCCCGCGTACACGCGCGAGATTCAAAGACGCCCCGGGAAACTATAAATTTTATCGGACGAGTACGTAACCTACGAAACGTCTCCTTCCAAACTTCTCTCGGATTGCGAACAAACCCATCATCGTTTTCGCTTCTCGGAAGCGGTGGAATACTTCGCGAAAATGCGAGATGCGCGCATGCTACAATATGCGGTTATTTACGACGTACGTTAGATACACACACACACACACGCTAGGTTATATGTATATAAGGACACGTAGACGTATATCTACGAAGACACAGAATGGAGAACTTTACGTTGGTTGTATGTATGCGTGTACGAAAAGGGTAAAAGATAGAGCAGGAGAGAGAGAAGTAAAGAATGCAAGGGGCAAGAGGAATCTAAAATATTTACGTCTGGCGCACGGAACGCACAAAGATAAGGACGTTTGCTAGCGAAACACTCGCACGACATCAGTAAACAAAACGTTTTACCCTCTGGACTTGGATAGCTACTCGGGTCTGAGCGCTCGCGCGTGAGTCTTCCCAGGCAGTGCCTTTTCCCAAAGTTCCTTTCGAAACGGACTCTCGCCACCCTCGAGCGCTCGTAATAATACACCCGAAGTAGGAAATTAAACGTCCTACTTAAACAAACTACTATGCCGCGATATGGGTCGCTCGTTTTGTTGACGTAACTTTTCATTAGGGAAAACAGCGAAGGTCGCGAATTTCTTTTCATCGTTGATTAACTACCAAGATGTTGGTATAGAGGAGAGTAGAAGAAATGGTATAGAAATTGGGTGTCGGAACCTTGCCAGATGATTAACAAACATGGTCGCGTTTACCTATTCGAGGATACTGACAAACGTGTGTATGTTTTTTTTATTCGCAATAACGACTAGCTACAGAAGGGAATATTATTTTTCAACGTATTTTTAGTTATTTAATCGCTGTCCATTGAATATAATTAAATATAGGTAACCATCCTAACACACGATCACGAATTTATTTCTTTTTGCTTGTATGGATTTAAGAAAAAAAATTTTGATTCTAATAAGTTTTCGAAATCTACCTTCCCCGTTTTTTGTACATACTCTGACTCTCATATAACACGATATTTTCTGACCTATCTACCGTATAATATGAGGATTACCTGTATAATTACTCAAGAAACTTGATAATTTCTTACCAAACTTTTCAAAAGAAGTCATCCCTAAAGAAGTTAAACGTGTACTTATTTTTATCTTTGATAATAAATTAGACACGTGATTTTGTTAAACGACAAATCTTGTTTTCGAAATACCTGAAAGTCCTCGGAGATACAATTTCGAGTCTCGCTCGACGAAATCCAGTCCGAAGGATTTTAATTAAAGTCACCGACGTGCGTTTTAACGAAATCACTTTCACGATGCAACTGAAAATTTCATTTATCCATCGCTCATACGAGACTCGACAGGGGAAGAAAGCAAATATTTTCCCATCGTGCACGTTCGTCGAATAAATTCGCGGTCGCGACCGTTACACGCTCTTGGAAATTAATGCGCTTTCGTATTTTTTTAATTAACATCCCATCGGCCAGTCTCGTTAACTCCACTCTCTCTATTCGAGACACGATTATCTCACGTAATACTCACGCGCTTGCATGCACGCGCGCGCATCGATCATCGTTACAAATGGCGAAAGCGCTTCCGCCGAAATCGCTCACGGTCTTGATAAATGTATTATCGAATTAATTTAATGCACCTCGGTATTAATAAATTGACGAATTAAATCGTCACGCGGAAAATAAAAGCGGCGAAATATTCGATGGGCACTCGGCGGTGCGTTATTACACGGAATTTAACGTCAGCCGGTGCCGTCGGCTAATTCAACGATAAATCAAAGAAATCGACCGTATTATCGACTTTATCTTCCCTACCTGTTGTTACTTCGTGCATGAACAAATATATATACATCCTCGATAGCTAAAATATCCCTCCATTTATCGCAATTATTTTTACAAACGCGTATCAGTCGACGCTCATCGATAACATCCCTATTCGCTAGATTTATTCGATCATATTTGAAAACCAATATATATTATCGGTCTTAATGATTTGAAATGAGACAGAAAAATTACACAGATTCAACGATAAATATTTTAACGGAAAACAGTTCGAAATATTGTGAGTAGTTTTTGACCTTTTCCGGTCGTCCGTCGAACTCGATACTTTATTTCGAAAACGAGTATATATTTTTGTTGCAGAAAAATGAACAATATTATCTAATGTGTATATAAAATCGTATAAAAGTTTGTTATTCTATCTAAAATATGTTGTTTAATATCACTGTGAAAGTGTACATAAATTATCCAAATGTATGTAAAAGCCCTCATACTCGGATCTATCTTTCGAATTAGTGATCGTCTCTTAATTGCTACGTCTATCTATGCACAAATCTTTGACAAATTTTTCACACGATCGGATAGATCGATCTCTCAAAGTTCGTTCGCGAGAACGTACATCACCCAATTGTCTCTTCGTTCTCTTATTTTTTTTTTCATCCGGAAATGACGCGAAGAGTATCGCGAAATTCATTCGACGGTTCGTGATTCACGCTGTACTACACACGCCTCTCATCAGGATCCGGAAGCTGGAGTAGTAGTAGTAAGCGACGGCCGGGTCATAGCGGTAGGATCAGCCCGAATGGGTGCTCTTAGTGATTACATTTGCAAGTCAAACGAGCTAGTCGACAAGATGGCAGAAATATATACATACCTACGCGTCTCTGTGTATATATATCCACATAGTATATCTATATACATGTATAGAAAGTATAGTAGGTTATATATATATATGTGGTAAACATAGTGCGTGTATGAATACGTGCGTGTCCGTGTAAAGAAATGAGCGAAAAACTCGCGAAAAGAAGGCTAAGGCGAAAAATGAGAAAGCTGGTGAAAAAAAAAAGGAAAAAGTACGAGAGGGGAAAAGAGTATCACAGCGGGATTTGTTATCTTCTTCGAAAAAGTGTCGTGAACAGATCGGCTTGAGAAAGAAAGAGAGAGAGAGACAGCGGGAAAAGCCATGAAAGAAAACAAGGAAAGAGAAAAGACAAAGAAGAAGCTTCTATCTTTGCGAGTGAGGAGCGCAGTAAAGCGAGTCTCGTATGGAAAACGAAGCGTATCCTTCGAACTGAACGCGACGTTGTCCTCTCTAGGATGGTAAAATGAAAAAGGGAGAAAGAAGAAATGATCGTCAGGTAAAAAAGACTGAAATAAATAATCTAATTGTTCATAAATAATCGTTGATTTTCTAATAGATCGTTAGAAAACTATTAATTCGATTTTTCGATCTTAAAATGAAATATTCGAAAGAGATAAAGATGACCTGGAAAGATCAGGAAATTTTATATTTTCGAACGAAATGACTTTCTATCGTGTCAGCCAAGACAAGGAAGAAGATTTCTTGAACGATGGAATCAAGCTGAGGTATGCTGTAGAAAAAGAAAATGACAAGATTGTAGGAGGAGGTAGGGGTGGTAGGAAAGGAAAGTAGAAGGTGTCGGTGTTGGAAAAGGCTGGCAGGTTTATCCCGGGCTAGCTTCATTTTCAACCCTCCTCTGAATATAAAAGACAATTTAATTATAGGGGGATTTTCAAAGGGAAAGTCCTTTCCTCTGGTCTCTACCTTTCTCTCTCTTCTTTTCTCACTGTCCTCCCTTTATCCCTCTATCTGTCGACATTTTATCCTGTAAGAAGCCCACCACCGTTGGTGAGAAAACGCTTTGACGTAGCTACTCGTTATAAGAAAGCGTTATATAACAACGATACGCATCCACTGTGAGCGCGTGTACGTCCATATTACCGCGTATGTGTGTAAATATATGACTTTATAATCCACTCGTACGAAATATACCCGCGATGGTCCATTCATCTTGACCACCAGAAATAATTCCTTTATCTCTCGTAGCATCAACGAGTATATTGCCAAGCCAGAATTCACCTTTTAACCTCATATACCGGATAATACGAATTTTATTACGAACTCCCTGCAACCCGTATAAGACAAGCTTATTTCTTCTCTGTAGGAGACCAAGTTCTTTGAGAATTCAAGGCTGACTAAGAGTCGATCGAAAAACGAGACTAACTAAAGCTTTTTCTAATACAAGAATGATTCAAGGAAAAGGAAAGATAAAATTCACTTTTATCTCTGGTCCGATCGGGATTCTCGGAAGATAGAAAATTAAAACGGGTAGACTTTATACCATATCGCTCGTGGAATACACAGGGTGAGTTTATTTAACATTCGTACATGATATGACCCTGTATAATAAAAACAAACGTTTTAATGACCAGAAATAAAGAAAGTACAATCAGACATAAATTAGTTCTTATGACTTCCATTTATTTGAAGAAACAAAAAAAAAAAGACACGCCTCGAAGTAAACCCAGCAAACGCAATAAAGCGAAACCCCGTTATAATATACACGCCATCGCGTACACGCATATACCCAAAGAGAGAGAGACAGGAGAGAGTATAAGGTGGGAGCCCAAGTGCTTGGGGTGATCCAGATAAACGTATCACTTTGAATAGACGATGCGGTTTCAGCACCGGTGATAAACCCACGATAAAGTCCATCCGGCAAGCCAAAACGAACTTTGCGTGAGTATACGAGAAAAAAGAAAACGGGGGAATAAAAAAGGAAGGAAAGAACGGCTAATTCTTGATACGATATACACACGAATTAAGAGGCTGTCGTAACAAACAATGGCGAGCATAGCAGGTTGCTTTCGACGAAACGTGGAATTACATTCGTTCGTTGTAATTTCTAGGCTCGTGAGTAACACAGACACGGATAAGCGATGGTAGTGGAGGGTGTAGTCGATAGAGGGGGTATAAAAGGGCTAAAGAGCGAGAGCATGGTATACGCGTGGCTTTAATAAAAACCTGTTTACCTCCCCGAACCACCCACCACGCCTCTTGACCTCGTTTTTTACATACAATGTGCGTGGCCATACAATCATGGTATACTCCGTTTTTCTTGCCTTTCCCAGGAAAAACGTATGTACATACGTTTGTGTGCTCGAATACACGGCTATACGTTTATATGCATATATGCCCTACTAATAATTGCAGACTACGGGTAATGCAATTAATGCTGCCAACCGCACGCTCTTCTTTGTGCCGGAATAACCTTTAAAGGCGAATTCGAGCGACAAAAAGCTTTCTCCGTCTCTCTGTGCATCCGTCTGTCTGTCTTTCTATTTCCCCCCCACTCTTTTTCTCTCCCTCTTCCGATCTTTCTTTGCTTCTCGACGTAATCTGTTCATAATGCACTACCTCTCGCTTTGCGACAAAAAGGCACACATATACGTTCCATGCACATAAGCTGGTGACATTTTTGTACCGAGCGTATAGCGTTAATGGTTCTTTATTATTCGTACGTGGAAAGAGAGATAAAGATAGAAATAGAGAAAGAAAAACGGTCGCGTATACGTTTGCGTTTGTATATACGTACACACGTCTTCCGTGTGACGAGCACGAACATTATTTAAATTAAAGAGCAAACAATGTTATGTAATACTATCCAGAGTCTACCGAGGAAACGTATGAGTATATACTTTTTAAAAAAAAAAAAAAAAGTACAGTCTTTTCTCATCTAACAAGGAAGGTTCGGCAACTCGAAAATTCAAAAAATTCTGAAACTTTGTGAAAATGTAGTTCATATGATGCTATTAACGGAACAATTTTTTAGGGGTGTAAAAACACACCCCTAAATAATTCTTGACTTTCCGTATTATCGTGAATATTTCCAAAACTATTTAAGATACAGAAAAAAAGTTAAATTGAAAGTTGTAGTACCTTTCATGGTCCATATTTTGGATATTAAAATTCGTAAAAATAAGGGGGTGGTGAGGTAAATTTGGAAAAAAAAAATTTTTTTTTGAAATTTCTAATATCCAAAATATGGACCATGAAAGGTACTACAACTTTCAATTTAACTTTTTTTCTGTATCTTAAATAGTTTTGGAAATATTCACGATAATACGGAAAGTCAAGAATTATTTAGGGGTGTGTTTTTACCCCTAGGACCGTTTTTCAGCAAGAACAAAAAATTGTTCCGTTAATAGCATCATATGAACTACATTTTCACAAAGTTTCAGAATTTTTTGAATTTTCGAGTTGCCGAACCTTCCTTGTAAGTTTATCAAATATATTTCTCCGTGCTTTTTTCCACGACACCCGTTACTTCTAAGCTCAATATCGATGCAATTAATAAATCTTCTTCTCCTTTGCCTCAAATCGACTAATTTTCTCTCGTCCTTTTTTTTCTACCATCCCCGCTGGATTTTAGTATGATTTTGAAAACCGTGAGCACAAACCTTTCCCGTACCGAAGGAGAGTAAGAGCGGGGTTGGTACCCCGTTCAAACTAAATCTTTTTATCATTCGAACGAGTCCGTCGTCCTATTTACGGTCCGGTGAACAAATCAGATTAATCAACGGTCGCAGCGTTGGCCCCCCATCGTAGATTCTCGTTCGTTTACCGAAAACGAACGAAAATGCGCTCGCAGCGTACAGATTAACGCTCCAACCTGTACGTTGGTATATACGTCTGTACGTGAATATCCTACGTATAGTATACACACATATAGTACATAATTTACACGAAGGGGAGTAAAAGCACGTAGAAGCGAATTCGTAATCCACGATGTAATCGTAATAATTAACAAATTCCGTGTAGTACTCGGCGTAGTAGTGAGAAAGACGACGAACGAGGAAGACGATGATGATGTTACTGATAATGATGATGATGATAACCGGATGAGGTAGAGAGGAGGGAGGGTAAGCACAGCATGGCAGATGTTTGCGTTACGAATACTCCTGGATAAATGATGCACCCGCACTTCGCTCAGCCCCTCGGTGGGCGCGCGCCCGTGGTTATTTCATCGCTTGTAATACGCACGATAAAAGGATCGAATTACTTGCAGCAGCTCGCAGCCGGGTAGTTTCATTTGGATTTTACCGCAGCGCGGTCGTGATGCGTTTTCCGTCGGATAGCGCAGCACGTACCCGTTCCTGCGGTTTATTAATCGTAATTTTAGCGAGCGTTTGCCATTAGGAATGTCGAAGTGGATCATCGGTGAGGGATTATAACAGACATTTTAAATTCATTTAAACTAAACGTTTTTAAGTCCCTCTCTGGTTCCATTATTCTCTCTCGCTTTGCAATTTGCAAATATTTTATAAGAATTGTTCCGGTTATCAAGAGATTATAATAACATTTCAACAGATTTGAATAAACAAGGTTTTAATACACTTTGGATAGGGAGGGGAAAAAAGAGTCTGAATAAAATAGGTATATACAAGTTTGATAACGCAACATTTACCGATGTTATACACGAGTACGATGCACGTGAACGAGTGAAAATAAATTTGTGCTCTTCGACACGCAATTGGAATCACGCGAACAACCCTAATAAACCATTGGACGTGACTTTAATCACACGATTTGAATCGAAAGAATAATTAACCCTCGAGGCGAATGCGATCGCACGCTCAAAAGAGAAAAGGAGAGAGAGAGAGAGAGAGTGGAGGAAGAGAGAAGTAACGAATCGTTCGTTGGAAACACGACTAACAAAGTCTCAACGTTCGAGAGAAGTAGGTAGGTAGAAAGAAAGGCGGGGGGGTGTAGAGGTAGTAGCTGCGACGCTTAATAAAAGCTCGCTCGAACGTGGCTGCATGCGGATTTCATGGGGCTATTCTTTCCGGCTGATAGATGCCCGCCGCTATGGATTCAAAGGTTCGCAGAAGCCCCTTTATTCATGACCGCCATTATTTCGGGCTGCGTTTCTGTCCTCCCGATTCAGCCACGAAGGAGGAGCTTGCTACTTCTCTCTCGTACTCTCTGGCGCGATAGTAGGCGCCATTTATATCTAGGAAAATCCGTGGAAAATCTCACGAGATCGGCCTACGGGCCGATTTTCGCGTACAACCTCGTAACAATGAGCATTATTAAATATTCGCTTGGGACAGCGAAAAGAGAGGGGGTAGTATAGGGTAAAAGGGAGATAGAGGAAGAGAGAAGTAGGACAAAGACAGAGAGATGGCAAAGCCTCGCGCGTGCGGTGTCATTTACATATAAATTGCTCGCCTAAAATCATACTCGCGTTTAATTTTCCGCTCCTAGGACGAGCCTCGTTGTGGACCGTGCTCGGCCACACACTCTCTCTCTCTCTCTCTATCTATCTATCTATCTCGTGGACTCGTCTGTCCTTTAGTATGATTTAAATTGGCCAAAGGTATCTCTCCGTGATCTCCTTTAAATCAGTCGCGTGAATACGCCGAAAGGAGACTCTCTCGTTACGCGCGAAACTCGAATGACCGGTTTTGCTCGTTTAGAAGTTCCAATGAAAATTTTCCTAAACGCTTGAGAGTAGTACGTGTGTTTGTTGAACGAAGGGAGATGGGAATATATATAGGTAAGGATATCGTTTAAAGGCAAAAGCAGGAGCGAAAGAGAAGGATGCAACGAGATGCAGATTCCGTCGAGCAACTCTCCTCGCTAGGTATATCTCGTTACATCGTCCCTCTGTCTCTGTTTACCCGAAGGACGATTAGGCGCCCTTGCAAGCATGTCTCTCGTGCTTACTTCTCTCACGGTATGCATATAGCGCATAAACCGGTGCATCGAGTCGTAATTCGGGGAGGTTAACTTTGAATATTATCGGTTGGCTCGTCATTTTTAATTGCGATTTTATTTGCGAATTAATTACGAATTTTTACATACGAAAGTGAGATCTTTGATCAGCAATCTCTTGGATTTCTCAATTCGACAAATGTTTTCTTTACATTCTTTTCACCAGCTATAATCGTTAGTATTCAAACTCAGTAACAAAATTAGGTATCTATCTCGTCACATGTATATAATCTTAATTTCCCACACGTTATCAAATATTATATAATAAATGCAAGAATATATTCAAGACAGTATTGAATAATTATTAAGAATCTATGAATATGGTAAATGCTAATAGTGTTTTTTTTGTTGTCTTATAAAATCCAAGACTTCCTTCAACAATTCGTTAACTAAACCCACAATCATTCACAGAGATTTTGTATAACGTAGATAAATACCGTGAATCATAACATTTAAGAAAATAACGTACCTATATCGAAAGGATGCATCTTTAGAATCGTCGAGTAGAATATAAGAAATAGAGAGAGAGGAAAGACACGTCCGCGTGATCGTTGCGCGCTTCATGAAAATTGCAGCAAGGTCTCCTCTTGCTCGTGCTTGCGTATTTCATATTTTACGATGTGTACCGGAGGTCCATCGTGAGGGCAAATAGAAAAAGAAGGATGGATGGTACTACGCTTCTCTCTCTCTCCGTAATACGAAGAGGAGCAAACTCACCGCGGTGCATTCTGAATTTCTGAGGAATGGTTAACGCGCCGTCCGCTTCGCTAACCGACGTTTTACGCGAAACCGTGCATAACGCGTTGAAATGTGCATCGACCTATCCATACCAAGGTTATATCTTTGCTTATAATACCTGCAAAGATATCAACCATTGTTACACTCCGTGAAAGTTGTCCGTTGAGATCGTTTCATGGTTAGAAATGAACCATTTGTAGCTTTGGAATTAAACGATACGGTATACGAAAGTATCCACGCGTTACGTTATTCTCGCGTTGTTGGTTTTGAATAAACGTTATTAAACTTTCGAAGGTTAATATTTGATCTGGTAAATTTAATGAAAATTGCTTTGATTACCTTTTTCGTTATCAGTGATTATAATCTACGTACGTTACATGTTTGTGTATAAAAAAAAAGAATGATCGATAAACAAAAAATAATAATTTTATCCAATTCCTGGCATGCGTTCCATGGAAATATAAATAATATAATTATCCGTGAAACGTCGAGTCTCGATAAACGAGCCGATCTCTTCTCTACGATAGCCTTGAAATAAATCAGCGAACGAGCAAGCGACACGCTTTTTGCAAATGTTATCGCGCGTGTTATACTCTCACGCCGTAACTCGGCGTCGTCGTAACCTCTCCTTTCGCGGCTTGCATTTTCAATTCGCGCACGGTCGAACGTTTAAAACGAAATTAGTCTACGAGACAATAATATATGTGCGACAAGATAGACGCTCCCTCGCTGTTTTGCGATACCGCAAAAGAAAAGAAAACTAGATAGATACGTGTGCGTTTTATTATTTCGAGAGAAAGGAGTAGAGCAGGACATTTTTGATAAAGGTGGAAGGTAGGAAAAGGAACACGTTACGTGGGAGAATATTAAATCACGAAAAAGATCGTACGTTGAACGATATAACGACGCTCGTTTTGAATTTTCAATGGCCACCCATACGTGGCAGCCATGTTTAATGAGCCAACCAATCGAACGTAAATGGAATTACTGTGCTTGGACGAGGGTATAGGAGGAAAGGAACCAAAAAATATCTCGCACGCAAAATCAATCGAGAAACTTGCCGTTCGAAAGAGTTCGCGTGTTTGTGAAAATTATGATCAAAGTTATATCATCAATTACATTTTTTAATATCTAAAGATGAATGAACATTTTTCTATATGAATGTAATTGTTGTTATTCATTTAGGTTTTTTTGAGTTTGCGAAACTGTTTCCGTGTCAAATTTCGAAGATTTGACTTCGGAATCGTTAGCAGGATTTCAGGATCATAGTAGCTAGAAGAAAATTTGGAAACTTTGCGGAATAGGGGGCGATTATTTGAATATAAATTATTTATATTTCATTCAATTGTTAACTAAACCTCTTGAACTCTATTGCAAGAATTCCACGTTAATAATAATTTTATAAAAAATATCGAATTCAAAAACTAACGAGACACACTTCCTGGTAAGCACGAAATCGAATAATCGAAGCACAGAAATAATATCGTAGCACGTCGAGAAAAGAAAATTACTTGTTTCTGAAATTCACATTTCAACGTGATTTAAACGATTCGGGTACAAGTGGAAGCGATAAATATGAATTTCTCAAGATATGTGTACGCCACGCGGTGTCCGTGGGAACGATATTCATCCGATTATAAATCTTTATCCTACGATTTCCCTCGCGAACTCGGTTATGACGTTAAAAATTCGAGGCTATAAAATCACTATTTTGATCTATCATTACGCTCGTTTGAGATAACTGCTAGAAAAAAAAAAAAAGAATAAAAAATAAGGGGAAAGGTCGAGCAGAAAAGAAAGAGTATGGAAAAAGTAAGGGCGTTAAGAAAAATGGTGGTTGGTAGGATCGAGAATATAAATGGGCCCGAGGAAGGAGCCTCTGTCGAGCGTTATCAAAATTGAATTTTCGAATATGGGAGATGGGTAGTATGATAGTTGGTTAGGGCCGGTACTGCAACCTCCACCTTCGAGAGAGCTTCTCCTGTTCGTTATTTATGTCCCCGACGTACGGCTCGCTAGGGCCATTGTCGATATACAATAGAAATTTGTTCGTTCTACGTGTCGGGCAAGTCGAGGAAGAGTACAGAAAAGAGGGGAAGAAAAGATGATAGAGGAAAGAAGTGTGCGAGAGAGAGGTACCCTTAGTAGCACGTTTTCAAGATACACGGAAGGAGTTCCCAGAAGCCGTGAAAACTAGCTCGAATGTTCGAGTGTGTGTGTGTGAGAGAGAGAGAGAGAGAGACAAAGAAGAGGCTCGAAGAGATAGAAAGAAGAAACTAGGGACTCCGGATTGATTGCTCCTTTCTCCTGCGATGTTCCCAAGGACGTTCTCCGCGTACATTTCGAGAGTGCAAAAAGGAGACGTAGTTTCGTAAGTTCGGATCGAATTCCACGTTGTTCCACCGAAGAAAGAGTTTTCCTATTTCTTTGGTAGGTAGGTACTGTTAATGACGAGACTATCGGGGCTTGGATTTTCCACGGATTTCTCAACGTTACTTTGTCGTATCGAACGTACGTCCTATAGGTACGTAAGAAACGTGTAAGTGAAAATCTACACCGTTTAGCGTAAAACTTTCTATGTACATACTTTTAGCACTTTGTCGAGTGAGCAAAGATATAGACACAAAAATTTTACTTTTTATTAAAAACCGACTAATTTATGTAATAAAGATGGTTAATTATTTAATTTCTCGACTAGGTGTCAATATTTTTCTTTCTCTCATTTTATTCTCTCTCTATATAATCAATTATATTCTTCTCTGATAATATTTTTCTTATTCTCTCCTATATCAAATTGTGAATGGATACGAAGAGACGGATGCATATTACAGGAAATAATTATAAATTTATAGGTAATATAAAAAATGTATCGATCCATTTCTCTTTTTCGACGATAAAGAGATTAGGGAGAGAAAAAAGTATGATGATCGACGATAACGCACGCTCCGAGCGTTCCTTATATTTTCCATTTTTCGATATATCGTCGGCAACCGATAAACCGGCATTCGAAGCCGGCGGCCGGTGCGGTTCGCGGGACTACTCGCTGTTGTCGAGATTTACGGCGGCCTATCTGCGGCGAATTTTTTATTGAAATTTATCCGCGAGCCGCAATGAGCGGGCACGCCGGCACGCATTAACGGAGACAAATTGCCGTGACCCTGAGATCGTAATGGCGCTCGGTGGAACTCCCTCCCTATACCGTCTAGGGAAATAAATGCACGAGCGTGTGTCGCGTATTACCCAACGACGAGAGACGAATACGAGTGTATACATTTATATGTAAAGTATATATACTAGGGTGAAATAACTAAATCGCAACCCTAAAGTTGAAAACTATTATTTTAGAGAATCACTGAGACTGGGAGTGTAAAAGTTTCGGGTGAATTTTTGACAGGCTACGGGTGTGATCTATTATTATTGCTCGATGATTCGTTATTTTTTTATTTGTGACTATAGTAAGGGAAGAAACAAAAGTTTTAAAGTGAAAGTACAATTATTTGCAATTTAATTATACAATTGAGATCGATAATGAATTCTACCGTAAAAAATTATAGTTTTAGAAGAAAAAGTGATTATCGTTATCATTTAATCAAGTGGCTCGAAGATTTAAATCGTACTGCCATGAAATTATTGAAATAAAGCAACTTTTTATCTTCCATAAAAATAATCGTCGATGTATTTCTTTCGTTTTTATTAAATATTGACCAGCTCGTTCCTGGAAGCGTGCACGCTTTTACCTTAAGATAATACTAAACTTTATCGTATCCATTTTTTTTCTCGATGGCAAGCCGCTTGGGTTACGACGAATTTGCGCGAGTCAATGCTGAACAGACTTTATAGGATCCAGGTATGTGCGTTAGAATCTTTTCACGAATGAATTTATCGCGGGGTAAGATTTTCTTTTCTCTCCCTCGCGTTCTCCTTTTTTTGGATAAATTCAAAGCGAGATAAGAGAAAGAGAAATAAGGATAAAGGACGTTAGAAACGAGAAGAAACGACGAAGGTACGTTTACGTATGTGTACGTATATACGTGGGAAGCATCGGAAAGGTCTTCCCGTTCGGGAAAGTTTCTTCTTCGTTGGAATGGAAAAAGGCCGGCTCGGTCCCAGACGTGTAATAAATTCATGACGTCGTCCGGGGACTCGTCTAACGGTCGATTAAAATTATTTCGAAAGTATTCAACGGCGATCCCAGAAACCACGGATAATCACGAGTTATTGCGAAAGTTTCACTAAGGACGGTACAGCAGGTAAAAGATATAAAAGAAATTATTTTTTACATTTTGTAACAGATTGTACATTCTTTCGTGGTCATTTTGACATAAATATCAGCGAGCTTGAGTGGTTAAAAATTTTGTAGGAAAAAATTCGACCACATCGTTGCGTACCGAAGCGACAAGTAATACACGTGAAGAATCTTTTACGAGTAAAACCAGATTTTAAAAACGTTATTGTCTTTTCTCCTAACCGGATTTCTCAACCAGACGATCTTCATGACAAAGTAATATAACGATGAATTAAGTGACCTCGTCAAAGAACGAGTTCGTTCCATTGTCATTAAATCGGCTCTCCCGTACCGTCCTTCTACCTATTATGTCCCTTTTTTGAAAAACTTTTTTACAGATTCCTTTCTAAATGTTAATTAACAACAGTGGAGAAAAAATCCGGAAAATTGTAGTGGGGCTGAAAACAATTTTCAAAGTAGGTACTGCTAATTAAAATTTCATTAAAAACGTTCGTTAAGCCGTTGTCTACGATATATGAATCAATCACGCAGAATTTCATAAAGTTTGACCATATACAACGAAAAAGAACATCAAAATGAAGTATTTGTCCAATGTATGTATAAACAACATAGCGTATTGCCTTTAAGCGAAAAGGATCGTTGAAAGAGTTCTTTATGTTTAACGAAAACAATAAAAGCTCGTTTTCAAAGCTTTACCAACGAGCAAGTGGATCATCATACCGTGTCTAATAATAATTTAACGTTTGCTCGAATCTTGAAGTTCATCGGCATGATTCTACTTGGTACGAAGGAAGAGTGAGCGAGAAAGGAAGTAGAAGCGTGAGCGTAGAATATGTTAAGCGTCGCTAAAACCCTCCTCTTCTACGTCGAGAATTAATGACGTTGGTGTCGTACCGGCGAGCACTTTGAAATCCAGTTCCGCCTGAGAAGTTTGCCAACAAAGTCTCTTCCTTCTTCGCGTAGGTACCGGCCAAAGTCGCGCGCGCGCGAACCGAGGACGTATAATTATTTAAGGAAAACTATTTTGACATTTAATGTCGTGGACGCGCGATCTACCCGTTGGTCGTTCTTACTTACTACTTGAACGATATTATTACAACGAAATACTAAATTGGTTGAGCCAAGTTGATTATTCGAAAAGCGATCTAACATTTTTAGATCACTTGACCATGGATTCTAGACAATGGTATTTCTGATAAGGATGGTTTTTTTTTGTTTAATCTATTAATATTGTAATTGTATATTATTATAGTATATATTTCCTTTGTTCCTATCATTGAGTCTATCCTTAATTATTATTTTAATCTTAACGTAGGTATTACTCTGCATTGATACATATATTGCCAAACCTACCCCCTAGAGCAATAAAGAAATCATAACGATAAAATTCGATGTGCCTACCAAAACAAATTATTCGATGACGGTTAATTTTTGTCATTTCAACACGTTAAAATCATGGACAGTGAAAAAAAAAAGACCGTAATTATTTTCCAGAGAATATCAGTTTGCGAAGGCTCAGCGAATTCGCATAGTCGAACGAGTCCGTGTTTCTTGTTAGATTCGAACGTGCTCCTTTCCTCTCCCTCGATTTCTCTTCACGGTCTACGTTTTGCAAACGTCGAATGTCCTCGTTTCGAAGAGGAGAGTTTTGCTCCTTCCTGCGAGTAATTTCGTTTATTGTCATTAGCACGAAGCGAGTTTGGCCAGCAGCACCGGTAGTAGAAGCGGTAACGATAGTGGTAGTAGGTAACACCGGCACCAGCCCACTTTCGAACGGAGCAAGTTTTTAACGAATGAATTCGTTAGAATTCACGCCATTCGAAGGTCCGTCGCGTCGAGCCGTTCCGCGATCTCTTTCTCCCACCCTATCCGTTCCGGGACACCATTCTGAATCCTTTAAGAACTGTAAATTTCCCGGGGGACGATGATAACGACGCGGTCAACCGTACTTCCCGGATTACTTTCCAACGTTCCGAATAAAGTTTCACGCTTTCGAGACAACTTCCTAATTGGCGGAATCTACGGGAGAGTGTTTTATATTTAACCGAATGGATTAAATCGACCTACCGTACATTTTCTTCGTTTAGTTACTTTTCTATGTTTCCGTGACTCGTGAACGCGATGAGGTAAGCGAGTAACGAATGTAAGCTTGATCGTTCCGTACAATCCTTTACTTAAAACCTTTTATGTAAGTATTTGACTGCAAATACGATGTAAATACCGTAGTTTTCCGCTTTTTCAGATTTCCTAACATTTCTTTCCGTTGTGAAGTTAATGGAGGTTCGAGCCATTTTCTTGTTTGTTTAAAAACTTCTACTTTGGATCTCGTTTCCATTTTTAAGTTCTTTCTAGCTTCGTTAGAAAATACGAGAGGAATCACATTTGCAAGTAATTAGAAAATAAATAATTTTGTTAACACGGTTATTATGATAGCGCGATTTGATAGAAGATAGCTATGGTAACGTTAAGATAGAGCAGGATTTAGCACAATGGATGCAGAATGCCAATGAATTAATCGTTTGCGAAATTTTGTCAGGATCGGTCACGTTTTGGTAATTGCACCAAATATATATATTTTTTTATTAATATACCTACTCATAATAATTTCTGTGTTTTTTTTTTTTTTTCATGAAAAGCAAGCAAATTTCATCTCAAAGCTAACTATAGCTTCCGAGATACAGCGTTTTGAAGATTGGATTCCTAGCATTTCTCGAGAAAATCGGACGAATTTTTATCTCCCGATCTTGTTCTCCAAAATTCATAACCGCGTGATCGTAAAACGACGAGGATCTTTTTCTTATAGTAAAATAATGGAGAGAAGCTAGAATTGGATAAGCAAGAATATGCAGCTACTGTAACTTTCATCACTTAAAATAGAATTCTCGTATTTTCTCCGAAACAATACGTCCTACAAATACGTTGTTATTTATAAATAAACCAGGCCAATCCTTGAAATAAAATATTGTCCGTCATTACAACGTTGTAAACTCGAAAAATTAATTTTAATATCTTGCAAATCAACAACACTTAATCACGTCTCATGTTACGTTTCGTTATATTTCCAGATTAAATATTCACATTGTAATACTTCCACCATTCTAACGAACCACTTGCAAATTTCGGAAATTTCGTAATACGTAAGTCCTTGGAAAGAAAAATTTCGTTATTTCGTCGCTTTCAAAGAAATCAACTCATCTCCCATAGTTCCATTTCTTCCTCCCCCTCTCTTAGGATTATAAAGAGAAAGGTAAGTCGGGATAGCACGCGGAAGAAAATTCAGGGAACGCGTCGGAAGCCGACGCGGCAAGTTTTTATCGCGGAATCCCACGACGCAATTTTCTATCTCTTGCTATATCGTGACTCCGAACGTTTCCAAACCCCTGTTTTTCTCAGCTCTCACTCTCATACTCTACAGTCTCCGCCCCTATCTGCACGCTTTCTCCAACGAAAAGGATCGTCGCGTCGAACTCGAGACAAGCTATCCGTTTTATCGGTGCATGTACGTTTCCTACACATACGTATCTACGAACACATATACAGGGATATGTATACATGTACAGAGAAAGATTCATCCTTTTTGTCTGCTCTCAATTCCTCTTCGCCCCCTGGTGGATGACCAATCGTTCGTAAGAAAAGAAAAACAAAATCTTTTTTCCCGTATCGACGGCGTACACGGTCCGTATGTGTACACAGGGCTCTAAAAAAGGTTAGGATTAAGATTTAAGAAGACTTTAAATAACGTGATCCGATAAACTGATTTTGTTAAGGTCAGAAGTAGTTTGCGGTAGTGGTAATATACAAAAGTGATGTTTTAATTTAATCTTAATTTAATGATTAGGTATTTTGATGTCTAAGCTGGAAACTTCCGAATCTTTGTAGCAGAAATTAAGATACTTTCTCAAGAATTCTTAGCTGGAATTAGCAATAGAGAAAAAGTATATTTTTTCTTACTCAGCTTTGTTAGTAACTATATACAGTTCCTAAGACCTAAATCCTTTTATTCCAATACTTCGTATATAAGGATATTAGAAGAAAAACACACGAGCTTAGAGAACGACGCATTTATTACGAACGCTCCCACAGGAACGACTTTGGACAATGCGAGAATGTTCGAAGTGAAAAAAAGAAAGTATCGAAGGCAGGTTGAGAGGGGTTAGAACGGAGCTATCAGTAGGAAAAAGTTCAGAGCATTTTACGGAGATCGTAAAAGCTCGAAGGCCGTTCTTCGTACTCTCTTACGTGTACCACTCGAAAACTCCCGAACTCGTCCGAAACGGCAATTTAGAATTCCATCTTTCGTTACCTTTTTCATTGCGTTTTAGCCAAGCATTGGCTACACGACGGGATCAACGTTTTTAACGGTGGGATGCTACAATAACGCAGCTTTATCGAGTAAAAAGAGAAAGAGATGTTGGATGCAACTGCAAAAATTTCGCTTTCGAATAATGTTTACTCGCAATAAAATCGAAGGCAATTTTATTTAAACATAAATATTTACCACTTTATTTGCTATTTTGGATCATAAATAACTTTCGCTTTCCTTCGTTAAATTTGTTATCGTATCAAACATATGCGAACGCAACATTTTAACCTAATCCAACTGTGATCCTTATGATCAAGAACTTATTGAAATTGACGAGAACAATCCTAAACATTAAATCCGATAATAATAACTTCATTTAATCTGATCGAAATAAAATGATTAAACCTACCTCTTATATGATTTTAAGGAAAGAAAAAATCTTCATTTAAACCGTTCAAAAGGAACCACGACAAACGCTTTTCGCTTTGATGGTATCAAAAAGCAGTCCACCGCTGTATGTTACACTTTAATCCACGAAATCTCTTGGTGTCTCTCAGTTCGACGTAAACCAAGACGAAGTGAATAACGTTCGCTCGCACGACGTCAGTTAATTCTCGAGACATACAAAGGCCGCTAAATAAAAGTCGTCGTCGTAGTAGCCGAGATGTGGTGTCTACTAAAACGGGAGCAACAGGACGATTATTTACAGCGCGGATGAAACTGCTGTTGAACAGAGAAAGAGAGTAACAGCAGACACGTGCAAAAGCTTAAATCCAGCTTTGGGATTAAGCTTTAAGAGAGTTAGCGCCGTGAGAAAGAAGGCAGAAGCGTGTAACCCAGCGTGAGAGACACAACGAGAGCATATGTGAGAAGGTAACAACGTATATCAACTTCTAACTATACCGTTACTCTAACCTCACCAATTCAAAGATTAGCTTTTGCTATAGCAGCAGCTCGAATACATATGGCCACTACGATTTCGAGAATTTCATTAAGTAAGCCAGATCAACTTGTTAGCTACCAAGCTACTAGCGAATTTAAACAGAGTAGAGTTACAGAAATTATGATCAAATATGGTGATATTACATTATCATTTCAAGTGATCCACTTGACCCGTCTAATACCGAACGCTGAACTTTGATATAGAGGATTAGCTTAGTTGGCAGGTACACCTATCGTTTGAAATAGATTCCTGTTTACTTTTTTGTCAGAATTGAGAGTGGCTGGTATCAATATTTCGTAGAAACATTTTCATTAATATTTCATATGGAATATTCGTTCGAAATATTTTGTGGTAAACGTTTCATGGAATATTTCTTAAACAAATATATAAACCAGTCCCTCGGGCTGTCCGGAGGCTCCGCCTCTTGGGGATAGTGTGGGATTGTAGAAAGTATTTTATATACTTTAAAAAAGATTAAACAGTTTCCGTGGTGTATAACAATTTTTATACATTTTTTCAATATTGAAAATCCCATCATTCTGATAACGACACTCGGGTCGAACCAAAGCTGCACTGTAATCTACTTTTTTATATAAATTACAAGTAAATCCAGCTTTTCCATTGCCATTCTTTTATTGCTTCGATAAAAAATGTAAAAGTTGATGTTATTGTTTAACATGTTATTGTTTGTGTACCTAAATGTCAACTGGATCTGATACACATTTAGATATTCATAGATAACATACAATTCCAAAAGAGTTTATATAAATCTTAAATATTGTTAAAGAGAATATTTTATTACCCATTTTGCTTTATCGAGAGCATAAGGAGTTCCCCACGATCGTGTCTAAAAATTGTTTCAACGCCATAAATTCTCAGCTTGTACCAGACCATTGTACCATCTTAAACTGGGGCAAAAAAATGACGAAATTAATTCGCCAAGCAACGTTATCGCTCGCCCCCTCAATTAATTATTCCGAATCGTTCCAAGTTTGTAGCGCGCGTTGGAAAGTTTCGAGAATCGACCGCGAAGATTTCCACGTATAAAAGTGTATCTTACGAGAAATTACATTTCCTTGGTATCCTAACTCACGGCACTGATTTCCCTTTACGTGATTCTAAAAAGCCGATTTAGGTAAGAGAGGGAATAGGTAGTATATCGTGTTCGCGGGTTTCTATCAAATTCGAATAACGAACTCTCTGGTTGCATCGTCGACCATTGTCGGCAAGTTTTTCCTTTAGTCTAGCCTTTGTGGTGTTTTCCGGTCGTTTGTTAGGCGATCTACGAAGGAATCCGCACGACTCTGCCGAAGGAGAAACTTCTTATCGCTTGTTTTGTAAAACGAGACCTCGGAAAATTGGGTTACGGGGTATGAAAAAGACTGTATATGCATGAAACAGAAATAGAGAGAGAGAGAAAAACGGGGTGAGAATAGGAAACCTTGCTACGTTGCTAAATTAAATTACTTTATCTCCATATCTCGTCAACACAAAACTATTTAATTGCTTTTCGCTCGTACCAACGAGCTCGTTCATCCAACAAAGGCTTCCCCTCGCATCGTTCACGTTTAGATACCGCTTGTACCTACCCCACGTACATGTTCCGTCCAAGATCCTCTTGAGAGCAAGCATACGCGTAAATGCGAAAACGTTTTTTTGTAAACGACGTTAAATCAAGCTTGATACAGACAATAAATTGTTAAAAATCATTATCGACGGAATATATGGCCCAAAATAGACTGCTAAAATTGGTTTGCTAATAATTAACGATCGATCATCGAACGGTGGAATAGGAGGTAGCTGATTTCGGTCGATGACCTTTCATATCCGACCTCGCGATCGAACGGACCACTTCGTGAATGACCACGGGTCTTCCTTCGAAGATTAGCTTGCTTCCCTCGGGCAATGGCGTCGAAAACGGAAGCTGCCAAACGGCCATATTCAGGGTATCTCGAAACATTCGTCTTCCCTAATTACGCTTCTTATCGACCTATCGCTCTCTCGCTTCCTCCGTTAGAAGTTGGACTAGGTACGTCTTTAGAGGTTTGCTATTTATGTGTAAACGTAAATGTTTCTTTAATTCTGAGTGATACTCGATACTTACAGGAACGGAAAAAATATATATATATATGAACTAAAAAGAGATAGATGCACATAAAGTTAAAGAAAGTTTGGCTAGAGAAGGAAGGAAATGTTCGAGATACACCACGGTGAGAAACTAATTCAATTTAGGGAACCAACCGAGTTGCTAGTATTAGGTTCTTTCGTGGTGGGAGACAAAGGACAGACGTTGAAGAAGGGAGATAAGAAGTTACCTTTTTAGATTTAACCTCTTTTCGCGTGGCACGTAACGAGCGACGGGGGTGCACGTCAATGAAGGAGTTATAAGAACAATGAAACGAGGATTGTGGAGAAAGGAGGAGAGGGAGATAGAGAGCTCTCAAAGAGCAACGTTTCTACCTAGAAGATCATAATCCTTCTTACTGATAGCGTTTTCACGGTATTTCATTCTTATCGCAAATACTTTCGTCAAATATCGAAGAGGCAGAAACGTCGAGGCGAAAGTATCTCTCCTAAAGATATAAAGGTAAACTTGTTGTGTCGTCATGGGATAAGAGAATAGGAAAAATATACTCGACTCCGGGGAACAGCACTTTTCTAGCTCCTACCTTACGAGTAAGCCGCTTGAAAATTCAATTCTCCTGCACTTTCTCTCTTTTCCTCGTTTACCTCGTCGAGGACCACGCAAGCCTGCAACGATGAAAATCGAGACGCGGTAAATGTAGAGGATCCATTGTGAGCTACTTAAGAATAAAAGAAGGAAAAAAGAGGCGAGAATGGTTGGGAAACAATTTTAGACGAACCTAGGTACTCGTACTTCACTGTGATCTAGTAGATGACACTTGGTTCTTCGCTCGTAAATAATAAGGATCTACTTTTAAAAATATTATTTAATTGTGAATATTTTTCCGAAACAGAAAGAAATTCCTTTTTCAAAGAAATGAAAACTCACGATTAATTTATTGGTTTTTTTTTTCGTCACAGTGTCAATTACTGATTTATTACTCGTTGGTGGTTCGTTCGATACACTCGTAGTTTAAAAATGAAACGCGAGACACGGGCTAAGGATAAATCAACGACAGCCGAGGATGTACGACCTACTTTGAGTAATGACCACCTAATTCCAAAGTGTCTAACCTCTTCCAACGTATGTATGTTATATAAATAAATCCTTGAGGGACTTTGTCGGAGAACGCACGAAGTCATCGCGAACCATGAAGCTTGAATTCTCGTAGGGGCTAATAGCAAGAAGAAGAACTAGTTAGCAAACAAATTCGAGATGTCTGACTTGAAGACTACAGAGAAGTGGGACGCAATTTCATGCTCGAACTCGCGTTAATGATTATCCCGTTACTGCACAACGTGAGCAGTCGATAATAGAAATATGACGAAGTGCTTCCGAATGAACGACAGCCAATGTGCGTTATGTAAACAGTCAACGTAGAAAGTATTCATACAGTTTTTAAAACAATACTACGTTTACCAGACGAACAAAATTTCCTGGAATTGTGACTAAAATTTGTTAGCTCTCAAATAACATATATCGTGAATTATAAAACAATATTTAAAGCTTGCTGATAAAAAAAAAAAAAATTAAAATTACATACCTCGCCGAGTTTGTTTACGTGATTCTGTTATAAAATTGTTATAAATCTCGTCGTATCGTATGGTATTTAATAAAATCATACGCATCGACGTGCTACGACATTCACAGAATACCTACTTGACTATTTCTATCTAAAATACATTTCTCGTTCCAACGAACAATAATCTCAAACCTTTCCCGATATAAAGAAGGAAATATCGATAAAACAAAGATTTTTACTTGAAAAATATTTCTCTCCTTCGGTAAGACAGAGCGCGTTGCCCTTAAAAGTGTTCGCCGTTTCATAAAAATCGTGAAAACAGATACTTCAGGTAGGAGCTTCGGATGACTCACCCTTTATACACACCCACTCGCAAACACTCACAGTTATGTAAGATGCGTTCATAGTGGAATTCCGCTCGAGCGGTCTCGACAATCGGCGATGCCGTTATTGAATTCTCTCGGAGGGTGGAAAGCATAAAGAGGCTTTTCTGTAAAATAGTCGAGTGGAATGAAAAAAGAAACTGCGAGGGAGTTCTTTTATAACGGCGAACAGACTGAGCGCTTCTTATCGGTTATCACCGTTGGTGCGTGATAAAGAGCAAGGTAGGAGGAAGAGAATGAGAGAGATAGGAAGAGAGAGAGAGATGGAGCAGAGGGTAGTTCAGTGGTCCGGGCATAGTTCGTTAGCGGTTCGCAAGAGTATCCGCGTAATTTCCCTCCCTAATCCCTTAAACTCAATCGCCAATGAATACTAAATACACTCAATTAAAACTCCACCGCGGAGGAAACTTTGGAGATTGGCTGAAAGTGACTCACCGTCCTCGTCGCTCGCGACGTCCGCCTTGTCCTCGGAGTTAAGGAGGTCGTCTGAAACAGAGGAAGATTATCGCCGTCAGAAAACAAGCTTTTCCTGATATCAACTCTCGCGCACGGCAACTTATTACTTCGTTCGCGATAACGTTATCAAATAGTTTAGTCGTGCATAATATTTCCCATCGCGTTAGATAGCTAGGTAAGGTGTACCTACGCTTTACGGAATTTCAAATGACGTTTGCTTCTTAGGATAATATGATAAAGAAACGTTCCATGTACGTAGGTTGATACGTATTAATATACAGGGTGGTCCATGAAGCGTGATCAGCTTATATTATTTTGTTGCTAGTGGTTCGATTGAAATTTTTTTTTTCCGACGGTGTTTTAAGATGATTATAATAAATGTCCTTAGGTGTCAATATGTCGAAACGAAGTATCGCGTGTAAAATAACAAAAAACACAAACTAGTTATTTAATAATAACAAGAAATACACTGTTCTATCATCGTCTGAGGTGTTCTTGAAATTTGACACGTCTAAAAGCAAGACTGCTATTCAGTGATGACCGCGACATGACTGCTCCTCGCAACGACTAAAAATCGACTGCCTGCTTTTCCTTATTCGAAGACGAAGCAAGCATACACGTGCTGGACAAAAATCCCTTGTCTTGAATTTTGGCGAAAAGCCGCTGCCGTTCCGCGACGCGCTCGCTTTACGTCAGATGCCGGCAGTCGCTCTGTGTTGGACGCCGACTTTACTTTGTAGCGAGTGCCGACGCCGCTACTTCGTCACAACAATTTGTTTCCAAACTTTTCTAGATCACCTTCAATTTATTATAACTAAATCTCTCATTTGTTTTCTAACTAAGTATCTTGTAATTTCTTGTAAAAAATTCAATAAGAAACAAATAATCTTAAAACTTTCTTTGAACCATGTTATACTAATAACAAATTTTCAATCGAACCACTAGCAACAAATTAATCTAATGTAAGCTGATCACGCTTCGTGAACCAACCGATATACTTTTATTCACGATCGATTACTTTTCCCCGTCCTTTTAGGTCGAATTTTCGGATTACATCCAAGAAACCATTTTAATAACTCACACGAAAATGATCCATTCGTTCGGAGATCAAGGTAAGTACAAAAGAAAGATACTAGAAACGTATTTCCAATTCAGTAACGTGCGAATAATTTGATGCGGAGTAGCGACCCATAGACGTTTTATTATGCAAATATCGGAGAATGGATTGGTCGGTTAATACGGCGAGTAAATTTCACGCGCCATCGACGTGAATCCTAAATAAATATCAGGATATCCGAAAGTACCCGACGCGGGGATACCCTATGTAATCTTCCACCTCTACACGTTGCTCGCTAGGCCACGGTATGGTATTTGCCGTTAATATTTGCGCGCTCGTACGTACTTACATATGTATGCACGTACATGTAGGTAGGTATGTATATGTAGTACGCGTTCTTCTACTTGCACGCGATCAACTCGCGCACCGACGGTTTAGCTGCACCTCGTCACGACCGCTTAATAACGCAACGACGGCGTGCGACGACCATCAAGAACTTTTGGTCTCCCTCAAAGGACTTGCAGTAGGTATATACTCAACGGTATTTTCAACTTTTTAATCCTTCACGCGTCTTCGCGTGTTAACGTAAAGTGTTGAAATACTTTCTTTACGACGTTTTATTTATGTGTTTCGTACAGTATGTGGGAAGTTTTATTTTTAACGTTTGGGGGATGACACTTGGTTAAATCTTACAACCGTTTTTAACGGCTGCTTATCTTTTATTAACTCTTATCGGACGTAAGATAAAATGTCACTTCGGAGGTGACATATGTCCGGTAAGGATTAAAATAGAAACAATTTTGCAATTTGTAATAAACTGTATGTTCCAACAATGACATATCAAGCTTATTTTCAAATGTCAATTAAACCGCATCAGAATCATAAGATTATCTCGTATAGGGGTGATTTTGAAGGATCGCGGACTAAATCTATACACTTTATCGCCATCCCATTATTGGAAGCTCTATCAATTTAATTCGAAATATTGTGAGCAATTAACCGTAGTCTTAATTTCATTTGATTTTTATGTTTAAGGATACGACTCAATATACTTTTCTCGAATAAAGGATTTTATAGCGATTTATAATACGGAAGATATAATAAGGTATAAGAAAAATATACGATGCAAGGGAAACGTTATATATTAACGATCGAGATTAATTTCTAACGACACACTGACAGAGCACCGTTCCTTGTCGCTATCTTAATGAACGGAAAGCTCGAAAGTAGAAGTCGGCTTAAATATAGAAACGGGCAACGTTCGCTCCAATTTTATATTTTATTATCGGATCGGACGTCGTAGATGGGGGATTTATGGAGATATTGTTATAGAATAAAAATCCATCTAGATGGAAAGAAAAAGCGAGGGCAGCTAGAGATAGATATATTCTCGCGGTTAACGTAAGGCGAAAGTCTCGAAGGAATTTAAGTAGAATCTAACGATCAATAAAGCGTTCGAGTAATGACCCAATTATTAAGTTATTGGCTGGTAAGCTATACCGAAGTGTGCACACGCGCGTAGGTTCATGCGAGTGTCGTTTCTCGATCGCCTCAGAATCCGTAATCTTTATACTCCCACGCGGCCCATCGCGTAATTAGATCATCAAAAAGATATTACGTGCTGACACGATTCGACTCGAAGGAAGTCTTAACCTCGTATTAGCCATCGTGTTGGCTAATACAAGCACGGTCACTTTTCCGAGCGACGATAAAAGAGAAATTTCATTCCTTTTATCCATTTCCTCCGTTTGCTCGATATTCTCTCTCTCTGTCTTTTCTCTTTCGCGAAGAAAAAACTCCGGGAGAAACGATAAGTATCCAAAGAAATTCGGAATTTAACAGGAAACACGGAAGAAACTGATTATCACCTCGTTGTTATTCCACTGACGGAGTTCACCCTCCTTTCAGCCATTTTCTTTCTTCCCCGAGCCGAAAAAAAGGAAGAATCCTCGCAGTATCGGAGAAAAGTTATCCGCGATATCCTACGGAAATTCTGCATGTACCTTACCTCGGTCCCAAAGCTTTCCTTAGGGCCTTGCCGAGGCAGCAATTTCAGGGACAGGATAGGACATCGAGGATGTGTTATGCCGCGAGAGAGCAAGAAAGTGATTGGATTCGAAAGGAAGGGTAGGTGCGTGCCTTTACCGAATATACGCGAACGAGCCCAAGAAATTGTGAAGGGTGCGAAGGATGGTCGAGGGTATCCCGAATCTTTCATAAACGTTTTTCCTACCCTTACCAAGCACCCTCTTCTTCCTTTCGACTTTTTCTTCTCTTCCTTTGTGTTAGGGGAAGAGAGAAAGAGAGGAGAGTGGAGGAGAAGAGCTCTTAAACGTTTCTCCATTCTTCCAACATCGCGATAGCTATCTCTACTGACATAAATATTACGGGAACTGCGATCGTATGTAAATAATAATAAGAAAGTTACGAGCTAACCTCACGTGCCTCTATTTCCATCTACCCCCTTCTTATTTTTTTCTGTAGGCCTTACAGATAGAATCTACGTAATACGTTCAGTCATGTAAAAGTGTAATTATTCCATTCGTTATTTGATGGGTTATGTAGTTCATAGTTATTTTTAATACGTTTTTATAACATCCATTTCATCTAGGAATAGTTATAGATTGACCCTAAATCAGATAGAAACTTTTTTCCAAGTTGAAGCGCTTAGGTCACTTTTATCGTTTGCTGGGTGGAATAATGTATTTTTAAACGACTACGACTGAGGATTATTCAAAGTCATGGACATAAAAAAAGGGCCGAAAATTCACGTAACATCACATAATAGCTCCCTAGGAACCCAAGGGTATTAGTTATTCTGCTGGCTTTTCTTAGGCAATTTGCTCTTTGTATGCACAAACGAACATTTTATTCTTTAAACAAAAAGAAAATATTAAAAGACGCGAACTTTTCCTTTGACCGACGTTTCTTTTATCATAAAATCTCTTACAAACTCCAATTTCATTGAACAACGAATTCTCTTCCATTTCCAACTCCTATTTACATAAACTACATGTTTTTCGATTAATCTAAAACTGTCCAAAGATCGATTAATACTACAACGAATTTCACGGTAAACTGCTTGTCAATTTCCTGACCAGGCGACACAGAGAGAACCAACGAATACATATATAGGTACGTATATACTCCTAATGATGCGTACCGGTACATATCGCAAAAGGGAAATCGTTACCAAAATCAATCAGCGGTTAGAACTTTTAGCTACGTGCGAACTGCTCCATCCCTAACACGCTGCTACGCTGGACACTTTATTAAACGAATTAATTTCTGTTACAGACAGCTTGACGGCTCCGAACGTCGCCGAGCCTACATTAGCGATTCGAATCGAAGTTTCATTAATAAGTTCTCGCTTTTGCCAAAGCTATCGGAATCAACGATAAAGGCATTGACACGTTTCGCGAAATGGCTCGTTTGTCTTTGTGTTAAAACAGGAGAGAAAGGAGAAAATCGAGGTCCCGTTAGCTTCGAAGATACACCATTAACAAGAAGTTGGAGCAATCGGAAAAACGGAGTCGTAATCACCGATTCGAGGAAACTACGCTATGCGTCGAAGGATTCGTCGGAGAAAATGAAGAAAACTTCGGACGGTCCTCGGCAGGTCCCACCTTCTTCTTCTCCTCGGACTTAGAGAATTTAGCCGTGTACTTAACTTCGCAAAGGAACAATCCGTCCATCCCTTTCCTTACCGTTAAACTACGTACGCGATCAAACTTTTCCCAACGAATCGAATTTAACTTTCCACAGGACGGTACGAGGGTACTAGTCTGAGAAGTGGGAAGGGTGGATGGATAGGGGTGCAGGGTAACTACTTTTGTTAGTCGCTCTCACCAACAATCTCGTTACGGCGTGAACATCCAAGTGTTTCAAAATGGACTTCTCCAAGTTGTGCCACGAAGAAAGAACGAGTTAACAACCGATCCTGAATAGGCAGTCTTGAGTACGGAAAAGACCGATCATAATTGCCTAGCAACTTAAGGGACAAACGTTAAGGCAGTCAACGAAATAGCTTTTAGAGGCCCAATTCCCCTTGCCGGTGAGATGCGATAAAGCCGATAATAATAGTCGGCATCGTTCCGACTCGTTTTGAGGGGCTGAACTTTCAGACTTTCTTTAGGGTACGTTTATCGATCGGTCTCTAGAGTCTAATAATATGTATATACATAGACATATATATAATATTTTCATATGTACTATCAAACTGAACCTATCTGAGGAATAATTATAAATGATCGAAGTTTCAGGCAAAAGAGATTATCCGTTATGAATAAACTAATTTAATCTTCGTTAACTGAACTTTAAATTCATCACCTAGGTATTTAAAATACTTCTTTAACTTTTCCAAGAGTTTATAAGCCTAAACGATACGTGGATAGTCGAATTGATTTGCTAAAATGAAAAGTAACCTACGCTTTTCTAGAACAAACTTAACGTCCTACTTAATACACACGGTTCTTCGTTCGGTCGACGTATCGGTATTGCGAAACGAGTTAGCACGTTGTCACATTGGATTTTTGTTCAGTTTTAATCAGAAGAGAAAAAAAGAAAAAATCGAGGACAAGCCCTGACCAGGTTACGTGTCCCCCGGATACGTCCTTTTCTCATTAACACCGGCACGCGTCGTCCTTCATCCGTCATTCTTCTACTTTTTCTTTCTTTATACTCTGGCCACTATTTATGTTTTCTTTTCATTAACGGTTAGCCCAGCCATTTTGTCATATTCCCCACACACACGTTCTCGATGTCTCTATTTAATCTCTTCTCCTTTGTTCCTGTCGCTGGGTTATGCGAACGAGGGTAGAAAAAAGCCGTTATGAGGGAAGTAGTAGAAACAACGTTCAAAGCAAGCGAGAAAGTAATTATCACGAACATTTTCAGGATTACCGTGGATTGCAAAGAATGCAATAGCATTTAAATATTTGGAAACGTGATTTTCGATAAGAGTGCAACTTTATTGGTTACAATTAGCTTAATTCTTCTAAATTCTAATTTTTCACTAAATTTATATTAAAGTCAAAGCCCATAGCAATTCTAAAATATGCTTTTTAAAAATCCGATTCAATAAGTAATATGATGCCTTAAGTATTTTAGTTCTATCGATATCGTTTGAATTGAAAGAAAACTCATTAAAAACGACTTAGCAATCCCCCACGATACCATGCAAGTACCACCGAGCTTATGCTCTTTTTGTTGCCAATTATATCTAAACGTTATTTTATTAAAACCATCTTTAAGAAAACGCAATGAAAATCAATCATAAATCAGTGTATTACTTTGACCAGGTTTTACCAAAAAGAAATATAGTAGCATTCCTATTAATGTTATTGGAATACTCGGAATTTAATGTCATCGTTGTATTGGAACTACGATTTTTCATCATTTCCTGTGACAGATAACGAAGCAGGTTTCCGGAGTAATGAGATCTCAACGAAACGAAACGAAAGTTAAATTTGTTGAATCGAAAGGTGACCTCTTGCAAATTCCTCACGCAATCAGCGTTACTACGGATGAGTGCATATTTCAAAATTCTTCTCCAAAATCAAATCGAACTAATTTCGAAGCTAGTAATCATTAGATCTTTATTACTATAATTAAGTAAAGAATATAAACAACGAAGTCACGGAACAAATCTGTAGTTATATCGCGCGTAACGTCAATAGCGCGTTAATTTAACGTTAATAAAAACTCTCGAATTCGGGACACCTCGCGATAGATTTAATTACGTTTTTGACGTCAACGTCATTAAACCAAGCAACGTTAAACAAAAATCACGTGTTGGAAAAGGAAAACAAGCTTACGAAAAAATCATATCCCGCAGTAATTTGATCTCCCGTCGACTCTCTATCGCTAGAAATAAGAAAAAAAAAAAAAGGAAACGAAGTCCCTTCTCCCGATCAGCAGGTAGAGTCACTCGACATAAATGTTGTAAAAGCTCTGATCCAAACAAGGAAGGCAATCAAAGCGTGCAGCGAATTCGTTTCGAGAGCAATTGGTCCGGACCGTTTTTATATGATATTTATGTCCTCTTACCGTAGGCAATTTTCGCGGCCAAATTGAGCTTGCACTCGTGCCGCGTCATGTAGACGTATGGTCGCGGTTCGCCCGGACACCAGGGTACGGACGGTCCGCAAACGCATTTCCCGCTTGCAACCGCGTTTCCGCTTTCGGTCGAGCCGCCATCACCGACCAGGTTGCAGCCTGGACCCGACATTACTGGCCCGTTCGGGCAATGCCTCCGCCATCTTCCTGGTATCTCTGGAAAAAAGAAGAAAAAATTCGTTGTTTTTTCTCTTTTTCTTCTTTTTCTAACGCTTCATCTTCTTCCCTTCGCTCTTTTTTTTTCTTGCCTTTACTCTCTCATTCTCTCGTTTCTTCGCTCGCTATCTCGAAAATGCGTTAAAGGATTTGCTTCGCGCGTATCGCATAAATCAAGCAGCTTTTTTTGTCTTTCTTATCCCTCCTCTTTTTTTTTTCATTTTCCTTATGCCCGCGCGTTTTTACCCCATTACGAAAGCAAGTAGAACACACAGAGGGAAAAACCTTTCGAGGCGATTTCTAAACATTTCTCCTTTCAAGTATTAAAAGAAAAATCTTCAACTCTGAGTAACAAGGATAGTAAATAGAGTTTTAAAAGTAAAGACGGTGAAAATACACTTCTAAAGTCAAAATGTTCTACGGTGAGTTAAACCAAGTTTTAGGCGCGCGAATGTGGTTTATGTTTATGAAGTTATAAGTTTAACAAAGTTAGAATAATCAAACTATGTATTAGAAATTCTAAGAAATATGTTTTCTAACGTGTTGATCGAGTAAACAAAAATATACTAAGAACCACGTAAGAACGAAACTTAGCTCTACAAACTAGAAGAAGTTAAATTTGACTCTCTGCATACTCCCATCGATACCATACTTGAATATCAAAAGTCTTAACGTTGTTTCATCGAACAGAAATATGCCACACGAATCACGAGTACCTACGGCTTGTCATGTAGCTCGTATCGTTCCTGATTCCATTCACATTTTTTCCACATCCCTTTCCTCCCAGCATGCGTCCGACCCCATGAATAATTGTGAACGTGGTACGCGATTGGATTCGAGCTTTGGAAGAATCCCCCCTCTCTCTTTCTCACTCTTGAAAGCGGCGCGTACGCGTCGATCGGTGCAGCTCTCGACTTTCATTATTCATCCAGCCATAACGATTATGACTGAATTATTTATCGGTACCGAATCGCGAGCCAATTTTTATTTGATCATTTAGAGCATCGTGTATGTTTCATCCA
Organism: Ancistrocerus nigricornis; assembly: GCA_916049575.1. NCBI lineage: Eukaryota > Metazoa > Arthropoda > Insecta > Hymenoptera > Vespidae > Ancistrocerus > Ancistrocerus nigricornis. Next base: position 38,301,380 of record OU696664.1, read on the forward strand.
AGCGACGTAATTTTTGTTTGCGAGCCACGGAATGGCGCATGCAGGTTCAAAAAAATAAGTTGATACACTACATACCATGCACGTTGTGGCTATTGAATTTCATTCAACGATCGCTCTCGTTAAACAGAATTGCTTAAAAACGAAGGACCAAGCTAGCGAGTCCATACTTTTAATCAGATTCGGTTCGAATGGATCTAAAAATCGATCGTGTCGGTTCTCTTTTCATTCAGCGGAGAGAAATGTGAGGGTAACGTGGATTACTCGTTCTTCAGACATGCAATAATATCTTTGGAATACGAGTCCATTTTTTAAAAATACTTTTTATTGTTAGCACTTCAGTTTGAAGTTATTGAAATGCGACCTCGTTAGCCACTGAAGTAAGTTCAGTTGTTAGCAGAGTATGGAATAATTTTTCTGGGGTCTACTTCAATCGGTTTTTTAACTTATTTTTGAACATGCCGGTAGGTATCGTTAAAATTTTTCGTTATACTAACGTGAATAATTTACCTGAATTTACTAATTGCAATAACTTTCGATTGAAATTACATACTCTGTATTAAACGAGTCTTTTATCTACTTCTTAATGTTTCGTTAGCACCATTAGGTTTAATTAGTGATTTGTTCTTAAATGATATTGTACACAAATGTTAATGAAGAATACTAAATCGTATATCCGATCAATCAAAAGAAAGAAGGCATTATAAATTTGTATCGTAACGAACATGCGAGTATAGGTAATTAGTCCGCATCCTGTTACACGCAAAAGGGCTGTTCGCTATCGCGATTTACAATGCACAGAGTTCCCTTTACACAAACGACAATAATTCCCTATTACCGTATCTCGGATCCGTCTGTTTGCTATCTGTCAACGCAATACAACGCGTCGTACGCAGCGCAATACGCTCATAGTCATGATATTATCGGTCTGGTCTTTCCCGAGGGAGGATATTTGTGGTCACCTGGTGAGATGTGCCATATAGAGGGTGAGTTAATAATTACTGCAAGATGATACATCTTTTTCATTCATCGATTTTAAACCAGAATATTGTAAATAAAATTCTTAATATGAAGTTACGGATGAATTCATTGACTTCCTTCTCTGATATAAACTAAAATGCTATACGAATATTCTCTTGTAAAATTACCACGTAAAACCTAATTTCAGATAACAATTCTCATTGGATTACCCGATATATATATTTACGACAAAACCGAGATCAATTATGTCCTGACAAGAACGGGATTTTCTCTCAAACGTTACGAACCACGAACGTTTCAAATATTTCTTTCAATGTATGTAGAAAAAGTTTGTTTTCTTTTCGAGCCAACGCGTATGAAAGAAGCTACAATTATTTGACACGAAAGGAAACTCATATTATGTAATGTAATAAATCTCATTTAATAATAGGTACTAGTAACCTACTCAAAGGCACTACTACTTATAACTCGGTTTAATATGAGATGACTATCGTTCATTAATCTTTTAAGTGTAGAAGTATGTCGTTTTCAAGCTTAAAACTGCTGTATCTTTCCAACCAGCCACCCTATCGAAACCGCACTGCCATATTCGTAAAGAAGAGACATTCCTTTTCTGAACGGGCCTTTGATCGGGCAATGATTTTTACGAAAATGGACAGCACCGCCGATTTCAATGTTTAATAGCCCGTTTTAAAGAAGAAAGCATGCAGAATAATGTTCCGTTGTCCGTTTTTCGATATCGTTAAGCAATGATGAGAAATTAATCTTTTAAGTGTCGGAGTATGGGTCATTTTCAAGCTTAAAACTGCTGTATCTTTCCAACCAGCCATCCTATCGAAACGCGACTTGCATATTCGTAAAGAAGAGACTTTCCTCTTTCGAACGAGTATTTGATTGGGCAAATTCGAGATGCATCGATTTTTGACAAAAATCCTGATGTATGCATCATGATTTTTGCCAAAATGGTCACCACCGCCGATTTGAATGTTTCATGGCTCATTTTAAAGAGGAAAGCATGCAGAATAATGTTCCGTTGTCCGTTTTTCGATATCGTTAAGCAATGATGAGAAATTAATCTTTTAAGTGTCGGAGTATGGGTCGTTTTCAAGCTTAAAACTGCTGTATTTTTCCAACCAGCCATCCTATCGAAACGCGACTTGCATATTCGTAAAGAAGAGACTTTCCTCTTTCGAACGAGTATTTGATCGGGCAAATTCGAGATGCATCGATTTTTGACAAAAATCCTGATCTATGCATCAAAATTTAAAAGGAAGAAAGCATGCAGAATACTGCCACGTTGTTCGTCATTCGATATCGTTACGCAATGGTGAGAAATTAATTTCGTACTCGAGTCGCATACTTCTCGAATTTGATTGGTCGTATAAATTTCCTAAAGCATCGAGTCAAGTAGATATATACGTGTAGCAACGCTATCCCGTTTCGAACGAGATTATTAACTTCTCAGAAATGATTGCTCATGCACTCCGCGGTTTTACTTCAATTACACCTAGATTATGTCGAACAACATTATCGTAGATCGGTTAATCGTGATAATGATTAGCTCGTAAGTGAACAAAGCTCTCTCTCTCTTTGGCTGATAGAATATAAGAAGGTCGATGCACATAATTAATGGAGTTGGTTAATCAAGATCGAAGGTACCTACTGGTCGCTGATAATACCGAACCGATACTAATTGTAAGTTCAATAATCCATGTAGCCGGGCAAACCGTAAAATCGAGTTTGCCGATCGGTTTGATGATCGTTTCTCCAATAGGCAAGGATACCCTAAATGCGAATTCATTTCGACTTAATGGCCCGAACGTGCACCGGTTAATTGATCCTACTACCTCGATCGGGTACGCATTGAGAGAGCCCATATCGATCGACGAACGGAATTCGATTAAGAAAATCCCTATATGTCTATATCTCGAGCCAATATATACTACTAGAAATGATTTGATATAAATGACAAAATTTAACGATTGCTATCGAAACTAGTCGACTCGTGGACATCGTTAAAATAATACTAACTTGCGATAAAATGGAACGTGCTAACAAGGATAGCGAAATGTGCGTTAACAGATGACCCATCGACAATAACATTTTCGTAATGTTTCGATGGCCAATAATAAAAGATTCCTCCGTTAATATGACTAATCTACGATTAGGTAAATAAAGGGTCTCGGATATGCTGGTTAAATCATTAAAAATTGTACTATGGTTATTTTCGAAGTTTCCAATTAACTCCATTGTACGCTGGTACGACGTCCGTTATGAACGTAATAGCTTTAATGACTGCTATCGGCCGCGGGATAACGTTTCCCAGTTGGAAAAAAAGGGGTCAAATTTTCTAACGTGTTCGACAACTTCGCAAGAGAGAGGGAGAAAGAGGAAGAGGGAAAGTTAAGAGGATGCCGAGATAGCCAGCACCTAACGCGAATTCATTTCGAGTTAATGGCCCGTACGAGCATCGGCGAGCAATTGGCCGCGACCAATGCCGGAGTACACATTTCCGCTTTCACGTGGGTTACATCGATGATCTTTCGCGAAATCGGAGAAGGCAGGGTGCATCGAAGCACGTCGTTACACGGTTTCGAGTCGATTTACTTTAAAATGTGACGTGCGGTGATTTAAAATTGAAAAAGAACTTAAATATTGTACTTCGTTTCTAGTAGATGTTAAAACATTTGCTTGCATAATCAATATAACGCGACAATATGTTGCTGATATCGATCAATAAAATAAAAATCAAGTTCAAATTTCAATACAGTTAAAAAAATAAATAATTCGAATGTTTTGCCTATCGTAATTTGAAAGGACTATTTTAAAACACCCCGTACGCGTCACGTCTTCCTTACATTACGACAAAATAACAAAGAGAGGCTTTATATTTTTCCAAGAATCGACCATAATTAAGAATCGATCGAGCGAATCGAAAAGCTCCTTACTCGTGGTTCGAAATTCGAAATTCCAAGCACGTAGTCCCGGTTCGCGGACGGATAAAATGACATTAGCAACGGGCCAGGTGGTTGCGTACGTCGGCTCGCGGATTTTGTGGCGTGCCCTGCGAAATGGAGATTCACAATTACCGAAGTAAATGCGGTTATGAAAAATAACGGCGCGACAGCCCGCCGTCGGCGCGCGTTATATAAGTAAGTTTCGTGCTTGTGGAACGAGACGGAAGTTAATAATCAGTGTGCACGTTTATCAGAGGGTGTTCCGTTTTCCAAAGGAAGCACACCTTCGCGAAAGGACGAGAAGCGTCGGTGGTTTCACGACATTTTCTACGATCACATTTGCATAGGTAACGCAAAAAGGCACTGCCAAGACATTTTGGATGGTTCTCCCCACCCCTCGCTCTCTCGAACCCTCTATCCTTTGGAGAACATGCCTGTTGGGATGCAATTAAACGAGCTAGAAATTGGAACGTGTTTCTCGTCTTGATACTTCAAAGATTATTGAACGAAGTTAGCACGAAATGATGAAAAATTTGCACGAATTCGATACGTTCGTTGCAGTGCACACATTTGTATTGGTTGTACATAATACGTATCTATCAAATTGGGATATTTAATGTTTCGTAATAACAAGGAAGAAACGTGATGCGCAGCTGTGTTAAATTTAGAAGATACCCATCGATTATCGAGTTTCAAAAAGTACCGCAAACATGTTCGACGTAAAAATTGCTGATACCGTTTGATTTATGTTGCAACGTACGTAGACCTACGAGAGGGATGTAAGCAAGAAAATGCGAAAGATAAATTCTCTCCCTTGCTCGCACGATCCACGAAAAGCCAAAGGAAAATCGAATGAAGCGTGGAATTAACGGAGTTCGACCCAGTTTCGACTTTACCGATCTTCCAGTAACTCCTAAGAGTCTCTTGCTTAATGACAACGAGCGAGATCGTCTCTCCGAAAGAAAATACATATTACGGACGATTAGTTGCTCCTATGAAGCCAATGAATTTTCCGTTTAAGCGATTTTAACTTAGAACGGCTTGGGATACGGCAATCGAATCCGAACGATTAATTAATCAATTTTTCTATCAAATCAAAAACTATAAATACCTAACTGTCACATCGCATATATAACTGAATATCGTTCTCTTCGGTTTGCCTGCATTCGAGCAACCAGAAACTTGGACATATTCCACGTCCCTAAAGATTTCGAGTCACAATAAAAGATTCAAAAGGTCGAGCAACGATCTAGCTCCTGCTCGCTCTCGGTCTCCTTCGGGATTATAAACGGAAAACGAAATGATGGAAAACGAGAAGCGATTCGTATCGTTGTCGAGCTCGCACTGTGACATCAGGTTGTTGCACCTCGTTCGAGTATTTGCGAACACGCGAATTTCGTTGTCAAGCCGTTAGCGTTACATCGCGAAATGGCTGCGGCTATTAACGCACCCATCAAAGAAGAAAGGACTCGGTGTTTGAACTTTCTTGACAAGTATGAATTAACACTTTATACTTCTATTTTTTACGATTATTATTTATATATTTTTCTTTACGAAAGAATTGGATTTTAACACGTTATTCAATCCATCTACCAGCGACTGTCACATTCCATTTACACAACATAATAAGTAATATAAATATAATTTCACATGAAGTGTTCTACGAAGTTAGAACTATGTTTCTCCCTAGAACGATACAGCCAAGTGTTAATGTTTAAAGAATTCGGAGACTTCAATAATCGAAAGTGTTTAGAAAAATTTTTTTAATATATTTAACAATATCTGTAAATAATTTATTGGCACTTCGTCGAAGTACGAGAGAACTAGTAGGTCAATATAAAACCGGTGAATCATCACCTCCATATCGCAACATTTTCTACATACATGCATTCTATCACAAATTTGGAACTTTAGCGTGTCATTTATGCGTGAGAATGTAAAGAGTGGGTAATGCTGGTAGAAATTCACCAAACAATACGCATCGCATCCGTTTTCGATCTCTCTTTCTCTCTCTCTCTCTCGACAAAACGAAACGAAATTCAAATATGCGCGCATAACGATATCAACGAGAGAGAAATTATTGTATCGCTAAAGCCGATGAATAAATATTAATGTATCTAGGAAATCGCATAGCCGCTGGTACTCGAATACAATCGGCTATAAAATGAAGCTACGCACGGTGATTTTTACGCTTACACGCGATCTACGGGTTGTACCTACAGACCTTCGAGTGGAATTAGTTAAATAAATATCGAATACTTCACGCATGTTTCCCTCTTATTCATACCGTTCGTATATCACTGTCAATTATCCATTCTGTCCTTTATTCTTTCGACTCGTCTTTTTGGGTCAACTTTAATAATATTAATCGAGTGATCGCTTATGTTATCAACAAGTATCGTGTAGGTATCGATAATCGATAATTAGTAAGATAATTAATATTTTACTCTCATTATGTCTTTCGCGGATGAAACCAAAGCGAAAAATAAAATCCCGGACATATTACCCGATTCTCGAGCGATCAAATTCCAACGAGTATAGCAAATTTTCCTATACCTACTCTCATTTTCCCTAAATGAAAGAGACAAAGAGAGGGGGAGAGAAGGACACCGGGTTTCCCCGTGAAACTACTGCGTTGCACCCTAATTAACCGCATGAAATTGAAGCACCGCGTGCGCGTCGTTACCGGGACATTCGTGCCATCGCAAAATCATCATTATACCGTAACTATCCGTACTAATCTCCATCATTAAGTTTACCCATCAATCTTCCCCATTGTTGCCCTACGATTCCTCTGATTTGTTTCGCATCCAACTGGAATGACAAACTCACCTACGGTGACACGCGACTGCAACAACTTTGACACCGTTACTGTCATTACTCTGATAATCATCGACCGATATGACGCTTATTCAAGACTCAATAGGAATGCGTTTGACGGATGGGAAATGTACTGGATGATACCGAACGAATTCGAGTTAGAAATAGCTACCCTGTTCCGTTTAAAATTTGATATATTTTTTGTAAAAATTCTCGACAACCTACTTTAATTATAATACAAATGTATTGTTGCTCACGTGCTCTGCTAATTCATCAATTTACTTATTACTTAGTCGTGTGATATACCTACTGTATTTTTTAATAACAGAAATATTTATTTTTCTGAACGTTTTAAACCAAACCACATACACACGTTTATTTTAATCAGTACCTGGAGTTCAACATTGTTCGATCTGTTCATTAAAAAAAACAAGAGCAAAGAGAGAAAGAGAAACTTTTCACAAGCTTTACCAAACAACGAATAATCGAACCCTGCAAACTCTCGACAACCTCAAATCCAGCCGTACGCGTAATAGGGCCATTAAAAAGAGAAAGTCGCGATTACTGCTCAAAAAGCACGAAAAATCCCGAACGTGCTGCGAATTTACGCGTACGCAAAGTATACTACACCTCTTTTTTAGTGTACACAATCAAAAAGTGGAAAAATCTCGCGATGCCGAAGTACGGCACTAGCTCGGCAAGAATGACTCGTTGGATCGAACGAAAAAGAGAGTGAGAGATTGAATACGGGAGGATTTAAAATCCACGAGGTTCGTACAACGCATTCGGGTCATCCCTTGCTAAAGTTCTCTCTTATAACAACTAGCATAGGTATCTCTCCTATCGGATCTATCGTGTGCCATGCGTGACACACAAGGGAACGTCGGGTATACCGTTTTCACACGTGCGACAATGCCGCGTATTATCAGTCACATACACTCGCACACATACGCGCGTTAAGCTCGACCGGCTCGTATCGAAACATACACACGGATTCGTTGTAATAACGCAACCTGCCTACTGCTCGACCATAGCTGCTGCTACTGTTCCTGTTGCTGCTGCTTCAACGGCTCACATGAAATAAAGCGAACAATCGATCGCTTCTATACAACGGACACTCGCATATACATAGGCGTGCATGTTTGTGTACATCTATAGATGCGTAGAAAAACAAGAGAGACAAGGACGAGCTTCGATGCAAGTTCGCCAGGATACATTCGATGAATCCTTGCGTACCAAATTCTAACTGTATGCACATCTATGTGTGTGTGTACGTGTCTGTGTGCAAGTCTGATCGCATTTATACGCTTTCCAGGACTTCCTGCTGCGAGAAAGTACGAGAAGCGCGGCGATGATAATGGCTTTCCGGTGATTACCGTGTGCACTTCTACCCTTCTCTTTCTCTCTTTCTCTATATATCTATCTATCTACCTACGTATCTGTCTCTCCCTTACCTAACCCACTCGGAGTTACGACGATTACGACTGCAGTCGCGTTCGTTACGACACAGAACGAGGAAATTTCTTAATACTACCGATTTGACTCGGTAATGTGGCCGCGTGCCCGCAATCGGGCGAGGATGCACACTATTTGGTTTCGTGTTTCCAACGAGACCGTGGTGCCCGGCTTCCGAGTCGCTTAAAAAGATCTTGCTCTCTGTACGCCCGGCGTTCCACTTAACTTGATTACCTAAAATATGTAGTTTACGAATAGGTACCCAAAGAACGTTTAATTAAGAATATAATACAAATATTTCTTTCGAACAAAGCAGAACATTATAGTTTCCCATTTTAGTATTTGTCGAAAACACGAACGAAAGAAGTAGTTATCGTATAATGAGAGCTATGACGAGGATATTATTTATTTATTTAATTATTCTCGCGACCAAAGAGTACGAACGACAAAGAATTTCATTTTATATTTGAATTTTGCTTCATCCTTCGAGTTTCCTTCACCACCAAGTCTTGCGGTATATACAAGGTGTCTTATTTTAATCGATCCACTTGAATATTTCGTAAAATATTGATTGAAACTAAAAAATACCGTGGGCACAAATAATTCCGAGGTTCGCGTAACGCGATGGAAATTACTTTTTCGTAAATAAGAGCGTGGAAGACGTACGAAGGCCAACTTTGTGTTACTAAATAGAATTTTTTATTACATCGATCGATGCGACTGGTCTTAATAGTTTCTTATTACGAGGAATGACCTCGTTACTTTGCAAGATATTCGAGTAGATCGATTTAAATGAGACACCCTATATATTCACATATATAGATATATACACGGGCACGCTTTTCCACGGAGATAATTCAAGACGTAGCGTAATTTTATTTGCTCGCACTTCCCCGCCGTGTTAGACTACGCGAGATACCATCAAGGCCGGGTCAATTTTGCGCCCGGAATATAAAGCGCGATAGCGGGCCTCTCGTGCATAGCTAAGCGACGTTGTAATGAGCGCCCGTTACTTACGAGTTAACGCTAGACGGGAAAAGTTGCGTCGTTCGTTCTGAGACGTATCTCGTCCGCGGCAGTCTCTTACCCGATGCTCCTTGTCAATTTTTGAGAGGGAAACTTTTTGGAAATTCCCTTGAGACAACCTTGAGGCACGAGAAATTCATTGTTCCGTCTCTGGACGAAACTTTGAAACAATATGGCACGATGCACGATTATAATTAAACGATAACAATGCATTTTTGAGAGTTAAGTTCGGACTTTGAACGAGGTAGACGTTGATAGGCGATATAAAAGTATCGATTTTCTCGATGTTGTGCGTGTGTGATTAGACCAAAGCGTGTTCAATAACTCTGTATAAATTAATTCACAATTTATTAATGATATGATGATTCAAATGTGGATTAGTTTATAGGGATTTCAGTAATTACTTCTATATATGTACATTTTAAGATGCTAGCTATGAAGTGCGTATCTCACGAAGATATTCGATTTTGGCGAGCGCCGCAATAAAATGGTAAGAGGTAGGGTCGTGGTTTCTATCGCAGATATAAAAGAATCCCGGAGAAGGGACAAGATGGGGGAAGGGAGGATTTTCGAGTGGATGCTTTGAAGAATAAAATCGCAGGAGAAAGGAACGAGACAGGCTCGGCCATTCCTACCGGAAAAGTTGAATCCAATAAACCACGAATGGTCCATTTCGAGGTCGGAAGTAAACGGTAAAATGTGGTGTATATAAGAGAATACAACGGTACGAACGCGATGCATATACATTTCGGTAAATGCGTGTCTACGTATATTTAGATGCATATAAAATAAGTGTATGTGCTCGTTATATTTATTATATATCTATTTCACATGGATTTATGTGGACAGTTATACCAACAACGAGGAATGCACATCCTCGAATAAGAAACGAGTACCATGAGAAAGCATACTCCTGTTACTTCGTATATTTGAACATTACGTTACACGGTTTTGCAACATTTCAATAACGATAACCAACTGCGATCCCGTGAAAGCTGTTATATTTTTTCTACGCATTTCCTACTCAAAATGAGAATATCAGAATTATAATAATGTTTCAGTAGGTTAACAAATTTTAAATAGACGCGTTCATACGGGATATTTTCTAAATTTATTAATATATTTTATATCCTTCTTCATTTGCCGAGTTCTGCAACTTATCTTTATAACAACCTCCTGATACATTAGCGAGCATTATATCAATAAATATTATATAAAGAAAGGAGAGTCTCGACCATACCAATGAAATAAGCAAACGAAATTAGTGAATTAAATTATTATAATATTTATAATTTTACTGTCTAAATGAGTATGAAACGGGTAACCCAATCTGATATGCGCGCAATACGTAACAGTGGGTACTCCATCATCCTTGATGTAATACAAAATTGAAGGTACGTAACAGGAAGAGAGAGATAGATAGAGATGGAGAGATCAAAATACAGATTCGATTGTTCGGTATATCATGGACATTTATTGGGTGCCCCTTGGCTATTTCGTAGAGAGCTCTTTCGCGCGAAACGAATTAACGTATAAGGTAGGCAGTAATTTGCTATCCGATGGCTCGAGGCCGCCGCTGCGCCGGCAGCGTCGCATTTTGCGCGTGACGGCTTAATTAGTCGGCCACGAGGCAATACAGCTTACTTTCATCGAAGTCGAAGGGTTATTTTAAAATCGTGGCCTATCCTGTCGTTGACAGCAGGCGCACACGAGCTCTACCAAATTAATTCGAGAATGAATTATTCGTTGGACTATTACATGAACTATTGAGGTCTTAATGAAGCAAAGTCACGCAATGGTGTAATTAAAAACAAACATTTTCTATCGGTCATTAGTAGGTAAACATCGTTAATTGGAATTAAAAAATTATTTAAAAGGGTTCTCAATCACTCAATTTGTATTTTTGTATTCTTTTACCGTTTCGTTTTGTCAATAAACATGAATCTTACGTGCTTAGCTCTAGAACTATCGATATTTCCGCACGCAAAATCGTTGACTATAAATAAAACCGAGAGCCTTTCGAAATTCTCCCTCTCTCTCTGCGGTCGAAGTTAACGTTGGATAAAATTTATAACGGCTGGATTCGACGAAACCGCTCATGCTGCTACGCGAATGCGAGTGTCTAAGTAAACTAACGTTCTCGAACTAAATATTTCACGAGGGGCGATTGTTGCTCCGAGAGTAACCGGTTACCGACCACCGCTACCTCCAACACTGTTGGAAAATCGAGACATGTGTGTATATGTGTATATACACAGGGGTTAGGTCGGGCACGTTCGTTGCCTTCTCAACGTCGAGCAACAAATCTTTAAGAATGGTTCTTATCGTGGTATAGACGCGTATCGCATTTCTATGCAACGCCGCTGCCGTCGTCTCTCAATGGGTGCGGGGATATCTTTCCCCTTAGAAAAATATATATACCTACTTCTACGTAAGTCGTGAATTACGGAAAATATCGGAAAACTTTATGCACTTGCACCTTAAATACGGTCAACCATCTTTAACGTCTTTACAGCCTTTGAAAAGAAATATCTCTCACAAATTACTTAATCAACCAAAAGAGAGATATATTTTTCTCAATCTTTTTGTGCACTCTATTTCCATTTTTCGCGATACTCGTAAAGAACGTATAAAAGAAATAAATTCCAATGCATAGAAAAATCAATTGGAGATACAGCTAGTCGATATATTGACCGCGTGGAAAGAACAAACATCATCGAAATGCGCGAAGAGATTTTCCGACAAGGCTCACGGGTGATAGAGAGCTTAATTTTTATGGGAAAGCGTGAAAGGTATCGAACGTTCCGCGAAAAAATGGAGGCGTCAATTTTTTTCCATGGCAGATCGAACGACGACGTACGAATGTGCACACACATCCAAAGCTCTTTGCAGCAAGTAATCGAACGTGTACGACCATCGAATGGGATTCCTAACGAGTCTTTTCTCTCTCCGCACGCACGACCGCAACGAGATCGCGTGCGCTCTCCTTTTTCCGCGTAGCCCAACCCCGCTCCCCATCCTTTCTACCACCACTCAGCCATCAAGCTTTGTACCGAAATAACCGTCCATTGTCCGACCATTCTCCTCTTATTTCGACTGCGAAAGGAAAGAAAAAGAGGCGTGAAATGGGCGTAAATAGCATTCGGCTACCGTCAAAGGTAGTACTCGAATAAAAGAGTACCTTTTTACTACGTCTCGCGATTCAACTTTACCCCCACCACCAACGTCTACACTAACACCAATATCGTACCGCGACGATTCCCTTTTATAACGAATCGACGTTTAATGACCTATGTACGTGTATGTGTGAAGCTTTGCTACGGTTGATTGTGAGATTATTACAAATATACGGGGTGTTATTTGTAAAAGGTGTTATTTTTAAAAGTCAAACCAACTCTTTATTTGGTTTAACCTTTTGTACTCGGAATGTCGGCAGGATTGGCACGAACATTTCTTTCTATAAGTCGAAATGCAGTTATGTAAAAGTGATAAATTTTAATGCTGTATTTTTTCAACTCAATCAGTTATTCAACATTTTGTAAGACAAATTATATTCGTTCTTATCGAGTTGGTGGCAAGAAATGTTAATATAATTCCCGAGTACAAAGGATCGATGCAGTGTTGCAGGTCATAATTATATTAAAATTTGCTTACTAATTTTGTTCTATATAGAAATAAAGAAGATTTTGATAATTTCATTGATAATCTTAGAAACCAATTAAAATTCTTATCCAATACTCAGGAATAAAATCAGTCGGTGAACGAGAGTAACAGAAAGAAATTACTTTCGAGGCAATCTATATAAGTCTTCTCTATTTTACAGCCAAAAAGCAACCCCCACGTGCAACAATTCTTTTTCCTTGCATCGTCCGAACAAAGCGCGTAGTGATAAAATACGCTGAGGAATGTGAATTACTTACTTCGCTATAGTAGGGAAATAAAAATCGAATGGCAAAAGCTTCCACGAGGAAAATCGAATATACAAAGTCGTTCGACTCTTTCGTGTTCCCTGCTTTCACCACGGGGGAAGTAAAATGATCCTTCGGAGTGCGCGAAGGCACTCTCCTTGTCGTCGGGATGCGTCGCCCTTGTGCTAAGGGTTTTCTTCTCGAGTCTGTCGAGAACGTCCCCGTTGCAGTTTTGCATTAAATATACCCGTATGCATACGAGGAGACGCCTTGCTTCGTTCTTCAAACAAAAATTTCTCATTTCCCCCACGTGAATCGTTGCACCGTGAAAAATTATCAACGGAACTGGCGACGATGATGATGACAATGGTGATGATCGTTTACGTTCTCTCAATAAAGAAAAAGAGAGAGAAAATAAAAAAATTGTGTAAGAGCAAGAGATTTAGTTGAAAAATAAAATTAATGATACAAAATCGACAATAGCAACAAAGAACGTGATAATTCAACACAGACGAGATTATGTAAGAAATCTGAGATCGCTTATGTAAAAGTCAAATACAAAAATTGAAAAAAAAATGTGATATATAAAGATTAAAAGTAAAATGAGCCGGAGAACGAATTACCTTCCCGTCAAGCTATCATCGGCAGCTAAGAATATCGTAATTATATATTAACGAGCGAAAGAGAAGCGAATTGAAAAAGGGAGAAAAGATTTTCTTTCCCTCATTTTTTTCCTTCCTTCTTTTCATTTTTGTTTTACCTTTGACTCACGAAAGCCGGGGTGTAGTTCGTTGCCTTTAAAGATCGCAGACATCTCGAACGTATATTCGAAACTAGCTTTTCCCGTTTTGCTTTTCCACCTTCCCCGTCGTTCTTTTTTCCGTCATAAGCGTTGGTATTTACCCGTTATGAGGCGTAGCAAGTTTTCAGGTCAAGAACTTTCAGCAGTTCAACCACCCTTCTTCTTCTTCTTCTACTTCTACTACCCGAGTCAAGCCGATGAAAACCACTATATACCTGTTAACGAGTTCGATGTTTCTTGATGCTTGCATCTTAAATTCCGAACGAGAGTACGCGAAGCAATCGGTTTTTCGTATGCTCGAAACGTTTCCTCGAACTTGAGAGATTTTTTAATGGTACACTAAAATTGTATGATATAGGGATATACTAAACGACATATTTGTAAAATGTTAAACAGTATTATAGAATCATTAAATTTTTAAATATTTATAACTTACAAAAGATAAATGAGCCTTTCTACTTCACTAGATGAGTGTTTCACACTCATCCTCGCGCATTAATGTTTATTATAAACTTTAATTCATAAAATATTAAAATATAAACACGTCTATTTAAACCTTACTAACCTTTAACATACTTTTCACATTATTTTATACCTGCATCGAAAAACGGAATTACTGAAAATCTATAAAATATTTCAGAATATTTTATGATATAATACCCACAGCTTATTCGTTTATGCTAATTCTCCTCCCTATATATCTTTCGGAGAACGAGACCCGTATTGTAAAATTTGCGAAAAAAAAAATCTACAAAAAATTATCCTCCGAAAACAGAGAGAATAAAAAAATAGTATAAAACCAAGCGAAGGAGAAGTCGGAAATTTAAAAACGTATTTCCCATTATGCAGAAATATCGTCGTCCGTTACCGGTCGATGACGGTCGCTCGAGCGAGCGTTTTAAACGCCACGTTGTAGGGAGCACGGCAAGAACAAAGTTGAAGATTTTAAGAGCTTATTTACGCGCGGTGCACTTTTTATAACTTCGTAAACTCGTCCGTTACAAAGTTAGAGACACGAGTCGAGTCCTGGCATAATTTCCCGGTTTTAAACGTAAGCAATTTACCGTTACGCGATGTCGTACAATTATATACATCGAGAATATATGAGGGAGAACTGCGAGCAGAGATGGCAGGGGGGGTTAGTTGAAGCGTAGAAGGGGAAATAGAATCTCGTGACGTCGCCAGTCTATTAAACCCGCCTCGAGAAATCACGCATTGCGATCGGCAGCACACGGTATATGGCATTTAATGGGAAAAGTTGCGTGCCGGCGAGCAACCACTGAATTCTCACGACGTTTCTCCGTCTCAAAAGGAGGGAAAGAGGAAGATGGCAGCTTTTGTACTCGCGGAAGATCGAATTTACCGAGGACACCTCCTACCATTTATCCATCTCGATAACTTTTGGAAGTATTGACTCCATGGCGCGTGGATTCGGTTCGAAAATTCCTGCCGTGATCATTTTCGTGGATCGGTGGATGGATCATCGAAGATCGCATAGAACCCATCTCATTGAATTATATCTCAAGTGGGATCGACAACCTCGAGGACTTTTGTAGGCTCGTCGATGGAACTTGTTCGGCAGACAATTTATATTAACGATCTTCGAGTCTTTCCTAACGATCCAATTTCTTATTTTGCATTTTCAATGAGAAAACAAGCTTCTATTCGTACCGGAATTATGTCTTATGCGGTATTTTATAACAAAAGTATGAAAACGAAATTATGTTATCATTTATTTATCTCGAATAATCTTTAGAGTATTTCTTCGTTTTTTTTTTGTGATAAATATTTAAAATAGGTATGAAAAATAAAATATGCTTCGTTATTGATTCTCGCGTACCACACGTATAAGGCTTTTCTATATACAGTTTAATAACCTATTTAAACTTAATCACTATAAAACGAACGGAAGGAACTTGCTCAAATTTTAATATCACCTTTGATATGTATATTCGTAATTAATGTAACATTTTCATGGATATTACTTATAAATGTAGCAAAATTTTATAACGATATATGTAAAAACGTGTATGCAAATACACCTCTCCCATCGTAGTTAATATTTATAAAACAGACGAATTAAAATGCTCGTACGATCGGATCAATCGAGAAACAAGCATTGAATGCATTATAAAAAAGAAAAAAAAAAATTGATGAAACAGCTACGAGAGCCTTCATCCCGGATACATAGGGTTAAGCTCGTTCATCGCATATTTCCGAAGCTTTACGAGGACGCGTATACGCGCACGAGAGTGGGAACCGGTCGCTCGCTTCCAGATTCTCGTTCGAATAGCGAACGAGCGGAAATTTTTCTCGACGTATACGGGACATATATCATGCAACGTATAGGTCCTTGCTGCTGCGTTTTTTTTTTCGCTGCTAGTACCAGCGACGTGTCTCGCTCTCGTATATCTCTCGCGAGCATCTGGATAACGGTTACGCGAAATCACTTCTGCTTTTACAGGTTACGAGTACGCATGCGTTAATTCACGTACGTTTACCAGAGATGTTTATGGCCGAATATTACTTCCCCTTCTTTCTTTTTTTTAGCCAATCGAGCAAGACGAGTAAGCATCCTCCATCAAAATTCATTGCGATTATATTCTTTATCCGTCAAGCGGACGCGGAGGGTCAACTTGAATGGCAAGGGAGTCTCAACTGTGTCCGTTTTCCAATTTTGCATATTTCAATGCTCGGTACGATTGTCGAGCTACTTTATCGTTTTCCATTTAACGTAAACCGCTTATAAAGGGAGCGTCCGCGAGTTCGTTATTTACGAGAAAATTTTAGCGCACGTTCGCGTACGCACCTACTCTTGTCGCACGTACCAACAATAAGTGCATCGTTTGGGTAACGTTTTAATGTTATGGTAAAGCTTTGTCCCTGAATTTTGACCAGGAATTCAGAGACGAGTCCATTGTCATGTTTTTGGTAACTTATTTTTCAACAGTAATGCTGCTTAATGTTTCTAAAATTAACCAAATGCAAAGAACGACGAGATGTTTTATACGAAAAAAATATTCTCTATTTGTTCCCATTTACTTCTATTAGGTATTGTATAATTAATGACGAAGTATTATTTCTGATTGGTTTTAAGTAGCATAGTATATTTTATAGAAGTTCGATAATAATGTTTTATTATACTTGATAGGTCTTCATTCGCGTATTAACTATTCTATTCTCGTTAATACCTACAATAATAATTATCGTGTATATTCATTGATACATGAATCATATGCTGCATATTTATTATTCGTAATTTAATTTATTTTATTTATTTTTGTAATGACCTAGTTTACTTTTTTCGAAGAAATATACATAGAAAAAACGATGACTTCGTTACCGTATCTAGGTATACTTACCCTTCTATTTCGTATAATATCGCGCAACGTCATATCTAATTTAATATTTCCGAGAAAATCTCCTCTCGATATCGAGAATATCGTTGAGTAACTACCATCAATGATTCGATGTTCGGGGAAAACGCATTCAACTATTTCGTTCTTCCTAACGAAAAATAACATTATTTTACCACATCTCTTTCGATCGATACATTTTTGATTCAGTTAAAATATATTACAAGCAATGTGTATCGCGTCGACGAATCGCTTCAAACATATTTGTCGAGGCGTTTTTTACCCGTACTTCCTTTAAAACGAAATGCGCAACGATTTGAATTTTTGATATCGTGTAAATTATTTGATAACAAACAGAAAAAGGCCACTCGAGTTTTATTTTGAACTTTTTCGCTCCGAGATAGGTACATGTATACGTATACGTCCTCGGAAAAATTTACGCTTATGAACGAAGCGTGTATATTAGTAATATTTAGTGAAAAATATGATGTTATATATATAGCATATGATAAATATTAATTGTGGGAATAAAAATTACTGATATGAACTTGATCGCAAAGTAATTTTTAAATTCCTTTATTTTATAAAACTTTGTTATTCGAAGTCTGAATACCGTTATTCCCTTATTTATTGTATCAATTTTATTTATTTATTTAGCCAACGAGAGCATTTGTTGAAAAAATAAAACTTTATCCTTCTACCATATTGCAGTTACATAGATATTTTCTCTGTCACAAAAATATTTGCTTGTTTATCTCCACTTCCTGCTCTAATTAGCATCATTCGTTGACATGTTTATTTTTACATTTGAATGCCCTTTTCAAGAGTATATACCTACAGTTAAAGAGTTAAACGCAACCGGAACCCTCATCCACGCTTTTGAATGGCAATAACGTCATTACTAGTAAGAGGGAGGAAATGTTCCGTAAACGTTCCGATATCTCTCGAACGGTCATCTCCTATCCTACTCATCCTCTTATTCTCCCACCCCCCATTCACCCTCTGCTACTCTTTCGCACCACGATAGCACGATCGTAGAACTACCTTGTCTCATCTCATTTCAATAGACCTTTTCGTGTCTCCTCGTAAGATAATGATTGCTTTTCTCAAACCCTCCGATGTTTGCTGAAAGAACCCCCGTCCCGACTACCCTCGAGTTCCCACCCCTTCGCCCCTATCCATCCGAAAACTCGATGTTCAAGGAAATTGTTCCGGATAACGCTCCTCTCTCCCTCCTTCTCTTATCGGGTCTTGGACTACCCTAAAAAAATCCAATGTGAAAGGGAAGCCTATCGTTGGCCCTCCTCGTACCTTCTCATCCTCCCACCACTTCTCTTCTTCTTCTTCGAAGAATATCTCCACCGTGGATTCGTTCTCGATCGAAGGCTTTTCAAGAATTTGAAAGTCGAACGGAATCGCGGAAAACGCTTTTGTGGGACGAATCTTGAAAATAGGCCAAGTGCTATCCATCTCCTCCGAAATTTGTCTATACCCTCTTTCATACCGATCATCGGACTTTACCATGAAAAGGAATAGGATCTCTTGTTATTTATATCGATAGGAATATCGTGTAATGCTATACCGGTAGAAATGTCGATAATCGTCGAACAATAGGATCCTAGCTGTTTGCGTTAATTATATTGATCTAGTTCGCGAGTAGTAATATCTTTTGTGTACGATGACGAAGTATGTACCTCCATATCAGTTTTCTCGTATTGCCGAAGTTGCTCGTTAGACAGCATAAGTGGCAACGAATCGTGTTATTAATCGAACGTTACATTCGACGAAACAAGTTAATAGATGCTGTTGAAATCTCTGCCTAATAACTTCTTATTTCTTATAACTTTTCAATTGATTCTGATACCACTAATTATACACCGTTTTCGGCACGACATATAACATTTCCAATATTCCAGGCGAAAGCTCTTTTAGGTACACCGCTAAATCGGAAATACTTTTCCGCTAATGATTCGTCCCTTCAGTGGTAACGAATTCGATGCGTTTAATGATTTTCCGCCAACACGATCACATATAACGGGTGAAACATTTAAATTAATGATTTGATAGGTATCCAAGCTATTTCGTTATTAAATTAAGAAATATCCTTGCTTAATTATTGCACACAAGTTTCCGATAATTGTCACGTTACGACCTATCGGTCTATTTAACGGGTAACGATAGGTTAAATAATGTATCTCTTCGATACGATCGTCATTATTAAGTCTACATTAAACAATGTCCATTCACGGATAATGTATTTAATTTTCTTCCTTGTTTGTTTTCAGTAATGTGCATTTCTGGATGGTAAATGAAATTAGTGGAAGGTTTAATGCACCGAACGCACGAGTACAAGGATGGCATACATTCATGGTGAAGCGATACGCTTCGATGTAGGTCGAATTTCGAGCGAGCTTCGTAACTGGTACGTTGTCCACGCAAAATATGACTTTCGATCTTAATAACTCGGAGGGAGAGTAAATGCTCGACTCGTACTACCATTTGTATACCTACGATTGATAGCATGTCCCAGTCAAAAAGCCATTACCTACGCGCAGTATTTCGTGCTTTTTTTTTATAAAACTGGAAAAATGTATTCTATGATCGGAAACAAACAAAGAACACCTGTTTTTGTAGATCAATATTTAGACTAAAATTTAATTGGTTAAACATTGGTGATTCGTATTTAAACGCGATATTAATAGAATCGTGCTCATTATCACATGATTTGTACCACTTGTATAATTTATATCAATTATGTACCTATATCACTCTTTACTTCTATATGGTGTATTTTCAAGTGCCCTCGTAGCAATATAAATATGAAGGAGCTAAACTAATTCGTTCCTACTATTTCCAACGTGGCACAGCTATGATATTCCATGAATACTGAACACTGGCTTTCACCGTCAAATACACCGTACATATGCATCGATTAAAATGCAGCAGAGATCGTAGTCATGCCTATATTATCTAGGTACAATACCGATTCTTAAATGGCCCTTTCGTAAGTACAATACTCGGGTCATCCCTTATTGTTCGACGAAACTCAAATCGAGCACCAATCTCGTTCATTCTTTGTTCGAGTATCTATTCGACCAGTCACTGGCGAACAAAAAAGCGAAAAATTTGAACGGTCCTTCAACGTGAAAGAAACCGAAAGAGTGCTCGCGACTTTTCGCGAGATGAAACGTCCTACGCATTTATCTCCGATGGAAATATTTCGCGATTCGTTAAACGGTTCGAGGTTCTGCTGCCGACGAAGAAATTCATCAATTTCATTCTCTCGCGCGCCGGCTACGATTCCACTCTATAAATCTTGCCAATCTCGTTGATTTACACGATTGAAAAGCGCTCCTGGACGTTTGACTGCACGTCGAATGTACCGTTACGTACAACCTACGATGTAATGTATATTATATAGGGTGAGTCACTTAAAATGAGGATGTCAAAATATTTTGTGTTATCTATAAAAATTCAAGAAAGATTTGGAATTTACTGTGAAGCAAATTTTCTTACACCAGCGATTACTTACTCGACATTTGTTTCTCTTGTGTACTACAAAATTTTTTTTCGACTCACCGATTACCAACATGAACAATTACAAAAGCAATATACAATTTACAATAAAGTGGTATAGTATTGGAAATACGTTGCCTCAAAGACGACGGTGAAGTGTAAATGTTTCACCCTATATATCGCAAGAACGTCGAACGCGAACTCGAGAACACTGAATTCCTCTACTGCATTCCAAAAGGCTCGCAGTAGTGTAAGTCAATAATTTCCGAAACCAAACGCTCGCAGCGAAAACTTCCAATAATTTCGCGTTGATTTTACGTTATTTCAGTTGAACCTTGTAATTCGATGCAACGCTTCAACTTCATCGTTGTTACACATGGAATTAATAAAAGGTATAACGAAATTTTAATCCTATAACACGTGGTTAATTATATTAATATGTTCGCACGATACGAATACGGTAACGAAGCCCATCAATCGATTCTGTTCGTGTCGATGATCACCAAATGGGTAATCTGGTCTTGATTTACGGGGAAAATTCCAAACGAGAATTTTGATGGACACGTCAAGAACTTTCTTCTACCCGTTTCGCGATTGAGGACGAACACGATTGTTCGAAAATTCCGAACGGAAAGAGTAGCTTCGGCACTCGGGATGAAAAATCCAAAGGACGCGTATTACCTGTTGCCGATGAAATCCAATACGTCAAAAGAAACTCTTGATTTTTTGCTTTGACTTTTTTTCGTAAGAGAATTTAACAAAAGCGAATAATTATACGCGAGACTATTTCTGTCATCATTGGACTCGAATCCGAACGGACAAGGAAAAGTAAGGTTCCACATGCCGAAGAATAATTTAGATAGGCAGAAAAAAAAACGTAAGCTTATAAAACCAAAAACATGAACGTATCCATAAATTTCCAGTCATCGCGACCCACATACGTCAATTTCTATAACTCCCATCCCTCCCAAGAGATATTCCATTTTCAGACGTTATCATCGAAGTTTACTCGACAAATTTTTCATTCAAAAAATAAACGGAACTCACGAGAACCCGATGATACGTAGTCGATGTAACTTTGAGCCGATCGCTTCGTAGCACGTCTTTACTTACGCGTATATACTTTCTCGCGCGTACCGTCAACTTATCCATCCTCGCAAACTGCGTGTGCGAACGGAAATCAATAAAAATTTCATGTCCCGTCGCTTGCTTCCGAGAGAAAGAGAGTTAGGTACCTACCAGCCTTTTTTGTCCGCAAGAGTTGCGTACAGCGCATTTATCACTCACATACCTATACGTATTTTGATACGATCGGATCGTTTGTAACCTTCTGAAAAATGACAAACCCGTGGCTGGAAACCTTTCGAGTCGATCTATACTAAAAGCAAGTTGCGTGTATGAAACGTTACATTTTTATTGATAAGAAAAATTAATAAAAAATGTGTGATATTTTTAATACAAAATCATTTTAACGTTTCAATAAAATAACGACGCGTTATGTAGAAGAGAAAAAAAAATATTTTAAAGTTAAAATGTAATATGTGCGAATGTAACGAGCAAGCGTGAATATTTAATGATGTAGCATCGATAAATAATACACCAAAACGTGTAACAAACGTTCGTATAAAAAAATGATGAAACTTAACGAAGAAATTTAATTATCCTTCAACCTTTTAAAGTAACCGACGATAGCATCGGAGGTAGATGGTCGATGCCAATTAATATTAAAATCGTGAACAAATGCGTTTTATCAGATGTAGCCATGCGTAAATTTTTCTCGTCTTTCGCGGTTCCGTGGTAGAAGTTCGTTTTCCCGTTTCGGTAAAATTGTGAGAAACGTAGAAAACACGGAATTCAACTCTCCTCCGTGTACGTCCTGACGACGCTTCTTGTTCCGAAAAGTTGTTCCAGGGTAGCAGCACCGAGGTTTCGAATTTTCCGACGATGAAAAGCATACAAATGTGGAAGGAACAATAACTGCGCTAGATCGTTTGTTGTTTGAAAATTCCTACGTGGAAAATTTTCAATCGACGATATTTAAAGCGGTTGAAAATATCGGGACGCACCAGTTTACGCGTTTCCCGATCGTGTCGTTTGATATAAAGTGGTAGAGGGAGGGAAGAGGTGAGCATGGAAAATTGGGGAAAATTGGTTACTATGCAAAATATGAAGAAAAAGTTATTCCTATCTATAACGGCGATCGCATACCAACCCTCCCGCAAAATAACGTCATTGGTGTCTAATGATGAAAATTACGCAATGTACTTTAGGATTACACCGAGGGAACGTCGATGCAACACTGATTGGAAATACATACGGGAAAATATAAAATAATTGGCGGATCGATACTTATTGTTTATTACGAACGCGACCAAAGGTCATATCGCACGCGATAATCTCCCTTTCATGATTTTACCATGACTAAATTAAAATAATAATAATAATAAATACATCCCGAGTCGAAATTTTAACTTCGGCTTGATCCTCCAAAATGCTCTGTTAGAAGTTTGAGAGTAAAAATGAAGCTTATATGGGATAGGGAAAATATATGGCGAATAAACTACGTTTTCAACCTCCAATTGGCCGTTTTGTCCGCTTTTACCAAATGGAGGGTCAAAACGTAGCTTATAAACTTCGTGTAGACCCTCCGAACCCTACATTGGTAGGTTTTGGAGAGTCAAAACGTAACTTATAAACTTCGTGTAGACCCTCCGAACCCTACATATTCCTAGGTTTTCGAGAGTCAAAACGTAGCTTATAAACTTCGTGTAGAAATCGAAGTTTATAAGCTCGCTTAGCTCCTACTCGCACTCTCTGAGCATTTTGTAGGGTGAAATCGAAGCTTATAAATCTCGCTTAGCTCCTACTCGCGCTCTCCGAGCATTTCGTAGAGTCAAACCGACGTTTAGATCAGTCGTTAAACTTCGATTTCAACCTACTCAACCTACCGCAGCATCTCGTAGGGTGAAAGCGAGTTTTAATTCGAGCGTCATATCGAAACAACAAAGGAAAGTAGGCTTTGTAGGGTCAAACTGAAGTTAAAATTTCGACTCGGGTACATATGCTTAAGTTATAAGCTTAAAACCACTTAAGTAGCTCCGAGCCGACGATTAATAATAAATCACTATTTTATCGAGGTTGTTATATTGAATTTTTGAGATTATTGAATATGCTTTTTTTACAAGCAAAACTGTGTTACATATTTTGTTATGCTAAATTTACATCCACCCGATTAACCATTACTTAGAATGTTGCCTCGCGAGGAAAGCAAAGCACTTGCTGTAAGAACGGCACGCGTCCTTCACTTTTCTTTTCACCGCTCGGCATTAAGTGAAGCTCAAGTGGCTATACTACTCGATCCTCTCTGTAACGAGACTTAGGAAAATCGAGGAAGGAAGAAGAGAGTGGAGAGTCCCCACTACCTCCAGCCAAAACTTCCCGGCGAGTTATAACGACGTGTACTTGGCTCGCGGAAAAATTGCTCAATTAAATTCGCGAGTGGGCACGGACGGAGTAGTTCACTTTCAGCTTGGAGCCAACGGGCTCCAGTGGCCATGTCTCGGTAGAAGTGTTAAGAACTTTCAAAGGGAAAGAGAAAGAGGTATCTAAAGAGGGAAAGGGAACGGAACAAAAAAGACGCCGACACGGCACGAAGAAACCTCGTGCGGGAGTCACCGGGGAGGCTTAAACTGGAACGTGCCTTTCGCGTTTCTAACTGCTCGTCCAGCTTCTCGGCTCGATTATGTGATGAATTGAGGGAAAAGGAGAACCTCGCAAAAGTGCGGGTAATATTCGTAAATGGGATCGAAAGATTGTTCCATGAAATGGCTTTTTTGTAGCGCGAAATCAAGTTTTAATACTTTGCCGGAGAATCGAGACGGTCTTTCTTCGTTGAAACGAAAGAGAGAGAATGAAGAAAAAGCCATTTTGTAAAAAGTGGCAAGTGCCATAGCCGTGAGCCACTATAAAATTCAAGAAAAATCTAATTTCAACGACTAAAATCCGATGGCTCAGCCAATCGATCGCCAGCTCGTAAAACTTATTGGATCGTAACGTTCGCGATTGCAGTTGATTAATTGCCCACGTATGCGTTGTAAGGAATGAAAGAAACGTTTCGAAGCACTCGGAACGGAAAAAATAGATACTCGATGCAAGTGGGTAGCTGCTCGGGATACTAGAACGGTCGAGTACCCTTTGTTTCCTCGATGTACAGTGTGTCTTAAATTTCTTCGTACTTGCATCTAACCATCGAAATCATTAATGATACGATAACCTATCGATTATTAGTAATTGATAATAGTTTAGAGATTATATAAATTACTATAATTAATGGTAATTGTTTAAATAATGTCGCACTTTACCGATTTCAATGATTTTTAAATACATTGCCAGAACCATATAACTAAAGTTGCTCAGAATCATGATCCTGACAACATATTTAAAAATAATCGAAATCGGTGAGGTGTGCCATCATTTAAATAATTATCATATGTATTTCTTTATCGATCAAAACTAAACGAATATTTTTCGTATAAATTTGAACTAACCGCTAACTTTCGATGTACTCATATATGTCGAAAGAAAATACGTAAAACTATGCATCCGGTGTAGCGTCCCCGAAGAAGCGGCACTTTGTCGGATAAGGACTCTCATCGCTGGGGCATAAGATCGTGCAAGGAAAGACGTACGAGCGGAGTTTTATCATTTTTAAAATACCTAGAGCGTGTACACACAACTCTTGTAATATATCCTTAATGCGATCCGGACCGGCATTACAGTGGGATGGCTTACATTAAGGTCGTTCACTGTAAAAGTATCTTATCTGTCTCCCCCTCTGTATCTCTCTCTCCCTCGCTCTTTCTTTTCCGCTGGGACAATAGAATATTAGTTTTGCCGCAGATACACGTTTTACCCGTAAAGAAAATCACTGAAAGACGAAGGAAACGATGTTACCTTCGTCAAATGTGGAAAAGACGGGTAAGAATTTTCTTGTCAAATTTAACGCATTGAGGATCCCAGGAAAACAACCGTTACTACGGATGTCCGCACGGAGGAGTGACGAAAACGAGTCGTTGATTGACTTATTTCGACGATGTAAAAAAGAGACTCGAGATTGCTCGGGAATGGTAAAACAAAATCGTGATATAAAGTACGCGTGTCAGATTTTTGTCTCCTCTCAACCTTTTTTTTGGCCCATCCGACGTCTACGCGTGTAAACATCGAAAATTTGACGAATTCACATCCGCGATACGCGAAAGTTCTCACCGACATCGATGGGACGAGTCACCAGCAGCGAAATAAAAATGTAAAAAAACAAAAAAAACAAAAAAGAGAATCAGCAACGAACGAATACGTTTCATCATATCTGTGACAGACACGACACGTGCAGAATTGTCGATATTGCTACCCGGTAAAGAGGACGGAAGAGGGTCGGTCGATTTGACCTTTACTCTACCGCGCAAGTTTAACAATCTTGCTACGATGACGAACGCGAAGGAAACCGGAAGAGAAAAAATATCGTTAGCGGGCTAAGGACACACTTTGGACGTACATTGGTAGTTTCCAGAAGTTGGTTAGTTGGAAATCCGCTAAATGAAAAAGTTAGTTCTCTCTTCTCCCGACAGAAACCGAGTCCACATTATTTTCTACCGCGAAATTTCCCTCTTTTTCTTTACGCGTCGAATATCGCAACCCCATATGAGTCATTAATTTGCCAATGCGATTAACTCCATAAAAGGGTAAAGAAAATATTTGAACATAAAAAATTGAGTAGCAAGTACGTTCTTTGGTACTAAAATTTTTAAAAAATTCAAAAAGTAAAGTTGATTCATTTTGCCTGTAAATAGCTTACATGTATAAAATGAAAAAAATCACTCGGTTCTCTCTCTCTCTCTTTTTCTCTCCTGTTCTATTTCCACTTGTAACGTTATTAAAAGAAACAGAAGAAAGACGAACGAGCATTTCATTCATCTCGGATATGAAGGAGCTTGTTTAGGCGTCAAAGAATGAAAACAAAAAATAAAACAAGATTAGAAAAAAAAGGAGCGAAAAGAAGAAAAGTTTCGCGAGTAGGTACGCAAAAGTGCCTGCCGCTGTTCCAACTGTCTCGGGGATGCTTAATTTCGAGAGACAAGAGAAGGAAAGCGTTTGAAAATTAACGAAAGGTAGCCGCTGTGGTAAAGCCACACGGAAGGAAATTAATTTCGTTAAAAACTTACTCGCACAGACGCCCTCGTCTACTTCACGCGTGTGGGGCAGTAGATTTTTGATTACACACTGCAGTCCAACCGCGCAGCTCCCGGAAAAGCCGAAAAGACCGCCGCATGGCTCGCCCTCGACACGCGCGCATACTCTGCAACATCTGGAAACATATACACGTGAGATAGAGAGATATAAAATGTGAAATTTCATTCTTGACGTGGAAAAGCTTGTAGGTACACGTCGAAGGTTAAGAATATTTCGGACTTTGCCGAGAAATTCTTCTGTACAAGAAAAAATGCATAAATAGCAAGATCTAAGCCGCGGTTCCAAGTTACCCTTAATTCGTATTTCCTTCGAGAAGTTTTATACGTATACAAGAATTTTTCAAAGGCATTTCTTCGGAGCTCCGAATTTTCGTCCGGTCACTTATCATTTAACAAATTTCATGTATAACGCAAAATAGGTATATCTACGTACAGATACGGCGAATGGTTAAAAGTATTTATTATGAAGATTAA
Source organism: Ancistrocerus nigricornis (assembly GCA_916049575.1). NCBI lineage: Eukaryota > Metazoa > Arthropoda > Insecta > Hymenoptera > Vespidae > Ancistrocerus > Ancistrocerus nigricornis. Next base: position 38,328,917 of record OU696664.1, read on the forward strand.
TAAACTTGAGATATCCAACACGAAATATAATTTCGTCGTCAAAAATGCTGTTCTCACTCGAATTCTCCATCGACGCGCGACAGAGCGAATATTGCGAAGCTTCGGATTCCCTTTATTGTAGTTTCTTTCGATTTGACGTGACACCCTGATAAGAAAAGACCGACATACGAGACATTCGGAAAACGAGAAGATGGAACAAACTGTACGTGCAACTTAGCCAGTTCCATTCGAATCGTACCTTCTGTCATGTCCATTCCTTATCGAAACGGAAATGTTATGGACTGAAGAAAAAAAGTTAACAATATTTTTCTTTTAGGCCAGCTGCACGCACGCAATATTATTGAGAATAATATTGCATGTTTGCGGGGCATATTGTTATATTGAACAAGTAGTAAGTCAGGTATAAGCAATATTATTGTCAATATTGGTTTATCAATAATATTGCGTGTGTGCGGCTAGCCTTACGTTCGGCCGATAAACCGCTTTAATACGTTACAGACAAATTCTCTTGAACTACAACGTTCCAGGCTGAAAAAGTTTGAATTTCCAAGGGTTTCGAACGAATCGATTGACTCTCTAATAAAAAACGAATTTTTAAGAACGAAATCTGGGTTCAATCCGATAGCTGGACGTCGCTGGTGCTCGTAGACATTATTTTCAATCGTGCTACGTAATTCAAATATCGGAGCTGAGCAGAACGGCACCACGCGCTAAACATTTTTCGATAAATTCCTGATACGACGTAGAGCGTACGATCTCATTTCGCGGCCAGTGAAAACCACCAGCAGAAGCACCCTTTTTCCCGTACGCGTTGCGTCGTTATTTCGCGAAAGAATAAATATCAACGGAATTTGCCGTTAAGAGAGGAAAATTCGGAGATCGTTTCGCTGAACAGCTTTGAAAGTAAAAAGAGTGAGAGGGAGGAGTTTCAAATGACTTTGAATTTTCAACGATCGTTTCTTCCATTACGAAGCAGGGTAGGTATGGAACGAATTGTGTTCTATCAACGGATCGTTATGTGGATAGTTGGAAAATTAATATGGCTATTCCAATTACGCTTTCACCGACCATTTTCCGGTTCCGCTGTAAAAATACCGACCGGTACCACGTATATCCGGTGCTCAGTTAACTGCACATTTCCTTTAATCATTTTCTACCTCCATTAAAACAGAATAGGTACTCTTTATACGCTATGTAATATACTTATTTTAATCAAAATTAATCCGGTCATGCGTTATCGAGACATATGGAAAGATAAAATTATTAAAATCAATGTTTAACGAATCGATGAAGTCGCTTACGTTTCTATAAACATCCTTTCATCTTAAAATACGTACTAAAATTCAAGAAAAAATTTCTTAACACAATTAACCCCTTTGAACTCCTACGTTGAGTCTGTCACGACATTAATTTACCTCGCTTCTCCTTTGTCGACCATGATTGGACATTTTTTTAAAGTTTTTCTCATTATAAATATACCTACGTAGTAAAAAAATGAGAATAAGTTGCGAGCCATGAATTCCACTTTGTTTAATAAAAGAATACCAGAGAATAAGTTTTCAATGAAACAAATGAGAGTGAAGGTTTAAATAAATGGAAGTAAAACTTCTCCAAAGTTCCTGATAGACATACCTACCTATCCACGACTACCCACATTTCATAAACTAAATAATGACAGATAAATATAATTTTCGTTCGAATGGGAAAGGTGACTCGTCCATTCTTTTCCATGATGTCATCGAGACACGGACACGGATTCCTGGAAGGATAAAGCGAAGGAAAAGTATCGGGAGAGAATTTTTCCAAGAGGCAGGCGTTAAAGGTGCCGCGTTCTCTCTTCGTGGATCGCCGATGAGAAATGATGAGAAATAAGCTGGCGGTGGGCTTCTCCCGATACTACGGTGTGTTGTTCCTTTTGAAATTCAATTCCGAACGATTCGAATCAGCATAGCCATATACAATGCCGATTGCAAGTATAACCACGTACATAGATAACATACCGGCGGAATTTCAGAAAGGTTACTCTCCTTCGAGAGGGAAAATACGTGACGGAATTACGACGGCTAAAAATGTGCGAGATGCGGTTATATTTAAGTATTACGCTTGCTCTTTCAACGTTCTCGTATTTTATTGCATCGTTACGATCTCCTCGTTCCTATTCTGGTAGGAGAATGGTCGCATAAGGTAGTAGAATTAATATGGAATACCACTAACGGTATACGAGTAGGTATTTTCTTCGTAACCCAATGGGTACCCAATTATATTTACAACAAATGCAAATATTTAAGCGGACGTAATCTCGTCGGTATAATGCGCTACGATTCCGTGCTATGACGAAATACCGGTTCAAAATAAAAAAAAAAAAAAGGCAAAATCATAAACAAAAAGGATTACTTCACCGATCAGAAATTCATACGCACCGATAGAAAATTGTACAAATATTGACGCGAGAGAATAACAATAGAAACGGTATGTGAAACATCGTTGTCGGTTATAAGCGCGGGTACATATCCATAAAACGATCGTAAGCAACTGACGTTAATAAAAAAAAGGCCAACAAAACTATAGAAAAATAAAAACAAAATAGAAGCAATTCGGGTCAGGGAAAAACAACTGACGGGGTCTTCCCTCCTGCATCCGTATAAATTTATCAACGACATTAATTTCGCGAGTCCGATAAAAAAGAACGAGGTGAGCGACAAGCTATTAAGAAAGTTTTCGAATCGAAATGCAATTTTCGATAAATTAAGCGAAATTAAAAGTTTAAATGGATATCGAAGCCGAGGTGCACGAAGAGGAGGGGTGAGACTGGAAGTGAGTGGGAACAATGAACGGGATTCTATATCGTCGGAGTCAGCACATCGACGGCTTTCGTTCCTCGCTCGACGGAAGTCGGCAATAACGAACCGCGTCATGATTCACGAATCAATCCGAAATCCCAATCTCCTGCGATTTTTATTCGATTCTCTCTCTTTCTCCCCGATCGATCCTATCGGACCTACGGCTCGCCACTCGAAAAGCAATTACGCTGAAATTGTTCATCTTACAAGTAACTTCCTCCCGGTCGAGTGGACCACCCTCTCTCTTTCCCGTTCTCGCGTTTCTCCGTGCAATTTCAAAGAGTGCAAAGGAAAAGGGAAGGTCGTCACAAAGGGAAAAAGAGAATCTCGTTCCCGCGAGTTCACGGGCGATACTTTATAATTACCGAGCACGAGTGCCATAAATTCGTTCGAATCGATATAAAGCGATTTTTCTAGACACCCTTTTTGTGTGACCGCCTTTTCTATCTCGAATTTATGCTATATATAGTATACTAAGGTAGAATTTCTGTTTGTATCTCGTTATGTCTAAAACCCTTTGATTGATTTGGACCAAATGTTGTACAGTTAATCTCGAGGAGTCCATAGAACATGTAGGGTACCAAGCAACATGCTATTCTTCTCAATGCATCCCTTTGACAATTTGTATATTGTATATCACTATGAATTCATTGCACTAATTTGTAATTCAATTTTCCACAAACGCTGATATTCCACATACAAGAAACCCAAATAACTCTGAATAATTTAATCAATATATTATTATTTGTTTAATATCTTTCTCTTGAACTCATAACGAGATTTATCATTAGAAAAGCCAAACTTTTATTTCCCGTACACACCGTATTAAAGAGTCAAGAGAAGGAAGGAAGACCCAACGAATAATTCAAGTCTAATCAAGACTCTCCTCTTAATCCGGTAAAATTATTTAAACGTACGACGACGCGTAAATCTTCCCTGAGCCGGCACGCTTTGCAAGTCAAAAAAGGGGAGGGAGAAAGAAAGAGAGAGAGGTAAATAAGTAAGCTAAAGGAACGGTCGATGCGTACAATCCTGAAAGGAAGGATATCACCCGACGTGGGACGCCGGATCGTAGAAGTAACCGAAAACGATAAGTGGATACGATTGTAGACGATGATTCAAGGCGTTCGTAAACGACTCTGACCTGCTTTTCGTCGAAACGTTTACGAGTACAAGGCAAATGTCGTTCTAAAATAGTGACTTTATAGAGTTATGCTGCGTTCAAATTTATATGCCGTGCGTTGAAGTAGCGATTATCAAAAAAGTAGAGGTCAAAGATACAAATCGAAAATTTATGTAAAACGTAAGATTATTCCAAAAAATTAAATTCGTTTACTTTTGGATTTAACGATAATATCTCTACGATAAAGGCGATTTTTTTATTTGATTGTAATTTTAACAACATTATTTCCTCTTTGTAAAATTGCACTTTTACTCCCGAAATCAACCCGATCAATGATTCACCGTATGTACATAAACGAGCAAAATAAACTTGACACATTTTGTTCTCATCTCAACGATGACAATATCTCGCGTATCCTAGGTGAAGTTAATGAATCCACGTTAGCTCGACCGTTGGATAAATTGACTCGTTTCTCTGGATAGTCATATACACGTCTAATATGACAGGAATATATCACCACGAAGCTTCGTTCGAAGGAAATATTAATTATAAATGTAGGTGTACGACATTTTGTCTCGTTCTATTCAAAACTGAGTACTTTTGAGCTTGACACAATTTGTTTATTCGTTTAACCATGAATTCTTAAAGATTGAAACGAAAGCTTCGAATCAACAACGACGTGCATCGACCAACTTTTAAGCTAATATCTTTACACGTTCGTAAAACTAGCAAAGAATCTTTGAAACAAAGTTATATTCGATAAAAAGTAACAAAAGAAGTTGAATGACGTGAAAGATTATTATTTTCTAACGTCGTATTATCTTGTTCTTCGTAACACTTAGGGGTTGTCTTTTGAGATTCTTCGCTAAAGAAAAAAGGCGCGAAAAGTACCTCGGATCCCGGTATTAAGCGACTCGCTCTCCGCATTTCAGGCCTGTACGATAATGCGTTTATCTAATGCAAGCAAGAGTAACTCCGTTGAATGGAGCGGCACGACAAAAGAGGCCCTTCGTCGAGCGTCAAGTTCCGTTCTTTGAGACTTCGATCATCTCGAGCAGATCGTAATGAGCGAGTGTATGTACACGTATGTGTACATATGTATATGTTAAATGACATATAGATAAAAGGAATACAAGAGTCCATTACGAATTGTTTTGCGCTATGCGAACGTTTAACCAAGCTGTGTCATCGTCGTTTCTCACCTCGTTCATTTAATTAAGTACACGCTTCGGATATTGCGTTTCCTCGGAGAGCCCCTTACCCGTTCAAGGAGAATAAAAATAATTATCTGTCCGTGCACCAGTGGATAGCGCTTCCGTTGCAAATCGCGAACGAGTTTCACGGAGATTAAAGCTAATGGGATTATCGGGAGAGATAAAATTTTGTTCTTATCGCGAAAGTTATACCGCGTGGACGGCGTACATCGTCTTTAATAGAAAACATTTAAGCTAGTTTCTTTCTTCTTAAAACATTCGTGCAGCCAACAAAATATCAGAGAATATTTTCTAATTTTTCGATAGAATCGTGAATTTAATGTGTCGGTTTCTCACAAACATAAGACAACATTTTTAACCCATCGCTTCTCAAAAAAAATTATAGATTTGAGAAATATTACAAAATTTATAAAGCAAACAGCAAGAAAAATTAGAACACTAAGTTCTCTAATAGACCTTTGAGAATAATTTATATTAGCGATAAAACTTGGTAGAAAAAATAACAATGCGTATATAGGAAATTGGTAGGGAATAGGTTAAAAATGTAAATGCAAACACACGTAGGATAAAAATAACGACCCCGCAAATCGACACAAATACGAGATAGAAAACGAGTCGGGGAAAAAAGTAGAAACAAATAAAAGCGGAGATCGAGTGCATTTAAAGGTACTTCTATCTGCTCCGTATCCCAACGGTCGGTAGCTCGCTATTCAACCGGCTCGTAGGTAAAGCAAATGCGGTTGCCTACCTGCAGGGGTCCCAGGTGAGACCTCCGGGGCAATCCTCGTCGGTGAGTACGTCGCACTCGAGCGGTGAACACACACAGGATAGTGCCCTCGCGACCGCGATCGAGAGAACGACGATGATGCCCCCCAGGAGGAGCAACGTAGCCCTCATTTTTTTGTTTTCTCTCTTGCCCTTTCTTTCTCTCTCTCTCTCTCTCTCTCTCCGTTCTCTTTTTTTCTCCACTTTAACCCCGGAACGCCAGTCACCGCGATTTTCACCCTCCCTCCCTCCTCTTTGCCAGCAGGAGTAAGAAGAATCGAGCTGATTAGTGTCCTCTCGGGAGACCGTCCGCACTCACGATCGCTCGATCACGAATAGTAGCAGTACCAATACAGGGAATGGTAACATCACGTCCGAAAGCAGCACAGCGACGCGACGGCGCCTTTGCGCCCCGATTTATCACCCCCGATGCACCGGCTCGTATCTGAAAAGCACGCGATTCCTTTCGTTCGACGCACTCTCGAATAATTTGTCCCTTTCCTTTTTCGATTCTCCCTCTCTTAGGAGCTGACCACGCGAAACTTTTCTCGTATGCATGCCGCGTCTTTCTATGGGTGTATCTATTCATGTATCCGTATATACTTGTATACGTCTATCCATATGTGTGTCGAAGCAGAAGAAAAAAAAAAAAGGAAAAAAAAAGATTCTTTCTCCACTTTCTCGCTAAAAAGACACGGCAGTGAATTACGATGACTGGATGTACCACGTACGAGGGCCGAATCGACGACGACGAATAAGATGAGAGTGATAAATGGAAGGCACCGATGCGCTTACACACTTCGTTTCGACTCAGCGTCTAAGAATAACCGTCCCTTTCGCAGCGAAACACGATGATTGAAGGGGGTAGAAGAAGGACGAGGTGGCAGGAGGAAGCCGCGAGAGAATCCGATAGCGAAAAGTCGACTTTTGATTTATGCGAGAGTTGCGGTACACGAAGAACGAGATCTCACGACTTATCCACCAACGAGCGAACGAGGTAATGAGATAAGGTAGCAACGAGTCCGACGATGATTCTCTTTCATCGGTCGAGAACTTGATTATGTCAGCATTCACGCGATGCGTGCGATGATTCGTGTGAGCTTACGTGTCGCATAGAAAATATAAATGATATACCAGTCAAAATTACATCAAGAAAATGTATCCTCGTAATCAAAATTTTACCAAACGTTACAATTTTTATCTTGTTTTATCATCGAGTTTAGATCTTATAACGATATTTCGTCTTCTTGTTATTCCAGAATAGTAGAAAAAAGTAGTCTAATCAAGAATCACGGCTCAACCACGAACAAAGTAGGTTAGCACAGCAACGAGTCAGCCAATTTTCCTTTTCCTTCGCGTCAAGCTCCTAATTATACCATCCTGCGTGATGGCTGGCATGGATCGAGAGGGAACCCCAGAGATAATCAAGCTTTCGAGAAAACGTCGTCTTCGTCGTCGTGAAGGAGAGAGAGAGAGGAAGAAAAAGATTCTAGGACGCGTCGTTCTGGAACGATCGATCATATCCGAGAAACCCTGAAAGGATATCAGGATCCATCGATGGAACTACTACGTTCGCTACTGTCTCCAGCTTGAAAAGTTTTTCCTTCGATGAGAGAGATCCGTCCTCGTATTCGGTCTACGTTCAACGCCTAGCCGCAATGCCGTATTAGACCGCAACGTGTACACGCAAACAAACAAACAAACACACGTACGTGCGTGTATATATATGTATATATGCTACGAGAGTTCCGAATAAGTATTGAGAATACTTTCGGCATATGCGAGCAGATGCTGCGTAAGAAACATGGAGAAACTATCTCCGTTACATGCGCGTATTTCCCGATGGACGCAAAATATGCTACCAATATACGATTGTAGTTATCCGAGTGTATGTATGCGTCTAACGAAAATCAGAAGAACGTGTGTGTATTTATCACGGTGACACGTGTGCGACGACAACGAAGCAAAGTATTTGAAACTGCTCGGTTTATTCTCCTTAACTTTTCCAACATACGCCATTGCGTATTTCAGTCGAAATTCGAAGTACGATGAGAAAGATGATGAATAATCGGTGTGTCCTTAACGTTTGAAATTATGACGATAGAGAAGATACGAGATTTCCTTCATTTTATCGCTCCGTTTCATGGATCGAGAGTATTAAGAATGAAAATATAGAGAAATGGGGAGATGACGATCTCAGGATATTATTATGGCGATAAAAATGAGACGTCTTTTACGAGCGACTATTATTACGTTTTCACATTTTCCGAAGAGTTAGGGTACCAGTCTCCAGACGATTAAAGATCGAAAAAGGAACTCGACGAAGCGATATGTATGTTTCGAATTAACGTCCGATTTTTCGTGGATAAGATAAACGAGGGAGCGATAAAAGTTTTCGAAAATGTCAATAAAAAAAAAACTACGAAGTAAGACCGGAGGGTTGAAAGGATCCCATCGATTTGAAACCCCGGAGGAGAACGAAAAGGATGCTGTCCCGTTAACGGGAAAGCGTTTCTCTGACCTAATCGAAGGAATCCTAACGAAGTCACTCGATCACACCGAATCCTCTCTAGAAAAAACGTATCGCCGAGTTATTACATTATTCATGATCGAATGCATTAAAATAATAAAATGAGAAAGAAGAGAAAGAACTTTTAAGAATCGAGTAGCCCTGTCGAAACGAATTCTTCGAGGCGTACAAAAATACACAAGTCAGTAAAACGTAAAGGAAACGTGAAAGGGAGGAATTACGAGGTGGCTATGCAATGAGTTTCGATCGAGATTTGAATTTAAACGAGAAAACGAAGAGAAGAAGAACGAAATTGTGTCGTGTATTTCGTGAACGGATGGGTCGTGTGTTACGAAAGAGAAAATAAAAAAAAAAGAGCAGAATACAAGTGCAAAGAAATGTCGGTTACGAGATTGTTATTTACTGCGGGTCGCATAATAAATACAAGCGCGCGATTTCTATGTATTGTTTTTTTTTCATCGTTCGTCACGCACATCATCGTACTCTTTACATCGTGCACACGAATTATATTTCCCGGCGAAAACGCGCGACAGGTCGTGTGAGAGAGTGAAAGAGAGCGATATGCCAGGAGTACGCGAGGCGCTCGTCGTTCGAGACGAACGTGCACTAGCCGACCGTGAGGTTACACACGATAGGGAACGCCGAGTGACACCGAACGACGCCGAGCGTCGCCGAGCACCCCGAGTTTTCGCGTCGGCGCCCTAATCCGCACGCTCTCTCGCTTTTCCTTCCCTTCGTTATTTTTCTTTTCGTTCTTTACACCACTTTTTCTTTTTTTCCTACCCTCGATCAGAATTTTATCAATCTCTCCTCGACGACGGACATTAATGAACACCGTCTCCTTCAGAATCTTATCTTAGATAGTTCTAAAAAATAATCAAATATTTGTTTAAACGATATCGTATCGTATTATTATATATTTATAGAAGAAAGGAATGTAATTTTATTTGGTTAGATACGTATTTGTGTCTTTCGATAAAATGGCTGCTAGAATATGGTTTATTAGAACAGATTTGAAAAATGGCCCTGTATCGAATGTTCGATGAAGAGAAGACGTTGCTCGTGAAAAGTTCAATAGCAGAGTATACATACCCTCGTATCCTTTCGCATAACGCAATCTCCGATGCAATGCCGATGGAAACGGCTAGTTGTGAACCTTCTTCCGACAAGTTACGAACGCTAACTGTGATAAATAGGTTTGAGTTGAACATTCCCACGGGAAATCGGTGGCTGCTTTCGCGGCTGATTTTTCTTTCGTTCGTATTGTAACGTGATTCGTCCCATTCTACCTGTAATAATACATCGAACGATGAATAGCGGAAGGAATTTTTTTGTTGCTTGTGACATTTTTCTTAAATTACGTGTTGGTATTCTAGTGAAACGTATAGGTGATACGAGAATATAATATCAAGACACAAAGTAACATGTCATGTAACAATGCATGCGTGTATACATATACCTAACGTTGCATCGTCGATGCGAACTCCGGGGGCTAATGCTGTACTTTGTCGTCTCTGGTCTATGAAATGCATGTATGCTATAAGAGAAAGAAATATTTGAAGTTATTAATTATTATAATACTTAGCAAAAACCGATTATGAGTGACGAAACGAGTCAACGAACAAACTTGGCAAAAAGTTATTTTGTGTTAGGTTATGAATTAGTAACGATCGTAATGTGAGACTTACTTTACCATAAGTACAGAATATTAAAGTATTTCTATCAATTTGTATTAATTATTGAAATGTACATGATAATAAACAAGCAAATATAACGAAAAATAAACAGTATAATTACCAAACGACTACCTCGTAACTGTCGCGTGCAGCCTGTCTGAAGCATGAAGCTGAGAGCCAATAAAAATCGCAGGATTATTCAAATTTGAGCACATAACTTCTTTCGCGCCATGACGACTACACTTCGTAAATTACATAGTACTGTATTCCCCATAATTATACTATAAATAAATTCTATTTAAAATATCATATATTCTTTTTATATAATAATAAAAATCATGTTAATATTTTAAATGTATACGAACAGGAGCAGGCTATTACTTGAATCAAGTTAAAACATAATAAAAGTAACTCACGAAAGACAGTAGATGAATTAATAATGTTACATATTTGCACATTTCTAATAATTTTGATGGTTCATGCAACGTGATATTTACACCAAGTGTCGAATATAAAAGGTTAGTCTAAATATGCTAGCACCTTTGTTAACGACGTTACACCGATAAAGTTTTACAAAAAAATAAAAAGTGTTGATAAATACTAACATTTTTTTTATATTCCTACACATGCAATATTTGTTTTTATTTCTGTAATATGGTTTTTAAATTTAATTTGAATTCCTTTATCTTCTGAGCTTTTACTGTATAGCCACAGACGAAGTATAAGAATGGACCGAATAGACCTATCATCTTATGGGATTTCATGTCCCATGTACTGGGAGGTTTACCCATTCATGTAAACTCTTAAAGCAGAAAAATACGAATACGTATGTATATGTGTGTACATGTGTGTGCATACATATGCCATATATACGAAGTCGGAATATAATATACACGCGATATATTATCTACAGAAAATTAATTAATTATTAGTTCTATAACACTGAAATATGAAAAACTATCGATATCGCGAAAATGAAAATCGAAAATGGGTGAAAAAGCAATGGCGCCGAATCTCGCGGAAGGAAGGCTAAGACGCCGATCTTATTTTTGTGAATATTTTTTAAACGAGGTAACATCTCGTCTCGCCTACACTCTCCTATGGAAATCGAGTCTTTAGCAATCGTTTGATCTGCTATAGACAGATGTAGGGTAGAAAAATATGCTAATTACCTATAATTAACGAGGAGACCGCGAAACCTGTCGCCACTTGGTAGCACCCGCCGAACTAACATTGCGCCAAATCGTATTGCGAAAACCGTTGACGGCAACTCGCGCATACTTCGCGCACGGCGGGTCTAAAAATTCGAAACTTCGCTTTGAATGGCGTCTGGCTTCATCTAGCGTCATACATATAATTATTCATTTTCTATACAATGTACTTATCCCTTGTTTATAGAAAAAAAAGTGTATTGAATATTTGCCGAAGTACATTCGTTAATTAGGAAGGTAAGAGTATTTACCGGGAAATCTGCACATTACCGCGACTTCGGAATTTGATCGTAGTATATATAGCAAAAAGTTATTATGTATAAATATAGTATGGTAAATATGGTATGGCTACTGTGATTTTTTTCATTAAATTTCGTTTCTATCGATTGATTCGAATTGTTATTCATCTCAGTAAAAATTAATTAACAACCGCTATGTTTAGTTATAATTCCTACCGTTTCGGTGGCGCTATTGCCTTATTCCATTCTAAACCGATAGTATCGCATGCGATATCGATAATATAGACGTTCTGTAGATGTTTGATAAAGAGTGTAGTTTTGTAAACGCGCGAAATAAGAGGTTATGAATTGATGGGTTTGATTTTCAACAAATCTAAAGGTTATGAAGGAGTGCTCTGAAGTACAGTTAAAAGTGAATTTCTTATTCTTAATTGTTGTATAAATTTAATATTTGTTATATATAAATCTTAACATGGAAGTAGCACCATTAGGTGATTTACCGTAAGTATTACTTTTTGCGTATTTAGTTTTGTTTCACCGGTTCTTTTCCAAAATATATGAAAGACATTCAAATTCTCTTTTTGAAAATAATACTGATATTAGCAACATTTTTAGCTTGATATACTATAATTATTTACAAATTATTTCATGGAACAAAGTTATTATTTATTTACATATTTGTAAGATGACTTATATTAATTTCGAAGTTAGTTCAAATTGTTTACCAGAATATATTTACATGATTTATGTTTAAATTTTTATAAATTAGCTATTGTAAGGGTTTATGGTCTGTAATATCTGGTACTACATGCCGTTGTGATAAAGAACTCGTACAGGATGAAATCAAGAATGGGACTAAATTATTCAAGGAGGGTTTACAATTTTTCAAACCGTACACAGAATCTTCTCTTCAAACTATTTCCAAACAAAATCCTCCTCCTCGAATGTATGATTTAATTAGTAAACTTGCGCCATTGCTTGTAAGTATTGATCCGTACAAGTAATATCTAGTAATATTAGTACAAGCTCAATATAGAAACTAACATATTTGTATATTTTTAGAACTTGGACGCAACGATAACCTGGGATGTTGTTTGCAATTTTATGTTATACGAGTACCGTAATTGCGCAGAAACCTTTGCGTCCCAACTCACAGATCTTAGTACTATGAAAGTTTTAATCGATGATATTTGGAGCTTCTACTATTCTGAAAGAGTTACGCTAATCAAATGTTTAAAACTAATGGTGGAATATAAGGATAATGAAAGACATCCGAATCAAAAGGAATTTACAAAATTTTTCGATGAAGTTTTACTCGGTGATCTTTTAGTTTCTATACAAAAACAAGTAGAAGCTTTAAAGTTTATAAATCCTCCTGTAAGATCTCAATTGTGTACAGAAGAACATTTGCATAAACTATATAACAGTACCCTCATAGAAATAAGAGAATTGCTTCATTTATTGACTGTAATTGTACACGACATTCATATACCTGAGAAAGATTTTAATAAGTTTTATGAAAGTATTGGGGTAAGCATTATACCGCTTTGATAATAGAATTAATTGTATTGAGAGATGCCTGTATTATTTCAAATGCAGTTAGTTTGTAAATGCAAAGTAATACTATATTTTTTTAAAGGGTGTTCCACGTAGACTAGTTAATTCAAGAAGTCACGAGGATAAGGCAGCAGTTGACAAAAAGATACAAGAAATACAATACAGTCAAGCAGCTTTACTTCTTGTCGCACTGGATGCAAGAAAGCAGTAGGTTTATTCTTCGAGTATTACCTACATACATCACATATAAATAAATTGGTTAAAAATTATAAATATACTTTTGGTTATTTCAGTGCAGAAATGGAATATTGGATAATCAGTGTACGCAAAAGCATGCAAGATATATTTGAACACAAGTGTATTCGTGATAGTTCCATACAAGATAGCCTATTGCTTTTATCATGGATGCTAGCAAATTATGCCATTGATCCAGAAAATCTTGACATATTGAATCAGTTTAAACCATTTGGTATCAAAGCGATCCAACTCAATGTCTTTTATTATCTTCAAGAATTCATGTCAAGCGAAATGATCAATGAAGAGACCCATTACGCTACGGTTGTACGTAGCAGTGTATACAATTTGCTCACACTGGTATGCGCGTTTATCGACGAGGATCGATTATACACATTAAATGGCATTTTTGATGCCGTTGCTGCCATAGTCAAATTTCCCGAAACTGCCAGTAGATTTTGGGAAGAACGCGATGATGGTCTATGGGCTATATATAATGTCGCAACTGAATGGTTCCCTTATAAATTCGAGCCTCTTACAAGCATTGCAAATGGACTTGCTAATGCCTCAATTAATAGTGCTAAAGAGGTAAGATTATTGAGAATTATGTTTTTTAAAACTAATCAATATTAAAAGAAATAGTACAGGAAATAAAATAAACTTTTTTCAGATTGCAGAAGAATTAGATGCGTTGACATCTTTAACTATAGAAGTAATGCGTCAACGAGATCAATCTAAACCGATAAAACCGTACGAACGAGAATGCACAATACATAAGAATCTATATTCTATAGCACCGGATTGCCCACGAGAGAATATCCTTGTATTATCCAGCGAAACCGAAGTAGTATTATTCAAAACAAGAGCTAGTTATTGGGATGCATTACATCAGAAGATAGAACTATTATTTTTACAAGCGGGTGGTGGCATGGCAAATATTTGCAATATGCAAAGTAATTTAGCAGATAACGTTACCCAAGGATTACAATTATTAGAATCTTTACTTACAAAGGATATAGACATACCACAGAGTATGGTTATACCAACGGAACTTAGTTTCGAGATAATCAACAGATTTTCTTACCCGGTTCTACCACCCAACATATATCAAATCGTTGCCGTGTGCATAAGTATTTCATCCAAGTTGGTATTAAAATACCCTGAGGATATTTTATCTCGAATGAATACAGGAGTCTATCCAAAATTTAACGATTGGTATCAAAAACCGTTGGACTTCGCTGAAGCTGTGTCTTTCGACGGTGGCTTGATCGCATCTTGGCTATCCGGCATAGAAACCATAGAGCATACTTACCCAATTCTCAGTGCATATCTTGACACGTTATCCAGTTATTTAATTACAAAGCATAGTAAGGAAGCTATGTATACCATCGAAATACCGGGGATGGTATTCCTGCTACAAGGTGTCTTGCCGAAACTAGACTCGTGGTATTTCAAAACTGAAGCTGAAAGGCTGGAAGTTTGCCTGAAAAGTATGTTCTGCCTCCACCGTGCACTTGATACAAATTTATCCAAAGACGACATACGAAACGAATTACAATTTATCGTAACGTATAGTCTACTCTATCTAGAGCCTAGGCATGCGTTACTGAAACTGCTACGCACAGGAGAACGCACGCTACATAATAAAATGATTACAGAAACGGATTGGATAAGTGGTAAAGGATTTAAAGCTATAAAGAGTGTACAATTGGCTCTATCGATAGTCAATCGATTGTTAATGTTCAGAAAATCTTTGGGTTTGGAACATGGTGATAGATCACCTCTGGAGGTCGCTTTGTACTCTTCACCACGAGTACCCAATGGTCTCTTAATAGTACCAACCATAGTCAATTATTTATACGTTTGGTTCAGCCCTTCGTTGCAAGCAATGGCAGTCAGACTTTTAACCAAATTCGCCGAGGAATTCTCTATGTCGTTGCTCGTTTGCATGGGCATGGATGGTACAGCGATACGAGAAACTTTTGCTTCTCGATTAATGTCACCGACGTGTGCCGTAGAAGTAAAAGTTGCGATTCTTGAACTAGTTGCTGTGTGTTTAGAAAAACAACCTGGGTTAACCGAAGCTTTGTTCAACATCATGCATCAAGCGGAACGGAAGAGAATCTTTCCACGTCCTGTCGACGAATTTCTCACGGAGGGTTGCAGTCAATTTTTGGATCTTTACTTACGTCGAATACATAAAGAGGATGACATCGTTTACGACAGGTTATACGACAGCACAATGACTTTGTTGCGAGCGATGTGGTATCATCGCAACGAGATCCTCGTAAATTTCTTCCGGAAACGAGAAAAGTTCTGGAGTCATCTTGTCGCGCCATTATTTAGGGAACTGGTTCCAGTAGTCAAGGGTTATTCGCAACTCTTGGATATTATAACGTTGGAACTGTTCAAGAGTCCGTTGTTGGAAAATAATTTTTCGAAAAATTTGAAAAAGTTATTGGATAAAACGAAGGATCATTGGCAAAGATTATCGAGTTACGTTCTCGAAGCGATACCAACCGATGAAGGAGACATGAATACGAGTAAAAGTAAGAGATACGACGCTGGTAGTCTGCAAGCTCTATACGAAAAGAACTTGGAATCATGGTACAACTTTATCGTTATGCTTACCGACGAACGAAACGCTAAGAATTATCCTATCAACGTTACCCAAGCTCACTTCATAACGCAACTTGCTCTGGACGCTTTACTGGAACAGCTGAAACAAGTGAACGACACCGGCATAGCAAAGATTGCCATGCTTTTAGCATCCTTATCGCTACGATGCATTACCTCTTGGAAACATATGTGCGTGGGTGACTCACAGATTTTCAAAAGCAAGCTAACGCAACTTACCCAAGAAATCGGTCAAGGATATCGCGGATATGGAAAATCCCTGCGTCAAACATTGATTTCTTTATTACTTGGTTGTGTGCAACTCATAAAAAGTACTCTCGCAGAGGACGCTTCTAGTCTTGAATACCTTCTATGTTATTCTTGCACGATTGCCACTATCGAGTTGGAGGAGCTGCGAGAGTCGGCTATCCAATTACTAAAACAACAGCAAAAACAATTCTCACAGGAGCAAAGTATGAGAGATGTATCAACGATGGATATGAGTAGCTCAAAAAATACGGAAGAAACTAATGCGGAAACCATTAAAGGTACTCGACAAAGTTTGCCAGCTACATTGACGATTTGTCTGGTAACTCAACTTTTACGATCGTACGTGGAACGTAGTTACTCGACGAAGCATCGTCGAAAAGCCGGTTGCATACAGCTTCGTCAAATGATACCCGAGTTGATGACATGTGTCTGCATCACTTTGCAAAAGTATCCTTATCTCAAATTTAGTACAGCAGCTCTGAACCTGCTTAGCATAATAACTCGTTCGCCGTACTGTCCAAAATCGATAAGCGAGAACGATACGGCTAAATTGTGGCTTGTATTGATCCCACCCCCTAGTATCGGTAATAGCATGCTCGATTACCTGTACGACGATACTCCAAATGGTCAATGGCGGTGTCAAGATTGGTGGCCGGTTTACGCTCTCGGACTGGAAATTATTATGGGTTTAGTGACAAGCGAAACTCCAGCGATATACGTTAAACCTATAGTGATATTCCTAAATTCTCACGAGCATCAGCTGATGGCGGTATCGACGTTACTCAGACATACGGCTGATCTATTAGCCGCCGATCTGATACAAACTTTGGTTGCTCTTATCCACGGTATGGCAACGCAACAGTGTATTTGGAACTCTATACAACCTAGCGTCCAAGAGACATTGATAAAATGCATGTACCTTGCGTATGACAGCACAGTAAACTTGTTGCTGCGACCACGAATATTAAAATTCATAATCGATGGTATAAGCGTGGAGAGTGCCGAAGAATTAAAGTCATGCGACGAAAGATTACCCAGCGGGGAATTGAAGTTGCTCGTGAACAAGTTGATAGTCATTAACACAACCTGCGCACTGTGTTTCGTGTACTTCTCGCCGAGATTGAATACTCTCGTTGACACCATATACACGCAAGACTTTTGGTACACGCCAATGGCCGAAATGAATTTCGGTCCACCTCAGATGAGTATGAGCTCCGGTCCACGGCTAACTTATGGTACAATTATCAGTTCCACGCAGTTATTCACTCAAGCTTTACACTCGAGATCGCAAACGACCAGCGTGTTATCTACATCCCCGGCGACACAGCTTGGCAGAGAGGATAAAAATGACGCTGCCAGAAGAGAATGGGAACGTGCCGCACCGGACAATCTTCGACGTATGCATACGAGCAAAGATTTACGAAGAATCATCCACGCAGCTTCGGGTTCCGGTACAACGAGAACCGCAGCGTCAAACATCGCTGCTGACTTTCTCGGATATGTCAGTGGCTTAGATGTCACGGTACCTCTGTTAAGCAGCCCACGACTAGTTCGACGACCTTACGATCCTCTCATTTGTGAAAATACTATTCTTTCAAAAGCAACCGCTCTAGCAGCCGGAAGACACGTCGCTAAGAGCAGCGGTGGAACACCTTCCGGTGGTAACAGCGGTAGTCCAATCGTAGCAAAAAATCATGTCAATAGATTCAGTGATCCCTGGTTCGAATCTATGGACGAGAATAACACCAGATTGGCACTCGAGATTAATCTCGTGCTGATACTTTGTCAAGCCCTCGAAGGTGTTAGAAGTCCAAGATTGGCTTTACGTGATCGTCAACTAATCGCACGGGAAACGGCCACGGAACTTGGCGTCTTCTTCGACTTTCTCGAACACCGTGGCACCCCAGACATCTGGCAAGTAAAGGGATCTCTTCTCGATGCCGATGCAAAGAGCGTGAGAACGATTCAAGAGACCGTTGATCCCACTCAAATGATGTCACCTGCTAGACTTTGCGAAGGTAGCACCATCGACAAGGTGCCAGCTGCTGTGGCGAATGCCGACAACGACTCGTTCAGAAGCGATCACGATGTTATCGAAGAGAGACTCGACGAAGGTTTCCTTACTACTGGTACTTTCGCTGCAAATATCAGTAGCGTTCAGTTTTTACCATTAATGGGAAAGTTATTAAAGTCGGTGGTAGAGTCATTGGACTCTACGCATTACTGACGGCGACGTGTGCCACAAATTGCAAAAAACAAAACGTATTTTTAATTTGTTTGATCACTTGTGCCCTTTCCGAGTTATACAGATACACTGTTGGAAGATTAAACAAAAAAGAACCGTTTGGTATTGTCTGTACAATGGTCGTGAGAAATAATTAACAACTTTATTCGACCGAAGAGAAACAATGACGTTAGATGAAAAGTAAAATAGATGGATAATCGTGCCTGCGTATTGTTAAGTATATTATTTGTATTTTCCATTTTTAAGCTGTAACCTGAAAATAGTGGACTGACCTTCGTTTAGCTCTAATGTCAAGGACGTATGTACATACGATATAATCGAATAGTATCTACTTTTGTACAAATTAAAAAAGAAGAGCAAAAACTTCTTGAAGCGAACAGATGTGAATTATATTGATATGTAAAATAAAACATAACTGTTTTCACGAGTGATCACCCTCGTCGTTATAAGGATATAAAAGAAAATTAATTACAATCGAATTTGAAGTATTCTCGTTTAATCCGTTCATCGTGAGTGCCCGACAAGATCTCGTATTTAGTCGTGCAGAAATCGTACAACGAGACTGCACTTACGCGCATTTTTTGGTGCTAGATGAAAATAGACGTTCTGCTCGGTATAACGTTAAACTCACAAATATACGCTTAAAAATGTGCTCCAAGAACTTGGACATACTCGTACTCTTTCGCTGTTATTTAATCGCGATCGTTCGTTCCTAGACATTCGAATAAAAATGGAGCTTCGGTGAAGAAGAGATTATTAAAGGTCAAAGTGTTGAACTATATACGACAGTAACAACATAGAAAAGATAAAATATATATAAATAGGTAGAAGCTATTAGAATAATCGTATCAATTCAACGTGTTGTATTTTATTATAACCCGTTCGGAACTGCCATTTTATACAGTTCTTCGTACGGACTCATGTATCGTGAAGGAATATTTCTCTTGCTTATTTCTTTCCTTTCTTCCCTTTTCTTCGTTTACATAAACTCGTCTCACAATTCACCGGCTCACTCGCGCTAAGGACGACCGATAATCATATTACGATATAGTATAAAAATATAATTCGTGATACTAACAAATATTACGTGTTACGACGATAGTAATGGAGTGAGTGCCCGATCAATCGGTGCACGTATAGACATACGCCGCCTTTCTCGATGCGAACCCGAGGGTCGCGTTAAACGCTAAGGAGGCAGGTGCGGTAAAATGTGCTCTGGTGATGGGGAATCATGCGAGTCGTTGCTTCTGGATGACGAGGAAACTCGCTGATGATAAAAATTGTTCGAGGTTGGAGTGCTGATCACGGAACTAGAACTAGTCGTAATGGTACTCGTCGTTGTACCGACCGTGATAGACGTCGTCGTTAATGTCGTCGCGGCGGTGGTGTTTACGCTTTTTGTTGTCATAACGGAAGAGGTAGGTTGAGATCTCGTGCCTGTATTCGACCATGCGAGCGAGTTACCACAACCAGAGTCGGATGTCAAACAATCGGATTGTCGCGATGCCGACGAACAATACGTGGACGTCAACAAAGAGTTCGCGTTTGAGACCGTTGTTGACATTGAGGCAGTTAACGGAGTCGGAGGAGGTGGCGGCGGCGGCGGTGGTGGTGGCGGTGGTGGTGTAACCGATTGGGCAACCCGTAGCATATCCGTGAATGGTGCATCAGCGGCGTTGCAAACCCACGGCTCCGTCGATTTGGAATCATCGTTGTTCGTAGCACCGGCGTTCGATCTTTGCCGCTTCGCATCACCGTACAGCAAACAGTGAACGTTCGGAGAACTGCTGCGATCTCGAACACCCTCTTGCTCCTCGAGAAATCGGTCCATATAGTCCCTGCTTGCGATTTAATTATTCCGTCATACTTCAAGCCTTACGCATAGGTCGCGATTCTCGTTTATCTAATTGGTATGATTGACATTTAGATTGTTAATTACAATAGAAAAGATACTCACGTGATACCAGGATGTAAGGCGTATTTTTTCTTCTCTAAACGAGCCTTATACGTGAATATATCGTGTCTCTCTGTTTTTTTCCATAAATAATAAAACTGTACTAATTCCCCGACGGATCTTGTTCTCACCTAAGAGAATTTTACTATTAACTTATATTATACTTCAATGGAATACGTTAGCTAAACTTGAAGTTTCCCTATTGCCATACCTTATTCTTCTGAATAAGATGAAAGTCTTTTCCATAACTTCGTAAACCGGATTCGAAGTTATGGCATTCTTCTTCTGACCACAAACTGACAGCATCCGTCGGTGGGATAACGTTCATTCTGCGTCTTCGTAATGCTTCCTCGAGATTGTAACCACATTGCAATAACAGATACAAAGCTTGTTCATCGTCTCTGATATGAGAGCCTGCAGGTAACGAGGCCGTTTTTATCGCCGGCAATTGCGCGCGTTCCAAGAATTCCTCTGTTTCCTCTTCCGGTATATGACTCGGGTCCCAAAGCATTTTATCCTCGTTTTCGTAAGGCAATGCATCGTCGTATCGACACAGACCTTCCGGTATTGCTGCTTGGTAATCGCTACCAACCATGATTGTCTTTTTCCACTCTTCTTCGTCTGGACTATAATCACAGTCGTCTTCTTCCTCCTCGCTTTGTGGTCGTGATACACTTCGTAAAAGTCTCGAAGTACCACCACCACTGCTAGCACTAACTAGTCCATCTTCTCCTCCATCAGCAGCAGCACTACCACTGTTACCTTCGCCTTCGTTACCACCATTACCCGTTGAGGAACCACCACGCGCCGGAATGCCAGTACAAGAAGAGTTTCTACTTCCGGTCGCTTGCGTGGCTCCAGCACTTCCGTTGCCACCTCGATCATTTATCATCGAGCACTCTTCCCCCTCAACTTCTTCGTCATCGTCTTCCTCGTCATCGATCCTATGCCTTTTAACGCAATCAGTGGTATTTACACCGTCGCTCCCTTTCGTTGCGCGTCCTGATACAGATGACTTGCAATCTTTGCTTTTTACTAGCATTTCGGTATAAAATTGTTTAAGATCGGGTTCATTGCTAGTTGCATCAGCTTCATCATCGTCGTCGTCATCATCTGCATCATTGTCACCTTTATCCGAATACCGGTCCTCACCTTCCGGATCACCGTTTCCAGTTGGAAGTAACATTTGATCCGAGCTGTTTGAATTTTCCGTCGAGGGATCTCCGTATCCGTACATGGCAAGCAGATCTTTCAGAGGCATATCACCTTCCTGAAAGAAGATAAAAACATGAATGATTATTACACCAACCCAAAGCTATAGATTATGCATGAAATCTCACTACAAGAACGCACTTTGAGTCCAAAGTGTTGTAGAAACTTATCATAATTGTAATTATTTATTGGCTTGATTTTTTCATTTCACAGGCTTGATCCTAGAATAGTTGGGATCAGACGTTTGTTACAAAGTAAGAGATGTAATCGTAAAGTATAAAGGAGAAACGACAGGCATTTATACCTTTTGTAAATTGGACAACTCGTTGTGCGAATCTTCACTACCTTCTAATGCTTCCTCCTCGTCTAATGTTCGTTCATCGTCAAAATCATTTACCATCATCTCCGTAGCAGGGCCCATGTCATAATCACGATCTGCCCTATAAAATTACGAATTCTTTTGAAATTAATACAAATATTATTAATTAAATCCATTTAGATACTTGTATCGCAGTTTATTTAATATATAAATTAATAAACTTACATGTTTTAAATGTTTCCTAGCGAAGATGGGACCATAGCATAGAGGTGCGAGCAAGAAGGTATGCACACAAATTGTCAGATCTCATGACCATTAACATTCGAACGATTTATCTTCGACACCTTTACATAATGCACGTACTGGGATCAAAATATGGCATTACACTGTCATTTTCACATTTACAATTTAGCACAATAATCAACAATACTATGCACGTTCTATATATGCTTCAAACAACGCGATTCTAACCTCAAATTCGCGCAATATTTTTATTTTGTTCGCATTCACGCCGTTGTAATTCCTTTAAGGAAAATAATGGTAATAACAAAGTAGCACTCGACATTGTTTATTCCTTATATGTTATTCTTTGTCGAATCTCACCCTATCACTAAAATCTTCGGATTTATCTTTGAGTTGTTCAAGTGGAGCAAACGTCAATCAACAGGCTATCTACTGATCCGCTGTATTCTAAAAATTTCTTAAGACACAGTCGCACAAAGCATTAAAGAACAATGGGAAAAACTTATCCAGATAGCCCAACGAAAAGATTACAGATGCTGATAATTTTAAAGATGTGCACCCCATTATTTATATCCACTGCATAAAGTTGTGTGCAGTATGGTAGCGCAATAGCACAATCTCTACGGTGAGCGGGAAAATCACGAGCATCTCGCACGGTGATTAATGGAAATAACCTTATGCTTTTACAGAATGTTATAATTGTTAATAGAATTTCACTTTTAACTTTTTATCACGATATATAGCTAATTAGCGATTATTTAACCAAAATGCACTGAAAAATATCATTTGTAATGTGGTATTGCGTAGAAAATAAAATTTCGAGTTCTTCGTGAATGGATAAATAAACTCCACTTCTTCATAATTCTCTTTTCGAACGACGCGAGATCCATACCGACGGTGTCAAATGAATGAAAAAACATAGTGATCATTCTTATTGACTATTTGTACTTTAAATGAAAAAAGTGAATAAAATAGAATAGAATAAAATGTAAACTTTTGTTTACAAGATTTCTTTATCGATAAATTTAAATGAAATTCAACTATTTTATAGAAAATGTTTTTACGTTAACATTTTGGTTTCACAGAGAGTTCTAATAAATTTAATTACAAGTTTTTATTTTCGATTACCTATCGAAATGTTCAGAACTTATTCGTATAAATCTCAAATTTCTAGTCAACGCGTTATTTCTATAAAAGATACACTAACATTTTGAAATCACTAATAATATTAATTAATATCAATTTAAAAGCATATTAATGAAATGTACTAGATTTAATCTGCAGCTATGAACTTCGTACTTGTGAGAAAACGAAGGAAGTGACCGACCAGTGTTACTGATCATACGCTGGCAAGGAACATGTTTCGTCTTCCTAAGAACGTGTATTGCAAAAATCTGGTAAAGAAAATTACTTTACCTTTTACAATTGATATGAAATAATAATAAGAATTAAATATAATTCTATTAATTTTTCTAATTCAGGTTAATTATGGAGGGGGACGATTCTCTTTGCATATCGTAAGGTAAGTATTTTACATTTATTTTTTCTATATTTGAAATTTGTAATAATGGCATTGATCGATCTTCAATTGTTTTGGAACAACACGAAACAAATGTGATTTTGATAATTAAACGCATAGATGTGAAGTATGATATTGATCGTGCATATCGATCGCATAGATCATTAAAATATTTCTAAACTTTCGATGCATATTGAAGAGATATTCTATGGAAAACATTTACATTATTTAGAATAATCTTTCGAGCTTTCTCTTAATGATAATAAAACAGTAAAATTTCATTTAACAAATAAAAATTAATAAATTACGTATATGTATATATGTACACATATATATTAATAGGACATCGCGAGTGCGATGTATGTGACACACATTAACGCAACGGATTTGCATTATATATGTTTTTCATTACTTTTTACATGTATATATATATTTACTTTCAAGGATTTATTGTTATGTCCATTTAAAAAATATATAGGTACACGTCTTACATGACTTGCTTCTTTTTGTTTTTAGAAATACTCTGACATCAAATACATCAGATGAACACCAGTATATTCAAATGAGTAAAGTTCCCACTATGCATTTTCAACCATCCTTACCGCGTTTACCAATACCAAAGCTTGAGCATTCATGTCAAAAGTATTTAAATGCACAAAAGCCTCTTGTAACGCAAGAGCAATTACACAGTATTGAATCTCTAGTTACACAATTTCTTAAAGAAGATGGACCTAAATTACAAAAGATGCTTCTTCAAAAAGATGCCAAGAACCGTCATACAAGCTATATAAGCGAACCATGGTTTGATATGTATTTGCGAGATCGTAAACCTTTACCTATTAATTACAATCCATTGCTAGTATTTGCACCAGAAACTGATTCACGATACAATGATCAGCTTGTAAAAACAACGAATCTTGTTGTATCCTCATTAAGGTTTATGAAATCTTTAAGAAAAGAAATTTTAGAACCAGAAGTATATCATATGAATTCTAAAAAATCAGATACGGAATTATTTAGGAAAGTTACAGGATTACTTCCATCTAGTATAAGCTGGTATGGTGCTTATCTGTTTAAGGTAAGGAAAAAAAATAAATTTTGGTCAACAAATAAAATTTTGCAGATATGGTTACCAAAAATATTAACAAGCAACGACTGGATAAAGTAAATTCAATTATGCATTTCCTTAAGCTGTTAGAAGAAGAAATTATTCTCGCAGGCTTTTCCATTGGATATGTCACAATATCCCTACCTCTTCAATACAACTAGGATACCACAACCAGAAAAAGATAGAATTCATCATGATGCCACTGCACGTCACCTAATTGTAATGAGGAAGGGTCACTTCTATGCATTTAATGTTTTGGATGAAAGTGGCTACATTCGACAACCTAATGAAATAGCTGCTTGTTTGAAATCAATTTTGGAAGATGATAGACCGCTTAATGAATCTCCCATTGGTATTTTAACAACATCGGAACGCAATAAGTGGGCATCTGCGAGATTACATTTAGAAAATATAGGAAATGAAAATATTTTCAAAACGATAGATTCGGCTGTATTTACTTTGATATTGGATGATGATCATGTTGGTGAAGATTACAACAAATTACTCAGAACATACCTTCACAGTGATGGAACAAATCGTTGGTTTGATAAATCTTTTAATTTAATCGTTACAAAAGATGGATATGCTGGTTTGAATTTTGAACATTCCTGGGGAGATGGAGTAGCAGTCCTTAGATTTTTCAATGTAAGATATAAAAGATCAAAATTAAAATAACTCTTATCAATGTTGGTACATATACAATGTTTAATATACGGAAATGCAATTTCAATGGTTGTAGGATGTAAAAGTTGACATATCAAAGAAACCAAGATTTCATCCTGAAGATGTAAAATCTCTCTTAGATGGACAACTTCCAGAAGTTGAAAAACTACAATTTGTGGTGGACCCAAAAATTAAACTCATTATCGATGAAGAAAAAAGGAATTATGAATCATGGATTAAACAATTGCGCGTTGATCATTTTATATATGAAGGATTTGGTAAAAATGAATGCAAAAATATAAAGATTAGTCCAGACGCAGTAATGCAATTGGCATTTCAATTAGCATTGTATGAGCAGGAAGGTCAAATGGTACCTACATATGAATCTTGTAGTACCGCAGCTTTTAAACATGGACGTACAGAAACAATTCGATCATGTACAGTACAAACTAAAGCTCTTTGTGTAGCCTTGGCACAAAAAAATCGTGATATTTCTACAACAGAATTGAAGAAAATGATTTTTGAATGCAGTTATACGCATAATACGCTCACAAAAGAGGCAGCTATGGGCAAGTTTAATTAATGCTTAATTTTTTAAATATTTTTCATAAGAATTGTCCTTCAATATTTTATTGTAGGACAAGGATTTGATAGACATTTGTTTGCCTTAAAACGGATTTGTGAAGAATCAGGTTTACATAAGCCTGCTATTTTCGAAGATCCATCATATGATACTTTAAATCATAATGTGTTATCTACATCTACTTTATCAAGCCCTGCAGTAATTGCTGGTGGATTTGGACCTGTTATAAATGATGGATATGGAATTGGGTAAATCAATATTTTTAATTCCATAACATAATAGCATAAAGATATCAATTTGAAATAACATTAGAAGTATTATATATTTTGTACAAGAAACAATATATTCTTTAGGTACATGATACAGGATCATAGACTGGGAGCTACAGTTAGTAGTTATCAAGGTAATCGTAATGCCAATGAATATGTGAGGAGCTTAGAAAATGCATTTAAAACAATTCATAAAGTGTTAATAACCAAATAATGCGAAAATGCCAGAGTCACGCCATAAATACAGTTTATAGATTTTATATATTGTGCATAACTATATTTTGTTATAAAGTATATATTATACACAAATATCATCACTATTTGATGCATTTTACATTCAATATATTTATGATAGTATCATTTATACACCTAAATCATTTATATTTTTACATGGTGTTGGATAGATATTTACTCTCTTCAATGTTAACTTCTTTTTCAAATTCTACTTGACTGTAAAATAAATTTGAATGGCGTAGCATGTGATAATACAGTTAAGGAAATGTTCTGGTTCATTGTCATTATTCTTATGAACACAAATGTGATTGAAAAATGAGCACTATATGTACATAAAATGATATATCACTTAAAGAATAATAACAAACTATTTTTATAATTTACAACATTTCAAACTTCTACCATGAATACGACAGTAACCAAATTATTGGCAATGCACAGGAAGTTGTTAAACATTCATATGTGTGCCCATAGATAGTCTTACGTATATATTACGCGAGATTATACTTTGTATTCTATCTGTGAAACAATTTAAGATCTATTGATAATGTTAAAGAAGTTTGTGTTTCTACTCATTTTTACTTGGTGATAAAATATGGAATGGAACATGATGAAACACAATGTATTATTTCACGCATTTTTTCTAAATAAATGCATTTATGCCAAGTTCCCCATTTTCACCTTTGATGTCTATAAAAAAAAAGAATATCATTAAACAATTGTACTATAATGTGCAACTTGTTGATTATATTCTATTGCTACTTACCATATAAATACCCACAATTAGTCCAAAGAGTCCTATAGCTGATCCAAAAATTTCAACTATAAGAATCTTAACGAAAAGTGCTGGATTTGCTGCATCAGACAATGCCGCACCAGAACCAACAATCCCTACAGCTATGCCGCAGAAAAGATTAACAAAACCTACGGCAAGTCCTGCTCCAAATATCAAATAGCCTGCTAACCAATTCTGATTCCTCAGCTTGAAGCCATCTGCTAGATGTAATTTTTCATAAGTAAATTCCTCGAGGAGACCAGACAATACAATGGCAGTAATCAAGCCATAAATTGCTACTGCTTCACAAAATATCACAGAAATTAAATTCTTGGTTTTTATTCTAGGTGCTTTTACACCACCACCAATAATAGATACTCCCGTTGTATGAATTCCCCTAAAACAAAATAATAAATTTATGAGAATGTTATTCCCATATTTTTATATCACATAACTTACAATGCAGCACCAACAACGGATAACGAAACGGCAAGTCCAATACCTAAAGTAGCCCACATAAACGGTGATGTTTCTTCCAAAAACCTAAATAATAGAAATACTCAGTACTGTCCCACGTTTATTTCTGTTTTTAAATAAATCATAAAAATGTTCTTCTACAACTTACCATCCAATACTGACACGTTCTCCCTTACCAGTGAATACATGATACAAAACTATAACAAGTATTAAAATTTTATTCAACGCATTTAAACTATTTATTATGATTTATGATTGTACCAATCATTATGTACTGTCATGAGATTGAATAGTATTATAAAATGTTAAAATGTAATGACTTACCTAAAATTACTATTGTGATAGAAGCAGTAATTGCAAAAGTACTTCCCAATATAGTTCGCATCTGAGCCATTTTTAAAGTTGAATAGAATCTTCTTCGTTACACTAAGTATGTAAAGTAGTCAATGTATTTAACAAAGAAGAAATCAATTCGTAGTTACTAAAGAAATGGATACTTCATATATTGATAAATTCAGAGAAACGCACACACACCCATTATCATGTGACTGACTGCTGGCTGTGCTCTTGGCCAGGGGAGCCAAAATCGCGTAGCAAAGGAAGGGGATCTTAGTTGTTCTACTTCAAAATTACAGATAGAGCTAGTGTTCCGTCAAAGCACTATCTCGTGGTTTAAAAGTATACTAAAGGAATAAATAGAACGACTAAATGTATGTGTTCCATAGTGTATAAGTATGAGTATGTATACATATATATATATATACATGATGACGCCACAATCCGCGTGCTCTAGTGACCAAATTTTGTACTAAACTTTATACTTTATTTATACTATGATCATTAACGATTATTGTATCCTCATTTTATTCGTTTTTTCAATACATAGAAAATTAGCATATCAAATGGATTTATAAAATTATAAGGAAATATTAACTAAAAACTTGTAATTGTAGGTATACTCGTACTTTTATAAAACGTACTGCGCACGAGCGTGAAGCGCATGAATATATAGCACACAAACCAATCAGGAGTAACGTAAGATTTTATATGCAACATGGCGACACTATACAGCTTTCCAATTGGTTCAACCATAGAGACGCAAGTTCGTACTTCGGTGTGTACGGTGGCTTAACTTTGACTCGATTGGTCGAAGATCCATAAACTGGAGAACCAATGAAACTCCCAGGGCCCGTAGAGCCACGGGCACGCTCAATAAAGGGCGCTAGTGTCTGTCAAGTGTCACAGCCGTTCCCTGTCTCCTCAGTATTGTGACTTAAATCGGTGATTTAATTAGGAATAACCGTATTTTTTTCTAGAATTTGTGCAAACTTTAAGCAATAATGACCGACAAGAAAGGTAACTATACGCCGTAATCGCGCAGTACGAATAGCGATATGTGTTACATTCGTTAAGATTATCTCGTGTTTTCGAGTCGCGAGTAACAACTTGTCACTCGTATGACGGAAAGTTTCCGATGTCAGCGATGCCGACCGACACCTGCGAAACACGGTGTACGTTCGATCGTATCAGAGCTCGTATTATTGTTACGCGATCGGATCATCGTCGTGCATCGGCGAGAAAAAACTCAATTCTCTCTGTCTTTAGTGACAGATAAATCAATACCGCATACTGTGTGTGAGAAATACAAAATGGCCTCCAGAGTTTGTCCCGGATAATTCTCCCACTATCTTTTCATTTCCAAAATTTAGTTCGTCTCAGATACAGTTTTTCTTTTCTACGATAATGAGAATATTCGAAGATACGCGGCTGAGACGATTAAATGCTATCTCGTTGATGTCCTCGTTAGGTTAACGATAATGTATATTCAACATGCAGCATGCATCTGCATTTAAGAATTACTTACACTCTACAGGTTTTTGACAATATCCCTTAGCGGTGCGCCATTTATTGTTTCTTTTCGACAGAAAATAAAAATTCATCGAGCCTCATTATAAATTTGATGTACGCGATTTTATTGAAAAATATTATATTCTGTCAATAGAAAGAAATTTTTATTGCATTATATATTTTGAAAGAATGTTTTTTCAATTTTTTAATTGCAAAAATTAACGTAATTATGTCATTGTTGAAAAAAGTGAAACATTATATGCAATATTTTAATAGTTTTTTTTGTGTTGCTAACTCTCAGAAATTGCAATGCAAGTATTATCTAAAAAATTACTGAAATGAAAATAATAAAGTTTTTCAATTTTTACTTATTAGTAACACTTATATCTCTGGAAGTCATTTTATTGTAATTTTTTTAACATTAGACACACAAAAGATAAATATTAAGAAGTATCTAAGTCTTAATATTGGACTCAAATATGTGTTAAGAAAATGATTTGATTTAAAATTTGCATGTAATTGACATATACAGTTTGCATATCCAACTATAAAGTCTAAGAATATTATAACAGTTAGATTCTAGTTGAATCTGAATAGTCAAAAAGTATCTATATTGTCACGTCGTATACCTTTTTTGAGAATATTACAACTGTTATATGGAGTAAGTTTATCGGAGTAGAGAAACATTGATCTTGATGTCACTAGAGGGAGCAGAACGATCGTATACTAGTTTGTTCGAGAGGCAAATTTTTTTAATATCCATAACATTGTTAAAAGTACTCCGTCGACTCTTTAAGTTTCCGACCGAATTAAAACCTTTGAGTTCGATTAATCTCTATGCATGTTACTTTTGTCACGAGCGCCATCCCTACTCAGTGCATCACCAACATAATAATTCTGTGCAGATCAAGTATTTAATTTGTCGTTGCAAGTTCATTTAAGACTTTGAAGAGAATACTCATTTTGACATACAACTTTAATAACCATAAATTTTCTCGCATTTCCTCCGCGTCGACCTCTGATGGGAAAGAACTTAAACTCTAGAGCGATACTTTCGATACACCAAATCTCCTACCTTATCGCTTACCAGGTGAAGTGTGAGAGAGAGCGTAGCTTTAAGAATATGTAAAGTTTAGCCAGTAAGTTTAAGAAAACGGTATGGCTCTGCGATACTCCTTGTAATATCGAGTATCAAGGATACGCTGCCTGCGAATCTGCGACCTTATTACCGTGATGGTATAGCCACTGAAGCGAAGAATAGTGCCTACAGTTGTGGCTGTCAATATGTTTGCAGCGGACCATTACAAAGACGATTTGATCCCAGTCAGTAGGTGGAGCTTCGGAGACCGGCGTTCGCGCAGCTTAAGCCACGTATCTAACCTCACCTTACTTAATATATTACCTTAAATCACTACGTGTTTATATACCAACATATATTACGTATATTACATATATATATATATAGCCACAGTCACACTTACATGCATATGTACTCGGCATCATATATACACGTACACGCAAACACACATACACTAGACACGAATATATCACTTAAATATATATATATGAAGATATAGACGCACCGTGCGCCTCCTGATTCAAAAAGTGATGAGAAATGAAACGTAACTTCCGTTTCCGGCCCCGGGTTTCCCGCCTACGATCGTCAAGAGTTCGTTACTCGCGTCTTTAAAAGTCTCGAGAGAACGGATGGCTCTTTAAGATCTGCGACAGTCCCGGTAATTTGCAATCATGTGCTAGGATCATTTCGATGCGATAAGGCTCGGTCGCATCGCTTGTGCTTCGCACGTTAAGTGCCACTTAAGCTTCTAACCGTCTTACATCTCGTACCTTCATCAACCTCGATTTTATCTCTTAAAAAAGTAAACTCGTTCACCTAATTGTTTTCGCTCTATGGTCGAGGTAAACTCTCCGATATTGGAGCTCATACGTTAGGACACCTTTGACCGAACGTTCAACTTTCGTCTTTCTCTTACATTTCTTTTCTTCTTGGCAGTTAAATGATAATAAAAATGTAGGACTCTTCTCCCGGTGATATAACATCCGATATATGGTAAAGTTTGCGCAATTTTCTTGATTCGACTTTCACTTCTTCGATAACCAGTTGCTTCCAAGTTTTTTTACCTCCTTCTTTTTTTTTCTACTTGCAACCATAGAGATCTATGTCGCGTAATTCCGGTTATCTCTTCCCCTGGCTTTGCAATCATCGCGCATCTTTATTGTAACGCGTCAGAACTTGACACGCGCAAGAGTAACGATCACATAGATATATATTACATGCAGCGCGCAACGTGCGAGTTAATTGAATTATTTGTCTACGTATTTAAGTGGTGCTTAACCCAACGTATGGCGATACTCGATCGATCTACGATCGTTCACGATTGTCCCCCCCCCCCCCCTTTGGAAGGGATGTAACCGAGCCTCTCCGAAATTCGTTCTCTTTCCTTTGTTTTTTCAACTAATCCCATCATCGTTTATTCCAGGCAAGTGTATACACGTCAATAAAAAGCACGGCACGATTGGCCGGTATCGAGGATCGAGAGAATTTCCCACGTGTGTGTAATGAAAAAGATTCGTTGAATGGCCGAGGCACGGAAGTAGAGATACCTACCTTCCGTGATTAACGGTAGAGCATAAATAGTTCTCGATGAGATAGGATTGCGGCGCGTGCTTTTGTTCAGGATGCGAATATAAAAGATAGGCAAAACAGATCACAATTTTAGGATCACACTCACCGACGTAATTTGTAAGTCTTTTGAGAATGAGTTTAAACGTGACCGAGTATAATACTTTTTGAATTGGAGACGTCGGCTGCTATATATCCAAATCAATATGAACGTAAGATATTGATATGGGTGTACCAATATTTCGTACTGAAACCGTGGTATTGGCTGATTGCTTAATTTATTCTTTTTTGTCTTTTCGTTTTTCTTTTTTCTTTTGAATCTTATTTTTTTTTTATTCTCAGTGTCCGTCGTGTCGAACGTTCGTGCGGTCTTCGTGCACGGTAATCCGACTAGGAGTACGATAACTTAACTTCCTGAAATAATCATTCACCTAGATAACAATAACGGCATTACGTTATAGTTTTTTGTTTTTTTTTTAAACGGGGTAAAAAGGGGAAAGAGGGAAAACCGCGAAACGTTGTTAAAAAGCCGAAGACGACTCACGCGATAAAGACACGACGCGACACCATGGTGGACACGAATGCTGTATCTAAAAGCTCTCAGCGTATTTATGATACTTCTATTCGATAGAAACTTCGTAGCTCACTTTTAACAATAGTGCATGTTGCTTTTGAAAAACACGGGCTACAAGTTTCTCGACATTGCTAAAAAAAAACAGAAAAACAAAGGAAAGAAAAACCAAAACAAAAAGAGAGAGAAAAAAAATATTTTCACCTTCGCTCTCGCGCGACCATGCAACAACACGTAATTTGTACGAAACGTTTGTTACTCTCGAAAAGTATTCGGAAAAAAAGAGATTTAGAATAACTCATCAGTCTTTCGCATAATTGAGTTGGAGTAATCATGTTTTCTTATAGTTAAACGAAACTTGTGGTCGATTTTGCACGTTCGTAGTTTTTTCAGAGATTTCTTCCTTCGACAATAGTAGCAGATTTAGTAGTTCTTTCTATATTATTATTGGACTGTCGAGTAGAACGTATACATATATATATATATATATATATATATACGTATTTATACATATATATGTATATATATAAAAATAAATATATATAATACGTATATATAAATAAATAAATGCATATATATATATATATATTTATCGTTCGTAGTCGTAATTAGTGATTTTTTCCTAAGGATTAAATTCGAATGAACAAAAAAACGTAATATCATGATCGCTCGTTATTTATTTAGAATTAATAAAAAAGTGAGAAAGAGAGGGAGAAAAAAAAGAGATAAAATAAATAATTAGAAAAAAAAAGAAAGAAAAAAAAAAGCATATTTTCGATACGTGCTTCGTTGCCGAAGAAAGAGAATGAAAGCGAGAGGGAGCGTGCTGCCCATGGCAGTGTGGAGTTTAATAAAAAAAAACATATATATATACATATGTAGAGACGAAAACGTCGAGTGAAATTACGTTTGCCTGCATCAATCGGTTAATGTGCAAGTATAGCTTTAATGATTTTTACGTATTTGTATTTTTAATTTTGCATGCTTGGAACGCAGAGGGCGAACAAGCGTTTTTTGTTCGTGTTAACGTCGAACGAGTCTCTATTCGTGATTTTTGCTTCAATTCATAAAGATTTCTCGTGAAATAATAATAAGAGAGTGAAGACGCTTGGACGCCTGCTTGATATGTTTGCTATGATGATTATTATGCATGCTTTTGATATACCATAATGTTAGAAATGTCCTCAGAATTCGTTCTCCTTCGCCTAAAACAAAATGGCGCCGCGTCGTGTGACTCGGCGCGGAGCACAGTTCAATCAATCGTTTCGACGATCACGAAATGCTTTTGCTCATGTATTCGAAATAGATTTTTTTTTAAAAGAGAGATCGAAAGAGGACATTTTTACAATTTTGAATGAATTTATTGTCGTATAATCGATTAGTTTCGTAGATTCTTTAAACTATTTCCAAGAGATCTTCCTATTCCTTTCGGTTGTTCGCCTTTAAAATTCGAATATTTCCAAGCCTACATGGTATTTAGATCGGTGTATGCCGTACGTTCCTTCATTTTTTTCTTTGCTGTACAGCAATAGAGAGAAAAAGAAGGAGAGAAGGAAAGAAAGAACAAGAGGGAGAAAAAGAAAGAGAAAGGAAAAGAAAATAACAAAAAAGATTCGAGTTATATCGACATATTGAGATTAGGATCATAGGAATTTCTCTCGCAGTTTTTTCTTGCATGTGCATGTCTTGGCAGACACTATACCATGTATACTGTTAATAGTGAGCTTAAATGATATAGTGTTTTATAAAACTAGTCGAAAGTTTAAGGGTGTTAATGCCTCCATTTCTTGAGAAACGAGTGACGAGTGCGAGAGTTGGAATTTGCCTTTGAATCTCGTCATTTTACGAGCCACAATGTCGACCATCCAACGTTATTTTTATTAACGTTATAAATGTCGTCGAAAGGTTTGTTAAGCTGTACAAGACTCGCTGGAGGTACAGAAATTTACGATCGACCCGGTCACTCGATTTTTACACTTGGAGGCACGACTGTTCCACCGAAGCATTTCGATAAATTATCGTCATTAGCAGAAACAGATGGACTTATTATAGATCGATGACAGTGTTCGAAATGTTGCTCATCTTTTTTTTTACGTTACGTTTACCAAAAAAGAAAAGAACGGTAAAAGAGAAGTAAATAAAAAGAAAAAAAAAAAAAAAAAAAAAAAAATAGAAAAGAAAAAAGATTACACGAG
The DNA here is from genome assembly GCA_916049575.1 of Ancistrocerus nigricornis. Lineage (NCBI taxonomy): Eukaryota > Metazoa > Arthropoda > Insecta > Hymenoptera > Vespidae > Ancistrocerus > Ancistrocerus nigricornis. Next base: position 38,364,051 of record OU696664.1, read on the forward strand.
AACGTTACCATTTGGCTCTGACGCGAACTGGGTCGAATATGCTCATTGGGACAAATCGAAAGAGGGAGAGAACGAGCGAGAGAGAAAGAGAGAGAGAGAGAGAGAGTGAGTGAGTGAGCGTGATAGGGGCGAAAGGGAGGGGCGGAAGAGAAAAAAAGAAAAAAAAAAAGAGAGAGCAGGACACTTTTTCAAGTTACCCAGTAAAACTCGTACTAGCATTAATATTATAATCAATTGTTATTGGATTCGATAATTGTTTGCACCGTGGCACTGACACATAAAACTTATTATTCCTTGAAGGTCGCTCCGATACTGTGTTGGAACAACGAGCGCGATAGCGACGAATCTTTCTTGCATTTTACGTTTCTCAAAATATTTTCTAAGGAAAAAAACATGTACGCATATATACGTTTGCATACTCCGGATAAAAATAATTCCAAAACTTTACGCGTTCGTCGGGAAATCGTAGTCTCCGCGCTTGTTTCCACGCACGATGATGGAACGGCATTCAATTACCATGGAAAATTTGGTGTGGGCTGACGTCTATGTTAGAGTACAACATGTCCATCCACTTGCTGCTGAGCTTGAGCTAGTTATCATACGCAAGTTGTACCGTCCATTTAAAAAATTCCTATTGAACGTGTCGTTTTCAATGCTGCCAATCTAAATATTTGAAAAAAAAGAAAAAACGGGCGGAACGGGTTTGAAATGATAAAAATTAAAATAATAGGAGAATTTCGAAGGATGGGGTACACTTTGCGTATGTTAATCGCGACGGCGCAGGGCATAATTTAGACTACTAAAAAGAAAAAAATTGGGCGTTCTGCGATGGTGTCGAGCGGTTCGTTAACGAGCAGCCCTTTCACTACTACTATACTACCACTACTACTACTACTACTACTACTACTATACTACTATAACTATATACTACTACTACCACCACCACCACTACTACTACTACCACGCGATGATATAAGTTTTTTCATTAACGATCGTCGAGCATGAGGCAAGGAGCGCCCAATTGATAATTATATTACTACGCAATTATAAAGAACTTTTAATCATGTTTGATCTTTATTTATGGATATTTGCAGAAATTTGTGGTTTGCTGAATCTTGTCACGACTTTTTGAATGTGTGGAACTTGATATATATATACATACATACATATATATATATATATATATATTATATATATTTTCATCGTACCACTGTACTCATTGTATAAATTACACATTCACCGCCCGAACATGACTATTCGGTCAACTTGTCAAAGTTTAATTGAATTTAAATTATTCTTCCGGTTAAGATGCCTCACCTAATCGAATCTTGATTACTGGGCTTGTTTTAATATCACTCTTTGGAACAAACCATTATCCTTCTTACCCTTGGCTTTATTTTAGCTCTGTTTTTTGTAATTTCTGTTTTTCCATAAAGTCGAACCTGAGAGAGCATCGTAAATGTGCGACATAATCAGCACTTGTAAAATGATATAACGAAATGTGCGAAATTTGCAACTCTAGTTTTTCTTAAAAATTAGTAGGTACTTCTTATATCACGAGGATGAGACTCTGCACAGTTATTTCGACGATTATGATCGATCGATCACTTTATTGTTCTTTTTTTTTTATTATTTGTGTCGGATGTGTAATGAAGAACGTTAATGTGCTAATGAGAATGACGAATGAAAAGACTATATATATGTATATATAGTTAGCTCACTTTTCTCTTAACTGAATGTCTTTAATTTATTGAAAACGATAGCAGTTTATGGGTCTTCTCAGGTTTGGCTACTTTAGACGAATGTATTTGGCTTTTACCTTGATTGCGTAACGCTATTTGCTTTGAGATCGGTTTCGTATTATATCTTAGTTTTAGAAGTAAAAGGTAGGTCAATTACACGAGTTTTCATTTGAGAATAGTTTGTCGTTCATTTCATTTTATGATTGCCTTCCTAATGGTTCTTTTGTCTATCAGGCACTGGTAATCGCTCTCGTGCTCTATTGTTATATAATTTTTTAATTTAAATGAAAAACGTTAAAAAAAAGGAAATGCAATGTCTATGGATCATGTTCAGATGAGGTGAAAAGAAATTTTCTTCAAATATGTATCCAAGTTCGATTGTTTTCTGAATGGCACGATAATATTTTTACTATATATTAGTGACAAGATATTAAATACCACAGATTGCTCCATTTTTAATTCCATCACTTGCTATGTATTTTGAATTAGGATACCAGAAGTCCAACTTGTCAAAGCTATTCTCAAGTGTGACTCGCTTTTAACGACGCGACCGTCGACGATTCACGAACGCGACGAACGACTTTCGATCTCGCCCACCTTCCTCGAAGGTGATGTATCTATGTATATAAAGAAGATGTAAAGTATCGCGGTTGATCGATGGAAATCGAAGAAATTATCGTGGATCCTCGAGGATCTCGTAAATGTTTTTATTCTGAAGCCCGATTTGTACCATCGAAGTTTATGAGAGATTAGCGATTTTATTATATACGTCAAAAATATTTCTCGCTTATAAAATACTCTTTATGATGACAATGATAGTACGAAGCAATAAAGAAAAGTACATTATCGCGTTCGCTCGATAAATTCTCGTATGGTGACAATAGGGCAGCAATACCGTTCTTTCGGTTATTTCTTTTCACCATTATTTAGTGACTAACATTGTTTGAGCTTTGAATAGTACCTTGATAAAAATGGTGTATGTCATGTGTAAGATATACTTGGGTGTGGGAGTACCACTTGTAGGATCCAAACGTTTTCGACTGGCTCGCTGCAATCGTTAAACCATCGATCATATTTACGAATAAATATAATTAAAGCATCGTATGTACTTCGAGAATGAGAGATATCGTGACGTTTGCTACGAGAAAGATTAAGCGAGCGAGTCGTTCAAAACGATTGGATGCTGACGACGCGGGTTACGTGCTCAGCAAGGAATGAGATTTGAGAATATTTGTAACAAAGCAGAAAGAAAAAGAGTACCCTGGACACGCGATTCATGCTACGGAAGAAAACCCATGTTGATCCGTAAAACGAGTCGTCGTTTGTCCTTTTTGGCAGTGGTACCGCGTACCATTGGCTTAGATCGGCCAGCTCGCAATCGGAAAAACGAACCTTCCTGCATTTTATATCGCATTATGTTACAGCGTATCCAGTGGCACCACATCCACCAACAGGTTTTGTTCCGGCTCCAGCACAGCCTGCTACTTACGGTGGTACGCGTAAGGGAAACTTCATATCTTAATAGTTTCCTCAAAAAAGAGAGAAAAAATCGACTACTGCTTCAAAGCAGAAGTTTACAACACGTTTACATTATTAACGAGACTTGAAACAGTTGCAGGTGCAGCACCGTATGGAGTGTTCCCAAACCAACCCCAATTATATGCAGCGCAAGGACCACCACCGCCAACATACGATCAGACTCTCACACATCCCATGGTAAATCTGATAACTTGCATTCGTTCGAATAGTGCACTTCTTTCTTATGAGATTTTCTAAGAGAAATTATTTCTTTTTTCAAGATGTATCAACCAATGTACGGACAAGGATACCCTGGTGGATATCTAGCAGGTTATCCCACTGCATATGGTCCTTTACAATATTATCCACCGTTAGCTGCGGCCGCAGCATACTACCCGGCAGCTGCGATGCAACCTGCCCCGGTTAGGCCCACGATTATGGTACCTGTACGTTTTTATCTTTCTTATTTTTTTCCTTTTTATCGAGCGATTATAATTTGGCGAGTTAATGTACGGAGACGCAAGATTTTTAACGGATTATTGTATTTCGTTTGAAAGAATGGATTCGAGGGCACCCGGTTCGATGGTATCTCACAGCCTGTTCTGCCACCACCACCACCAGGTGTCGCTGCGAATGCTGCACAACTAGCTGCAATGGCGGGTCATAGTGTGGCCTTGTCGCAAAAGAAAGGCTCGTTCCTAGGAGGAGGAACGGAGGGCGGTTACACCTTTTGGTAAACCTCTATAACTTTTGTGAAACACTAAGTCTATCGAAGACATTATTGTCGAGATGATCCATGTAGGCAAATCTAATTTGTGTTAGAGCTCTAAACTATTTTCTCATTGGGAGCAGCTATGAACTTAGTATACCAAGTGCACGGACCGATTGTATGCAATCTCGCATTCTGCGCAAATAGAAGAAATACTTTAACGAGAAAGAAAGAAAGAAGCGAGCAACATCATTAAGCATTAACGTTTGGATGGCGTGTTGTGATTGTGATCTCAGAGTAATCGTCAACGATCGATCCGTGTACTATTTAAAAAATATTCGTAAAACTAATTAAATATTATAAAAGGGAAGACTCGTGCGCATTTCGATAGATAAAACGATATTTCTGAAGTTCACTAAACGTTTAAAAGGGATCAGGCTGATATTTTATGAAGTAATAATAGACAAACCATACTTCTTTGCTATACAAAATTATAAGAAAACGGACTGTGCTATAACGTCCAACGATGCGTAATTAATGAATTCTTAAAGCGATCGAGTGAAACGTTAACGGTACACCATCCCTTACCCAAAAGAAAATATTTGAAGACGCACATGTTAAATATGTGAAACACGAAGGAAGTAATTTAAAGTTGTCCCAACGAGTCTCGATGATAGTTCGCTCGATCGCTGAATTCGATGGCGCGTTTGCTCTTTGACGCACGAGGTATTCCAATTTTTTCCATTTCTTTCCTTTCTGGTTTTTTTTTTTTTTTTTTTTTTATTTAATAAGACGGTAAAATCGTAAAAGACAGACAGACAGACAGACAGAGAGAGAGAGTAGGGAACACGGTGTTCTTTTTAGAGTTATTGAATGAATACGTGCACACAGCGGATGCGAGTTGTCTCATTCGCCTACAGGGATCGATATTCAAAGTGTGTTCTAAGCCTTTTTTAAACGCGACTTGGTTTCCTGCAAGGCAGGCAGGAGAGTATAAGGGGGCTGCTCGTATGATTTCCGTTATTTTCCACGACCGGTTTTGCGATCGTTTCTGCTGGCTCCGACCTCCGCGGCCGCCAGAAAGATATCGATCGTTTAGCAAAGTAGACTCGTTACTTTGCGAAAAATCGTTGAGTGGCCCTGATGTGTTTAGAGGAAAAATACCTAAGTGATATAAGAGCGTAAATAAAAGGAATGCGTGAGAATCGTTCGTGATTGTAATCGGTGTGCTATGATACTGAAAAACTCTTTGATTCCGCATACTTTTCTTTTTCCTCCCCTCTATCTTTTTTTCTTTATTTTCTTTTTTATTATTATTTTTGTTTGTAACGAAGTACTGTTCTTTTCGATCCCTCGATCATGTTATGTCGCGTAATAGTGTAATCGATTTTTTGGAATGTTATGATATAAACGTTTTGCCCGAGGCTCGAGTGCCAAAAAAAAGACGTATAACGAAGCGATCAGTGATTCTCGCGTGTTCGACGACTTCATAGATACTTACTACTCTACGTAAAAGTACACACTCTATTCTTTAAAAATCAGTAGGATGTCCCTTCCTTCTAGTTGTTTTCATGTTTCTTTATTTTTTTCCTTTTTAAAGTAATTTTTATTTAATGAACAAACGAAAGTCTTGCCCGCGGCGCTCGGATTTATTCGCACTGATCGAACAAACATGCTCTCGCTTAAACAGTTACCACTTGAGAAATTATAAACGTACGACGAGACGTTTCCATAGTTGACGTTTCTTTTAATCAGTTAGTCAGGACAAGAGAAAAAGAGAAAAAAAAAAGAAAAAATAGGAAGAAAGGAAGCATTGAGAATCTGATTTGTTGTTTTCGACAATCTCACTCTCCATCTCTCTCTCTTTATATAAATATATATAAATATAAATATGCGATATGAACATTGTGGTAACTGTTTTCGACGATGGCAATGCGAAGTTGTAACGGATTAGTTGTCTCAGCATTTCAAAGTACAAATCGAACGCGCGTGGATGCAGGACGAAGAAATGCCTAACGACGCGGTCAAGCTTCGAAGTCAGCCATATTAGGCGAGTCTCGCAATTTATTACGTCGGTAGCGACGCAGTGAATTCGTACTGCCGAGAGAGAGAATGTTATATTAAACAAAACGAAGAAAAAAATGAAATGACGCGGGATAGTCGAGAAAAAAAATGAGAGAGAAGACGATACACAAAAAAAATAAAAAAAATAAAGAAAATGGAGAAAAAAGAAAATTAAATCGAGATTAATACCCTTTTGGATATGAGATACGTTTCCTTTTTGTGGAAAATGAGATAGACGACGATGAGGAGGAAGAGACCTCTTCTCTCGTGAGATCGTAGAAGAGACAAAGAGGCGGCGGTCGCGCAGCTACGAAACGACTGCTTTGCTCCGCGATAATAGCGTATAGTTAAAAAAAAAACTGTGTGGGCCTGCTGAAAGGACTCCGCGTGTCCCATCCGCAGGCGTACACGATTAAAACACGATATTAATTAAGCAATGAAGATCGAAGGAGCTAATTTACAATCGGTGATAGCTTAGGATAGGACCAAGAGACGCAGTTCTATTTAGACATTTTTGAAAAATCGGTATTCCGGCAAACTTGACCAGTACTCTCATTATTATGTTTACGCACTGGACTTTTACGAGGATAGATATTGAAAAAAAAAACCATATTATTGTTTGAAAGAAACGTCGTGGATGGTTTTCGTATGACGAATTTTAAAAGAAACGTGCCCGCAACGAATTTTATCCGACCTTACAGAATCCCTCCGCTTGAATTTCTCATAGCGATCGCGTTAGAAGAAAACTATTTACAAAAAAAAAAAAAAATTACCAATCCGCTTGAACTATTACAAATCGGTATAATCGCGCGTAAGTAAGATAAACTATCCACGATCGTCAATCAGCAATGTACCTTTATGTTTTCGTTACTGCGCTCGTGCAGGCATATTCGATGTGATATATAAGCAGCAAGAGAGAGAAAGAAAGATAGTTGATTTCGTGAATCTACAATTACACAATTCTTTGCTCGAATTGTATAAGAAAAAAAAGAAAAAAGAAAAAACGGAAAGATCAGGTACCGATGTTATTGTAATCCTGCAAAGAGCATACACATATTATTCGCGGCTGGGCAAATTTATAAAAAAAGAGAAACTATACCACAATCATTAGAATTTTTTCTTTGCATCTTTTAATAATTTTTTTCTTCTTTATCGGACGTACCTTAACGTCCTTAACGAGAGAAAAAAGAAAACGATAAAAAAAAGGAGAGGAAAAAAATAATTACACAGATAACTTTGAAATGCGACTTAGCGTTTAAACGTGGAGCAAGGAAGAAGGGCGCATATTAATTTCAATGACATGATACTGAAAGAAAGAATCTAGTCCGAAGAGTCCGACTGATTGGGGGTCTGACTGAGAATGGAACTTTATTCAGTAGATCTTTTATCTCAATCGGTGCGACAATAGGTGCGAATTAAATAACGCAACATTCACTTATGTACTATACTTTCAGTGATCCAATATTTGACATTTTCCAAAACTCATGCCATTCCACTACGCGACATTGAGATACGTTCGACATCCACTACACATACACCTTGGCATACACATATACACATGCATACGCATACACACACGATAATCGCATTTTTGGTATAATAAAAAGAAAAAAAACAAGAAAAGGACATGCGTACGCGTAAGGAAGAATGTTTACGTTAATATCGCTGGAGATGTGTGTAAGAGATAATACTCTCGACGAACGTTTACGTGTCCGTGCATATCAGCGAGAAGCGCGTCTTCGTTCCTAATCAACATGCGCAATAACGATGCACCATGCCTCTCCCAGCCTTTCTCGGGTTGGAATAGAAAAAAAAATCTAACAGCTTAATTTAAATGTACGAGTGCATAATATATCGACTAGATATCGAAAGAAAGAAAAAAATAAATAAATAAATAAACTGGCCCGACGTCGAATTCTCATAGGAACTCATATACGCAAAGCCGAAATACGAAATATATTGTGTTGATATTTATAATTAAATTATTATTATTTAAACGATTTCTTTGCAGATTTCTACAGATTAGATCAGAATTCGTGCGATATATTTTGATCGATTATTTGTACTGAGCGAGAGTGGTGGAAAGGTTTTATATCATGGAAAAGTGTGCAATAAGCGTAATGTCTATTGTAACAATAAAGAAAAGATATTGATTGCAACAGTGAATTTGTTATTATGTTGAGAGAAAAAAGAGAAACGAAAATGTATTGGTGCAATGAACGAATGTACCAGTTAATAAATACCATGATCATGCAGTTCGTTATCTCCTTTTTTTTTAATTCACTATTTCTTATAAAAAAACGTCATCTTGTACAACTATTGTTTGCAGGAAACAAATTTGAGAAGAAACGAGTATTAGATGAGGCAGTACACGTCAAAATGATATCTAAGAAACACGAAGCGGCGCAATGTTACTCCCGATTTGTAACGATTATTTTTGAAAACTATAAATAGAAAAAAAAACATGCCAAATACTGGAACCAATATGTTTAAAAAATAAGTTACAACGACACTGTAATTTCTAGCTATTATATTCTATATTTTTTGGAAAAAGATTAGGAGCATAATCGATACAAGTGCATATTTTTTGTATATGTACAAATGGAAAAGTATTTAATGCCTAATGAAAAAAAAAATGACTAAATTTTTTGGGAAATGACAAAGTAAGACCTTCTGTAAACAACTGAAATAAATCTACTGTATTTAACTATGATACAGGAAAACCTACTAAAGTATGTAAAACTTTAAGTATTATACACCACCAATGCGCTAATGCACTTGAAAGTCTGCACTGAATATCAGCATTCTTACGTATATACACGTTTAAGATCTCTACAAACTACAAAAAATGCATGTTTCGGCAGTTAAGATTGGTTCTTCAGCCACGCAAGAGTAAAAAGGTTATGGCCTTTTACATTATTTACACTTGTGCTAATCAAACTTTTTACTTGAAAGCACTTTTTTCATTGTTTTTTCTAAAGAAGGTAGTAAATCACAATAGGTATCCACGCATTTTGTTGCACATCTTTCAAATTCTTCGCTGTACCTATCCACTTCGTTTTGCGTCGGACTTGGACCCATTTTATCTTTTATTTTATCATTGCAGTCCATCACGCACCTTTGTAATCGATTCTACAGAACAATGATATATTAGTACTGTACATTGAGTATTGTACAAAGTGACATAAAAATATATCAAATAAAAGTACGAACCTGTACTCTTTCAAATTCGCCCTGGACGTACTGCTGTGCCCTGTTCAAAGGGGAACTACAATTTTCCACGCAGTTCTGTACTTTCATTATGCTATAACTTTCATTATCGCAGCAAGTAGCTGCGCACCTGTGCATATCACCCTAAAATGGTAAAAAAATATATTAATTTAATTATAATCAATGAAAGTATCTACCTTATTGATTACTTTTTATATGAAGAAGCTTTTTGTGCTGACAGTGTAATTTACACCGTTTTGTATTATCTTAAAGCACGAGGTCGAAGGAAAAAATAACCTAAATCATTCCAATTACTATTTTTTACCTGCATTCTCCTTAAATAAGTTTTATCTATTTCCTCGACCATTTTTGTCATATGGTCTTCGACCCGTTTTCTTTGTTCTTCGACCATTGTTTATCAATTTGTTTAAAGCATCAATTAAAATACCATCAAATTGATCTATTCGCGATTAACCCCCTTCTATGAAACAGTGCTACCAGATTGACAATTTTACATTGCAGAAGCTAAAGATTGCAATTTGAAATTGATTACGAAGTATAAACCTAAAGGAGAAGTCTTATTGGCTAAAAAATATTTTCGTAAACGCTATTGGACGTAGTTTTCAACAGCCGAAATTCGCGAAGAAGCGCTATCTTACGGTGTATCATTGAATATACATCATGTTTTTGGAACAGGGATCGTCATTTCACAAATTTGCGGTTGTGTATTAGGATAACAAAGAAGTAGGTGATTTATTGGGCGAATAATTTGAGAATTTGTACGGACTTTACGGTTGTGCGTGTGAAATGCTTTTAAGCAGAGACATACAATGTCGCCGAAATAAAACACATATTTTTTGTCATTGTACACGAAGCAAAATAATGCGAGGTGCGTATGTGTGACGTACGATCAATAAATTATTGAGAATTTCGTAGTAAAGTTTATCTCGAAGATGCTTTTCTTTTCATTCGGAACATACAATAGTAAATGCTTGAAACTTGTATTTAAAGCTCTAAAGAAACGTAAGCATTATTTCTAATATTAGCGACATTTAAATGTGTACCCACAATGACAGTGGCCAAAAATTTGACACCGATCGTCAGTCCCCATATTCTACGTTGCGTTTCTAAAAGTTTGGAAACCGGGAATAAATAAGATTCTTAATACATTGCGGCTTTATAGTAATTTGAATAGGCGCTTTCTTCTTAATTCTTACGTTTGTGTGATCGTGAGGCAGTTACATGCAAAATAATATATCATTTTAGTCAAACTGTCTATTTTATAAGTTTGTAGCAGATGCATGTATTTGACAGGTATTTAAATGACACATTGCTACAAGGAGAACATACATCAATTATAGTGTTCTAAATGGTGATATATAATACTTAAACAATGTATGAATTATAATTTGTGCATCTTATAATATAAATTATTTATAATCATAAGCATGGTAGTTTTTAATAGTTAGAAAATTATTAATTGAAAGACAAACATTTATAGTAATTATTATTATACATTGTAATACTATATTTCTTAATCAATATAATTAAAAAAATTATTTAAAGCCCATTTTACTATGAACGATATCATAGTTAATACACTTTGATATATTTTTTTAAAGGTGGCCAAGTATAAATAAATATGTCTCATGGCTGCAAAAAAGCACGACAACAGGGCAAATGGAAATATAGAAAGGGTACAACAGTGGTTGCAAGATCAAACATTCTGTACTTTGATTACATATGAATTTCCTTTAGCTGTGCAATTTAAAAAATTGCAGTATCAGCAAAGGAATAAAGTTTATGACGAGGATATCCGTAGAAGATATAAAGATGTTTTAAGGTAAACTTTTATTATTTGTTAAATAATTTATTATATATTTATATTCATTCACTACAAAACTATACAATATAAAATACTATTGATATGAATGGAAATGAAAAGATACCTAAACATTATTCATGTTTTGGCAACAGTATAAACTGAATATTATTGGCTGACCTTTATTCCATGCATTTGTAAAGTATTACTTATATATTACAGATCTTTGCACAATAATTTGGATTTATTTCAAGGAAAATGGCTACCAGTAGTTTCTGTTCGTGATATTATTATTAAACCTCCGCTAAGCAGTCTCTTGTACTACAATAATGGACCAGATTTCAGTGAAAGGTTCTCATTTATGTAATAGTGGTACATCCTTTTTTATTTGAATTTATAAATATTTATAAAACATTTTCTTTTTCTTTAAATTTTCTGTTTTTCTTTTTATGAAATAATTTTTTGTTTATAAAACAGTTATTCAATTTTTCATATTGTAAATGCGTAATATTTAAATGATTGACATATTTTTATCTCTACAGATTATATAAAATATGGTCGCTATCAAGTTGTACACCTGAACAATATGTAAAAGTGTCTAGACGATATGTCGTGATAAATAACAATCGTATGTCATTAGAAATGGATGATTCTAGTATAGAAGCTGACTCAGTCAATCATCTTGAAAATATAACTTCAGAGAATTTGGATGTAGACTTCGAGGAGACCCAATTACCGGTATATGCTTGTAACATCGATAAAAGGCATTCAACTGGTATTAAACAAATAGATCATGAAGGCAATGTACCTGTTATCGATGGCAAACATGATAATGCAGTAACTACCTATAATAATTTGTGTCGTACAAAAGATTTAAGTAAAGCAACATTAATGGATTATCCTATAAATGATAGTAGCGCTACAAGTTCTTCTATGAACAGTCAACATGAATATTCTTCGGGTTCATCGATAGAAAATGCTAAGAAGGTAACTTCACATAATGATGAAATTGCAGAGTATGAAAATGAAGTTCTTGGTGATCCATTTTATGAATCAGATTGTGGAAGTGAAGGAAATGACACATTAGAATTTGTTCCAAAAGAAATTGATGAATGTAAAGAGAAGTTGGAAGAAAAGTTAGAAGATGAAGAAATGCATGGTGATTGTTCGCAAACAGAAAGTATATGTGCAGGGAAAATGCAGCACAAATTGTCTGATTTCACACATTCGTCAATATGCAGTAATTCTAATATAAGCAATCATTACTTTATCGATGCATCTTCTTTGAACGATGAAGTGGAAATTTTAAGTATAAGTGTCAAAGAAGATGTACAACCTGGTACAAACACACAATCACATATGTCTGTTTCTGCTGATTTTGCACAGAATGTATCCAATACTACTACAGATCAGTTCTATAAGTTTACACCATTTAGGTCAGTTCATTTACAAAATGAATATAGTAGAGTTGCAGAATTTGAACCAGAAATGAAGGTGACGAAATACTTTCAACCAGTTGCTGATACACCTAAGATAATGAAAGTGAATTCTATATTAACTAGCAAAGATGATGTGAATAAAGGTACAAACAAAGAGTCATTAGTTGTAGAAATTAAAGAAACAGATAGTGGTGAAAGTACGCATGCTTCACCTTGTCCTGATAATAGCACAAATATTAATAATTGTCAAGATAAAATAAATGTAAACAGCGATGAGAACTTACTTTTGGTCAAGACGAACGAAGAATCAAAAAATACTGAAGAAAGCGATAAAAATTCTACTGGCGATGTGCAGCAACCTTTATTGATAAGGAGAAATACATTTGAACTTGATTCAAATGACGAAAAACTTTCTGTCTTACGGCAAGAATATGAACGTAGACAAGGTAATCTTGTGTTTCAAAGTGCCATACCACAATATTCAGGACATCGTGTAGATAGTGATATGATTTCTAATGTGACAACAGATCCAATGGCAGTACCTATCAATGATGTATTAAGTAATTTCACTCCTGATATTAAAGTACCCACAAATATGCAGTATCATACAGGATATTTATCCTTAGACAGTTGTGAACATAAAATTGAACAAAAAATATTAGAGAATAATTATCTTCTGCAAAATAACATTAGTAATACTGATATATTATATCCTACATCAAGTAACACAAATGATAAAGCTTTATCACACTCCTATACAGAGGATGATAGTGGGTATAAGTGTAGTAGTAGTTTACCTGTTACTGTAGGTTGTAATATAGAAAATGTCAAGCCAGTAGATGTGATTAGAAGAACTAAACGAAATGAAGCTACACCTATTATTTCTGGTGGTGTTAGTACATCAGATTTTACCAAACCTATGGACAGTCCTATTGTAAAACGTAAGACTGAATCTACGCCTATTGTATCGGGTGGTTCAGTGATTATGGATAACACTAAAGATAGACCATCAAAAATGTCTTCTTCTATGACTGCATGGGTCGTCGATATGAGCGATTGTACAAAAAGTGAATCAGGACCATGCACAAGAGATAATTCTGTTACTAACATGTCACACAGCTTTTCTACTTCCGAATGTGTTAAAAATTCTATAAGGTCCGATAGTCACGAAAAACATGGCAGCTTGGGATTTTTTGTTAATTTGAATAGTATGGATTCTAAGAAAGACACACCAGTGGAAGAAAGTGCGGAAAACAAAAAAGAAACACATAAAAATGGTAAAGCATACTGTGAATTCTATATCGATATTTCAAGTAAAAATGATTTGTCAAAAAATAAAAAGGTTGTAAAAGAAGATACAAATCATAAAAATGCTGAGGAAGGTGATAAGAAGAACATATTCTCTATGTTCATTGACCTAAGTGATCCACAAAAGCCAACTGAGAGTACTTCAAAACCATCTCACAAGCGAAATTTATCATCATTTATTGATAAACGCGTTGAACCAAAAATCGACGAAGCTGCTACAAGTGAAGATTCGAGTACCGTTCAAGTGGATCAAGATCCACATTCAACAAAATCGACAAAAGAAAAGCCAAAACGAGGTGTTTTCATGTTCATAGAATCCGATTCTCCTATAGTAAGAAGACGAACTTTATCGTCTTCGCGATCAGTTTTAAAACGTCATTCATGGAATATTGATAAAACACAAAGTAGTAATGGCAATGGACCTGCTACAAAAGAATTAATAATGAAAAAGGAGCATAAACGTGCACATAGTTTGTCAGTGGATCAAAGGGATTTGAAGAAGCTACAAACAAAACAAAGTTCTTCTAGTCATTCTCTCAGTGATGCTGCAGGAGGAGAATCCACAAATCATAAGAATTCTAACTCTTTGCAAGAATTGGAAAGTAATTCCAATAATAATATGGATACATCTACAGAAGAATGTTTGGCATATGATATAAAAGATACACCACCAAACTCGCACATAGAAATCATTGATAAAGAATTATGTGCAAGTATCAAACGTCAACAATATAAAGAATTAGGCAATACAGGAAATACAGAGCAGCAGTTGGAAGATGAAGCAAAATTATATGAGGATGAGTACTCAGACATGTCTGGGTGGGGCAAAACATGCACAGAAAGTACTAATGGACAAACGCGTAAGAGTGAAACATTTGACATCAGCAGTGGTAGCGGACCATCACCGAATAGCGACAATCGCGATTACGAATTATCTGACTTGTTAGGCAGAGATGTGCAAAATGGAGGTACTAAACACCAAATTCCTTCAACGGGTAGTAAAATCCTAGAGACTCATAAATCTTTAAATGAGACAATTAAGAAAATAGAGTGTGAGTTAGAAGGACCAGAATATGAAAAATTAGGTGCAACTTATAATAGTCATCCATCTATATCCAAACCAGATGAAGATCTGGTAAGTCATGATATAAAGGATGTACAATTGAGCAAGAAAAAGCCAAGCTCTAAATTTGTGAGACTCTCAGACCTTAACGAAACATCGGAGCACGCTCATACATCTGAATTCTTAGTTGCTAAAGAAAATAGAGCTACATATCGTATGAGTAGTAGCATACCAGAAACATCTTGGATCGAGAGTAAATTAGTTATGTCAAGAACAAATGATTCAGTAAGAACTCTCTCTAGAGTATTTTCTTCCGTAATGAGTACTTCGCTTCCATCCAAACAGAAATCACCGCTTGAAGATTTAACGGGCGATGGTGAAGTAGAAGGTATCATTTCGGAGAGCGATATAAGTAGCATGCAGAGCAGCATGGGTCGTTCCGGGGCCGGTGCGTAAACTATATTGTATATTAATTTTGTAAAAAAAATTGTCACTGAAATATTTTACAGATGGAAGTACAGAAGAGACAGAAACATCAAGTTTAGCTGGGGGAAAACCATATAACCGATTGGGTGAAGATTTGTTAAGAATGTTTTTAGAAGAGATTAATCCAGATGTTACAATCGATGTAGCTGGAAGACGCATTAGAGCACATAAATGTATATTAAGCTCTCGTTGTCAGTATTTTGCAGCGATTCTTAGCGGCGATTGGATTGAGAGTGCAGGAAATGTGATTTCTCTTCAAGGGTATATAAATGTTAAAATACCATATATTGGAAGTGTATATATTTATGCAATGATTAGGATTAACTTAAGTATATATTACAGGTACTCTTACAATGCAGTGCACTTTGCACTACGTCACATATACAGCGGTGAAAGCAATATACCCGATTCTATAAGCATCGTTGAATTAGCTACTCTCGCTGATATGCTGTGTCTAGAGGGTCTTAAAGAAATTATAGGCTACACGCTTAAAGTAAAATATTGTCATCTTTTCCATAAAGTAAGTATCGCATTCGGAGCTTTACTCACCATAGTTATTCATAGTATTAATTTAAATACAATTTTCAGCCTTGCCAAGTTTGCGCTGTCGGAGTTTTAGAGTGTATGCCATTAGCAGCAGCTTATGGACTTGATGAAATATATCGCAAATCTTTAAGGTGGATAACAAGGCATTTTGTACGAATATGGCCTTGCAAAGCATTTGCAACGCTTCCAAGAGAACTGATGGAGAAATGTTACTTACAACATATAGTACATATGGTATGTCCTATCAAGCTCTGAGATATTCATACATAGTAACAGTTAATATACCTATATTTAATAATTACTCTTTCCAATATAATAAAAAGTTATTAGTAGTATCGTTATATTTTAATCTTATTATATCACTATTTTCAGTCTACGGATAACGTTCTTCAAACTATGATGGATTGTGATAAACTCTTTGCAACTTTGCCGAATGTACGTTGGGCGGAACCGGTATTCAGAATGGTTTCAAACTTGTACGAAACATCGCTGAAATTTTTAGCAGACAACTTTGCAGCTGTATTGAATAATGAGAGCTTCCAATCCCTTGGCCGTGATTTAACGTGGAATATTAGTCGTTTAGAAGATAATTTCTTAGCAGCTGCAGAACATTTGCCACCCGAGCAAGCATGTAAAAGTTACTCAAAGTTACATAAAATGTTAGCATCCACGCAAACGGATAACTTTCAGACAAAAATGAAATGGGGTCCGGTATTTATTGATTTTTTGAAGAAAATTCAAACACGCGTGGAAAAATGTTTGGTACGCGAGGCAGCACGCGCTGCGAGATCCACAACATGGCTAAAAATGGACTTGGAACTTCGCCGGAGAATACAAGAATTGGCATGTCTTGTGATTTTGCCACACGAAACAGCACGATGTCAATCGAGGCACACTAACTTTTTAAAAGTAAGCACTTCGTTATGCTCGTCAAGAAGAAATCAAATTAATCTATTAATTTTTATTATTAAAGGAAGCAAAAGCATCATCCGCTTCTTCTGTAAGCCGCCATTTAGATTTAAAACGTGTGAAAATGGCTATATCGGAACACAACGATAAAACTTTAAAACAAATGTCAACGACGCAAACGCGAAAGGTTTTAAATAAACCGAAAAGTGATCCAGTAGAACGAAAAATGCAAGAGGATAAGCCAAGCACAAGTGACCAAGCTCCAAGTCGGCCTAAGTCGTGGCCCAACAAAATAGAGGTACATTTCTAATCAATCTAATTATGTATCATCATCTAAATACAAATATTTTTTTAGGTCAAGTCTAGATATCTGGAACCAAGAACCAAATTTGTACCAAAAGAGAACGCGCCACAAGTAAATCAAGATAAGGTAGTAATACAAAGACGAAAGATAACAATTTCATCGTCAGACTCATCGCGGACGTCCAGTCCTGCGACAAAACGAGTTACAGAGAAAAAACCAACAGCTAGGGTAAAGCTACCCGTGAAGAAAGATGTTAAAGCTCTCTCGTCTGATAGTTTGACAGAATCGAATATAAGTAGACCCAACAAGAAGAAAAATGTGATCAGTAAAAGTTGTGGTATCACTCGGCCTGAATCGCCATCGTTTAAGCAGAAAAGTACAGAAATCGGTCTATCGGTAGATTCTTTAGCGGAATCCAAGAACAAACCAGCTATTGTAAAGAAAAACGTTAATAAGATGGATACATCAATGTCTACGGATAGCCTTATGACGGAAATAACTACGAACCCTAAGTCCAATCCATTGCAAAAACTGTCACCGACATTAGGGAAAGGTATAAACAAACCGCAAATCTACGATAGAGCGAAGAAAAATATAGGACCGATGCAACAGAAGAGTCCGGTAACGGTAGCACGTAGACCGCCTAGATCTTTAGAGAATTCGACCGCGGCAAGTAGGAGTAGAGCTGCGGCAATAAGCGCGTATCACGGTTCGCCTAATCTACGTAGAAATCTTTTGGACGCTGCAAAAACACCAGATATATCGAGTAAACCAGTAAATAATGTTGCACCCAGTCGAACGACGAACGTACGACAATCTTTACAATCGACCGCTACAGCAGTCAATTCTGTCGTGAAAAGGGAGAAAAAAGATAATGGCGCGTATCAACAAGGATCGGATAATTCTAGCAGAAAATCTTCCCCAAAATCTGGCACTAACAGACCAAATAAGTCGGTTCTTACGAATAAAAAATTATCTTCCAAAGTCAGTGACGATAAGATCAAAACGAAGTGCCATACCGAGGAAACTCCTAAACAGCTTACAGTGGGTTCGAGATCAGGCACGTTTCTTAAAGATGAGCCTACGATACTTAAAAAAACGGACATTAAGTCATCTCAGATAAGTACTTAAATGTGCATACCAAATGTAATCTTTTTGCAAGATACATAACTATTAATAAACGCGCATAGAAAGTCATATAATGCAGCTACGAACGTGATAAATGAGGAATCGTGCTCGATGTAAGATAGATTGCAATTTAGAATATATTAAGGCACAATCTACATGCACATTGGAGACACACATACATGCGCAGGTGCGCGCGGGAATATTTACGCATCCTTATAGGCTCTATAGCATGTGATTTTGTTACAATATCAAGCATCGCTACATACAGTCAGACGAGATTAATTGCATTCCTTTTTGACATACCTTTATCACTGGAAATTCTACTATTCGTTAATTCATAATTTATTTTTATTCTATTGCAGTAATTTATACGCCTTGATTTAATTCTGTACATCTATATATAAAAAGTCTTGTTGTTAGAGGCGCGGTCAGATTTTTATGATAAGATGGAACATCTTAGGTTAATTAAACACTAAAGATGAAAAAGATCGTTAATTTATAAAATATTTTTTCCACGAGGATATCAATTTATTAATTTGTTTTTTTTTCCATAATAGACTATGTTGCTAAGCAGACATATTGTCTAATAATAAGTTGAAACATTTTCCATTTCTTTTCTTGTTTTTCTTTTTTAACACGTTGAGCGCGTGTTGTTACCCAGGTGCCTATGAAGGTTTCCCTCTTGTCAAAAAAAAAAAAAAAACGTTGAGCGCGCGTGCATTATACAGGTAATGATTCAATGGGTAATAACTTTGCTTGAAAGAAACATAAAGGTGAGCGCAAAGCACTGTTCGAAAAGTCGGATTATACTGAAAACAAAATAGTGAAAGTCCGGTTTTTAAGTAACAAAGTGGAGGAGAAAAAATGCGGCAGGTTTATAAACCCTCTGCGCGCTTAACGTGTCAAAGGTTTATCACACAAATGAGTATCTTCAAAGATCGAATGAAGCCCGACAAGAGATCCTACAGAGTGTGCCAAAAGTTCCGGGACACCTAAATAACTTTTGAACGGCTTTGGATATAGGATTGAAATTTATAGGAATGCAATGGGTCAAATCAATCTACTATTTAACCACTAAAGCATCAACTTCCGCACCCCGGGGGAAGGGGGGGAAGAAGCGGCACAAAATTTTTAAATGGCATGTGGGGTCGAGTGATGGCTCATTCGAAAGGACTTTTTGAGGCGAAAACAACGCAATATTGCCGAGGTTTGTGCGATTATTTTTCGTAGAGTTATGATCATTTGATCATCTCTATTAAGATTTTGCGTGGGTGTCTCTCATTCATTAATTCTCAGAATTATTGTAATTTATTAGAAAACCAAGTTATACCGGCTGTTCAAGATATGGCTGGAGAAGCTTTTCACAATGTTTGGTTCCAGCAAGATGGAGCTTCGGCTCATTTTTCTGGAGCAGCTCGTAATATTCTTAATAATGTTTTTAGCGAACGATGGATTGGTAGAAGAGGCACAATAGAATGGCCACCAAGATCACCAGATCTGACCCCATTAGACTTTTTTTACTGGGGGTATTTGAAATCAAAAGTTTATGAGACTAGGATTGAACATTTACAAGAATTGCGAGAAGAAATAGTGAACGTTTCTAATTCAATCACACCCGACTTTTTAATCATTGTTATCGATACATTTTACGTTCGCTTAGGTTACTGCCAAATTGTAGAAGGACGTCAATTTGAACATTTAATAAAATAATTAGTGTGTTTTATTCTTTACACACATCAGTGTTCACAACCTGATACACGCACATACAAACGTGCACACACACGGGAACGTGTGTGCCTATGTGAAAACTTATTTTTCTACTGATGTCGCTGTGGGCTCTCGCTATTGTAAAACCTCAATAGAAATGTTCAAATGATCATAACTCTGCGAAAAATAATCGCACAAACCTCGGCGATATTGCGTTGTTTTCGCCTCAAAAAGTCCTTTCGAATGGGCCATCACTTGACCCCACATGGCATTTAAAAATATTGTGCCCCTTCTTCCCCCCCTTCCCACGGGGTGCGGAAGTTGATGCTTTGGTGGTTAAATAGTAGATTGATTTGACCCATTGCATCCCTATAAATTTCAATCCTATATCTAAAGCCGTTCAAAAGTTATTTAGGTGTCCCGGAACTTTTGGCACACTCTGTATATCACTTCACATATACTGCGTTCACCGAGAGAACGACCAGGCTTCGCGCAGCTTTGGGCGAAGTGGGGTCAAGACGCGGCCGGGTCTGCCTGGATTTTAGTTGAGAAACGAACAAGTGAGCGTTCATTTATGCGCAACTTTGACCAAATCTGACCAAATGCCTGGTCGTTCTCTCGGTGAACGCAGTATAGGCATGCGTTTAATGTTTACAACTGTCTTTTGTCTATGCCAAACACGCATATAATATGGCAACTTATAATATATTTTTAGATAGTTGCAAAGATACCTTGTCCATATAGAGCCATACATTTGTTTTATTTTTTCTAGCTTATTTTATTTTTACAGTACGTCCATGAAACATACGAATTATGATCGAATTCGACTTATTAGATATTGCCATAGTATAAATGTATATTTATTTCAATAGTACACATTTTTGACTTGTATAACATTTAGGGTACAGAGAATATTGCATATTCCTGTATGCATTTATAATATAAAAAGTAAGGAAATGTCACGTATGTATACAAATTTTTATTTACTATTTTTTTAAGTTTTAATTACTTTGATCGATCGATGAAGATATATTATTATTAAACAAAATGAAAAATTTTGAACTCTTATTTAATATTTTATGTGATATATTGAGATCTAAGTTTATGTTTTAAAACATATTAATATTGATATATTTATTATTTTCTTATGTGCTAAGTGATTAGAATAGATGGAGCATAAAAATATTATAATTCTATTCTGATCATTTAGAGGTGTATTTAAAATAATTATCTAGTTACTCTATTATAGATTTAAGTTAATCTAAATTAAGTATACATTTATCTGCCTGACATTAATATATCGCAGAAAGATCTAATTTTTATCTTCATCGACATCTACAGAAACATCAACTTCTTGCTTCGCCTTAATATATCGTATGTTAATATATTTATTTATTAAATTCCAATCTATATTTTGCAATGTACATTTTTATGCAATGTTTATATCTAGTCATTTGTATATTAATTACTTTTATGTAATGTTAATAAACATCTAAAAGTGTTAAACATTTTGATTAACTTGAGATTACCTAAGGTAAAATAAAAAAAGCGTATATACATAAATTATGAAAATTATTTCATCATCTAATATAATAATCACAGTGAAATTATACGTCCAATAACGTTCCTCTTGGTCTTGCTTGTTTAACATTTGTTTCAGATGGTGGCATGGCTTTTCTTTTATTCATACCCTTTCTTTCAAGTTGTTTCTCTATGATTCGTGCATTATTTGCATATGAATCGGCAACTTCTCTCTGCAGATAACATTTGGTTTAGAAATTTACATTTTTCGTATTATCGTAAATTAATGCTAATAAAATACAAAACTTACAGCTTCAATTTCGTCTTCTTCCTCATCTATCGTAGATACAGTCACCGAACTGAATTTACCCATGTTTTTGGTATGTTTTGTTACCATTATTTTCTTTGGTTTTTCAATCGCTACTTGATTATATATGTCGGTCATTGGACCTTCTCCAGAACTTTTTATTACTGCACCTTTTACAATAAACACTATATTCATACCAGGATCGTGTTTATAATACAAGAAGAGACCGCATCTACAAATAGTATAATTTTTACATCAATTTTATAACAATATTACACATTTGTCGACTGTGATAATAAACATAATAATACATACTTTTTACACTTTTGTCGATACTGTTTTTCAATTCCTTCTGCGCGTTTCAAATAAACAACTTCGTCTTGCTCGCAAGTCATCTTATGGGCATGTTTGCTACCATCAATGACCCTAGCTCCGTCTCTTTTCCGTAATGGTAATTTCTCAACAGCACAATCTATAACATGGTACAGTTTTCTCATTTTTGCTCTTTTATAGAATCTCATGACAAATTACATATTATAAATAAACTGACCTAGAATCAATGTCATTTGACCACACAAGCAATAATAAATATGTAAAGGCTTCTCTTCGCCATATTCTTCTTGATCCTTTGTGTCGGAACATATTATACTCCTTGAAACTACTTTCGGCATTTTCTTTCACGTTAAATTAACAAACAAATGTATACCTTTACATAACCTCTGCAAGTTTATATCAAACCACAGACGAGGTATAAGATAGACCGGGCATGCAATGTAAATTTGTATCCCACGATACGGGAGCTTCGAAGCCCCTTTACCATTTTAGTGTCGCATGCAACACTATCGATTCAGAATAGAATAAAGCAACAGCGCTACTGAAACAGTAAGAATTATAACTAAACATAGTGATTGTTAATTAATTTTGACTGAGATGAATTACAATTTGAATGGATAAAAACGAAGTTTAATGAAAAAAAATCACAGTGGCCGTACCATCACAGACGAGGTATAGGATAGACCTATCATGCAATGTAAATTTTTGTCCCACGGTACTGGGGCTACGTAGCCCCATTACCATTTTAGTGTCGCATGCGACAATATCGGTTTAGGATGGAAAAAGGCAACAGCGCTACCGAATCGGTAGAGATTATAACTAAATATTACGATTGTTAATTATTTGTTACTGACATGAATAACAGTTCGAATCAAACGATAGAATCGAAATTTAATGAAAAAAATCAGAGTAGCCGTACCATATTTAGCATACTATATTTATAAATTAATAACTTTTTGATATATGTATACATACACCAAAAAAAGGGTTACTCTTTTCTTGATGCACTATATTGACTCGTGCCAATCTGTGAGGATACATAGTGGGAGTATGAAATCCTTCAACTTTAGACGTTTATATCTCCTCAAGTAATTTCCATAGCCGAATGATAGTTACACGTGCTTGTAGCTTGAAGTCTTAGCTTTCGAACGAGTCATAGAACGTGCAGATCGGCCGAAAATTGCATTCGGTAGAAGAGTTCGCGCGGTCGAAGTCGAAATCTCGATGTCAGAAAATCGACCTTTTTCAGAAGTTATCGGCATGTCGAACTTTCTGAACATGGCTCGGGATCTTATTATATTATATTTCAACATGATGTCGTATTTGCTCGTAAGGTGTTCTATTGCATGCGTAGTGTAGTAATACATACCTTTGAATTTAGACATTTTTTTTTTTTTTCATTTTGTTTCAAACGACCATCGAATCTCCGCCAATTCATCTCATTTAGTGTTTTTTAATAGCGCCTAAATTGGCTGCTTTATGTACTTTTAAATTTGTTAATTGCACTTTAAAGGCATAAGCTATTTTATCTGTACTGACAGATTACAGTTCGCGACAGATCTTTTTCTATCTATACTCTGTTCGCTGAGAGAACGACTAGGCATTTGGTCAGATTTGGTCAGATTTGCGCATAAATTACCATTCACTTGTTCCTCTATCAATGAAATCCAGTCTCGGCTATAGTCACCGGGTGGACCCTAACATACAATTTTGTAGTAAACTTTAAAACGAAAAAAAAACACGATAGTAACGTATACGGATACGGCATTTACATGAGCAACGTGCGTAACGCGTCTTATCCCCACTCCGCCCAAAGCCGCGCGAAACTTGGTCGTTCTCTCGGTGAACGGAGTATATATATTGATATTACCGACTTCAATTATTCGGTTGAATATGGTTCCTAAACTCACTGCTTCATATCGTAGAGGGCGTAAGAAAACGTATGTTTTTTCGTACGATCGGTATTTCAGTACATAGGACACGAAATCCCATAGGATGACAGGTTTATTCTTATACCTCGTCTGTGACATGAGCTACAAAGTCCCGTAAGATGTCAGGTCTATTCGTATATCTCGCCTGTGATTTAGATTTATGGCTTTGTTACAATAAATACAAACTCATTAAAATCCATCCTTTAAAGTTCTTTTATGGGTTTTTTATTAAACTCAAAATTTATTTTATTTATAAAAAAATAATAATTTTTCAGAGAATTTACACACAACCCGTTTTGTTAAGTTTATTCAATCAATAATATCTTTGAGTCCAATCCACCGTGAAATTGCATTTTTGCCTCTGGAAAATTTGATCCCTAAGTAAATCATACATCTTGGACAACGATGAACTGTATCTTTAAACATGATCGAACAATAAGGTACAACGCACATGCTACGACAAATAGAAAAAATAACGATATATCGTCTGTACTACGAGATACAACGTTCCAACAATAAATGCCGTACCATACTGGAAGTAAAAAGGTAGCTATCAAATGAGTAACGCAGGTGTTGTAATGCTTGACATCAGTATCAACGCAATACAAACAATTCGGACACGTTGTCCTTGCTGAATGTTTTCCAAACAGTGTATGTTCTACAATAGACGAACATTTCAAGATTATACTTCCAATCGAATTCTTGGTGGTAGATACACGTAAAAAAGTTTCCCACCCCACATTGACCTAGGTCTTCTACTTCGTCCGCTTGATCCACGTTCCCTCGTTATTTTTTCTCTAAATTGCTGGAAATTAAATAATCTTCGTTTTCGTTTAAAGTCTACTTCCATGGATGGTTCCACCGCGAAAAGTGACATCCTGTGTCGTGCTACGTTGTCCGCGGACACGTCTGTGAAACGTAAAAAAACAATTCATAAGGTCGTTACATTTAATGATCATGCAACATCGAATTAACCAATTCTAACGAACGACTCGTTAGGATATCATAGTTATAACTTTTCCTATGGTCTTCTTTACTTCGGTAGGAGGCGGTAGAAACGACGTCCAACGTCGTTTCACGTCTGTTGGATTTCATTTGATTCCTGCAATTTCACGAAACGGTGTTATCGCGTTACCGCTCGAGAGAAATGCGAACCTTCGGGCAAATCGCGTTTTATTCGAGCGTGTATTTGCAAATCGATGTGAATATGTTATACTTGAGTAAACTCGCTGAGAAGAGAGCGTTTCCCGCGATAACTGCAACGTATGTCGCGGTATACGTTTGAACGTGAACGACTTCGTCGATTTACCGAAACGTACTTTCGCTCTCTCTCTCTCTCTCTCTCAATTTGCCCCTTCTTGCTTTCGTATTTAATTAAGCAACGATTGCAACGATACCCACGCAAAACGTGACCTCGAGACGTAGATGGGATTTCGTTTCCCTCCATTCACCTACGATCGTTTAGCGATTAGATCTTGCGCACGATACAACCTAAGGTAACCTCTTTAAAGATTAGACGAGCAAAACAAAAACAAAAATTCACAAGAGCAGCTTCAAATTCAAAAGCAGCTTGAAGGAGTCTTCTTGTCCCGTTTCTTTTTCTAGACGATCGAGAGCCAGAGAGACAGTGAGAAGCAAATTGATTGATTGATCCGTTTGTTCGCGTGCCCGGAAAATCAGCCACTGTTCGGTGAATCGTGATCGATGGACCTTACGAGCACTTTGGATTTTTCAATTATACGCCGTCTCGTTCAAGCCATACTCGACCATTTTGTTTTTTATAATCTACGACGATCTAGCAGCCACCATCGACTCGATCATGATTCTTCCGAAAAATCACACGAGCAATTAACAAAATTTATGGTATCCCGATGAAACGTACAAATTTCACGAATTTCTTTTATCTCCAAAGCTTTCCAATACACGATTTCGAAGTTATCTTTCTCACACAGCGTCGTCGTTCTGATTTTTAGGATAGTCTTGGACACTTTTGATGAACGATTAACGAAACTCGTGAAACGTGGGAACTACAAGAGGGTAGTTTGAGTAGATATCGAGTGGATACGTGGATGGTGATGGGGATGAAGAGAAACGAGAGGAAGACAAAGAGAGAGAGAGGTGGAAAGGAGAAGCATTGTCTGGGGAACGTGAACACTATTTGCTAGCAAAGTAGACTAGGTTGGTATTGATAGAGAAAGGAGAGAGGAAAGGGGGGTTGAAAGCGTGAGGGAGAAGGAGAGAGAACAGTTGCGTTCTCCGCGTTCTCCACGAGAGAAGGGCCAATATAGACGACCGGGAGATGGGATATAGCAATAGAGTTTCGCTTACGACGTATAACCGCGTTAGACGATGCTCTTTGTTGTATCAGTGCGCAATTGCCTTAAGTTCTGATCTTGTCCGATATTGATGTTCGAGAGGCCGGGGCAACCCCGATGGGCTACTAAGAGTTCTATTCTCCTTCTATCGCTTCTCGATCGAGTCCGACCACTTTAGGATCTCGGGAAGAGACCGTTCTTTCCTCCTTCGCTCTCTCTCTTCTTTCTCTTTCACCTTTACTTCTTCTTTTTTTATCCTTACTACTTCTCTACCTTTTTTTTTCTCTTATCTCCACCTGCTTCCGCACGCCCCCTCCTCGACCCTAAATTCGCCTCAAATTCAATTTGACGTGGACGAGATTTCGAGATCCACTTGCCTCCTGTTCACTCTCTCTTGTTCTGCCTTTCGCTCTCTTGTAGGGTTTTCTTTCAAGCTCGACAAACTCATGGGATTATTATTATTATTAAGTATACTGGAAAGACGAAATATTGAGTATCGATGGGATTATATCCTTTGAAAGTATCGAAAAATGTGTAATATTACTCCCAACCTCTCTTTTCTTAGGTAAAGTAAATCAATTTTGGTTATTGAGTCTTCGAGATAATACGTTAAATAATTTTGAAATATCTAACCTTCGAGTATCCTTTGAGATTCCTCCCTGAGAATCCTCCATGTACGATATAATGTGTGAAGCTTTAAAAGAAAATATTATATAGATAGGTAAAATCATTAATAATTAATGATTTTATCCTCCTATACTTGTCGTTTTATTCGAAAATAAAATTGATATTAAATGCAGTAAAATTATAAGAATAAAATGGTGATACACAAATCGAAATTTGATTAACATTGATGATTCAAGTTCTATAATGATCTTTATTTGTCGCACTTACTTTATGTAAATTATGCGAGCTATTGAACGTGCGAGAATGCACGGTGACTTTCTCGAAGAGAAGATCGGAGTATGCGAAGATGAAATGAGAGAGAGAGAGAGAGAGGAGGGAGCGAAGGTTCTAGAGCGAGTTAAGGTCGAAACCAACAGGTTTACTTGCCTTTCTCCTTCTCTTGGAATAATAGTCAAAGGGACAATCGAACGGGTCGCTTTGTAACGTCGTTGATCTCTCAAATGGAAGGAGCTTACCTTTGCTCCGCGACCGCGTATAGGTAAACGAAGGAAATTCGAAGGAGAAGATATCCTTCCTATATTACACACACACGTATACTATATCTCATGTACAGGGTGAGTCACGTAACCCGTTATAAGTCCGGTATCCATCATCTTTAGAACAGGGCGAAATTGATGCCAACTATACTACGCTACGATTAAAGAATAATAACGAACGAATTTATTTATTTATTAAACTCATGTCTGACAACGTTTAAAAGAATTTTATCGAATTTCCTTTCTCGAAATTCTCGATTACTCGCCTCGAGACCAATTCCTGATGCGAATCACGTCACTCACCCTATATAGACACGCTCGCGTTAATCTCAAGGGTACTCCCCTTAATTCTCCACCCTTAACCTTCTATCGGCCGTATCTGGTATTTCGGCTCGAGTCAGGAACTAGAATGGAGATGGTAGACAATTGGAATATTGGGAGCATAATACTGAATTTAATTAGGTGTCATTGCCATGGCATTTCTACTTTGCTATCCCTTTCTGTCGCTTTCTCCTTTTATTTAATCTGTTTTACGTTAAAGGTGAGAAAGAGAGAGAGAGAAGGAGTCCTTCGTGGTCTTCAAATAACGCGTACACTGTTGCGAAGTTTCCACCTAAAATTGGAACACCGAGAGAAAACGTCCTATACACCGACCGTTGTTTCTGGCCGTCGAAACTGAGAATTTTGGTTTATGCAAGCATCTATGTACGTATACCTATGTATTTATACGTCTACGGATCGCGCACGACGAGCGATAATTATTCGTACTTGAAATAGAATTAGGACGGTAGAATCTCGACTATTCGTCGCCGCGCGTTACGTTGACTTTAACATTGTACGCGAATTACGGAGCTCGAGTGTCATCGTGGCTAGAGAGAGAAAGAGGAAGGAGGGTAAAGAGAGTAGGAGACGATATAGTTTAGTGTTCTCGAATTTAGAACGCATTACGATGCCTTCGTCCACAAGATTGTAACGTTAAATATGTACACGCATCTATAGATATATACAGTGACTTTTTTTTTATTTATATGGAGAAAATCTTCAGAAAGATAAACCATTAAGAGGTTCGTGACAGGGAATTGTAGAATTTTTATTCACTAAAACCTCCACGTTGGTTCCTGGGTCCTAATTCCCGGTGGATCGCTTCCGATCCCTTCTCTCTGGAATCACCTAAGAGGGTATACATATCGGGAGAGGGCCACGTGTACAGAGTGATTGGTGGTAAATGTGAAAAACTTGAGAGAATGATGTATTAAATACAAGAAAAATAATGTCGTAATTTGGGAGTCAACCGAAGCATTTCCGATGTGATAGAAACCTGTGACGGTAGCCAATTCAGAGATGGTATAGCGATTCATAGCACTAGCACTTACCTCCCCTAAATAACAAGAACGGGAACAACTACAAATTATGAATAAAGTATGCGTACTACTTATTTACAGTCATAACCTTGTCAAAGTAATGTAAAATACAATATAAAACCAACAAACTTTGATTCTAGAAGTAGGAGGGTAATAAGGCCTATGGTTACATTTAGTAAGCCTTAATATCCGCCAAGCACGTATGTAAGAAAAACAAGATAAAAAATATTTGGACCATGACAGGTTATCTAAATTCTTAAGATCACGGAAGTATGTATTAATAAAGATAAAAACTACGATTTTGGATAGCCAAGTGACATATTACAAAAAATATTTACGATTTACTTGAACCATTTTTTACTATTCGTGCTGCGCGGCCGCGTGTTTCGATGAAAGATGTAATATTTTTTGGCGGGAAGCGTGGTATGGCGTCTACGCAAATTTGTAACATCTACGTGCGATATGCGTCTGTCAGAGTGGTGTTCCGTGAAAGCGGTTATTTTAAATACGATTTTGGTCACTTAGACCTTATTAGCCGACAGGCCTTATTACCCGCAGGTACCTTACATTCAGAAACGTAATCTGCTTATCGATGATAACGCATTACTAATCTCTCTCACGGTCGAGAAACGATACGACGGAAATCCTAAAGACTCCGTCACACGAGACGATTTTATTCCCTACGATTACAGTATTCACGAGTAGTAGGTTCGTGTGACAAGTTAGTCGCCACCTACTATATCCTGGTAGCGGCTTACAATAATCACCGATACTGCGATCGAGCATGCTCAATTCTAGTCATTAGAAGCTCGCTACTTTGATAGGCACGTGACCTATTCGCTGCTGGAAAGCGTGGTATGCTTTGAACCGATGAACCATTTTCATTGAATCTGCCTTAGTTATTTTCATTGACATTATCATTGGCATTTCCATTAAAATTACTTTTAGTTTTATATATAGATTCTTTAATAATAAAAGTTCCCAGTTGCCATTTAACATTAGATCACCTCGAACTGTAACAGTACTCTTTCCATTTATTTTTATTACCATTTAATTACCTTTGGTTCCAATGGTAACTTTTACCATTGATTTCCATTAGAGTGAAACCCTTATTCGTGGTTTTGATTCATTTCTTTGTTTTCATAAGCCTCGATTGTCTCACTCACGGTGACATTGGTATAAGCACGTGATAACTTAGTAGTAGTAGCTACTCGATGTAGCGAGTTTAGTTGCTAGTAGTAGTACGTAATGTCGAATAAAGTTGCCTCACGTGACCCTAGTTTTACGTGAGATCGTCGCGAGCCAAACTTTATTATAATTTTGTTCTCGGCATTTTTTCGTAATGCATGTATTCAATTTCCAACTTTCAACAACGCAAAATGCGTGTAGTATACATGTGCATTCATGCGTATATGCAAGAAAGAACCGCGCGCGCGTAAGAAGCGAGATTGAATTTTTCACCGTTTCAACGACGGAGGAGAAGAAAAAGCTCTTTTTTCCTCTTCCTTTCTTTTTCTCTCACTTTTCTTTTAGAGAAGATAATTGCATACCGACATCGTATAACGCAAGTGTAAACAATGCTTCTCGCCTTACTTTGTCGCGTTCCTCTAAATACCTAAAAGAAGACTATAACGAGTATATAATACATAGTGTATGTGTATAAGCTAATTCACAAATCGTATTACAAAGAATTGTTGTATCAAAGTCGACGACGGCAAACATATTATAATTATTCTTCTCTTTTGTTCGTCTTCTTAAGCGAGAAAGGTAAAACAACCCATTTTGCAAAAAGTAGCGAGTAATATTTTAAATCCTTTTTACGAACGATCTAATATCGTTAAAAGTAACGAGAGATCAACATTTATAAATATATACGTTTCGAAGTCTTTTCATTGGTTTGAATAACTTTTGATTGAAAAGTTTCTCGTGATAATGCGAGTAGAAAAAGTTAGCGATTCACGAGACAGTCGCTCGGAAATACGGAACGGACCCCCTCGCATAAGAAGTTTAAACGAGCGCAAATGTATGCCCGTATCGTCAACAACTTCCCCCAGTATAAATCTCTGCCGGTGGTTGGTCTCGGTGAATGATCGGTGCGTTGGCACTGTATTCAAGGACGAATCTCTCTCGAGGATTTTCCGTGAGAGGAATGCGTTCCGAGTGGGGTAGGTAGGTAGCTCGGTACGTTTTATGTAAAAAGGAAGAATCGTCAAGGTCTTCCTCCGCGAGTGGGCTTCGACGTTAATTCAACGAACGTCGGTGGGAAGGGCTGGAAGGTAAATCGAAAAAATAATCCTCTTACTCGCGCGATTATTTAAAAAATGTAGCAGAGAGTCGAGAGAGCGTGCGTCCAAAGCGGAGTCGTGAAGAGAGAGAGAGAGGAAGGGTAGGAAGTGAGGTTTCGGTATGTGGACCAAATCCAACAGACTCGTATACATGTACTCGCATATATATATAGGTATATATGGAGGGGTATATACGAACACTGGCCTGGAGCAACACGAGAGAGAGAGAGAGAGAAGGAGAGAGTGACCCGTTGCTAAACAAACACGCGAACAAACCGCGTTGTTTTACGTGCCATCGGCAATTCGCGGTTGAAACGCACTAGCCTGCATCTACACGCATTCTCTCTCTCTCCCTCTCTCTCCATCTCTTTTGCCACGCCTGTAATTTAGTAATGAATACGTACGCGCACGTGAAGTGGTACCTGCTGATATGTAGGTACGTAACATCTGGCGGCCTATGAAACGCAGGGCCGAGCAGTCTGCAGCTGAACGTTACGACCGGCAAGAGTTATGAGCCTCGACTCAATCTCCGGCTGCTTTCCAGCTATACCACCCTCCTCCCATCGCCGTACCAACATCACCACCCATCCCCCTGGCCACTCTCTCTCTCTCTCTCTCACGTCAAGCTTCGATATAATTGCAATATACCGAAATATCCCGTCCCTCTCATGGAAACTTTGGAAATACATAAATTCGCTACTTCTTCCGATGCTGGGGTCACGACGAATGAGAGAACGATTCTTATGAGAGTCTTAATGATGTTTGATATTTTTTTTGGAGATAAACAACAATGAAGCAGAAACAAAGAAGGAGAGTTCGAAAGGATCGTAAAGAAGTAGAAGGAATGTACCTATACATTAAAGGAATATTGGCTTATTAAAAAAAATATCATCTTTTTACTACATTCGTTATTTCGTTTTTTCTTGCTCGTTCGCGACGCGTCATAACGAAATCGAAGGCAAGCGGAAAAGCGACGAGGTTTTCGCCATGCCCTCTCTTCTACTACGAGAAAAGTAATTTATCAGGTCGACTTCGCTAAAGGATACCCGCGAGTCGAATCGTATTCGAATTACAGATGCTAAAGTGTTAGTTATCGCAAAATTAGTCGAGCCGTAAACAAATCTTCAAAAATAAATTTCACACGGATTTTACGCTCTTCATTTTGTCTTTTGTTTACCATATATTATATACTATTTGTTCTAAATAATTCTAGATTATGGAAAGATAAAAAAACAGTGCTTTTTCCGGTTATATAAACTGCACCTATAGATATGACAAATAAAATTTCACAAAGTAAATTCAGTGTTCGTAGTAAACAATATCGCGCATTACAGTGTTTGTTCGTCGAATTTAATTATTCGATTGCATGTTATTACCAATACCTATGATACGCGAAAACAAGGTCGATGCATCATCGAACTCATAACAAGATTCTATCTATTATGGCATCGACCACATCAATAATAACCTACAACGTTTTGGACCTACCTCATTATCAACCCTCTACGAATCAATCTGCCTCAATTTGGATCTACAGCGCGGATGAGTGATTTGCAACCGTCTTAGAACTTTGTAAGTAGTTAGTGGACAATTTTAAGTTTTTCTGGTGCCCATCATGTCGAGGACAAAAAGTCCGAATCGGTACGGGACCGCGGGTATAAGTACTTTCGGGAAAATCCTCGAAAAGATTTACTCGCGAGTGGAACATTTATATTTGTTTTGTTTTATACATGAGCTCAGGCTAGAAGCTTTTTATTTTAACGTGGTGATATTAACCTTTAGAGGACCGGCATTTCGTCATGAAAATGATGGTATTTCTTTTCCAAAATTTTTTATATATATACATATAACCAACATATTGCGTAGAATTGAAGGATTTGTACAAAGCCCCTTTCGGGGTTTTCCGGTCCTCAGCGGTAGAAACATTTTCGAGATTTTCAGACTTTACAAATAAAGCACATTTAGGGATTTTTGATGTTGCTGATTATGAATTTGTAGTCGGATTGTAAAAATATTTGATCTACATAGCGGTTTTACTGACCTAAATGAATGAACTAATGTACCGTAATTTAGAGAACTTTTCGTTAGCGCTACACAAAGCTAACGACGTGAACGTAGAATGTTTTTGCAGCACCTTTTGTAATATTATACATAAATACACACGTATATATATAGGGGAAGGTTGGGCAAGACGGGGTACTTAAGGTTTGACAACGAATAAAACAATGGTTTTTGCATTTAACGAATCCGTTTTACTTTCTAATTACTCTTTGGTAATCGGTCTTTCATTTGAACTACCAATCAACCAATTGTTCAAGGTCTTATGAACTATATAAACAAAAATATAAAAAAAGTCATTTTTCCCCATCTTGCCCCACCGGCGGGGTAAGACGGGGTACCCCCGTGGACAAGCTGGGATTCCAATCAACCAGCAAAATTTATAAACAAACAATATAATTAAAACGAAAGTAGGTATAAGGTGTGTCGTTACTATCGCCAACGACGAGATACAAGACAACGTAGTAGGTGGCCGCGTGTAGGAGTTAGATAAAAATTTAGACTTTTTGACATTTCTCGTATTATTTTTATGCTTCCTTTCACGTGTACTGTTTGTTAGTGCATAGAAGTTTTCTCGAGACAGAATTACCTTATTATTTTTCATTACCCCATCTTGCCCCTTCTCGTCATATCGCAATCATATCAATATAAAACCTCGATGCATTGTACGAAAGTAAAAATTAAGATACGTATCTTATAGCTGGTTAAATTCTGTATCGAAAAAACGTACGTGCACTTTGAATAGTACAGATTTTTATGCAAATATCGCACGTGAAAGAAAGTACAAAAATAATATGAAGCATGCCAAAGCATGCCAAAAAGTATAAATTTTGATTTAACTCCTACACGCGTCCTCCTACAACGCTGTCTTTTGGCTCATCGTTGACGCTAATAGAGACACATCTAATACCTATTTGAGTTTTTAATTATTTCATTCGGATCATGAGATAAAGGGGCTACCCCGTCTTACCTCGCTACCCCGTCTTGCCCCATGTTCCCCTACATACATATAGTGTTCATGAAGTAAATTCCAGTGCAATTGGAAAGAAAAATTATGGCACTAATGAAGATATAATGCAGCCGACTTACGTTCTCGATTATAATAAAAATATGGGTGCTATTGTTGCATAAGAGTCACATACATTGAAACGAATAGATTTATAGACGAAAATACTAACATAATTTTTAATTTGGCAACGGACTTGCTCAAAGCCCCTTTCGGGGCTTTCCGGTCCCCTAAAGGTTAATCTAATTATTTCGGTTTGTCATTTACATTTCTGATTTCTTTTATTTGATTATTTTACTTTTTATAATTAATATGATAATTTTCTAAATTCGGTATATTTCGTGTCTTGTGACTAGATAGTTACTATCCAAATCCATTAGATACACAACGCCGTAGAGTATTATGATCAATAACGTTGTATAGACTAAACAAAATGAATAAATGGCATCGAGTCTTGTCGTTGATATTAGCAATTATCAGAGGCGGTTTATCTCACGAACGTATCGACTAACGAAGTCCTGCCGTGCTCGTATCACCGTACCTAAAATAGCGTCCTAATCGGGATACGGCCTTCCCTCGTATATTACTTCTAGGGTGGTTAATTTGTTATCTACATAAACCTAGTTGAAAGAATCATTCGATATTAATAAGAATTTGCACTTATCTTTTAGTGCAGTAGTTCTTAATCGACGTTCCTCGGAACATTAATGTTCCGTGATTTATTATAAAACTTGTGTATATTTGTTTTTACAAATATATCAAACACTTTTTTTAAATTAATGTTTCCTTTTACTTTAGGTAAATACGTGTATGGACATGTTTATCGTTAATTGTACAACCTCAGTGATTTTGGTGTTTCGTAAATTGTTCTTAAAATTACAAGTATTCCGTGACCTGGAAAAGGTTAACAACCACTGTCCTAACCAAAAATGGCGGGGCGTTGATGGCGCTCCAGTCACGTGTCTTGATATTGCCAGTTTAGAATAAAACTTCCATTAAAGGGGTAAAGTAGAAGTGGTAGTATTTAGTTGGTGGTACAAAGCGGTCTACTTTTGCCTACTATTATCATATTCTTTGAAAATTACCAAAGTTATACAATTTGTCTTTTACTTTAAAATGTAAGAACAAATAAGGTTTCTCTCATAAACGGATGATTTCTCTCTCTCTCTCTCTCTCTTCTGATCAACGCGACAGAGACGTGGTGGTCCCCATTAAAGATCGTAAGAGAACGAGAGAACAGTGACGACGTTATTCGCCTCGACTTTCCAGCAGGATTCTTCGAGAATATTCACGTCGCTCGAATTTCTTTTTAATGCGACCGAGCGCGCCGCGTATCTCAGCGCGAAGCCAATGGCAATTTAAGCTGCTTTGCACGTAGGTAACGCTAATTTCCTCGATGCTTGCATTTTTCTCTTACCATTATACTCCTTTTTTTCTTTCATTCTCAAGTACATCTCAGTTAAGGAAAATGGCTTCGCTCGGAGGAAAAGGAACGTCTTCTCTTTTTATCCTCTATGACTTCGTTCTCCATCCCTTCTATCTCCCCTTTTCTTTCTCTTACATATACATTCCTCTCACTCCACGTCAACATATTTTTAATACAGTCCTCTCGTCGTTCGCTCGTCGACTAATTAAATAGCCGAACGGAAAGGAATCGGGGGTGAAAACGTATTTATCGGACTGAAAGGTAAATCTTTAAAAAAGTACATATATTTTTTTTTCGATCCGAATCCTGAATGCACGCGAACTTGTATGTATCTCTAACGGTATAATGAAAAAGAGATACTACCATCTATCTCTCTCTCTCTCTCTCTCTCGCTACTTGTCTTTATTTCTCTTCATTCGTGTGCGAAAATATCTGCAGTCTCGACCTTTTCACCTTTCTTTGAGTTAATCCACCGGGAACGCTTCTTCTTGCACAGAATATGTCCGTTAAGTTAGCACCGCCATTTTTAAATTCTTTCACTCCATGAAAAATAAGAAAAACAGATTTCGTTGACTCCTGGGAAGTTTCTGCTTGTTTCTGTCGTAAATGGAAATCAGTCTTAAAAATTATCTTCACCGATCTTCGTTTATCTCGTTTTATCGTCCATGAATTTCTCTTTCCGTCGACGAGAGTTCAACTTTGACTCCTCTGTCGTC
Source organism: Ancistrocerus nigricornis (assembly GCA_916049575.1). Lineage (NCBI taxonomy): Eukaryota > Metazoa > Arthropoda > Insecta > Hymenoptera > Vespidae > Ancistrocerus > Ancistrocerus nigricornis. The sequence continues at coordinate 38,400,428 of OU696664.1, forward strand.
GTCGATCAATTGATCGAGCGTGGTTCGAATTAATTGATTCGCACTGGCAAATGGACGGACAATCGAGGGAGTTAATACGACCGAACGAGCCAGGGGGAGAGTCAGGGAAAATATGAGGGATGTATCGGTGGGATGAGTTTGGAATGGCGTAAGGGGTGTTCGGGGCGGGAGAGGGCAGGACTTCCCTCTGGCAGTAAGCACGCGATCCTTTATTACTCATAGGCATTAATTGATATTGATGTGACGTTCCTTTCAAGAAAACTGATCGATATTAATGCGACGCACCTTCCAAGGAAATGGCCATTTAGCGGCCCTAATGCGCGCCGGACCTCCACGTTACACGGACGGCTGCTTTCGTTTCGCCTTTCGAATAGCCCCTTCTAATCGATTTCTTTTTCAAGGGACTCTAAGGTACCAATCGTTATGCTTTTATTAGACCCTGTATCAAGTTTTGTATGTACATACCTGTATTGATTGCATTTTTATTGAATTGATGTCTATATTGATTGGGACAAATACGTACCTTATGCCATTTAAACGATTACTTTATTCGGAAATTATTATAACTCTATTAGTAAGTTCGTTTCTTACGATATAGAATCTTATTGCAATGAATAATGAAATTAGAATACAGCTCGGCGAATTCTTTCTATTTACCTTTCGGAAATATTTAAATACGATTCGAATTAATCTTGCTAGGATCCGTTATTCTCGTTCTCAATGCTATCATACAATTGCCGTTAATATTTACACTCTCTAAAATATAAGATAATATCTCAACGAAAATCCGAACGTATCGTTTTGGTAGTATAATAAGCAGACTGTTAAATTTAAGGAAGAACGATGCGGATGCAAAATATTTCTCTCTCTCTCTCGCTTTCACTCTCCAGCAGCCACCGGCGCATTAGTCTAGTTCTACCGACGGCCGGATGCTGGAGTGCGCGTATTAAGCCGGCAAGAATTATTATTAACGAAAATTCTCACGAACGAAAGAGCCCTGAAAACAATGCCTGGTCGTTTCTACCGGTTTCGGAGGAGGAACTGGAACCTCTCCACCTTCCCCTTTCATCATCGACTTCAGCCACTAGGCACCACCATCACCGCAAGGCCACAGCCGATGGTCGAAGCACCATTTATCAAAAACACGTAACACCTATGCAAGAAAAATCGACAATGTTTTACCTCGGCGCGCTACCTTTTACTTCCCCCTTCGGCCCCTTACCACCCCACTTGCTCCTCTTACCACCTTCCTCTTCCTTCTCCTCACCTTCCTTTTCGGCGTGTTCGTCGGTGGAAGAGACCTGGCGTGCTTATGACACGGGAGATGGATGTACGAACCGAAACCTTGTACATTCTACGGGGTAGCAAGAACATTATGTATTATACGGTGCGGTGGGTGCGAGCACGTGGACGCCCCACCCCTGAAAACCTCGCCAACGAAATCCTCGACGATCCGAAGATGGAGACGCCCTTGCCTCGACGTTCCGAGCTTTCCTGCGTCAGCCTGAGGAGTGTGCGATGTTAATGTAAACGTTGGCTGGTAAAAGATTGCCAGGGGTAGTTTTCACGAAGTGGCTGAGTAGTCGCGACAAAAATTAGAAAACATACATTATGTGGGTTGGGTCGAAGGGCTGTGAGAAGCTTTCCGTTGGATGTAGTTCGAAGTCGTTAGCAATGACAGTCTGGTTTATGATAGATAAACCGATTGTTACGCATAGACTGTTCTTTAAATTTCGGTCACAAAAGTATTCAATATAGATACAGATATCGGGTTATTTCGTTTTGTGATTGATCAGTCGTAATAGTTTTCTGTATTCTGCAAAAATACTCAACGATATGACGTCGATTTATAACTTGCTCGTTAACACCGATGAACGAAATCGATGCCACGATGTAGTTTTTCCGGTGCGTTAATGAATGTACGCGTATTCGTGAACGCTGCGTGGTAAGCTTGTCAGATTAAAAAAAGGGGAAAAAAACAGGAAGGCCGAGATAGACTAATGCGCGGAAAGTTCAAATCCGGTTTGCATCGCTCATGAAGCGTAAGTGTATTTAGTCTAATTAAACCCGGACGGCGATTAAATATATTTAACTTAGTTACAGCATCGTGACGTTAAAAAGTCTGTGAACGTATGCCGTTCTCGCAAATTGAATTTGCATCGATTATGACGTTAAGATCGTGAACGAGCAGCACTGGGCGGGATTATATATTATAAGGGTGGCGAAGACCGGCTGCGCTTCTTCGAAATGGAATGAAATTATTTCGATCCTCATCGAGTAAAAAAGTTTCTTGCTCGTTCGATCGAAGATTCGAATGATCGTTTCTATTCTGATCTTCCTAACGCGTTAGCAGGTACGCTAACGTACGCCGCGGTGCCAGTGAGACGTGTAAATCAGCCAAAGCCCGTTTACTAATCCCCATTAGAACGCAGCGTGGTACATAAATCACCGGGCCCCTCATCTATGTTCGGTGATAGCGCTGCAAGTTGGTCCGTGTCGTCGAGCTCTCCGTCTCTCGATTCGCAACCTTATTATGCGACGATTTGAATAAACCCGAGACGTTGCGCATCTAGAAATCCGCTATTCCAACATCGAGGAACTAATTTTCACGAGATAAATTAGATATCTTTTGGAAATTAAGCGGTAATTTTTTTGTTACATATTGTCTCTCTTTCGTTTGGGTTGGATTAATTAATGACACGACATCGATTATTTTTATTTCGAAAGATTCTTCAACGATCTCGTGTTCTGTTTTTTAATATGATTGGTAAATATTTCCATCTGTTTTTTTCTCTATTATCAAAGTATCTCAAAACGAATAAAACGTCAATTAGGTATAATTTTTGTTAATACAGTCTAGGAAATCGTTCGTGAGATCTCGAAAGCTATCGGTGTTCCGATGAAGAAACCGAGCGTTTCGCGAAGTAGAATCTGTCGTGTTTCAGTCATCCGGAAACGTTGCCTCTCAACCACGGCCTCGTAACTTTGACCGATCAAGAACATCTGCGTGGACCAGCATGCGAACGTGCTCAAGTTGCTCTTGCAATCGACAAATTTCCGATGGCTACTTCGTGTCGACCGCTTTCTTGACATTAGTTGCTGCGGGCTTGAGAAACATCCGGTCTATGACAGCGTCGATGCTGCTTGCTCGTAGAAAGTCAAGGCAAGCTGACCCCAGTATTCGTATCTATACTCGACCAAAATGCTGGATGTTTCTCCATCGTTTTCGATGGTTTCGATTCCATTTTTGTTCGTATTTTATTTATCGGAATTACTTTCTCTCCGTAAAGAGAATGAGAGAGACGGACGGACAGAGAGGGCATATGCCGTGTATTAACCAACATTTTTACACGCGAAACATCGGAACTTCGTTAACGTAATGAAATCCGAATAACATCGTGAATTGGCGAATAAACGTGGTGGTCGTTGGCTGGAACTTTTGCCAGGTCGCTGCAACGTGATGATATGCAACGGTCGAGATAAAGTAATTAAAATTTCTGTAGGGGGATGAGAAAAGCGGAAAGAGAGAAACACGTTCCACGGTAGGGTGCTACGGTATATACGAGTTTTCGGCTGATGTTGTTAAAAGTAAGTCGGTTTTTGCGCTTCCCCGATAAATACGATCGTTGTTGCGCGTTCCCACGCGGTTGACTTTTGTCAACGTTTTTAGTAGAAGGTATGCGGTGCTTGGTAGACAAAAGGGGACGAGAAAGAGTCCTCTATCGTTGTAAAATTTCACAGATGCACGGAATTGTTTCCAGGAGGGGTGGAGCGAGATGGGGTTGCGGCGCCCAGTCCGCGCTATTTTCGGGCGCGTAACTACCTGGCGGATTATTCACGCGGCTGTAATGTAATCCAGCTCGTACAGGAGAGTCCGGTAGTTTGGGTTAGGAATTGGCGGTAGTTTCTCTACACGGAATAGCACGTCTATTCTTCAGTCTGCGGTTACGCGTGAATATCTTGTAGATACCTCACTGGCGACCATGTAATCCTAGACAGCCGAGTGCCTTCAGACTATTCGGATTAGGCATCGACGTCCCACGTAATCGCAAATCACATCTTCGATCGAGTACACCCACCGTCTTACCGAAGACCTATAATGATTCTGTCAAGTCCAATTTTATATTAGAACTTTATTGGTCACGTGTACCGCATGTCACTTCTGATAGGGATGTAGAGATGAAATGAAAAGAAAAGAGATAGTATTATTAATAAGAATATAGGTCGAATGGATTTACAATTTAATTAAGATTGAAACTTGAGTGTATGTAATTAGCGGTTAAAAACAACTCTTTGCGGCTTCTGTAACAAAATGTCTCTCATACCAAATACGATTACGAACGGTATAAACGAAAAGAATCAGAGGAAAAAACAACTTTGATGGTATTCTATTTGCCGTTATAATAAAGCACGCTTGTATACAATGTATATAGCTTCGTATATAACGCTGCATCGAGAACAAAGTTGAGTGAGCTCGCTACACCGGTCAAATTGGGATCGATTGTTCCAATACGAAATTCCAGAATAAATGGAACGTCATTTCGGAGTCACATTCAATGGCCGTTCTCGATCGATAACCAGGACTTTTTAATGCTTCAAACTATCCGCGCACCGCCGTGTTAAATATCCTACGAGCGATCATGTATTGTATTCTTCAAAAAGCGAGGAAAATTGCCGAAGAACTATGAGGGAGAGAGAAGGGTGAGGAGATATTTTTTATTTCTCGTTAATCAAGTGAAATTTGCAGGCGCGTGCGCGAGAAGAGTGTCGCACGGGTTCTATGCAGATACGTACGCACAATATACTGCCGTTCGATGGAGTTGTTGTTGATCGAGCGAACGTAATTTGTGGGTCCACTCGATATTCACTTCCATTGCGATCGATCGCGCGTCAAAACGTTGCGTGTATCGAGTCGGCAGGCGTAGAAGTTGATCCAATAGATGGCGGAAAACTTTCCGCTTGCGGCGCAACGCTACGCCGCCGTTGCTACCGTTACTGGCATTCGTTGGCCTATCGCAATACGATTCCTACGTTCGAGTTCGATCGGAAATGAATCGGTTTTGTATAGGTATAGTTATGTATATGCATGCCTATATACTACCTACGTATGTATATATACATATACGTCGTTCGAAATATTAAAAAGAGTGTGCAAGGATAAATTTACGAATAAAATTTACGCTCGACCATAAAATATCGAGACGCGCGTCTCCCCATATAAATTTTCCGTTTCGCGTGACCTCCTCCACACTTTTGACTTTTCTGTAAAATGGGGAAAGAGCTCGATCCGACGAATGGACTCTCGATTATCGACGAGGGTCTCTCTCTTACTCTTTCGCAAAGCGAGAAGATCAACTCAAAGGTCGTTTCGTTGCCGTGTACTTTGGGAATGTTCTGCTTTCTAGAACGAACGAACAAACGCATCGTGCCCACCGGTGTAATTCGTGTCGTTCCACATTCACCACGTATTACCGTGCATTAACAACGAATGCAACTCGTTTACAAATCGCACCCATGGGAATAGCGACGCACGGTTCTTCTCTGGTAGATACAGAGCCGACAGCATCGAACAAGACACACTTTCAAAAGTAATCGAGTCATTTTTCCGTTTCAGTGGCTTTTCTTACAAAAAAAGAACACTGATTAACTGAACTGATTTTTTATTGGTTTTCTATTATATTAAATTGTAATTTTGATATAAAACTGACGGTTCTATCATTCTCTTCCTCTCCACCTTTGTCAATTTTCCAAATTCAGACCTGTCTTAGGTAGTAGGGGAGACCGGGGCTAAAAGTCCCAGGGGCAAGTTGTCCCAGTCGTAGTTTTGGTATCTTAGGGTGGAACGGGAAACGCGTCCGGTGCATGGTATACAGGTCCTAGTGACAGTGTCATTAGAACATTGTCCCGACAATGAGATCTGGGACAACTTACCCCATCCTCATTTTTTCCCCATCCAAATCATGATGCATACGTCAGGATTTTTGTCAAAAATCGATGCATCTCGAATTTGCCCGATCAAATACTCGTTCGAAAGAGGAAAGTCTCCTCTTTACGACTGTGCAAGTCGCGTTTCGATAGGATGGCTGGTTGGAAAAATACAGCAGTTTTAAGCTTGAAAACGACCCATACTCCGACACTTAAAAGATTAATTTCTCATCATTGCTTAACGATATCGAAAAACGGACAACGGGACAGTATTCTGCATGCCCTTTTTTTTTTAAACGGGCCGTTAAACATTGAAATCGGCGGTGGTGACCATTTTCGCAAAAATCATGATGCATACATCAGGATTTTTCCTTGGAAACCTTGGAAAACTTGCCCCATGGCGTGAGACAACTTACCCCACAGCGGGGCTAGTTGTCTCAAAAACTTGTTTGCTTGAAATTGAAAAAAAAACGTGTTAAAAACTTCTCAATGCAAGCGGAAAGATTTCTATGTATTGCTAAGAAGTTGAACTTTATGATGGTCACCAAAAAATTCGAAAATATAAGCTACAGAAATCTGTAGAAAGAAAAAACCTAAAATTAGGACAACTAGCCCCGGTCTCCCCTATTTTAAATTTCTTTTTTCATGATCTTTGTGACGTATACTTTCGAACTAGATACAGAAATATGTGCGATTTTCTCATCAATCGATTAGTATTCTTTAAACGTATCACGTTTCGTATGAAAAAAATTTCAAATTTAATTAACCATCTTAAACCTTCATTCTCTACTTTATTCTAACATATTAACTGTCATTATTGACGTTAATGACACCGTTCGATCCTGCACACGAGAAAGCAACCTTCCTCTCGGTCGTAGCTATACTAACACCGCGAATACGTTTAATTTGACGAGCACACACGCTCGGCATCAGGCCGAGCGTGCGTTCTCGTCGAGATACCGACGATAGCATATATCGACCGGATAGGAGTTTCAACCGGCACGGATCGTACGTATACGCCAACACCGCCGCTAACAATAATAATTATCGTCGGCAACTTTCGCATCTAGCTCGTCAGCCGGCCTTTGTGCACCAACGTCCGACGTTTAGCGTCGGCGTCGTTCCTGAACATATCCAAGCTATATAATAGTCAAGCGTACGTGTGTGCAAATATATATATATATATATATATGTGTGGATCACTACCGAGGAATGGTGGATCGAAGATGGTGTGAGAGTGGAATTCCCAAGAGGAACATAAAGCTGTGGACGGGCGCAGCGACGCGTCGCGACGCTACCCTCCTTCCGGCGGCGTCCTGACGCGGCATCCTGGCGTTACTCGCTTATGTATGTCTCCGTATATCCTTGTGTATGTTTGTGTGGGTGGTTGGGTGTGTGCATCGTCGCGGCGAGAAAAGCAAGAGAGAGAGAGAGTACGTTGGCATGGCGTCAGACGAGCAACTGTTGCATCCGCGCCAGCAGCTGCACCATCGCCACTTTCCGTCTCTCGGCTTTTACAATACGCTACCTAACTAGTGGGATTCGATGAAAACCGGAACGCGTTGGAGAAACCGCGATATAAATACACGTATACGTCTTGCGGTTAGCCGGTAATCGATTAGATCGAATCTCTGTTACGAAAAAAACTAACACGCTATTCTTTTTCTGTTTCGATAATGATAGTGTAGCTCGATAGCCTCTGGTTCATTGTTTAGATTCGAAGTTTTGATTCGGGATATTTCAATTATTCGATCTTGTAATAAAAGTAGAAAAATTGTATACCGTGGTGGCGATCGGTGATAGAAAATTGTTTAAAAAGAATCGTATCGGTTTAGTCCGTAATTTAATGGAACATGATTGTTTATTAGTTTTTTTATTTTCTTATCAACTAGTCGTCTAATAGAAAACATTTCTTTTTTGGAAAAACACTGATATAGAATTCTAGCGTCATAACCTCCAAATCTTTTGTTTTTTGCATCGGATTAATTGAATTACCTTTGACCGAGTCAGTTCTTCGCGTATATTTCCGTTCAGTATTTTATTTACATTGTTTGTGAATATGAATTCTGCCTGTAACCCAATACAAAACTTCCGAATTTTTCCCAACATTGTCCATCCCGCGAGCTCCGAATGAAAAGCTTTTCATTCGGAAAATTGAGATCGGAGAAATACGGAAAATTCGGGAAAAAAGAAAGTGGCGGAATAGGGAAGAAACGATTTACAATTATTTTCACGATAAAAAAAAAAAAAAGGTAGCGAATAGGGACGCTGCGCGTTGTCAGGGCTTTGCAAAAGGGGATATGAAAAGGCAAACAGTGATTCTTTGTGCTCACGGAGACACACAGAGGCGCACCAGCAGCAACGACAGCAACAACGTCGCGTTGGAGTGCGCGACGAGCAACTGTTGCGTCTCTTGCCTCATTCTCGCCTTCTCTCCCTCACTTTCCGCCTCTCTTCTCCTCGGGCTTCCCTTCTCGTCTTTCCATCTACCCTCTTCCCGTCTATTCAACCCGAAACCGAACTCCTCTTTGTCCCATCTTTCATCTCCGCTAGGGGGCACATGAAAGGGTTGCGTGCAAAACAACTGCTCGACGCTGCCTCGTCGGCTCCCTCAAAAGTTTTTCTCTCTGATATGTACCTCGGTATACGTACGTGGTACGCACGTATCTACGTGGAAATGTACGAGTTTCGTAGCCACGGAGATAACAAGAAGTGGATGAAACGTTGTTAAAATGCGAGCTGATGTCGCGGTACCGATGTGTCGTACATTCTTGATGAGGTTTCCGTGCTTGGAAAAAGAGGGTAGAACGATGGCGAAGATGACTGCATTAAAAACTGAATCGTGCCTTTTCTTTCGGCAGCAAAGAAAAAAAAAAGAGAGAGAGAAAAGAGACGGAAGGTCTGATTACATCTCGTTCTACAAAATCTTATGAAAAGAGCTCGACATTGTCGTTGGCAGTGGTACGAGCGCGTGTCTTGTCCGACATCCCATACGAGTTATTTATAAGCGCGTATACGTGCGTGCAAGAAATAAAAGTCAAAAAATCGCGTGGAAAATACCTCTTGTGTGAATGCACGCGAGCGCACGTTTGTATCGTACTTACGCTTTATCATTTCTCGCGAGTTCTACATGAGCGATGACGGCTTCAAGACGAGTCGCAAAGGACGATCCGAGCAACTGTTGCATCCCTTCCTTCTGTCTCTCTCTCTTTCTATTTCTGTCTTTCCATCTCTCTTTTCTTCTCTTTGTCTCTCTGTCTACCTCTCTTCTTCTTTAAGTATTCCACGAACTTGTGTCTCGAAATCTATTTGGCTTTCTTAACGCGCCCTTTTGTATTCGAGAACGCTTTTGGCGAGAAGATAAATGAAATTCTTCGACGTCTAAGACTGCGAGATCAAATAATTAGAGGAGTATCGTGTGCCCTTCGTTATCCCGTAGCTAGGACAATAATTAAGGGTTGGAACGTTTTAATGCGAGATAATGTAATTTTCTACAAATAATCACGAATAGTGTCTTGACAAAAGTGGCTTCATAACATTTTTGTCTCTGGTATAATATACTCGCTATTTACACTTACGAACTAAAATTTTGCGGATCTAAATTAATTAGGACTCTCTTTACAGTCATTAAACGTATAATTCACTTTGAGGTGTAAAAATCATCTCATGCAAATTGCTACAGAACTACTAAATAATAAAATTTCATTGCAATATTTATATCGGTCGAGTATCAAAACGTAACTCCGGATATAAGATTCAAATAGGACGAGACATCAAAAGCTTGAGGAAAAATCGCGCGACGACAGGGGCCACCCGGTAGTCGAACGGTCGCCACGAGATGAGCAACTGTTGCATCCCTCGAGTTTGACGCTTCACTCTCCTCCCACGAGCCTACATTCTCCCTCGTTCTCGTACCCTCTTTCTATCTCTCTCTCTCCCTTTCTAAACCAAGACCACCGGAATTACCACCCTCCCGGAAAGCTTATCCGTTTCTTCGACCAAAATGTCAAGTTCCCTCGCGTCGAAATCGAAGAAAACCAAGTAACGTTACTACGAGAGTACGGTTTCATAAACGCGACGAAGTTAATTATTCGGATGGATGGTAGTGCCGTCGAAAGGGTGAAATAAAACTCAAATATACCGGCGTTTCGGTCTCTCCATTCGCAAGATATTTCGCAGATTAACAGGATTCGAGGGCACGTAAGGGGAGTGGAATCTTTCCATGCATTAAGTGCGGTCGAGAGTAAGAAAGAGGGAAGGGGGTGTGTTGGATGAGGGGTAGCAGAGGTGGAATAAGAGGAAAGAGTGGGGAAAGGAGAAGTAGAAGAAGAAGAAGAGAAAGAGAGGTGGAAGGAACCGCGAGGATAGCTAGACGAAGAGAGAGAGAGGGATACAGTGAGCGAGCAGAAGGGTGGGAGGGAATGAAAAGGGGTGGGAGGGACGGCCAGCGTCGCGCCGCGTCGCGTCGAGAGAGAGAGAGAAAGAGCGAGAGAGAGATTCCGAGCCGCCGTGCCACGGCTTCGAGTCAGTCTGCGTCCGCCAGTCGTCGCGACGTCCTCGCGAAACCGTCGATTCCCTCTTTACGACTCGCTGCCTATCTTCTATTTTCTCCTTTCATCCACTTCCTCGATCCTCGTCGTACGTCTTCTTCGCGCCGATCTTATCGTGCGTCGAGCCGACGTATTTCTCTATTCGTTTTCATCGCTTCTCAAATTCTTCGAAAAATCTCTAAGAGATCGGTGAAAATATTTTTTTTCCTCTTCGTTTTAACGCGAAGCAGGAGAACGTTCCTCGAGTGTATATTCGTTTATCGAGACACTCTCGAAAAAGTGTCGGGAATCGGTATAAAATATATATCTCGTCGATTTTACGGGAAAATCGGAAAGATAGTTTGAACTGGAAGATACGAGACGAAGTGATACGCGTGAGAAGAAGGTGAAAATATAATATCTATATATTTAGAAAGAGAAGAAATAAGACTTTTCTACGTGAACGATATCGTTTCGTTATCGAGGACTTTATCTAGTAGATCACGACAGTTTTCATTTCTTTACTCTCCAAACTTTGGTCTACTATTTGTGCTGGTACGCAAAACCGGCCATTCTTCACTGAAACTTCGCTGTCGAGGAGAAACTCGGATACACCGTGTGCCGCACGTTCTCGATAACCTCTCTCGGCCAGTTTCGAGAGTCGGTCTCTCATCGTTACTGCTTTCTTCGAGAAGGACGACAACGACGGATGGGTCGTCCGTTTTGATCGAGGCTTCTTTGAAACGTTCGGTAAGTAAAAAAAAAAAGAAAATCATACATGTTCAAATCTCATGAGTTTTTCATGGGATTTTTCGGATGACGTTGATGCTTTAGATATATTCAATCGAGGTTTCAAATCGTCCAGCTGACAAAAACGTAACCACCTCTCGCTTTTTCAAGCTCCTCTCCAACCGTCTGAAAAAAGACATAAATGCGCTTTCGATAAATAACGTTGCGAGGATCGAACGAATTCGCGTGCTAATACCTTTAACCGAGGAGATTAATTCGCACGGAATTTCGCAGCTGCCGGTGTAGAATCAAGTGGATTTATCATAGATTTCGTGATACGTCTGCCCGATGCGATTTAACCTGAACGATCTCGTTTATCCTCGCGCGGGTGCGATCTACGGCGAATGCTACGTTTTCGGATATTAATCCGGATAGGTTTGGTAGATGGATATATGTGGACATCGATAATTCGTAATGCTAGTGTAGAGAAAAGAAAAGGATAATATTCGAGAACAATTTCCAACGATTCATATCAAACGAAAGAGGGAAAAAGAGAGAGAAAGAGAAACGTTTTAAAGCGTCGAAGCGCTATTTCGCTATTTCGCATTATTAATTTCGTGTCTCGGGCTTACCGTCGGCGAAGGCCGACATCGAGAGATCGTAATTAAATTCTTTCACCGCTGCTAATGACTTTTGGCACTCGACGCTTGCCGGGCCGTGGATGTTATTTAAATTTAAACGCGACTTATTTATTAATGTCACCGAAAAGCGGATCGGGCATATGCTCGCTCGATTATCCGATCAATTTTCGAAATAGCGATGATTGCATGGTTATATATACGGTATTTTGAAAAAAATAACACGGTCAAGGGATGGAAAATATTTGCTCTGTTCGACTCGATCCGCCCTCGATTAAAATGTTACGGATGTCATGCGCGCGAACGCGATCGTTGCATTAATGTTTCGCGGGATGTTAATGCGAGACCGCGGAAATTATTTATTCGGCGAGCGTGCATTAACGAACCCTCGCTCGTAAATTACGGGAACGCGCGCGATGCGACGGACTTATCTGCATCGATGACAACTCGGCAACGCGCACGGTCGACCCATGGATACCGGACGAAGTACACGCGCGGTTATACGTGTCTGGACGTAACGCGTGCGAGTCGCCACGAAATGCAAGCGCATTAATAAAACATTCGGGCTAGGAGTCGAAAATTGTGCGGTGAAAAACCGCGCTCTGCGGTCGATCGGTTGTGGTTGGAAGGTATAGAAAAAAAAAGAGAGAGATAGAGTAAAAGGATAAAAAAGAAAAACACCGACTGCATGTTATAGAGAGAAAGAGGGGATTTGCGTTGGGTATTTGACTTTAATTAAATGTTAAATATTTCATTGAAACTTGAATAACGATGCACTTTGACGCGAGAAAACGTTTTCCTTCTTCTTTTTTCACCTACCCCCTGTATACCTCGATAAAAGAAGGAAAGCGTTAAGCTAGAGAAATAGTGCGAGGATTAATTTTAACGATTATATTCACTGTAAATCAACTCCGGCGGTACCGCTCGGCGAATTTCACAATTTAATCTTCGGTGACACTCTCCGCGATACGTCGTCGACGACGATGACGACAACGACGCTGAACGTTAAGTCTCTTTAAGCACGCACGAAACATTTTCTCACGAAATCTGCTACGGCCAGGCCAAAAGTTAACGTTGAACTCGGGAATGCACGGTATATCCTAGTTTTCGAGTAAATTAGCACGAGAGAGGGTGAGATATAAACCCGACGAAGACAGTTCTTAGTTTCTACGGACCTTCGCGTGAACTACACACGTTTCAAAGTTCAAGATTTATACGAACCGCCGTTGTAACCGCACCTATGCAGTTCCGCGAGTTGTCTGACAATGTAGATTGAAAAAAATGACCCCAAGTATCTTTTCTCTTGTACCGCGTTCTCTCGATTCTCCGACAAATTTGTTAACTTCTTCTTTTTTAAAAAGCATGGTGACCTCCCACAGGGCGATTTGTGCGAGAACGATAACAAACGTCGAGGTAAATCGATTATAGGGTTATCGAGAATGAAAGATCGACTTTTTAAAATCACCCAGGAAATTAAATCTTCTATTCGTCCGTCTTTTTCTCTTCGTTGTCGTATTTCTCTCTTTACTAAGAGCGAGCATCTCGAATATAGCGATCTTTACTTTCGACGAAGAACTTTACTCTCCAAATGGGACATCCAATCGAAGTACGCCTTTTAACGGCATGAAGCATCGCTAGAAACTTCTTCCTTATTCGCCTTTCAGTTTTAGCTATCGCTTGGAGTGTTCCGATGTGCGATATACGTAGAGCGATAGACAGTTTTTTTTTCTTTCGGCGAGCCTTCTATATGGTTTGTTACTGTATACCACGTATTTAGTCTTTTCTATCTTTCAGTCCAGTCTCTGTTAAGTCTTGTACACACTTGTGTACAAAGTCGAGCGATATTTATATTTTTGTAGACGATTTTTGTTGTTCCTCTATCCTATACGCGTGTTGAAACAGGGAACCCGACCGGTAGCTCGGCGGTTCGTTTTCATGTTCCTCAAAAATGCACTTTTTAAGAACTCTAAGAACGCGTAGTTCGTCGCTACGTACTTTTTCGAAGAACAGCACGTGTTTCGACGGCGCGTGTTTTTTGTCGGCGCGCGGCTTAGCCGCCGTATTCCAAGCAACGGCAGATTCTTTTGTCGATTAGGGGAATCGGCAAGATTTCCATGAACTTTCTAGCTGGACGAATTTTTCATAGAAAAAGCAAAGTTATCTGTTGGGAGGAAGAAATGGGGTGATCGAGGAAGACTCGGCATTCCGTTACGAGCTTTCGTAGAAGGCATTTCGAGCGTTACGTTTATATGTTTCGGTCAATCGTGACAAGGCCTTACTTTACGTTTTATACCTTTTAATATTTATTAATAAACCAGTCGTTAAATAGTTTTCAAGGTAATTAAGTGTCTTCTTTCATTTTCGAACGCTAACCAGAAGTCTCTTTTTTCCTGAGCCACGATCTACGAAGGCAAGAGAACAATGGAACGAAGTTATGATTCTCGAGTTAAAAATTGTTTTCACGAAGGGCACGCGTGCCTACTTCCAGAAGTATCGACTTCACGTATTATTACATACCGTGGAGTCTCTTTTGCACAACGGGTGGTCCAGTGATAATGAAACAAAAACATTGATAACCATACGCGGATATATTATCACATCGAATATTATTCCAAATTTACGTCCGCGTAGGCGGAAGCATTGTATTAGATTAATCGCTTATTAACCCACGATAAATATTTCATGAATATCCGTTCAAAGAGAGAAGGAGGAGGAAAAGAGAGAGGTTCGGCTGGTCGGTCGACCACATTCGCGAACTGCATTATCGGTTAATGGCTATTATAAAGGTGTAACGTTGCTACATGCACACGGCATTAGTTCGCATCCCCGTAAATATTTCCATTACGATTTCTACAAGCGAGATATTTTTTAATTAACGCCGTTGATGAACCCCCTGTTGAAAAATATGCTTTGGTCTTAATGGCGAAAAAGCGATAGAACCACAATATTTAATGAAATTTGCAAGACTGTTTTTTTTTTTTTTATTTTTCGTACGTTCGATTGAAAATGCAACCATCAATACGTTAATAATTAAAATTCAATTATCTTTTAAAAAATAATAATAATAAACCAATCGCACAAAAACGATCAATTCATTTTAAAACCCATAGTCGTTGCAGAGTATTCGCGAAAAAGACTGGAAGAGTCGTCTGCGTTCTTACTCGTTTCGAAGTGACACGTGATAAAAAAAGAAGAGACAAATAGAGAGAAACAGAAACAGTAGCACGTGTTAGCTCGAGTATCTTTGATGCGAGCTATTAGCTCGCTAACAGAGACTCTAAATGATGTCTGTTCTGTCACTCGACGCGACTGCAAAAAGCGATAGGTTTCAATGGAAATGATCCATTGTGACGATTCCACAGTGAGCGTTAGATAGAGCTACGCGGTTCCGATGTAAATGCCGCCGGTGGTGGTCCGTAATTTCAGGTACGATATGAGTCCGAGCAACGACATTTTCACCGGCTACGATTTCGTCCCTTATCCTTGATGCCGTGACATCGAGTGACCGTCAGAGAGAAAGAGAGTGAGGGAGTGAGCAAGAGAGAGAACGCTAGTTAAAGAGATAGAGAGTCCTTTCTACGTGACACGACAGACCGGAGAAAATTGCCAGGGAACGCGATTAACGTCTGTGAGAGGTATTTCGGTGGGCTTCGCTAAATATTAGTACCCGCTCGTGATCATAGCTGGGATTAAAATTATTCTACGTAAACCGTTTGAAACATTCTTTGTAATACTTTGAGATATCGATTGCCACGATCATTACGTCTTCTTTAATCACGATAACCAAACGCGGTTTCCCCGTTTTATCGATTTGCGCAAAATATCGTTTGAAATTGTTAAAGATCCTCGTCGTTAATCTTCGTTCCTTCCCCCCATTGGCTTTATGAACATATATACGATCGTACTCGTGCATATTTTATTTAACGCTCGAAAATCCTATACCAGGAACGGAGCACGCGTACAACCGTTCTACGCGATTCTCAGGGCCGTAAGTAACGAATACCGTCCGTTTATTCCACCCCATCGTTTCTCCTCGTATTCCAACGAAATATAATGCGTCGGTGGATACGTAAATCGGCCGGGCGACACGCGTATATATTTACAGGGAACGTACGAAAAAGTCGCGGGACGCATGCGACTCGTGGGACGAAGAAACGCGTTAAGGGGCAGTTTTCCCACCCTCTCCTCTTTTACCTTCCGATTCTGGTACAGTTGTGATTTCGAGCTCGCGAGTTTCCAAAATAAAATAACGGGAAAAAGAGAGTAAAGGAAGAAAAAAATTTGGAAGAATAATCGTCGCAGGTCGATTTGGCGGTAACGTGTGGGGCGGATCAGCTCGGTGACAGTTTACCACCGGCTGGAGGTTACAATTTTACGGTCGCAATTTAGCACGTTACACGCATTATCGGTCCCAAACCAACGGACTGCGGAAAGTTGCGATAAACATATGTGTAAATTCACGCGCGGTTTATGCTTGCGAATGTAGTAGCCAGAAGCAGGGAGAGAGAGAGAGACAGAGATAGTGTATAGGTTCATTGTTGGATATATCTACGCGTGTGTATGTGTGAGAGAGCGTCGAAAACCCAGAGGAGTTCCAAGCAACGCGAAAAATAGGACTCCAGAGTCCTCTTAGCGTGTCCGAGTTACGAGCACCGTTACCGATACATTCCGCGTAGCGTTACCAAAAAATCTCTTGATCGTTCACGTCCCTCGATTGATCGATTCTACGTAAGATCGTCGATAACTTTTCACGCAATTGATATTGCACTTGAACATTGCTTTAGTGATAATAATCTTGTTTAAAATCCGGTCAAATATAATTCTACAAAGTTGGGACGAATGGTACGAAATAATTAGTTGAAGCGGATATCGATGGGTCGTTTAATTAATCGGCGAAATTCGGTGGTTTACTCCGTTTAATTCGATAGGTTCTATTTTCATTGAATTTTGTATTTATTCGTCAAATAATACTTAAGTCTACTTAATCTATTTACCTTTCCGACGTAGACTCGGGTTATTTAGTCGCAAAAATTCGAAACGATTAGCAGGTTTGTTTACCCAACCAATCGATCGTATCTCATCGACGAAATATCTTAGTGGAAATGTGCTTTGTGTGTATTATATTCGTTAATTAAAAGGGTGTAGCATGGTACTGTAGAATTTAATTCGATGTCAAAGGAATATTGATTTTAAATAATAAATTTGCAGTGGAACTAGGTACGCTTTCGAAGAGTTTGTTACACCCGAAGGTGAGAGAGAAGGTAAAAGCCTCGATTTTACGGTGTAGCGGACTATTTGGAATTATTAGCGTGATTTAATAATGCATTCCTGAAATTGTACGTTCGTTAAAACCATTGAATTATACAATTACGGATCACCATGTACGTAAGTACAACAAAACAATGGCCCGTGCCAATAAGAGGTGGGGTGATGCAAAAGTTGAAAAAGAGAGAACGAGGTATCCCGGACTAAGCTACAGTTTTAATGGACGGGTGCGTAAGTATGTACAACGTAAGCCGAGAGTAGGGAAAATGCGAAAACGGTAGGAAAATATATCTATACCTATATAGCCAATGGAGAAATACGGTTTTACACGTTGAACTCTAATCGTACTCGAGTAGCCGAATTCTCTGCTGGATTTAATATGAGGCGAGTCGGTAACCCGATTTCGTTAACCCGATTATATATTGGATCCATGGTGGCACATACCAAAGATGTATACTAGAAATGAATGTCTACCATTTGTTTGTATTTAATAAAAGTATTTTTAGTTTTTTCAGTGACAATAAATAATTAAAAATATTTGTTTTCGCATCGGTTGAGACGATGGTCGAAGATTTCTAAGCTATGGACCACAAACAGTACCTACTATTTGATATCCTAACAAGAAAGTATGCAAGCGTCGTAAGGTAGACGTTATTGTACTTTTATCATTATACGAGTAATTCATAAAGTGTGAATAATACAAACGATATGGGCACCGGTGCGTCGATAAATTTTTCCTATGTTTTACGACGAGATGAAAACTTCGATGTTCGCCTCGATTCAGAAGTGCAGCTCGTATTTTTCCCGCGGGAAGAGTATCCACATCTCGGAATTTTTTCGGCTAGCTGTAATAGTGGTTAGTTTCATTGTTTTTACCAAACAACTCCCTTAAAGCCGATACCATATGGACAGTGGACGATACGCATCAGGGTTTATGCAAAACTTTCTTTGCTTCATTAAATTTCATCCCTTTATATTTTATTCTATAGTCTTTTGAAATTATTCATATAAACCATTCATATTCATACTTATTAGTGTATTATTCCTTCTTTATAAAAAGATATTCTATTATTCAATGAGATAAGTTCAATAATAAAATAAATATCCTTTAACGGTGAATAGCAAAAATATTAAAGTAAAAACAGACTTTTGTCTTCGCGGTAGGACGTATGATCTTCGTAACGCGAAATTATTTCATCAGGATCACGAAGACTAGTATACTAGCTCAAATGTTGCCCTCGGTTTCAAGCGGGTTATCGAACAATGCGGTTCAATGATGTATTTTATGGCTAATCGCCTATAAAAATCTCTGTTGCCAAGTGTAGCACGTTTTGCAATTAATAATTCGCGTGTTTCACTAATATACCATATTAAACAATCATTTCCCGTTTTGTTTTCCCAAGATTTGTATACATATTAATTCAGTATAAATGATATCACCCTTTCAACAATAGTCTACCCATTGGCTGCACAAAATATAAAGTAACAGAGGTTAGGTACTTTGAAATAAACTAATTTATAAAAAAGATACCAAACGGTTCACCTTACCAAGAACACGTATGAGTTTTCGTATGAGAACACGGAGATTTTTTATTCGCTACGACTCGTTAAGAGTAACCCAACGTGAGCTTTTCTCTCCGGTACGAGGAGCTGCTTTTCTCTGCTTACACTTCTCCAGCTACGTCGTATGGATTCACGGCGATCAGCTCGAGTCGATTCTACGTCACGATCGTAGAAAGCAAGCACAGGGCGTAAGTTAAAGCTGCGCAGGAGGAACGATGGCGAGAGGGGTTACAGGGAAGGGATTTCCATGGGAGGAGGGAGGACTGGGTTCACCCGATTTTACGCAATGCATTTTAATCGTGAGTTTAACGTTACGGGACTCTTGGACGGAGTAGGGTCGTTTCAAGAATCGACCTCGTGCTGCCGTTCCGCAGTCAAGAGGAAAGAGGGAGAGAGAGAAGGAAAGCTTTATTCGACGACCGATGTGCTTCATCCACCGTACGATTCTCGCCCTCTCGATTCAGGGTCACCATTCTCTTTCTCTCCCTCTCTTCGTTCCATTTGCGAGCCCTCGATTCCATTCTCGGCCGTTCGAACACGTCCAACTTTATGCTAATTACAATCGAACGAAAAAATCTTCTTGCGGTGATACGCTGGAAATAAATCTTTTCTCGAGCGATAATCGACCACTCCCTTTCAACGCTTTTCAATATTTTCGTTCTTTCTTTATTCTTTATGTTGAATCACAGCGGTATGTTTTTTTTATATTTTTACAATAATTATCTACAAAAATATTGCAGTTCTAGAAATATTTCAGGGCAAAATGACTTTCTGATTCTCTCTCATTCTATCATTTGATTTCTTGCTTAGAATTTCATGAGTTTTCGAGATAGAGCATGAAAAGACTTTGTGTCTCTTTTCCTTCTCATTTTATCCTTGTTTCGTTGCATTTTGGCCTAGCGTCGCGAGACTCGCGCCTTTTCTTCCCTCCTCCCTATTCGTTTCTCAGCGTCACGGGATCACGATTCGCGACTCATAATTAAAGTCTGCCGACACGGAGTATTTTCTATTAACATTCCTGGCTAACTCAGCATACTCAAAATGACCGAAAGCTACTGCGGTATGTTGCACGCGCTGGCACGGCACACTTCTGCGAAACGGGAATGTCACGAGCCGAATGCATCTCACCAACCCTCTCAACTCACTCCCCTCCAACCCTTTTACTTCCCTTATCGTCCACCGTATGTTAAAATGGGATACGCAATCTACTCGAACGATCATTTTTGAAGTTCTATCTTACAACTTACGATCTACTTGTTCTCAAACAGTTTTATTTTCTTTTCTGATCGAAATTCGTTTTTGATTCGAGTACGTTTCTAGCTATTCGTTGAAGAACCATCAATGGTATGGCATACGTCACGTTTTTGATCACAGTACAGTTCGGACGAATGTAAAGCTATGTCATGAACGGAATAATTAAGAGCCCGGCTGTCAAACAAAACGCTACGTTGCGAAAGCTGTTCTTGCCACGTTTGCATCACAACTGGCCAAATTTGCGAATCAGCAACGGCAAACGGCGTATCGTACTTGTCCCTCGTTCTGTAAACCGGCTAACGTTCGGACGTTGGTTCATTATGGCTAAAAACTGGTTCGTCAAATGTTATCTTATATGTTGTCTCATTTTATAAGTGAAATAATACTTCTCGTATAGTTTTTTCAATGTTTACAAAAAAGTATTAAATAATACATAGCCCTCGAAAAACCGAGTAGGTAGAATACATTTAAATCGAGCGAAATGTGCACGGTACCATATAAAATCTTCTTTTACTTCGAACCTCTATAACATAGCCGTAAATTTGATGACATCCCCAGTACATATCTCTCACAATTCGTATCTGGAAAAGTTGGGCTTTTGGAGGCTAACAAAATCCTCGGAAGGCTATGTCGGTAAAGAGAGAAGGGTGCGGTGGGGAAGAGTAACTTTCTAAGTTCGCATTCTTCGGCGGTTAGCACGTGCACGCTGCCGGCTCTGGTGCATCGTGATAGAGCGAAAAAGAAAGTTTATTTCGAGCGCTATCGAACAGAAGGGGGACCTACCCCACCACTACCGGCTGCCGTAATCGCGCGGACGTGCGATCTTAAATACTTTTCAACTCGGGCTATGGAGCGAGTAATCGTTCGCGGAAATTAGGTATTCCAGCACGATGGAACAAAGTATCCGAGCTTCTCGTCGGATCGGTGCTGCCTCCTTACCGGTGTTGCTGCCGAGAGGATGGTCGACAGGGTGGGTCGTGAAGAAGAAGAGGGGTGAAAAGAAAAGCCCCACCCACCAAAGGCAGAGTGTGATATTCGCGTTAAGTAAAACTCCGCTTCTTACGATAAAGCTATAGGGAAGCATGTAAGTGGAATAACTATAATCTAGGATGATCTAGTTTAATTTAAAGTCCGCTCGAACTTTTCTACTAGCAGCAACACGACCACTGAAACGTATCTCTCACACACACACAGACCTTATCACCATTTTCTCTTTTTGCCATAGCTCCTTGTTTACCCACCACTGGTTATTATCGAATTCGTCGGGAATAAACGAAATAATAAATTTAATAATGGAGAAGTCGAATAAATTCCCCGCGGTCCGATCGTTATTTATATAATATTTGCACGAGCTTTGCCGAATCCATTATTATTTATTTATGAGAGAAAGACTCTCATGATATCAGAGGCAATTCGGGTTATCCCGATTGTTGCTGCTCCTGATGCCGCAGTTGGCTCATTTTATACGTTGGAGAGGGAGTTTGTAAAATGGCACGGATTCGTGACGCTTAATAAACTCCGGATGATCTATGTTCTCCGAATCTCCTGTAGCGCGATTCTCTCGAATCGAACTTCTCCCTGAAGTCACGATTACAAAGACTCCTCTCTCTCTCTCTCTTTATCACTCTATCTCTCTCTTGCTCGTGAATCTTACGGACGAGCAAGACGATTAATCTTTACCGGAGAGTCGCGTTTACGTAACAATAGATATATTATCTCGGGAGCAGTCGGTACGCTCGAAACGATCTCAGGAAGTCTATTATACTTCTGCCAGGCTTACTTCCCTCGCTAATTAATCACGCGGTACGATGATTAAAAACTGGTTAACATGGGCTGGCCAAGTGATACCATTCGAGTGCTGGGATACGATCCGGGAAAGAAGGACGGTCAGGGAACGACGAGAACTCCTATACAAAGCCCTTTGTATACGATGTGTTGTGTCATACCGACCGGGGATCGTAGATACTCATGAACGTTCTTCATACGTACAGACGTAGAGAGTTCGCTAGTAATCGCAAACCAGTCGTAATGCGAGCTATGGATGATGCTCGATCGGTAAGATAACGATCCTTGCCTTCGAACTGGTCGAGGGACTTTCGTGATTACTCTCGGTGTAGCTGTGCTACGAGAGAAAGACAAAGAGATACACAAGGGTGTCGTCCAACGAAGATTAGATACCGTGCTCCTTCGATACGTGTAACGGTAGGATAGATAATATGCTATCAACGTTGACCTTTATTGCTCCACGCATTTCTCTGAATTTCTCTCGTATTATTATTCCATATTGAAACGTATCATCGAATCATTCCATCTCTCCGATGTATGCAAAAATTGATAGGCGCATCTTGCGAATAACTTCGATGTTATGCCAGAGGGGACAGGAGGAGATCCGGTGGTACATTGTTTCAATCCTGTGCGTTATTTAAATTTCAAATAATTTCGTTTAATCGTATTATCCATCGGGCTAATTTGTTTCTACGTGTATACGGATCTTCAATGCTTCGTTTGACGTCACTGTCGTCCGTGTAGCGTAATAAAATGTTATATTCTTTATTTTCATTTGTCTTCGTTAACATTCACCAATCGACGATGAAAATACATATAAACTACACCCTAGAGTAGGGATGGCCAATCCCCGGGTGACAAAGTGACCAATCACACACATTTCAGTGACTTATTTCTTTTTAAGGTACTTATACCCAATATTATGAATCTTGGATTAAAATATAAGCAGATAAGATAATATGGTAAATAAATTTGTGACCCACTTCTTTTTTTTTCTAGCTTTAGGTACTCAAAATGACCCAGTCAATTAAGAAAGTTCGCTATACCTGCTTTAGAGTCGAACAAAGCGATTTTAATCTAAACACAAGAAAAGGAACATACGCGAGTCTTTTGTTCCATTAAATTTCAATTCGTCGAAAAAGGGAATTTTAGTTCTTCCAGGATGGAAAGAACTTTCGCGAAGTGTGCATATTTTGCACTCGGTTACACTCTCCGCTCCGTCGACGTAAATTCGATTCGTGGGAAGAAGTCGGGGTTAGTTCTCTTATAGTAAGTGCCTCCTCTTTTCGACGCGTTCGGTGATACGAACGACGCGTAAGGAGACACCGGCTCGAAAATGGTGGGGCTTCTCCCGTCACCGTGATCTCGCACCGTCTCGATTACCCAGCTCAACGTTCTACGGAAGAGTGGACCGAGATTCTATCGAAACAAATCGTTCCAAGAGAATTCCTTCGTGATACACGTTGTCACTCTCGATTCGTCGCTTCGCAGCTCGTTCTTCAAAGTCACTCGAAAAATCTTCCTTTTTTCGTGACAGGGAGTAGGAACGCACGTATACATACGTACGCTGATTCAACTCGCTTGGTTAGACTCACACCTGTGATTAGTTTGGAATTTTATTTTTAAAACTAGCCGTAATTCTTGTTAAATATACTGGCATGGAAATTATGTTTTTTTTTTGTCTCGTGTTATTTTCGTTTCTTTTACGTTGCTCATCGGAGTTTTCTTCTATTTTTAAAACTAAGAATATAAAGTGACTCCATTCCGTTCGAACGTCATTAACGTACGGTAAGGTACACGTGTAAAAATGTATGGGGTATCGAGAAGATTTTCCGTCGGATATAGCCGCAGTAACTAGATCGAGATTTACGGTGCTTACACCTGCCATTTTATAGCACGTGTTAGGTTGTATATGTACGTGAAGTGTCACGGCTAGATTCATAATTATTTATATGTGGGCTGCAAATAAACCTACTTTTATCGCCAGGAGATCTTGTTCACGGAACGTGCCAATGACCGGGACGACTTTCCTTCGTTACGTTTAATACTTCACATTTGATACTTTTAAACGCTTGCAATATTTGTTCCATTTTTTTTCTCCGGTTTCAATGGCAAAATACCGTAGTATAGCTTGCTAGAGATGTTTTATATCCAGATCAAAGCATCATATCGGACAAAATCACTGTTTCGATGACAACGAGTTTGCGAAAAGGAATATTGAATTGTTTTTATGAGAGAGTTTTAATTTATTACGAATGAAGCAAGGTTTTTAACCATATTTCTGTACTAGAAAATTGTGATAAAGTAATGACAAATTGAGATACGTTGTCAAGGACGAATAAATTCGCTACATACCTCTAGGTAAGTGTACTTTTCCGAGGATAAATATATCTTGCGTTGCTTAAAATTTAAAGAAACTCGGATCTCGTTAAAGATATAAACGACTTTCTAGCAATTGCCAAGGCGGTGAAAGAGGAACAGTGATACATCAATAAAACGTAATTCCCGATTCTTTTCTCCGTTTCCTTTTCGTCGTCGTCCTCGTCGATCTCGATCTTCTCGGAGCGTGGCATATAACGTTCAGTAGGAAGTGACGTACGGGAAAGTAGACTCTCGCTCCCTCTAAAGAGGATTTGCGAACTCTAACGAAAGTTTTCCGGCTCATCTCTTGAATTCTCTTGCGATGATCTTTCGCCGGTCTGCCTAAAGTTTCGCCCACCGAGAGATGATCGCCGATTTGAAATTCTCCGTAAGAGAAAATCCGTTTCGAACGAATGAACGAGCGAGTGCGCGCTTTGCTATTGTCGAAATCAATTACGATGCGAAAGGACGATCGTTATCGACTCGCGAAAAGTTTCCTTTTACAATCGCTTTTGATAGGTGTGCCAGAAGCACACCAAACTCATTTATCAATCTCCTTTTTCGGGAGAATGGAACCAACTTATTTCATTCCAATCTTTTTTTTTTTTACCTCGATAGGATGAACGAACAAACGTTTGATACGAAGATCGTTCTTTCGGATTTTTAACACGATTTTCCTTTTGAAAGTCCGCGAGAAGACGAGGCTCGTGTCCCGAATGAATGTCCTGGACAGTTCGAAATTGGACGATGTCCTTCCTGAGCGTCTAAACGGATCTCGTACATTATTCAACGCCATCTTTCTTTAAGATCTCGACACGCTCATTAAAAATAACAAAAAAAAAAAAGAGAAGGAAGGTCGAACCGTTTGTTTTAACTCACGAGACAAGAGATCGAAAGCCGTATCGCGTGTTCCGACAAATTAATCTCCCCACCCACTCTCTCTATTTCTCCCCATCTTTTTCATTTAAAACGGATCCCCAAAGGAAAATGAAATTCGTGGAACGAGTCACGCATTTTAATAAACATACGGGGCAATTTAAAGCCGATCGTCTCTTTCACGACGATCACGACAACGACGTCGTCCGAATTTTTTCCGAGCTCGCTCTAGAGTTTTTGGCCGGGCAGTTCGCCGGATGAATTTTTAAATCGATCTACTTTTCCTGTCACCGGGGGAAACGTATACCTTTTTAATTGTGTTCGCTTGCGTCGCGATATCGTCCGATATTTATTTCCTAGCTGGTAATTCCTAGCTCTCGTCTCCAACGGTACCACGATAATTTCGTTCGAACGCGTTCGTTCGTAAAATTCAACGTGAGTACAGGTAGTCACATGCTACGTTGATTTGTTGAGGAAGGAAATCGAAGAGAGAGAGAGAGAGAGAGTTGTTCAACCAACGTGGGAGGATGAACTATTAGTTATTGAACGGATTTTTGCAGTCAACTTCTTTTATCGTATTAGCGAAATTTTCATTTAAAATATTATCTCGTAGATAGATTAGTAAATAAAACATAAATAAGTATAAAGTAGATGACGTTGGTAATAATTTAAATAGAGGGCGTTCAGTTTACAAACCGGTTGTGTCCAAGGTCTGGTATTTCGCTTTATATTCGTTGGCAAAAGAACAAATTTTCCACTTCGGGAGAACGATGTTTTGTCCAACAAGACCAAGTATGGAGTAAGAAACGAGAATAAGAAGATTCAAGCGCGTAACACCACGAACAATGATTCGATACACGCGAAAGTACACGTATATATACGCGTATACCTATGTGATTCAATTTTCATGGTGTTTACACTAAGCAAGTCACTACCGATAATGACTTGAACAAGTTTCTTGCGCAATTTTCTTGTGCTGAGAAAGCCAACTTCGAGGGTAAATGCAGCCGGCGACGTAAAGAAGCTAACGCACGTGAAAACTTCCTGGTAGTTGCAGTTTTAGCGAGAGTGAACGACTTTCGCGCTAAGGACGTTCACGGGAGTTCGCATAAATATTTTTGCTCCTGCTAGGTTATAACTTGAGGGTTTTTGTGTCTTGGTGGCACCCAACTCCTTACCCCCGCGAGGGTGCTACACTCTTTCGTTTATTTAATTGACAGTGTAGGATGGTTTATGGAAAGTTTAGAAAGTTAGACGTAATGCCGCAACTAAGATAAGATACCGATGTTGTGCTTGTATTTGGGGATATTTAAAACTTTAAATAATTATAGCTTCGTTATCAGCATTTACTTATATCAACTTTGACGTTAATTATATATTTTGTTTGACTTCCTTAACATAATTTTAAATTCATCGCGTATACAAATAATTATACCTTTACAGCACATTCTTTTAATTCTTCAATCAAAAATATCGTAACAATCGTCAGTCGAGATTGCACGATCAACAATACTGCGATAGGATCGACATTAAGACGGGATGGAAATGAAAGAAATTGTTCGATAACGTCTCAGACCCTAAAGGATAAATTAGAATCGAAGAAAAGTCAGAGGGGTGGTTGCCAGGAAGACGAACAGACGGTCGGTTATTACACGCTGGCAACTTGATTATTAATATTCCATTGTCGTTACGACACTGTAAGGCATGCATTAAAGATCACATTGATCGTTCTATTTCTGCATATTTATGAAGGCAACCGCGTTATCGATTTACGAGCTCGTACGAGCTCACCCTTCTCTTCTTCTACGAGCTTCCTCCCATACAACACTCGGCGGCATTCGTTATTTCGATAATAACTGGCGAAGAAAAAAAAACATCTACTTTGCGAAGATCCCGTCGAGCGTGCTTGGAAGCTTCGTCACAGAAATAAAATAAAAAAATAAAGACGAAGCTGGTAGGAAAAAATCCGAGTTACTTTTATGACGAACCGAATTACGCTGATAACCAGATTAAAAATAAAGAACGACTGAAAGAGAGAGAGAGTTTCCAACGTAACCGATAAACTTTTTACACAAGCATCGGCATGATCGTACTCGTCGAGACGATGAAGTTAAGCGAGAGTGGAGTCACGAGTCTAGTGAATATAATTAGAACGGGAACGGCCGAGAGAGATACGCCTCGAAAAATCTATTCCCGCGTAAACATCGCTCGGTGTTACTCATCGGTAAGGATGAGGAAGTGGAGAGAAGGGAAAGAGGGGATGGTGGAAGCGGAGGCTATCCCAAAGACGATAAATCAGTGCCACTGTGGTCTTGTAACGCCGTCGAATCGGCACACCGGGAACGATGTTTACGATGACAGATGGCCTGCAAAATTATCTACAAGCCGAAGAAAGGCACGAGTGACGGGCTAAGAGAGAGAAAGACAGTTGTAGGAGTCCAGGTTGAAAAAGAGCAAGAAAGGATGAGATGTGGAGGGGTTGGCAAAACAGCCGGATAAAACGTATGCGCTATTTGCTCGAGCACCCTCGAGATATCGAAGGTGGTAGCCAACGTATATAGGTATACACGTGAGCCTACATTGGCACGCGTGCACACACAAACATATATGTATACTTATGTATATATGTATACGAAACATATACGCAGATGGAACTTCGATGCCTCAAACAAGCGGACAGTTATTGGTACTTAGAAGAAGAGCATCGGAGAACCATAAACTTCGATGCTCGAACGAGCCAGTTTTCTTGAGTTGTAACGCTCAGTGGGGGTTGGAAAGAAGAGAGAGAGTAAAAGGTAGGGATGGTGAGAGACACGGAGGGAGAGGAGGGTGCGTCGAACGTGTGGAGCATCTGCATTTAAAGTGGCTGCGCTTGGCAGACACTACCTGCGTCAAATCGAAATCACGTGTGCGTCACGATGCACGCGCATACTTCGAGATGAGCATTCCTAAGAGGAACCCGATCTTCTTGTCTCCGATATCACAGGTGAGACTATTCTTCACGATGAGCTTCTGTCTTCGTTTCGAGATTTTTTCGTTAAGATTTCTGACTTGTTCGATTCGAAAGTTTCTCGGGAATAATGCAAATCAATGCATTGAACTTGTCGAATAGAGAATGTAGAGTTTAGTGTTAAATCTTTTTTAATAGATTACTTTTCTAGAACCCTTATTGACTCGTGTAAATAAAATAAGTATTTATTTATTAAAAAATGGGGAATACTTTTACAATTTCAAGAAAATAATGTCTTATAATTTTAGATTGGTAGCTGTAGGAACTGATACACCATCGTGAGCGATTAAATGTCATAAATGTTATAAATGATACAAAAGTTTCGAATGAAATAAAAATTTCTACATTTTTACTTAATATAATGCAAACTTTCTTTGGTCTAAGTAAGAAATAAAGGAAACATCCAAAACCATATTCTAGTCTGGTGTTAGTCAGAAGTCATCTTAACGTTGTGCGGTGCAGCGATGCATGCTCGTTTTCCGCGACGGCAACGTGCATAAATCTGAACACGGAGTTAAGGACTCCATTAAGCTTAAGCTTAAGTTCGGACGACGGGTGGTAATAAACAAAGAGGCCAATTTGCCAAGAACCCGACGGTTGAGACTAGGATTTCACCATCGAAACTTTCCGAAAATTGGAAGGGAACATTTTTATCCGACTACCTATAACGCTTGGGAGGGCTACACTTAGAGACTTAACGTTGAGAAATTCGTGAATTTGATATCACGCGTTGACTTTTCATCAACTTTAGCAACCCCGATCCGTGTTACGTTAATTACATTCGCCTTCGTTTAAAGATTCCTCATTACTCGTTTCTTAACGTCGCGCGACGCAAAAGTATTTCCAACTTTTCTGTATTTATCTCGTCAGATACACTCGACGGTGTAGTAGATATCACCGAGAGTGGCATGCGCGAGCCGTCAAGGGGGTTATGTAGTTAATTAAAGTCATAATTTAAAGTCGACTTTTTGAAAACGTCCGTGTTATCTATCAGCTAGATCCTTTTCAAAAAGACTCGACATAGGTAGAAGCGCAAGCGCGGAGGGATGTATGTGTTGGAAGTATATGAGAATTAAAAAATTCAAAAAGAAGCAAAGCCATTCGTTTAAATCTTCGCGACGAGAAACGAGATAAAGCTCTCAGTGTTTTTCATGCGTTAACGAAATGAGATAACGAAGATACGTATTTGTAATAAGAATGGACGCGTGATTTCCCGCGCTTCGTTCGAAATCAATCGACGATATCTCTGTTTCTATCTTTCTCTCATACAACCACTAATTTTAGCGAATGCTCGTAGAACTGTCCATTGGTAGGATTAATAAAAGACTTTCGGGCGATCTGGTTAATCCGGTTTACCGTAATTGTGCTCACCCTAACGAGATCGTACACTGGCAGGTCGCTCGCACGCACGCGCGCGTGGCTGGCGCGTCATTAATGGCAGTAACGTTGAAGTTGCGAACAAATCGATGTGCGGCAACCATGGCAATTCATCCCGTTCCAAAGTTCAACAGCTGTTAACACCGAATTGAGGCTCGCATTAAGGCCCGTGTAGCTCTCAAAAGCGATTGGAACGGTACCGGAAACCAGCGAGGTAGTCGCCGCAGACCGAGTTTTGTGTTTTCTCGGCTAAAGTGTTACGCGAACACCACTCGAGACGGAAATGTATATAGGTATAGGTACGTAGAGAATGAGGGAGAGAGAAATTATTTATTATCCTTTATTCTATCCAAGCAGGTTATCTCGCAGGAAAAAGCCTCTCTCTCTTTCTTTCTCCCATTCCGTGTTCGTTCCCTTCCCTTAATTTACATTTTTAAATAGATAAAAAGCAATGTGCTCCTCGACGAGTCGCTCCAACTTCTTTTCACAATTCGTTTCTCTTTCAGTTCACTAAAAAAAGAAAGCAATTTCGACGAATTGACTTACGCTGGTTAAAGCGTCCCACGGATTCCGGAACATTTTACATATGGTCATGGCGGAATTATTATTGTTCGGTCCAACGGGATATAAAAATCTGGTGAATACGTTGGTTTTCTTATATAACGTTGTATCGTAGCGGGCAAATAGTTTTTCATCCGACACGATTCACGCGTGGAGTTGTAATAGGTTTTTTCGTAATTTTTCTTATTTTAAGTCGTCTACCCGTACGGAGATATTTATACGTTTAGATATTTATGCTTATTTATCATTCGAGAAATTGCATAGGTTGGTATCCTTTCTACAAACGTTGTTTCTGTTAAGATCTTGCTTGAATTATTTCTCGCTAGCGAGCGAACAAAAATTCTCGTGTAATTAACAATTAATTATCTGCACTCGTAATTTTGTTACGGGTCGTTGCACAATAGCTACCTGACGTCACAGCGTATATACTTACACACACGCATATTTACATTTATACGCGTATACCGTATACATCAGGTTTCATCCAAAGTTTCATGTTATTCGAGGGGTTTCAGCTATTTTCAGAGATTGTTCTAGAAGTACCGTGTAATATGAGGTATACCTGTTTTCACATGGAAACAATCGCGAACCAGCTCTATATAGAATGTCTCCGACCTCCATCTTGATCATTACACGCGAGTCAAAGCTAATTGTTGAAGCTAAATCGTTCATGCGATACATAGTTTCCTTGCAATTTCTTAATTCGCACCTTTCAATATTCCAACCAACTTCGTTGTTCCTGTGGTAAAAGCTTTAATTAACTCGCTCTGGGTACGAGTTCCTTCGTCTAAAAAAGGCAGAGAGAAAGAAAGAGAAAGCAGCAGGGTTTGGAAGAAAAAGGGCCAACCATGTAGAAACGAAAAAATTAGAAGACGAAGAAGAAGAAGTAAAATGTAGGCATGTTCCAAGCGAAAGAAGGAAGAACGAGCTCGCTTGTTCTCACCAGCCATTTTCTCCTTCTCTCTACCTCTCTCTATCTCTCTACAATCCAGAAATTTCTGCGTTGATAATCCTGCGAGAAGCTAGA
Source organism: Ancistrocerus nigricornis (assembly GCA_916049575.1). NCBI lineage: Eukaryota > Metazoa > Arthropoda > Insecta > Hymenoptera > Vespidae > Ancistrocerus > Ancistrocerus nigricornis. The sequence goes on from OU696664.1 coordinate 38,431,328, forward strand.
GCGCGCGTAGATTGCACGAGGTCACCGAACAGTTGCAAGCTTGAATGTTGGGACACCGGCAAGTACGAAGGCAACGGTAATGGTGGTTCTGACGTAAGGACGCTTCACGGAAGAGAACCGAGACAGGAGCGAAGGACATTGTTTGTATTCCCACGTGTGTACCATGGGCTCCTTGAAAAGCTCGACCCATAATTTTAACGTTTTTGCTCCTTTCGCCCTTACCACCTTCTCTATCTTCATTCTGTTCCCCTTGCTTCCTTTTCACCATTCCTCCATCTCTCTCTATCTTTCTCTCTCTTCTCCCTCCCTTTCCTCGCTATCCTCTCTCACTCTTTCTCGCAAGCCTTTATCATCCGCGAGGAGGATGAAAGCGCCGACCGCATGAAAGCGCGCCTTTTTGCCCGGGGAAATAAAAATTACCATGTCAGACATAAACCGCTCTCGTTCTCTCTTTCTCTCGCTTTCGTTCTTCCTCCTCATCGTTCCTTTTCTCGTCCTTCCCCACTTTCCCTCCTCACCAGCATCCTCCAGGAGAAAACAAAGATTTTCTCCTGCCATTCTTCCACATTTTTCCTCTTTCCCCTCGATGCCACTCTCATCCCCACTTTTCTCAGAGCTTTATTAACGCGACGTTTAAGCCACAGCGCATACAAGCGCGCGAACTCGGTGTCTCGGTCTTACGCGTAATTACGAATAAGTATTCATCCGGTGTTCTGGTAAAAAATTGCTCGTCTTTCTATCTCTTGGAGAAACGTTACCGCATCTACGTTGCCTTATTTTCCAAGACGTATTAGGTATTGACGTTTTCTTATCGGAAATTTTCTACCGGAACGGTAAAAGATGTTTACGAAAATGGTCGGGTATCCAAAGGTGTTACGGTCTTTGATTTTCTCGCAAGATCAATTATGATTTTTAATTATTCGTAAGTTTTAACGAAGGATTAAAGGGTGCAAGGCACCCTTCTTCTTGCTAGTGAAAGAACACGCTCGTGTATCAAGTTTCTACTCGCTTAAGCAGACAGTAGCTGGTGGTGCTGGTGGCTTAGGTAGTCTTCTGTATGAATAATAGTTGTTGATGAATAATAGCCATGGTGTCTGTTGCTCCTGCATTAGGTACCTCCCGCACGGGGGCGCAAGGTTCAATCGTATTTGTATGTAGAGGTACATGTACGTAGGTATACGTACGTATACATATACCTGTAAATGTGCTTCCATTGCGAATTAATAATAGGAAACTTCTTGACTAAGAATCAGTCTATTAGAATAAACTCTTCGAAACAGATAATTGAATATAATGGTAGGTGGGTCTTAATGTTCCTTCTTCTTATTCCATTTTCAACGAAAGTCTACTCTTTCATTTTGTCGACGGTAATGATGTGACTGTTGAGGTAAATATGTTCATTTTTTAAAAGCACGTCGGGTGACAAAGTATATAGTTTTTTTTTTTCAGCTACAACATTATAATATACTCCGTAGACGTTGATGAGTCATATAGGTTAGGTTTAAATTATGTACTTTTTCATGCTGTTCTCGTAGCAAGGACACGTAAATTATATGAAGCTAGAACTGCTGTGTCAGTTATAATTAAACGTGATTCGTGCAATGTAGTCTGAAAAAACGACGAACGTTAAATGTTTGTCCTTATGTCGTAGTTTTTTTCCAATAAATCACAAATTCTGGATACAACTATAGAAACTTCTATGATCGTTATACGTATTATAAAAAAGTCACGGTGTATCCTCCTCGATGGGGTTGCTTCGAGAGGACGGGCGACCCGTCCTTCAAGGACTATTAATACTCATGTAAATTCTTAACGAGTACCCGTTATCGCGGCCGACGACGTGGGCTCGGACTTAAGGAGTAATGGACTTGTATAAAACATGAAAGCGTCGGCCTGCTCTTGTCGATTTGAATTTCGAATAATTTTTCTTACTCGTTAGACCAGCAGATCGGACCAAACCAATTGAAAGGAAATGACGTGGGAAGAGGAAGATGGAGAATTAAGGAAAGAAAAAAAGAGAAGAACGGGTGAAGGAAGAAGAAGAAAATGATCGTTGGTCTCTTATTATTCTTTACACGCCTTTCACCCCTCCAACCCCTTTCTTCACCCGTTCGATATGCCATGCATTAATTATCTCGCGGGGTAAACATCCCCGACGTCTATTTATCAAATCCGTCTGCTTTCGCACCTTTCCCTTCTCTCTCTCTCTCTCATTCTTCGGCGAATATTTATCATCTTAAACGGAAACGTTTAACCGGAGAATGAAAACGAGAAGCGTTGGAACGTTTCGCGCCGCCTCCGAAAAAGGCCTGGCTGGAGAAAGACGTTCGATCCGATGTGAAAGGGCTTTCGCGTTTGCGATTATGGGCTTTGTGTGTTAACGGTAACATTGGGATCGAGAGATGCGAATAGGATGCCCGTTTGGTCTATTTTTGTCCACTTAATAAATGGTATGTGTTTTAGTAGTAGAGCATGAGTATAAATATGGTACATTAATTCAGTTAGATAACCTTTCATCAGTTTACGAATATAAAAACGAGATGGCCAGTCGTAATCAAATGTGGTCAAGAACGAGGGTACCTAAGTCAATATTTTGGAATATTTACATACGAGTATTAAAAACTGACGGAGAAAAAAATAATTGGATACACGTATAGGCACACATATTTTTAGAAAATATCATGATTCCTGTATATCCTCAAATAAAATTGAACAATTTTAGTTCGATTAGAAGATATGGCGATCGGACACTTTTCGTAATAGTATCCGTATAAGATATTTCCGGGAGTCGTGTCTAATCAATATTGGGTAGAAATATTACTTTCCCAATATAATGCAATTGATGAGAAACCAAAAGAGAGAAAGACTTAAAACTAGAAAAAAATGTCTATTACAATATGAGGTTCCCAATCCGCGAACTAATAATAAACGTAAAGTAATTTTTCACCGTTGGATAGAAACGATTAGAATCATTCAGTTTGGAAAGGGATAGAGTGTCGCGAGTATCCTAAGGGCCGAAACGTGGTACGGATCTTCGAGCGTGCGTCTTTCTAGGTGAGAAGCTATCTTAACGCTCGACTGACTCTCTCTCCTTGGAAATAAAGAGAAAGCGTGGCTAGCTTTCCTCCCTTTCCCTCTTAAACCCTTTTGCTTTCTATCCTTTTGTGCCTTTCCAATCTTCCTTACTTTTCTCGGTTCTTCTCTTTTCGCAAGCTTTATCTACCTTTCTCTTACCCTTTCCTTCGACTTGTCGGTATGCTCTATATCTTTTTCTCTCTCGTTCTCTCATACGCATACACGTAAAGCGTGGCGCCTCGCCGAAAGAACCTATGAATATTTCAACGCCCGAATCTCGACACTAACAGTAAATCGTCTGCATGGTGGATGTGCGTGTTGCGAGAGTATGTTCACGAAAATGGGGATATGTGTATGTGTGTATAGGGGAGAGAGAGAACGGTTTGTCTATTATACACGCGCGTGTAGTTCCGTTATATCGGCCCGCGCGAATCTAGTCTCGGCTATGACGCGATTTTCCAAACTTGTACGCCTTCCGGTTTCGAAAGTAGCCGAGAACGTTACCAGAATTTCGGGACAAATTAGAAACCAGATCATCTTTCATCTTCCTTCTCCCTCTCTCTCTATGTATTTTCGATCTACCGTTCATATTTTCAATCATCTCTTCCTCTTCTCTTCAAAGTTCTTATTGAAAATTTGTATTGATTATCTTATACGTTTTTCCATTGTCTTTTCACTATACAGGTTCGTCATTTGTCGTTCTCTATCCCTACAGAGTGGTACATTTAAATAAGGCCACCTAAATATCTCTACGAGTTATTGTGATGCAAAAAATTTTTCTTGCGCAATGTGCATGGTGTTAATGGATCAATATCTGGCAAGAATATTTTTTCCAAGGCTATTTTTGTTTCACTTCGATTTGTAGGTGATCGAAAAATATATTAAGATGTGTATTAGTAATAACATGACTTTTAAAAGACCTTGATTTTCGAAAATTAAATATATAAATATAAATAAATGCTCTTGCAGTATATTGCACATTACGTAACAACTATATTTTGCATCATAATAATCTAATTTTCGTTATTTACTCTGTATAAATGAAATGCTATAAGTAATTCATAATTATTGTTCCTTAGTTGTTTTTTTTATTGCCAAAGATTGTCTAGCCATCTATCATTCCTTCAAATTTCACGGCGTAACTGAATTCGCACTGATCGAATCGGGGAAACGAACGGAGCGCGAAATGAAAGGTCCAAACTTCGAGCGAGAAGAAACGTAAACGTTGCGAAGAATGTAACGATTTCGATTTCGTTTCCTTCGATTTCTTGCTCGAAAATTTCGTTCCTTCTGGTCCTAGCACGAGTCGCGTTGTAATGAGCTTCCTAAACGCGCGTGTTCCGAACACCGAATCGGAATACGGATACCGATCGTGTTTCTTGCGCGCAACGATTTTCGTAATCGTGCGGCACCCGCTTGCATAAATTGGCCCTTTGTGTGCCCTTCGAGATCGCGTAACAGGTTGTCGCCGTGGTTGTGTTGCCCGGGAACGAATGACTTTCGGACGGAGAGAGCAAGAGGGAGGGAAGAAAGGGTTAAATACAAACGCTCTTTGTCCATGACGGCGGGTAGAACGTGTCGCAACAACTCCAAGCGATTCGAATATTCCAAAGGAAATCCAACCGTTCCTAGCTCGAATCCGATCTAATCGCGTTAGAAAGCAAAGATTTGAAATGATTTTGATACTGTACTTGTTTCGTCAGGTTAAAAATATTCCTAAAATTTGTTAAATTGTGACCAAATTGTTTTTTTTCTTTAGCAAACTTTCAATCGATGTAATCATTGGTATCGAATCAGATTTTTTCTATAGTGCTTGATGCTCACAGGAATCTCCAGAGTTTGATTAAAAACCGATTCTAAGTATCTAAATTAGTCTAAAACGAATTTGATATCTTAAGCAATTGTGTTATCGCAAATTTCTGCTCGTAGTCGATAACAAGTTGCTCGACAAGCAAGAAAATTATCGAACTAAATATTAAAGCATCGAGAGTTATTAGGATGCTCCTTTTCCTATCTTATTGTTAGTCAAACATAAGTCGTGGAGTGTATTTAAGCTGAAGTTGATTATCCAAATCAGCAATTTCGAAGAAGATCGGAATAACGTAAACCTCTTCCCTCTCTCCTTTCTATCTTACAGACGAGACGTCTCGGAGTTGAAAATCTGCTGAACGTCGTCTTCGCGATTAAGTCTCCTTCGTGTTTTTCTTTCCCCGATAGTCGCGTGCGCTCGCGCTCTCTCACATACAGAGCACGATAGGAGACAGATCGTCCTTTCGAAATGACTCTCGTTAAATATTTATGAAGCACCCGGTGTATTTAATGATTCATGGAGCTCCACTCTTTCGTTTCCCGATACTTCCATCCGGTTTTTACCTATCAAAAGATAGCACGGCGCGTTTCTATCCACATAGATATATATATATATACACATTTATATATATATACCTACGAATATACACTTTCGCGTACTTTCGAACTTTTCCTCGGTCATACCGGCGAGTTAAGAAGTATCGCAGTTGATCTTACCGTTCGATACATATGAAATGACGTCGTTTAGATAAGATCGTTTCGTAGGGACGCAAAACTTTCGAGTCCCGCTCGATACATTGTGTCCTTTCGACGGCTTGATCGTTTCACGAGGAAGTCGATCACTCTCTCGTGCAACGCTCGCGATTTTACTTCGGAATCAAACGCGTTACGGCTCTTCGTCACCTTTGGTACGTCCACGTCTACTTGAAAGGGTTTTTAAGAATATTGAAAATTACCGAGGTTATAGCTCTTTAAGTATACTATAATAACGTTGTTTTAACCCTTTATAGGGCAAAACTTTGCACATAATTTTTTCAACGTTTTGTGAATTAATTTGAACTTATTAGGTTTCAGTGAACACGAATTGATCTTTTAAAAAATAAGTATAGAAGTGGTTGAAATATAGATCAGTGTCTTATAAACGGTCAATCTTTAAATTCACTTTATTATAGAATTATAGTACAATTTAATTTCTCACCATTGAGTAACGATATCGAAGAACGGACAACGGGACAGTATTCTGCATGCTTTCTTCTTTCTAAATCTTGATGCATACATCAGGATTTTTGACAAAAATCGATGCATCTCAAATCTGCCCGATCAAATACTCGTTCGAAAGAGGAAAGTCTCTTCTTTACGAATATCCAAGTTCCGTTTCGATAGGATGGCTGGTTCGAAAGATGCAGCAGTTTTAAGCTTCAAAACGACCCATACTCCGACACTTAAAAGATTAATTTCTCATCATTGCTTAACGATATCGAAAAACGAACAACGGAACAGTGTTCTCCATGCTTCTTTCTTCAAAATGAGCCATTAAACATTAAAATCGGCGGTGGTGACCATTTTGGCAAAAATCATGATGCATACATCAGGATTTTTGTCAAAAATCGATGCATCTCGAATTTGCCCGATCAAATACTCGTTCGAAAGAGGAAAGTCTCTTCTTTACGAATATGCAAGTCCCGTTTCGATAGGATAGCTGATTCGAAAAATACAGCAGTTTTAAGCTTGAAAATGACCCATACTCCGACACTTAAATAATTAAAAATCTGTTCACCGTAAAGAAAATGATTTCATTTAGAAATTATTAAATTGTTGCAAAGTTTGATTCCGTCGTTGCCGTTTTAATGGGCTAATGTTATTGCGGAAGACCGAATACGTCGACAAACTTAAATCCAGCTATTTCGTTAATTGTAACTCAATTGATATCTTTCCGTGAAAATCTACGGGTGCTAATTAAAATATTAGCATATGAAGACTCATTGTCCTGGAATACATGTATATGTTCCATATGAAGTTTACTTCTCTCCAACATACACACACCTTCGTTCGCTAACATAGTGAGGGAGAGTGCGAGAGAGATAGTCTTGCATCTGGAATCGTGAGACGCTGGCCCGGCGTTGGCAAACTTGTTAGCGGTTCTGAATAGGAATTACATATGTCCTAACAGAGCGTAGTTAAGGACTGCTCGCGGCGTAGAGCTGCCAACAATGCGCTCTGAATAGGTAGGATTACAAACGCGCTGGCACAGAGAGGGCACTTTGACAGAAACGCTAACGGACCGTCCATGCTGGCATGTTAACGGCATTGACAGTACGTTTTGAATACCTTCGTTGTATTCTTCTTCTTCTTTGGTACGAGGAAGTTGAGAATAGCTACCTAGCTTTGCGATTCTTATGCTTCCACGTTGCACTTTGTCCCAATGTCGGTTAATTAAAATTGTTCAACAGCGTAAAAGTATCTCGGTGATTAATTAAAGGAAACCCGAGGTTTTCCTTCCTATCTTGTAAACGCCCCGGAAAATTCGCTTTATGATTTGACTCTGTGCGGTCTCTTGGTATTTGCCACGAATGTAGATCTCCTTTTTGTTTGTTCGTCTGGGTACGGTGATCGCTGAAGAATTTTTCGTTTCACGCGTACACGATTGCTCATGCTTCTATTTCTTAACAATGTAAAACATAACTTTATGTTATAAAAGCTATGACATAGAATTAAAGGTAATAAATAGTGGTAAATAATTGTATAACACTGAAAGTAATAGAAGGGGCCTTCAAAAGATTATTTTCCGAGCGATATTAGTTTGCCCGTGTTCTGGAATATGTATTTTCGACACAGTTGCTCTCGATTCTTTACATTAGAAGTATTCAACAAAGCTCCCTATGGGATGATAGGGAATTTTTTAACGCGTACGCGTTCAGAGCTCGCCGAGATAAATTTTTAATTTACACGTGACCCTATCGAGTCTCAGCTCCCGACGGACTCGAAATTATAAATGACACCACGAGCTAAACGAAGATTCACGCAGTAAATTTGGTACAAGTATTTTTCGTGAGACACGGGTCAACGGGCGATGACGTCTCGGATCCCTTCGCTGCTCATTGTCAAACGGACATGATCGATGAAGGGTAAAAGTCTATCGACACGGCGTAAGGAAGAATGGACTCTGGATTTTTTTTTTTTTTTATTTTCTACCCTCCTCCCTCCACCATCTGACAAATGACTGGCTCGAGCGAGGTAATCGAACGCGAATCTGAAACGCGCGATGCATCATCGCGAAAGCGTAACAAGGCGCGCGCGCGGGCGTTTGCACGTTCTTTTCTTTGGGCATGTTTAAAGCTCGATTTATCATATTACGTTCCCCTGCTTCAATTTTTCCTTCATTCTTTTTTTTCTCTCGAGCTATATTCTATAGACGAAAGGACTCTTTGATCATGCCGGAGTAGAATAAAATTTCTTTCGGGCTGAAACGTCGCGGACTTGGTCAGGTATTGTATGCGAGAGAAAAAGAGAGTGAGACAGGGGTTGAGTTAGATGCGTTTGTCATAACAAGAACGATAAATCGACGTACTTCCGAAGCTCGATCGTTACGTATAAAAAAAAAACTCATCATTTTTCGAGAAAATTGGTGATTCGTGAATTTCGCGATATCGTCGCTTGAAATTGGTCAGAAAATTACCTTTTATGTTCGGGTCTCGAGCGGGTGGGAAAAGACGAAGGACATCGAGCAGAAAATTGATCTCACCGCGATTAAATTTATCGTACCTAACTACCGACGATTTATGATCGTGGATTATTTCCGACTCTATCTCTTTTATTCTCTTATGGGGTGCTTTACGAGCTGGACTTCACGATCGCCCATGTTATCTCATGGCTTTTTAATTTACCATTAAATGATCCTCGTAACGATGGCGAACATGTATCAGTGCGATCGTTACTAACCATCGCGGTATTCTTTTGATTTTCTTAACATCGGGCTACCGAATTGCTCTTATACGATGTGTATGGAATGATACAGTACTTAAACGAAATTATAGGTTAGGACTGAATAAAGGGTGAGTGCCATAAAACGTAGCATGGATTTTTCGTCTGGATCGCTCTTTGTTTAACCCTTAATAATTGGTAATTTAACAAAGACTGATTTTGATCCCAACACGATGTTAAATAGAACTTCCAAGATCAATCGGTATGACAGTTTTAGCGAAACGCTCGAGTTTGAATAAAATCAGGATTCATCCCATTTTATTTTTCAAAGCGAACTACGATCGAACTTGTTTAAAAAGGGAGAAAGAGAGAAAAAAATAAACAAAAACCTTCACGTTTCCCTTAAACTTTTAAAGCTAAGCGATCTTATAAACTCGAAGGAGTAGAACTACGTAAAGGAGATCAAGGGACTGCGAGGTCGAGAGAGGGAGAACAGAGTTTGGGTGTTATCGAAAGAGTTTTTCTAACGAGCAAAGCACACGAAAAATCAAGGGGCTAAATAAAAGCCTCGAAGTCGTCCCGAAAGTTTTGCCGCGTTCCGAGAGGTTTCCTTTCCTTTTTTTTCGGGCGGGCTTCATTAACTCCTTCGGGGATTCCATACATTACGGACGCGCCTTATCCAGGTGAAACGTATGGACTGTTCGCGTGCGTGGGGAAAAGGCCTGGGTGGTGTGTCTGGAGAAGTTGCACAGAGAGAGAGAGAGAGGGGGGTGCTTGCTTGCCGGTATTGCCACTGGCAATGATTGTAGTAGTAGTGGTAATAGTGGTATTGGTGGTGGATGTCTCGGTATCAGGGCGGATCTATAGATCGTGGCGGCTGTCCTCCATGAATCACACCCCTATCTGCTGGAATACGGCCTGTATTTACAACGGCACGCTATCCCTCCCACGCACAGAAACACATAGACGTAGACACGAGGGTAAGAACGACCGCGGGCCGAGCGTGCCACGGACATACACAAACATAGAGACCTAGACGAATACATGTATGGGGGAGTCACTAGCCGCGCCTATATCTTTCTAATCAACTGTTTGTCTAATGTCTATGTAAATACGGTATGTTAATTATCCCCTGGACGGTAACGTGTGCTTCGACTATTAATCTCGGAAACATGCTTCTTCCTACCGGCTGGTGCACTTCCTTCATGACTTCGGCCTGTCCTTCTTGAGCCACCTTTCTTGTCTTCGTTGACGTGACCACGACAGCTCGAGAAGAAACGAAGAGAAAGAGAGATAGAACCTACGTCTGTGTCTGCTAGTTTGTCGATCGATTTATATCTTTCGTTTGGATTTAATCGGACACGCTCGTCAAGAGCGTTCTCTTACCTACCTTTGTCGATTGATCGGTTCTCTACGTGTCGTTGAACCGTCGAGTCTCTCAAAGTAGCGTATCGGTTAAGCGTCGACTGGAGGAACGGTGCGAGAATAGTTGTGCACGACAATACGTACGTGTCTACGTATTATATTTATATGTTGGTACACGTGAGTGTGTGTCAGAAAACGTTTTGTTCCAAGTCCCAGTGAATTCAGCAAGTTTTATCAACACCGATCAGCCTCCTACCGAATCATATTTCAAAACTGTCGTTAAAGCAATACGAGGAAAACGGTTTCCCCCTCTCTCTCTCTCGTTCTTTCTCCTTCTCTGCCACGAGCGTCTGTCGTTTTGCTCACTGGTTTATGTCGCGCTACTGTATTCCGTTCGTTTATTTCTCTTCTCTCTTTCTGTTTTTCTTTTTTTCATTCTCTTTCATCCCTCACTCACTTTTTCGCTCTCGGCAATGTGCACGCACGCACAGCGACACCCGTTGTTTTAATGAGCATCGTTCACGTTGCTTTAAAAGTCCGTCGTATAGGATACTGAATACGTAAATGGACGAGAGTCGAAGCATTATTTTTCTCACTTGCCTTCTCGATTATTGTGTTTTTCTCCAAAATCGAGTGCCAACGAAACGAATGCCTTCGGTGAGACTATCGATACGGTACGATTTTTTCATTTTCGTTACTTTTTAATACACTATTGTCGTTTACTTGGGACGATCTCTATATTCGTGTATACAGAGTGTTTAATAAGTCGCGGTATTCCGAATTTTCTTGGAAAGGACGCATTGGAGAAAAAAATGTTCTAAATCAAAGTTTAATGGCTTTTGGGAATCTATTTGATTCCGAAAAAATTAAATCAACTTTCTATCCTTTAAGCTAAAAAGGGGAGCTTACTTTGAAATTTTTAATGGGAACCTCAATTTTTTACTTTTCGTAGATGCATAATTCGGAAATAACTTTTTAGTCATAATGTCGATATGCCATTTAATACTTTACAACCAAAAATATAATCAAATTTCATAAACACAGATGTACTTCCCCCTATGTAATTATAATGGAAAAAAATACAACAAAAGTATTAAAAAATGTAATGGTAAAAAAATTGCAAAAAAGTATGGCTTGGAAACGTTTTTTCTAGCTAACTGCGGTCTTACCACTAGCGGAGAATCGTTTGTCTCGATCATTATCGCCGTTTGCTCGTACCCTCCTTTTGTTTATCGATCGGTACCGCAAACTGCGGAACACGAGGACGTTTTTACGCTTTCTCGAGCATCGCTTAAATCTCACGGAAGATGTTTTGCGTGGACGGACGATCGTTTACTTTGCGGTCAAACGCTTGGCTGAATGTTAAACGTTAATGAATATACATACCCCTGTGACTTGCATTCTGACTGGTAGAGCTCGTTGGTGTATGTAAATCGATCAATTTCGCATGAGAGAGAAAAGGTGGTGGTAAAGCGAGCTATCGCGTGAGACTCCAATTTCAAAGGTCGAAATCGAACAGCCCTACTTGCCCTTCTTGCTTGGGAAAAACTGATCAATCGGAAAACGTTTTCCGAAGATGCCAAAATATTTTCGTACACCGTATCACCGTAGTTGCTAGATATCAACGTTCGGGTGTTTAACATTTTTTTTTTTTTTAGAAATCATTGCTACTTGCGTTAATATTTAATTTAAACGAAAAAAAAGAATATTTTGTATTTAAATAATACTTTGTAATTAGTAATATTAATTTTTGAAAATTGATAAAGTTGTATATATTTCATATGCATACATTTATTATTCCACGGTTATACAAATTTTCGTTATTTAATGGCGTTAAAAATTCATTTTAATTATAACAAGTTAAGTATTAATCAAATATTTTGGTACTAAAATTTACAAAATATTCTAAAAGTAGATTAATTACTTTAGTCTCTGAACGATCCGAATAGCAGTACCTATATCGGAATAGTTTAAAACGCTAAAATAGGCTTGTTTATTGAAAATTGCCAAGACACCCTTACGAATCTCTGCACAATCATCACGGATTCTGAAAAGAATCTCGTAAAGCAGCGAAGCGAATTAATTTCTTCCACGATTCTACGAATAAAAATTTACCGTTCTCGGAGTAAAGTAACGCCGAGTCAAAAGGCCCGCCACGCGGTCAGCGCTTTTGTTTTTGCAGCATCCTTTTAACCGTTCACATCTCTCTCCTCTCTCTGTCTTCCTCTTTTCTCTCTTTTTTTCGCTCCCCTGTCGTTTCCTTTGGAAAGAAAGAGCGGAAAAGAAGTTCTCTCCGAGGCGGCTTCGTCTTGGGGGCAAAAAAAAAAAAAGGGCACAGGAGTAAGAGAAAACCGCAAAATGGGAGAGTGCACCAGAGCCAGGAGCGGTTTACGGTACCACCGGGAAAGATAAGACGCGCAAGACTCCTTCTTCTAATCTTTCTAATTAATTTTTACGCCGCTCTGTTGATCTTACGAATTTCGTGTTACCTACATATATAATGTAATATATACGTGTAATAACGAATTTTGCGGGCTTTCGACCTTTGAACCGACATTTTCCGATTTCGTGGCACGACTTCGCGTCTTAACGTTGAAGGATCGAAAAATGAGAAGGTTGAGAACGCGTCTTAGAAAATAACACACATTTATGTCTCGTTACCGACGACACGAAAAGGTGTATTCAATTATTACGGTAAAGGAAAGATATAGGAAGCCGGAAGATTCTCTTTTTCTTTGGTCGTTGCGGACGACGATGCAGATTGTAGACTTTGAAGTTCCGTGAAATTCCTTCGTTTGTACGAAAGCCTGGCAAGAAGTTGTCTTATACAAAGCTGAAAATACAATTTTCTTGCTCCTTACGTAGGTACGAATTGCTGTCCCGTCTGTTTGAAGATAATTAAAGTTTTCATTATCCGGTAAATGCGGATGTACCCTCCGGGCTCAACAAGTTCCCATTCAGTTCCACCATCACCCTCCTCCCTTCTTGTCGTTTCAACGGTGAGCAGAGCCATGCAAAACTAATGATTAACAAGGCAGTACTTTAATTTTAATAAACAGCCACTTTCGTCGCTATTTCTCTCTCGAATAACGTGGAACCTTCGTCTTGTCATGCTTTTCATTCCTTTCGTTTTACCTCGAAAGCAAAAAGATTCGATAGACCGTGACGATCGATGACAGAAATCGAACGAAGAGAAGAATTATCTCCTGGAACGATTCGTTTCGCGATATTCTGATTCGAGAGAGGAAATTTTTCGCATATCGAGTGTCATACGATGCTCGCGGGACGAAGAAAAAGAAGGAGGAAACGATGCCGAAGTGGAAATCGCCTCGAGCTTTCCGGGCACGTACGCGTTAGATTTCACAATTTGCCTTATCACGTGGCAGATCCCTTACGCCTCATGAACAAACATGGTGGGAAGTCCACGCTCGATCTCGTGACGGAGTATCGGATTTGTGTCTGTCAAACGGCTATCGTACATTATATATGTACGGAGAACGTGTATCAACGCCTGTTTCTAACATCCCCTTCCACCCTTACGCTTCGTCGTTTGATCTTATCTTCGAGTAACGTTTATGGCGTACCTTAAGCTCCTCCTTTGAAAATCTTATCGCGAGAACGCGCTTTTTGGTGCCAGTCGCCAAGAGGCCCGCGAGGATCCGTGAAGAAAAACAATGGGGGTAAGACACGGACGTATTTTATTCGACAATGGAATGAATTCGTTCGAGTAGAGAGTAAGAAGAAGAGAGAAAGTAAGTTTGATTGTATTAAGGTTTACAAGTTAGACGAATGCAGAAAGCGAACAAATAATGTTATTATAGTTCTGCGATTTCCAACCTCTCTTATTTACACATAAATTAATTATTGTTATAGTAAATAAAAAGAAATAGAAATGAAATATAATATAAACTGTTATTAATATTAAAAACTTTAAATGAAATTTAAGCTATAGTATAAATTGTCTTTAGTTATATTTAATTAATTTAAGTATGGCTTTTAAAGATCACGGTTATTGTGACACAAAGTGAAGTAAATAGAAGTTGGTGGAGTCTAGCTAATTTATCAAAAGAATCGGAACACAATTTTAATGACAATACAAGACGAAAAAAAAAAATCTAGAAAAAGAACGGTAGAAAAAGCTTTGCTTTTTCCCTTACATAATATGGAAGCCATATTTCAAAAAAATTTTTTCTGGTCGGGTATTATACTGGAATAAAAAGAAAAAGAGAAAGGGAATCCAAGAGAGAGTATAAGTATTCCATTCGTTGGTATTATTATGAACACCGTCTACAACTCGAGCCGATCTGACGGTATACGAATTCCAGAAACAAAAGCTATTTTCCGGCACTACACATAAATCTCCGAGGAGTCGACTCTCCCTCTTCCCATTCCAAGTCGTTCTTACGATTCCATCGTCTCCGTGCGTCTATGAAGTACAATGGCTAGGTGTGTATGTATGTATATATGTAGATGATACTCGAAAACGCGATAGTGGTGTATGGAATAACGCGAATGTCTTCGTTTCGATTTTCGAAGGAATGTAATGTTCACGTTGTTTAGAACTGCTCTTTTTTCCCCGAGGCTCAGACCAAGAAAATAGGGAAGTTTCGAATTCTCCGAAGCTTCTCTACAATGTTATAATTTAAAAAGAAAATGTATCTAAAATGTATTTTATGAAGATACATCGATTATTATTTATTAGATCGAGTCAAATAATTTCCGTTTCAGAGAATAAATCTTAATGATGTATTCATTATCCTAATTATGTTTTCCGATGATCAGACTTAATAAATTCGAACAAATCATTGCAAATAATAGCCTGCATATATAAACGTTGTTTATTTTATTGATAAATAACATTGATATAATTATTACCGATGACTCAATAATTATAAATCTTTATTCGATGTTATTTTCAAGTAGTCTAATACATTTTTTATTTATCAGTATTTCCAACAACTTTATATTCATAATATCGATATAATCCGTAATATAAACCGTCTCGCGTCAATGATATTCGCAGTTACCGTTTAGACGTTTACACGAATCCGTTCCAATAGTGTTCCGATTAAAGAATTTGTTTAGAGCCTGCATTATGTCTTCCATTTTTCTCTAGATATCTTCTTTCTCGAGCAGATCTTCACGACAAAGATTCGAATGAATTTTCACCCGGCAAACGCGTACCGGTACATGGAAGAGGAAAATGAAGGAGACGTTCGTTTATTGCATCGCGTACTAATCCGCGACGAAGCGTACGCAGAGGTAAAGAAACGAGCGGAAAGAAAAATTCAATTGGCTTAAAACTCAGTCGAGATAAATGTATACGTGTATGTGTACGAGAGGTCATCGTTAAGAAAACAACGTTAAGCGATGTCGAGCTTTCGAAGCGAGAGAGGAACGAGCGGGCTCGATATACCCGTGCTCACTTTTTCATTTCATTTGCTTTCTTTTTTTTATCCTTTTCTTTCCTAGCCTTTTTTTATGAGGACAGCAGACACAGAAGAGTTTTTCAGGGAAGGTCGACGAGCGAAAGAGAAGAAGAAGCTCTACGGTACATCCTATCGATCGGTCTTGCGAGAAGCTCCGCTGGTGGGTCAACGATCTTCGAAACCTTCGAAACCGAAGGAGAGAAAATAAAAGGTCGCCAATCGACTTCTTCTTCTCTCTCTCTCTCTCTCTCTCTCGTTCGACCTCTTCAAGACGATTTACGATAAATCACCGTGCAGGCCACCCCTTACTCCAGCTTGTTAACACTTTGCAAACAAACGTCTCTCGAAGTTCGGCCAGCACTCTCTCGTTAGAGGCCGAAAAATTACGTTTTCTTCCGTCGTATTCTCTCTCTTCGTTCTCTTTCTTCCTTACTTTTCCTCTCGTGAAATCTCGTTTCAGGAATAAAAGCGAAATACACAAGAGCGTGTAAGAGAGCGCTCGCGAATACACGCGTGGTGCGCGTAATTAATGAAGTAATTAATAATCGGGTGGCGTTGCACGAGCGTTCACGTGGCGCGTAAACATTTGAGCGATGAATGATCGACGCGTTCGCGTAATTAGCATACCGTAGTCTTCGGATGATTACGTTTGAAAATTAAAAGTTCATTATAACGGCGAACTATCGAAGCGTACTTGGGAATCCGTGCTTAATTTCGAACGAGGGAAGTTCGTGAAAAGAGAATGAATGGAAAGAAGTCAAGATTTCGAGAATTAGTATACCCATCCTTCTATTTGCAGGGTACTTAGTTTTCATGGTTTCGATTTTATACGGTTTTGAAATGAAAATAAAATTTTCTTTTATGCTCCATTGTGAGGCAAGTTGATACTGTTAGGATATGGGTAATGAAATGTATTGGTCTTTATATAAAACAAGTGTTTTAATATTACTCTTTCTTTATAAGAGCTTGTAACAGAAACGTCTTTAGGCTAGTAAGATCGCTGGAGGAAATGAGAGAAGTGTAAAGGACTGTAAGCAGCGTCCAAACCCAAAGCATAAGATAAACAGAGATTAGAGGATCAGAGGATTATTCGGTCTTACGTATGCATTCTACGAAATGCTAGATTGAGTTTTGAATATAAAGAAAACTGTGTTTAATATCTTAGGAAGTCAACGTTCGATCCAACAGATACACTTTGGTTTTCTCACGTAAACCTTTTCTAATTTATTTTGTATTTATGTTTTTAAATCTTTTCTTTTACTATATAAAGACGAAAGGGTCAAAGTATATTACAATATATTTTTAATTTGATAATGAATTCAAATAAAAATTACAAAAATAAAAAGCAGAAAACGTATCAACTTGTCCCGGTATCTTCTACCTCTTATGCACCGAGTTATTCTCTCTCACGCATTTAGAGATATCCCCGAAAATTCTTTTTTCTATCTCATTCTCGCATCACAGCGAAAAGTGGACGATGAATATTCCAAAAGCGGCGTGCTATAATTTAACGCGGTTTAACAGCCTCGATATCTCGGAGTATCCGCGGCTACACGGTTACATCTACTCGACGTGGATGAAGAGTAAGAGGAAGAGGAGAAGGAAGAAGAAGACGATGATACCACTTTTTCTTCGTTTCCCTTTCCGCTGAATATGCAAGGAGAGTACCACTTGAAATTTCCATTTTCGCTCGAGTTCGTTGCGAGTGCAACATCGAATATAAAGTTTTACAGACTGTTCCGATGGGCCGGAGCGCGAATCTACGAGCGAGTGGGAACGTGCGCGAATAATAATCGCCTTCGAGGAATAATGTTGACGATTTCGCTTGGAATTATTCCGCGTGTAGTACGTTCTTCTACGGAAAAGTTGAAGAGTCCGGGTGAAAATTTTTATTCCTTCCCGTTTTTCTATTATTTTCTCGTACGTCAAATGGGGCATTTAACGTCGAATATAAAGAGAGAACCATCCAAATGGTATGTGCTTTATGCAGGGAATCTAAACAAATTGGGGGAATTCAATTACAACTTCTACGGAGTACTACTTTCGTCCAAAGGAAGGAAATAAGAGAGAAATATGAAACACGTAGGTACACGTAGGTATACGGTAAATGTAAGAGGTATTCGTAATGTTTATAGCTCGTCTCAAGATCGGTAGATACTTTTTATGATTTTCTTAGGTATCACACGAATCGGTGATAAAAGGTTTGAAATAAAGTCGTGAAAATAATCTTGCATAAAAGAGGCTATAAAAAAGAACGAATACCTACTACTTCCATCGAATACCCAGTACGCGTTAATGTAACATTTTTCTCTTTTATTCTTACTCTCAACGATTTTCTTAAATATTGACACGCGATTAAGAAGAACCCTGTATCTTGCCGATGCTCGCCCTCTATTCATCGAGTAAAAGCTGGGATACGTTCTCGATCGAATATCTTCCCGGCCATGCTCGTTTTACTTGCTATAAGTTGAGCCAAGATAAGGCGTAGATATCGCGAGCTCAAACACTACCCTTAGAGCCGTGAGTAAGAACACGAAATCTTCCGTACGTCTACGCCAATGGATTTGATACTCGCTGCCCTTACCCGTACCTCTTTCAACAAGGAGCTATGCAAATTTACTCGTGAGGAGAAACTACACTCTCTTCCCCGTATTCCATACTGCTAAGTTTAGGATAATGTTCGTTCGTGTAATAAAGACTTCTAGCCGTAATTGCCAATTATGAAGAAGCTCCGCGTGTTCTCGATTCCTCGAGCGTTCTTCTAATTACGCGACGTCTCATTCTCTCTTCTCTTCCTCTCTCTCTTTTCTATCGAATTATCGTAAACTTCATGAAAGTTGTACGGACCGTACTCGAAGAGTTTACGTCACGTTTTTAGAAAGGCCGAACTCGAGCCACGATCAAAGTCCTTCTTCTATCGCTGTACGACCACTTTTACAGTAAATATACCTCAACAAAATGAAACCTTCGTGGATGGTAGATAAGGAAGAAGGAAGAGTTCATAGTTTACAGACTAAAAATATAGCTAATACGAAGGGTACATACGATCGCACTGATCGCAAGTTTCAATAAGCCCACCCCAAGTTCTTGTCTACTTCTTGTATCTGTGTGGAAAAGAAACTGGTATCGATCAGAACTCGGCAAACAAAAGGAAACGGAGAAACATCGCTCGACGACGAATCTTGGCACTTGATCTAGAATTCGTTGTTCGCTCTTTTTCTGCCTCTTCACTTTTCCTATCTCTTTTCTACGAAAATTCAAGACGAGCGACAATCTCTACCAGAGATACCTATTATTTGGTGTTCAAATAGAATACAGTGTTGTCGAAACTTAAATTAACGATGGAACAACCACTACGCTACGTTGCAAATAATAAATAAACATAAAGATATATTTAGTCGTATCGTATTTTCACTCGAGTTAAAAACAAATCGTACGATTGAAAGCAGGTAAAAGGATTTTATCAAATTGTCCATAGATTATTTTTCTTCAAATTCTAAAAAACAAGTCAATATTTAAATAACAAATCCGTACGTTACCAATATCGATAAATCAAACAACAGATAATTAGCATCAGTAGGTATAACAACATAACTGGACTAGAATAACATTCATGATAATAAGAGAAACGAAGAACACAAATTGAAAAAACAGTTCAGCGTTTTTCACGTCCACGCGAACTCGAGTGCTCCCGAGTAGCAAGGCAATCTTCGGCTTTCCGTGAAACGATGTAAACCATAAAACTGGCTGATAGTGTACCTACGTACATATACCAACACCCACATACATACAGTCTGTACGTAAAGAGAAAGAGAGAGAGAGAGAAGCTTTCAAGAGTCGGAGTTATGCAAACGATGGTCGTGGGCACGGTTCACTTTCCCCCGTGGAAATCGTTAAGGCCTTATAAGACATCATTTGCTTGCCTGTGGCGGTCTCAGCGTATCGCGTTACTGCGAAAGAAATAAAAGTAACGAGTCCCGATGGCGGCCAAAGCACGGATGGCGTGTTTCCAGTAAGGGGATGGAACGAGGCTAAGAAGGTTGCTGCTGCTGGTAGCAGCGGGGGAGAAACAGGAAAGGAGGTACCGATGCTCGGTGAGACGAGCTAGTGGATTTTAATTAGGTTTTTAATGTCTATGCAAATCGTATTCGTAATTTCAAGGTGCCTCGACCGTTCTATGCCGCTACCCGTGTCAAAGATTTACCACGCAGTAAAACGCTTTACTTTCTCTCATCCGAAGCGTGCAGAGCTTGCGGGAAATCCTCGAACACGCGCGTGGAAAAGAAATTTTAACGTTCGAAAGGGAAGAAAGCGATCGTAAGTGTTAGATCGAACTAGTTGACATACCTAAGTCTAAAGGGGGGCCTGGTATAAAAAAGTTGGGAAAGTAAGCTCATGAAAGAATTTTTTTTATCATTTGCACGCTCCTGATTAATTTGTTTTTGATGATAAGATAGAACATTCGTAATCCCACCTGTTGAAAATGTGTAAGGTCACCGTTGATCCTTTTTTTTTCCGAGTTATTAAATAACGATTAATAATTTTTTTTCTCTAAAAGTATGCACACGGTAATTCCTATATAAACGAAACCTGATATCTTCTCGAAACTCGGATGAAAATCAAACATCGCCCCGCGTTAAAATCGTACTTTCCACGGCCAGTCTAACGATCATTAATTTGCTTTCGCACAGATATCGTCGAATATTTTATGACGAAGTAGCTTGCTGCGAGCTTAACTTTATCGTAGTAGGTATGACGTAAACACGTGCATACAAACGAGGAGAGGTACAAACGCACGATACGATATAGCTGTCGTTTAACGTAGGAATAGGCGAGAAAGTACATAAATCGTAGGTGAGTTTCGTACCGTGGAACGTATTATCGAACGTAAATTCGTTTCGGTGGACTAGATTAGAAACTTCAGGCTTCGTTTCTACCTTGAACAAGTCCTAACGTTATACGCACATACATATATGTATATAGGTATATTCCCGTATGCATATTGTCGTCGTTGCAGCCGTTAACCACCGTGACGGTTGGAAACCAGGAACGAATGAACGCGATACGTCCGTAGAGTCTCGCTTTGGTAGCCGTTTAAACGAGATGACACGAAAGCTGGGTGGGTTGGACGAGTACATGCTTTATTCATAAATCAATTTTTTTCAGGCATACCCAGCGAACCGAACTCACCCTATTTCTCTCTCTCCGTTTTCTTTATGGAAAAGTCATAGCAGGCTTTTATGTCTCACGCACATGTTGTCCGACTCGAGAGGAGCGATAGTCGCGTAAACACGCTATACCAACGACGATGTATCGTTATTAGCGGTTTCCGCGGTTTGTAACAGCTACCCGTGTCGACTATTTACTGGGATTCTTTCATTGGAACAAGGGTAAAGGATTTGTTAAAGACATTCGTGCATACAGGGTGTCTCATTACTTAAAGTGAGATACCTTGGATGGAACGTGCTCGAATTGTTCAGCGTTACTCTTATATAGTTATATACCTCTGTAATGGTCTACCTAGGTATATTGGTGGATGCAGCAGTTGGAACGTGTCCGCCATGACAGCTGGCCGGTGCATTATATTTTCGGCCGTCATAGCGATATTACGAGAGAGGTGGCTAGCTGATGGTGCTGCCACTGCTGTTGAGCACTCGTCGTACGAGCTGGCCGCGTGCTCGTTCCGCATGGTCGCAATACGTAGCTGGTGGTGCTGCAGGTGGATCATCCTAGTCCTCGCGACTCATCGACCAAACTGGTGCTGGCTAGCTTACTGGCTAGCTCTATATCTATACTACTCCCTCTCTCTCTCACTCTTTCTACTGGCTGCTATACGTATATGCTATATAATATCTATAGGTCTATATATATACTCACTGTCCGAGGCATCCGGGTCCATATTCATAACCCACTTGTAGTTTTGAATAATGCCCGTCATCCCGCTTGGAAAAGCTTCGGCCACTGCTCTTGCTACCGTTGAAAAATCGGGCTCCCCTTTGAAAACGTTTTTAACCGCGTGAATCGCGAGGCTCGCGCCCGAGAACATCGTATGTATCCCGCGACGATCCTACGAGGCTCGCGTAAAGTGCTCGTCCCTTTTGATTTCGTCGAGCTCGTACGTGAATCTGGGGGAAAAAAGGGAGACCGTGGTTCCGTTAGAATATTTAGAATCTGAAATTTGAGTTAGTCCTTAAATCTGCTTAGTTCGTTATTTCGTTTCTGAAAAATTATTTTCTACGCTTTATGACAAACACAGGTCATGGGAAAAACAGGAGTATCGAGTTTCGTGCGTTCTTGGTCATTAAAGAGCTCGAGTGTCGGTGCTTTAGGTTTTATTAAATTAAAAGCACAACTTTTTTTTTCTCAAAGTTAGTTTTTGGACCTTCCAGGTTCCGTAATGTGTTAGGACGGGGAAAATTAGTAGCAACGAATTTTTCGTTTCAAAAATTTTACCTCGAAATTCGCAATAGTTGTGGAAATATTTCGTGCTTTTCGGAAGCCGATATTTTTTGGATCAAATTCGTAACTGTAGAACCGTAAACGATAGGCGAAAATAATTGAGGATTGGAATTTTTTTACAAAAAATATAACGCTGGTTGTCGTGAATGCTGTTTTTTTATACAAAACATCCACTGTATTATATAACAGTCGATTCGCTACATCCAGCTTATTATTATTATTGCTACTTTAAGGATTAACTATTGGTACAAAGTATGAATTAACTAACGCATTATATTCCACCTGTTAAGTATCCCACAAAACGGTGCGAAAAATTAGTGCTTAGGTACTGCGGCAGCGCAATTCGCGTATGTGTTCATACCACAGCGTTTTCAATGGCATAGAAATTGATGCTCCGAAGTCAGTTACAGTTGAATGTTTCTATTGTATGTTGTATCTTTGAAACATGCACTACTCATCAGACGAAGGCTGTATCGGTATCAATAAAACGTCGTTTGCAGCGAAATGAAATTCGTAGCAAATAAATCCTTGCAAAATCGCGATAGTAACGAATTCGTGAAAAATCACACTATATGGCAGAAAATTGTACTATACGACCAAAAATCGCACTATGCGACTAAAAATCGATCTATACGACTAAAAGTCTAATTGACCGACTAAAAAATGCACTATGCAGCCAAAAATTGCACAATCCTTTAAAAAACCGTCCGAAATAAAGTTACTCCGTGCTGTCAATCTTCGTTAAAAATGCGACTTCCAAAAATACATGTCTAAACAGAGTATAATTTTATACATTGTTACAATCGGAACATGACCTTTTCAACGTCAAATTTTTGAAATAAAACATTTGAAAATTTCATGGACATCAACTAAAAAACGATCGCTGAAAAAACGCCGTTTGGCGAATTCAGCTTCGTCTCAATTAAAATATATTATTATATACGCGGCATGGTGCTCGAAAGAGAAAGAAAGTTCTTATCTTTTTCGCAAGGGTAAAAATATGGAAATATTATGGAAATCTCATTTTCACCGGTGGCGATACTCGTAAATTTTCCATCTCCCGAGTGTGTGTCTTTTTTCCATTCTCCTGTTCCTTCTCTTGGTCCTGCTTTTCCTCGCAGCGACAACGGTGGAGTGTTTCCGCAATAAATGACTGACAGAATCGTCGGAGAAGAAGCGAGCCTCATAATCGCGTGGCTCGCGCGAGATGTGACGGGAAGTCGTATCCACCTAGCTCCTGTAGGTATATACGTCTATTTCTCTCTCTCTCTCTCTCTTTTTCTCGTATGTGTACACGTCAAACGGCTAGCAGTCTTCTCGTGTGTGTACGTATGGAACGGGATAACGTTAGGCCGGGGTAAACGTCTGTTTATTAGCTTCCTCCTCTCCTAGTCTCTCACTCTCTTCCAAACTTTGGAATGAACAACGCGCGAAATGAGAGACGGGATGCTCTCAAGAGCGTGCGACGCGGAAAGGCGCAAACGAAGCCATTGTGATCCGTTCGTTTGATCCACTCGAGTTTACCCGACCCTCCATAATTTCCGTCCATTATGAGAATCCTTAATGAGACTACGCTCGTCGGATCAAAAATATAGACGTACTTACGACATCGTGCTACCGTAAAGAAAGAAAGAGATAGATGGATAGATCGAACACCAAAGATTCGAGATGATTTCACGATTATCTCTTTTTGTTCCTTATCTTCTTCCTTTCTATCACTCGCTCGTTAATCTTTTAAGTGTTGGAGTATGGGTCGTTTTCAAGCTTAAAACTGTTGTATTTTCCCAACCAGCCATCCTATCGAAACGCGACTTGCATATTCGTAAAGAAGAGACTTTCCCCTTTCGAACGAGTATTTGATCGGGCAAATTCGAGATGCATCGATTTTTGACAAAAATCCTGATGTATGCATCATGATTTTTGCCAAAATGGTCACCACCGCCGATTTCAATGTTTAATGGCTCATTTTAAAGATAAAATCATGCAGAATAATGTTCCGTTGTCCGTTTTTCGATATCGTTAAACAATGATGAGAAATTAAGTTCACTCTAAAGCAGTTGTTACTACTACGCCTTCCCGACAAAAAAAATTGTATTCCGCGCCACTCTACCCTTTTTTTTTATAGATAGGTATAATAATATAAACACGTTTCAAATAATAAAATCTTTATTTCAAAACAAAACCGAAAATTACAATTAACAGAATAATAACAAGGTTTTGTTATAACATATAAGTACATGTATGTTTTATGTTAAATTTTAATCATACACAAATAACATTAAAAATGTAAAGTGAGCCGTCGCTGTAGTTAATATAAACAATAAATCATTCTTTTTCTTGTTACAGAAAGATATTAAATCAATGATGCGTCGCATCTTTATTAATATCTTTCTATCAAACATCTATAATTTCAATTTCCACATTGGTTCTTTAGACCATGTTAAACATTGTTGACTTCATAAATTACACATTCTCCTTCAAACAATTTTACTAAAATAACAATCTCTGTAAAAAACCTTGTACAAAGTACGCGACGGCCCGCTTTCTTTGTGAACGTTAAATATAACATTTTGGTACACCTATCAATTCATGGTTCAATATTTAGTATGTTTGTATAAATAATAAATAAGTTTAATTTTTCGAAGGTTATGCATATAAAATTTCTAGATAATTTTTTTAAATTGTTTACATATGTGCAGTAGGAATAAAATAATTTATTTTACTAATCTTTAATCTAAAATTTAAACCCAGCGGTA
This sequence comes from Ancistrocerus nigricornis, assembly GCA_916049575.1. Lineage (NCBI taxonomy): Eukaryota > Metazoa > Arthropoda > Insecta > Hymenoptera > Vespidae > Ancistrocerus > Ancistrocerus nigricornis. The sequence goes on from OU696664.1 coordinate 38,456,142, forward strand.
CATTTTGTCATAACATTTAATTTATTAAACATTTTAATGAATTTACTCAATTTCTATTGTTTCCTAGTTCATAAATAACCGTATAACGTAGGATGATTCTTCTAGTATGGTAATGACCTGAATCAAGTACATAGTTCATTTTCCTGCGCTAGAATTGCTCCACCCCATGTTTTCAATTCAATTATTAAATACCAAAAAGTAAGCCTCGCAGATTGCCAAGTTGTATTTTTTCATTTTTAAAAAAAAGCGGGCCGTCGCGTACTTTGTACAAGGTTTTTTACAGAGATTGTTATTTTAGTAAAATTGTTTGAAGGAGAATGTGTAATTTATGAAGTCAACAATGTTTAACATGGTCTAAAGAACCAATGTGGAAATTGAAATTATAGATGTTTGATAGAAAGATATTAATAAAGATGCGACGCATCATTGATTTAATATCTTTCTGTAACAAGAAAAAGAATGATTTATTGTTTATATTAACTACAGCGACGGCTCACTTTACATTTTTAATGTTATTTGTGTATGATTTTACATCATTTTGTTATAATAAAAAATTCTTGTTTCAATAAAAAAATAAGAGCAATTATAAACTACAGCGACGGCCCACGTCACATTCCTATTTTTTTTTATTTTTCTAGATACGTAGACTATGATGTTATTATTTTCTATTGTCTCTCGAAGAAAAATACATACCTAAGCTCCATTTGACGACCTTTGGCGATTTTTAGGCTACTTTCATACTAGATAGTGTTCTTGAGTTCGTACTCACTAGAAAACTTTTAGGGATCCGAAATTATATGCTTTTAGAGCAAAGAAATCCATGCGATTCCAAATGAAAATTATGCATTTCGAGGAAGATTGCCGACGTCCCGGTCGTATACTACGACCCTTTTCGAGGATACTAGGTCAACTGGAGGACATGATATATTATATTACAATGTGTATAATCGATGCTATAGATGTACAATGATGGAAAAACTTACCGAAAAAGTACATAACAGATATGGTATATATTCAGACTCATTGCAATAGTATTCATAAAAATATCTTCGAAGATACCTATGACAGTTCGCTCTGAGATACTCCCGGAACGACGTAACCACATGAACTTATCTATACGTTTACACATAGCGAATTTTACTTATTACTAATTAAAATCTTCTTATGAAATGAAAAATTAAAATTATCCGAAAAGTGATTAAATAAGGAATTGTTTGTTCATATTTTTATTAATATGTCGAATGCAATTAAAATTAGTAAGTGCGTGTTTCTAACTTGCTTGATAACCTCCAACTCGTAGGTACCTCCTGCGTGTGAAAGACGTTATAACGAAAAATTAGCAACTTTTTGTTATCTAAAAACTTCGATAGAATTAACCACGTTCTCAATTAATGAGATAGAAGTTTATTACCTTCCTTAATTATTCCTTCTAACCACACATATCTTCTACGTTTCTATATACAAGGAAGATCGTGACAGTACCGACGCGATGGGTACAATAAATAAATAAAATGTGATAGGTTAATGATATCGACATGTCAAACATTCCAGCGCTGGCTAGATTTCCACCTAATGTCGACACTAGCACCACCGGCTTTACTAGCGGCGAATTTAGGAAAGGGGACAAAATTCGATATATATAGATATAGTCGCAATGTTAACGAAAAGGTCGGAAAAAAAAACACTGTGACAGAATTAATTCTCCAAAACACATAAATTAGATTATTAACTTATTGGAGGCCGCGATTCTAATAAATTATATATCAACGGATGGGAAAAAGTTCCAGGATTATAATGAAACAAACCAAAATTATGTAGCACTTCGCGTCGATGAGATATTAGCATTTTAAAGTTTCCCCCTCCCTTGAAATTTCGATTTTGCTGTAAATATACCACCGGCGTTAGTCCTACTTTTTTGCGACGGACAGGCCTAACTGCCGTTAGTCTGTAATAATAATTTAATATATGTTGGCTCCTCCACTAACAATACTCCGCGTTTCCCAGGATGAAAGCCGCTGTTTCAAGGAGAAAAACGGGAATCGAACCCGGATCGATCGAAGTTTTCCACGAATTTTCCCGTAGCCACGATGTAGGAGTGCGGCTTGACTTTTCGGATAATCCTCTTTTCGGGAAATGTTAAAAAAAGGACAAAATAAAGGATTATATTCACCGGGAGGTCGCGCTTCGGAGCATCGAAACGGTCTCGCCCGGTTCGTTGGTGGTGGCTTTTTGTAAATGTTTGGCGACTGGGAAGAACCAACGAGAGAGAGAGAGATAAATGGATGAAGAATGAAAGGAACGTTATATTTATCCTTCCACCGTTTACATCGTAATTCACTTAATGAGGAAACTCGTATAAAATAATTTACCGAATGTCGGACGGCTCGCTCGCTCGCTGATGATGCGTGATGTTCTACCTCGTTTTTCTCCGTACGTGGGCTTGTCTCTCTCTCCATGCGTACTATTTTTTTCGTATCCAGAACCCACATAATCCGTACAGCATAATCTCCGTAAGTCGAATTAAATATGCAGTTGGATTAAACGTTCGTCCGATCCGCACGTAGGCGCTTTATCTAATCAACAGGTAACAAATTCACTTTGCCGCACACGAACCGAGCGAAACGAAACGCTTTCGTTCGGAAATCGACTTGTTTTGTAAAGCGAATAACGGCTCAACGGCGCGGCTACAGAAGCAGTCGCTTGGACACGGTCAGACGATCTTCCTCGTTCGCTTGTATTTATTTTTTTCATGGTCGACACGAGTTTTCTATATTTGTAGTACGCGTGAGTTCGGAGCGTTATTTTAAAAGGGTTGTTACCGATATTGTAGAAAAAGGAATCTGTGTTGTTAATTAAATAAATCTAATGGTAGGATTTTAAAGAATATTTGTTGTTTGGCTTTGTGTAATATTTGAATTAAAGAGTAAGTAATTTGTAAATCCTTTATCTATAATAATTTATTTTAATAAAAATGTAAATGTGGATAAAGGAATAGAATATAAATGTTTGTGTCGAAGCTTCGTATGTTTGTTACTATGGGATCTTTATTATTATTATGATAACCTTTTTAGTTCCTATGTAGTTCAAATATTATTGGAAAACAACAATTTTTCATTTGTTTCCAAATTATACAGATACTAAATCGGGGTGCCAGTTTCGGTCTTACCCTGCATTTAATACTATCTAGGTAATAGAATACTAAAAATATTCAAATAAACGAAGTTCCACTTCTCATTACCACTAGTAAATGCAGCTCTGCGTTTTTCTCATAAGTGAAGAAATATAATTTCCGAAGTTATATGCGTCTAGACTCACTGACTTGTAAATTATATTTTAGAAGGAAGAAGAGGGGGTTATCGCTTTATAGATCAAAATTTTTTTATTGACCCTATTGTATAAATATATAGGTACATAAATTTATTATTGGATTTACAAACACGATCCACCAGCCTGTATATTTATGAAGCACTATCCCGATTTTCTAGATAGCTTTGCCAGAGGAAATGAAGATAAAAAATTCATTCAGGAGTTAATTTGATAGTCTCGAAAGAAAGTATGACGACGATGGTACGTATTAATTTCTCGCGTGTTTGCTAACGTACTACTGATGTGCACCGAAGCGCATACGTTTTAAGCACATGGGATTCTTTGCCCGGATGCGAGTTACGAAAGCGCAGCTTAGTCGTGAAATTTTCAAGCTATTCGGATACGCTTTAAAGAAGACGGACTAATATTAAGTTATCCGATACATTCGTACCTACTAATTGTAGAAAATTGTAACAAAATTTTCGAAAAAAGCTTCCTTAAACTTTGATTTATTTTTATTAGACGGTAATCTAGTTCGTTGGTTAATTATTCCTTAAAATGTATGCTTACGAATAACGAAAAGGTTCTAATTCGAACGGTTGTAAAAGTTATAACACTTAAAATGCTATAATAAAGCTTTTTAACATCTTACTAAATTACAGACTTACACTATCACTAAACACATTAAAGTATTTGGTTTGACATAATTATTAATATCCCACTATGTCGTTAAAACCTTAAAGATAATAAAAAATGGCTGATTTTTCAATTTCACTACGAAACATATATACCGGTAAAGAGAAAGCAAGAAGAACGAGATAGAGTAAGCGTCGAGCAAAACGGTGAAGCACGATCTATGCCCAAGAGTGCTTAATCTAATTCACCGGTGCCTCATGCATTTAATCACAGGCTCAAAATTCCGAGGATGGCCGGTTTGTTTTTTCACTTTGCTCGAGAGGGATGAGAGGAAACCAGAGAGAAAGAGAGCAGTAGAGATAGAGTGAAAGCGAGACAAATAAAGAGAGAGAGAGCAGGTGACGAGCACGTTAAGCGATAAAGCACGCTACGCCTGTACATTTTCTCGCATAGAATATTTTTTCGTCGGTGTGCACGGAGTTTGGTCACACAAAAACATACAAAGACAGACATTCATAGACGCATACATACGTAGATATTGCGCGAGAGGGCGTATGAAACGGCACGTAATATAATACGGCGAATACATTTTCGTACGTTTCGCGGAGATGCGCGCACGAACGCGCGCGAGACGAAGAAAGCGAAGCGGAGAACTCGTTTTGCGTCTGGATAAATTAAATTCCATCGGCGAGCGACGGCTGTGCGCGCACCGCCAAAAATTTTCGAGCGTGCGTGCTCGAGGGAACGCGCGGAAAATGTGTACAAATTCATTCGTGTGTCTATATATGTGTCTCCTTTCAATATATGTGTCTTCTGCCAATATTCGTAGGTATATGTGTTCACGACCGTGACCACATATTCGTTCGCATAGAGCGAGCTATCTTTTCCGAGTCAGTTTTATCATGGGAAAGAATTTTATAGCCGAATCTTTCGCGTTAGAAATTGCTATTCCGAAGAGCTCGCTCTCTCTCTCACTCTCTACCTCCACTTATCTCGAAGTTACATTAGCAAATTCGTTCGTAATCCCAACGGTACGTTCCACTAGGCGAACCAACCGACGATAAGACAAAGGTATAAAATATTAATCGACGTATAAGATCCGTTGGTTCAATGCACTTTTTGCACTTCAATTATTTTCAACGGCAAGTTAAACTCAGTTTGAAAGAGATCGAGTGTTTGGGTATAGTTGGTTGCAACGTATGATATCGGATTTGTCAATGTATTTTATAAAATGTACATTTTTTAAATTCTAACATGCTGAAATAAACTGATAATATAAGGTTTCTCTGAAATATTTGTCTTTAATTCAAAATCTGATGTAGTTCTTCATGTATTCTGCTTCGAATGTCGGTATATGTTAATAATAAAAAATGCGATGTGTGTTAATTTCGTAATGCTTGTAGCTCTAAAATGAAATATTTAATCCGTCCACCGTTATTTCTGTAGTAAAGTAGGTACGCGAAGCATTCGTACATACGTTCAGAAATGAATAAATAATCTTGTTAGTCATTGAACTGTGAAGAGCCGTGTCCTCCATGAAAAAAAAGCTTATAAATCCACTTATTTTCGAAGCATTGAATTACCGACCACTCACCGAAGACGTTTTCTCTCGTGACTTTTGTCCAATATCTTTCGACTAAAAAAAAATTACGAGACTTCTGTCGTCAACTTTTGTATGTACGAGATTGTAAATTATTCGAGATTCTCGCGATGAGATCGATCGTGCTGCGCCACAGTTATGTAGATTTATTCTCGTAGACACCCAAGTTGCGACGACGTCCTACGAAGAGGCGTCCTACGACGAGGTCTTTTCATTAAGGTTCGAAGAAAATTACGTTCTTTTGTATATATGAAATAATTATATGTTGCTGTTCAAATATCATAGTAGGTAATAACAGAGTTTCGCCAAAGCTCTGTTAATACACACAATATTATAGCCAACATAGTGATATACATATACACACCTAATGGATATATTTTGAATAATTCCCTTCTCTAATGCGTCACGAAAATAATTAAATAATATAACCATCTTCTATACGAAGCAGGAAATTTTAAACCTAATTGACACTGTTTAAATAATCGATGAATTTGTAAGAAATAAAGTGAAACGGAAATTCATGTCAAAATATACATTTTTAATCAATTGATTTAATATGCTATTATATTAAAGTTTTAACTACTTTACTTTTTTGTTAATAACTTAATGAGAGTTTTCTTGAAACTTTTTTGTCTAGCTTGAGTTTGAGGGCTCCAACGCTTTAACCGCTTGGGGCCCCTACTTGACTCGATCCGTCTCTGGTTCAACGATTATGCTGAAATTACGGGAATGGCGTTTTCGTGAAACGAGTGTGACAGTGACGCGAACTCGTCTCACAAATGGAATTTCGTTGCAATTTTCGTAGAATAAAAGGAAATATAAACAGAGCAAGAAGGAAATACGATCGAAGCCACTGGATTAAAAAACCGTAGGTGCGTGTACAAAAAGGAATCTGAATAGGATGGAAACGTTACTTTCGGTCGGATTATCGAAACGATTCCTGTGGCGTAGTAGGAGTAATCGAGCGATGGCTATTATATTTTGTTGGCACTCGGCTACGTACCATCAATATTGGTAGATTTTACTGTGTGTAAAGAGAGTGGGAGAGCGAACGGAAGATAGAGAGAGAGAGATAGAGTAAATATGAAAACAATGATATATAGGAAAGCAAACAAACCGGTCTTGCCTTCATCGGTGCACATCGATCGGTCGCGAACAATATAAACAAATCGATCGGTCGATCGACCACTCATCGGTTAAAAAGTAACACCCATGCAGTATACGAAAACCAACGACAACAATGACGACGACTAGGACGACGAAAGAATATATTTAGATTTGAAATCACAGCGTTGAAATCTCCCAACGTCGTTCTTGAGCTTCTCAACGATGGTGGGGAATTAGAAAATGAATGTGGTACTGACGAATAAACCATTCTAGTTTTAATCAAATTTCATTCATAACCCGTTAGTTTAGTTTATTTTAGTAGTAGTTTTGATAGTAAACAGTACGTGACAAAAACAGTGGTTGTTTGTAATGAAATCTGTAACGCCAGTCATTAGATGCACGTGGACATTCATTCTAATTAACATCCTGACTTAACTTTAAGTGTATTCAATACTTTTTACTATAACAATTGTGATAGATGTGTCATGGGAAGTTTAATAACAAATATTTTTAATAGAGACTTTTCTCACACTACTATCTTACAAAATATTACGAAACTCCTAAAAAAGCGAACGCGTAAATAAATTATAACTCTACACTTTTCAAACCGTTCTAACATTGTTTCATATCGAAAAAAGAGAAAAGCAGTGATCGGAATAGCATGCTGGTGCTATTCCACGAGATTTACGTGCGACAAACCGCGCAGAGACGGGAGACAAGAAGGCGTTCGTTGTTTTATCCAGACTCGGGTAACAATGAAATATTTAAATGTCCGCCCCGAAACAAAACGCAAAGCGGAGGTGCGAAGCAATATGCCTGGTTCATGATTTATGAGTATACGCGAGCGACGACGATCGACTGACCGGCGAAGCTCATGTTTTCGACCTTTCAGGATTTCAAAGATTTATGGAGGTGTATCCGAGAGATGCACTAGGACGTGTCACTTTCGTATTTATGCCCACTGTTAGAAACCCGCGAACGAACACCCGGAAGATTAAACGCGATTTCGAGACTATCTTGAAGAAAATACTTCGTCTGTAAAGAAATTTCTTTTTATTGACGTATGTGGAGAACACTATTTTGTTTATCACGGTTTCGATGCAATATAGTAAAAGTTTCTTTATCGGGTTTCTATTGTTAGAATATTATTTATATAAGTATTTTTATTCGATCCTTTAAATTCGTAGTGCTGAAAAAATGAAACGTCAACCTGTTGATAACTTCAGACTTTGGATTTAACGAGATAAAAATATTTGCAAATAACACCTCCAGTTTTTTTAAGAACGTAATTTTATTTAACACGATTTCGGTATAATACGATAACGATGTCTGTTAGAAGAATTTTTGTCGTCTGGCACCTTTAAATCGTGACGCGGTATTTCAAGAACGCTATGTTATTTAACACGATTTCAATCCAACTCCGTAAAAAACTTTCCTGCTCTACGAGGATAACTCGAGGTTAAATACCAAGCTATTTCATTCTTTTGTTTTTTTCCCTTTTGCAGTATCAAAAATAACTTATCGCCAGTAACTCGATCGTCGTCGATCCAGGTATAGACCGACGTCCCATCGTTACTCCGCTATCGGGCAATATCAAAATGAACGAACGAAAACGACGCGTTACAAAAGTTAGTAATGAACTGTAAAGCTGGTGGGAAACTACAGCGCACGTCGTTGCACCTAAGCCGATTCTTTTCTGTTTGCTTCCGTTAGTTTCGTGGGAGATCCAACAAACTTTCGTTTACGACAGGAGCTTAAAATCCATCTCTTTCGCTTTATAACGGTAACGGCGTATCGCGTACATCGGAGCTAAAACAACGTCTACCCTTGTCTACCAGCAGAATTTTCCATTTTTCGTATACATGTAAAAGCATACGCTCGCACGTACAGAAGATTACGTTTACACCGAGTATCCCATTCGTTCGTTAACAATATTGAAAAGTCTCGAACATAAAAAGAAATTAAAAAACGATCTCCAGTGGGTATCTCGAAAAATACGACGCAACGTCTCCAGAAACGTTTGAACTATTCGAATAAATGCGCGCGCGCGGGAATATTCAAACAGCGATAAGAGCGTCGAGAAAAGCGTTCTCAGTTTGTGAACGCGAGGAAGCATCATTGTGGATGGCCCTCTTATCGGGTAGCCACGAGGCGACACAATGAGACGGAAATCTGCCGGAAGGAACGGATATCGTGTTGGCAGATAGACGGAGAAATAGAGAACAGGAAAAGAGAGAGAGAGGACTTTTTCATGCGAGTGTACAAAGTACGAAATAACGACAAGGAATAGCAAAGTAAAGTGAGAGAGAAGAGACAAGAACAGAGTGAGAAAGAAAATGAAAGAGAACGTATACAAAAGTTGAGCTTCGATATGTGACGCGCAAGCATGAACTCGTACTTATTGTTAGCCCATGCACGTTAAGGCCTGGTTACACAGTGCGAGTTACTGGCTTGACAGTCGGCAGCTACTGTCACTGTACACTCGCATGACAGTAGCTCGACTCGCCTCGACCGGTCACACGATGCGAGTAGCTGCCATGACAAAAGGCAGCTTCAAAGGCAAAATCGTGCGAATTGACATGCGAGTCGCGTAAGAGCTGCTTTCAAGTGGTGTGGTGGGAGAAGCGAGTTGCGAGTAAAATCAAAAAATGTTGTAGTTACTCGCATGCGAGCTACTGACCGGCTCGCACATGACAGTAACTCGTATGAGGCGGTCACTAGGGATGGGATCGAGTATCTTGCAAGTAGGTTCGAATCTTACTGAAAAGTTTCGAATATTTTACGAGTACTTCAAAACAAAAAAGCAGTACTTTCAAGTATACTCGAACCCGGACAAGAAAAGTTCGAACCTTTTGTGAGTATTTGAATAAAGTACTCGGTACTTACAAAAATACTCGAACCTTGACCGAGTAGATTCGAACCTTTTATGAGTACTTCGGTCGCCGTGATGTGAGAGTGAGAGGGAACATAGCGAACGAGCGATGCGCAACGCTCGCTTGTTTATAGCGCGACAGCTACTGCGGGTTCGAGTACTACTTGGAAAAGGTTCGAATCTTACGACAATCGAAGTACTTACAAGTACTTTTTCGAACCTACAGGTAATCATTCTACGGTTCGAAACCTACTTGTATAAAATGAGTACATTCCAAGTATACTCATTGAAACTCTTTTGTTTTTGAGTAGTAATCGAAACCTCTAAAATGAAACTTGGTTATTGAAACGTACTTGGTTTTGCAAGTACATATTGAACTTGATCCCATCCCTAGCGGTCACACGGTGCGAGTAGCTGCACTACAGTAACTGTCTAGGTCAGCTCGCATGATAACTCGCACTGTGTAACCAGGCCTTTAGCTTCTAGTAAGGGGACATTAGCTTTTCTTTGTTCTCTTTTCGTTGAACGTTCGAAAGCATCGAATAAGAGTGGAAAACGGTGGTCATGTAAATGTCTTAACGTTTTACACGTAACCTTTCTCTCTCTCTCTCGTTCTCTTGCAACGTCGTTGTTCTTCCGTTCGTAGAAACGACATTACTTTTCCTCGTCTCTGGATGACATTACTTAGCCGTGAGACAACCCCTACCTCCTTCTCTTCCTTCATCTCCTCCTTCTCCACCTCCTCACGCTCGACATCAATTACGAAGGACAATGATAAATGCTCCCACATTGTTGATTCGGGTCTTGGTTCAACACCAACGTGTTCTCCAACGCGGTTTCACCAACACTATTGCAACCACCATTACTATCAACACGACGGAACTGGAGAAGATGGTGGTGGCGTTGGAGGTGGTGGAAGAGAAGGACGCAGACGAGTTAACGCTTTGAGGTCAGGTCGACCGCGTTCGAAGCCGACGCGATTGAATTCGATGGACGCCCGTCACGCGCTATCGCCCTCGAGTTTTCCTTCGATCGGTCGGACACCCGAAGAAAAGAACGATTTTCACGTATCACTAAAACGGTACTTTATTTTTTTACTTGCTTTTTTTCTTAGTGTGAGACTGGTTAACGGAATTTTGCTCGGAAATTTTGATCTAGAGTAGGTACTCTTGATTGGGTTTCATCAGTATCGAGCATTTTTTATGGTTAATAGATAGTTTCTGGTTATACAGGATGAATCACGAATCGTAATCAGTAGAGATTGTTCATAAGATATTCTTTCAGATATCTTGTTGTTAAATCATTTGTTTAAATACTTTACCACTGCATCATTTGGGGTATTTTTTTCTTACTTGCTTTAAGAGAAGAATTCTTTAGTGTCAAAATGTCATGAGCGAAGATTTCCTTTAAAAGCTTTTTTTTCATTTAATGTCATTGAATAAATACTTTTTTTCGATGTTAATACTTGTTTATCGTCCTAGTAAACCTAGAAGTAAAAGATAGATATATGTGTATTCCCTAAAGTAGAACGAAAACTAATGGAAATTGATAGTGTACCTAACAAATAATATAACAGCTTCGGGGGAAGAATCGAGTGAGGAACTCCTCTTCAAATAAAATTATGAACGTGTATCAACAGCAACCATCTAAAAACAAAGAATTATTTGTCCAAACGTACATTCCGATGTCGGCAACGGTTAAAAATCCCAGTTGCCCCACAGTTCCATGTCAAGTCTTTGACGAACGCGTTTATGTCCCCTGTCCACACCCTCACGCGTGTAACAACAATAAATAACCGTAGTCACGTCCGAAATTTACGATTAAACTTTTTCGATATTGACCGGATATAAAACATTTATTTAGATTGAACAAAAAAAATACAATAAAATTTGACGATATAGATATACCGGGTATCCCAGAAATGGGTGATTAACCGCAGCGAGGTGACAGGGGATGTCATTTTCAATGAAAATAACCATGTATAGACATATGCAATTGTCGATGGTTCGATATTGATTTCCAAATTATTTTTCATGAAATTGCCCGAAGTAACTACTAAAATATTCATTGAAAAAAAATGTTGAATTATTTATCTAAAATTTGATTTTAGCGAGTGCTATTATCTTATGAAAGCATTTTTATGAATTTTGTTATACATAATACATTTTGAAATAATTTTTGAACCACAAATAATTAGATAAATACATACAGGGTTACCTAACCATATTTCGTTTGATCGTCCACTTCTAGGAACCCCCTGTATAAATTTTCGCATGTGAATTTCGATTTGGCAAAGAGTTAATGGAGTAAAATATTCTCGACCGTGGTCCTTTCGCTGTAGAAGAACGTTCGTTTTGGAAAAGCTCGCTATAGGTTGCTCGCTACAGATATTCTCTCTCTCTCTCCCACTTTCTATCCCTTTTCTATCGTCAGATGAAGAGAACGTTGGAGGGGAGTGAAAGGTAGGCGCACTTTCTGCTTGTTTAGCTCTCCACGTTGGATTAATCCGTCTGTCGATGAAGAACAAGAGAACGAAAAAGAGGAAAAGAGTGAGGAACGAAGAGTGGGAGAGAGTCGAGGAGTGGGGGGTGGAGGCGCGGGAAAGAGGAAGTCAGTGGCGGAGTAACTGTACAGAAGGGGTAGAAAAAAGGGTAGATCGTGCGAGCGAGCCACGTTCGTACGTACGTTAAAGGTATGTACGTATTCTCTCTCTCTTTCACTCTCTTTTTCTCTCTGTACAACTGACGAAGGCGCGCACCGGGATTTGTGGCCTTGATTTATGCCAAAACTGGCGCCGTTTATTATCGGTACCGCTGAATGTGTGCATGCGTGAAATTGGAAACGCAGACAAGCGTCCATGCAAATTTAACCCGTCCGTCTGCCTTCGCACGCTATTCACCGTCACCCGTCCGACAAAGAAGGAACTTTACTGTCTACTCGTTGCCTTTCCTTCTCTCCCTCTCTCTCTCTCTAGTTTGCAGCAAAACCCTCCTTTCTTTGTTTTCGACCCGTAGAAATACCATATCCCTATTTCGCAAGGGAGGAAACCCTTAACGTAGTAACCCGTCCCTTTCCGTACTTCAGATCGTGATAAGTAAAGGCTTAACGATCGAGCATACGAATAGGACGGGACCGTATCGTACCGAATTACCAAGAGTACTACAAAGAAAAGCAAATGTTTGTATAAATATCGTTTGCAATTAGTAATTGGCTGGATAGAGTCTATTTAAAAATAGAAATATTTTTTATGTAGACATTTAATCAATATAAGTGTTCTCGTTATATATTTCAGTTGTTATTTCTGTGTTATGTTATCTCGAATAATACGCCAGCGGAGTTGATAAAAAAACGTAGAGAAGAGCAGCGTTTGGCCAAAATTAAAAACTTAAAAATCGTAAGAGACTGCCACAATTGTAATTTTAATAAAATTATTAAATATATTAACACGTATGTACATGTTATTTTCAGTAACTTTACCGTAATTACCGTAATTATTGTAGAAAATAGTATAAACATGAAAAATCTGGTTCTGGTGGCAAGTCTGTATAAACTTTGGCAACACTCATAATCAATTTTTTTAATCTTGTTGGCCGTGGTTGGTGAGAAAAATGAATATAAATCATACTACACAAATTGAACCAAATAACGAAAGATATAAATTATATATGTTCTAGCTATTATATCCGTACGGGTCAGAAGCTCTCGTAAGACCGAATTTACACCGGAGATAATAATATTCGAGTTATTAATTTATGAGGTACAAGTTTTTATTCTTGGTATCACAAAACTGGCAATCTATCAATCATTATTAACATAAACAAGTATTTTTAAATTCTATCCATTTCTAGGGCAAAGATCAAGTTCGTTCGACTTCTTTGCTAATTATCTCACACAGCGAGAGACAAGAACGATAAAAGAATATGATCGATTCGTGTCCAAAGGCACACTTGTATTCCCGTAGTACAATTTCCATGAGAAGGATGTAGATACTTACGGTTACAAGAAATTACGATGATCTGCGCACGAATCGTGAGCCGATGATGCGAGAGAGAGAGAGAGTAGGGACGTGCACGCATACGTGCGTGGGTGGGAGTCTTGGCGAATGACGAAGGCACTAATGGGGAGTGACAGTAGCTAATTAATTAGTATCAAATGTAACTACCACCGCAACGGTACGCGGATCCAACGTGCGGCTCGTTCCTGTGTACGGCATTTGATACGGCCGGTGATTAAGCGCACGCAGAGACGAAATCCGTGCGCGGCTCGTCGAACGCAGAATATCGTCGGCGTGGTGCATCGAACTTCATTGAGTAGAAGAGTCGTAATCGCGCACCACGATATTTTAGCGGAAAAAAAAAATGTTCCCCTTTCGGCACTCGTTTTTTTTTTAAATTCTTTTTTTCGTTACCTCGTTGCCAAAAATCGCCGTTACCGATAACGATTCGAATCATCGCGATATATGTGTATACGTGTCGTCTAGATTCGTCGACGCGCGTATTCTTTTATTACTTTTTTTTTTTCTCTTTTTTTCTCCTGCACATTGACGTAGTAGCGTTCGGGATGAAAAAATACCGTAGGGGAAAAATATTCACCTGCTCGTTGCGTTTTGCGACACGAAAGATCTTGAACCATACGTTTGTTTATCATCGTGAATATTCCAGGAGGATTATCTATGCGTTGGACAACGGTACCGAGTTTTATGAGCGCGTGTACGGGAATTTTCGTCCGGAAAACGTGCACCATCTCCACGTTCCAATTAAAACCGATCCTTCCCGCATCGACATAATTAACAACGTTGCTTCTCGTTTATTTATTTCTCTGCGAGACGCAACATTTTATTAAAATGCACGCCATGCCAACATGGTTTGCGATGATAATTAGTCTTTTAATTAATCGTACGTACCGGGGCCGAGTTGTTCCTTTATTTTCGCGCGCAATTTGAGCGCCGTAGACGTTTGTTTGAGAAAGATAACGGGATAAGCTAGATCTTTTGGAGGTCGATCGCGAAAAAAGGAGAGAATGAAACGAAAAGGTTGTCTGATATTTTTCATTAATTATTCATACATATTATTTTTAATCTCAAATAGTTACGAAAAAAAATTGTGTACCACACTTTACATTATTTTCCAATCGTAAGAACTGTAAAAATACTTGAATCGTCTTAATTTGTAATCGTTCTCGATTAATACACTTTCCTCTCTCGACTTTTCTTTCCCCTCTTTTTTTCACCTTTCTCACCCACTTAACTTGACCGTACACGTTGAAAAGTCCCCTGGTAGACGACACGCAAGAAAAACTATGCTAGTATCTCGGCAAACTAATAGAGTGACAGGGACGACAGGAAGGTTACGATACTTTGGTCACGTCTCGAAACATCTTTTTGTGGGTCTGACTAGTACTCGTTGGAACTACTTCAGTCGGGTGAGAAAAACTCTGGTCGACAAAAAGGCTGTCACTCTCACATACCCTCTCTCTCTCTTTCTACCTCCTTATCTCTCAAACACACAAGAATTTCCAATAAAAATGTTACACATCCGATAACAGAGTCTAGTGCTCGCAGGTTACCCGATATCTACGTTATCGATAAGAGGACAAGAATTTATAACGAGTTTAAAGAGTAGTAAGTAGGTACGTGTATCGAGCTGCCCGTTAAACAGGCCATTAGTAACAGCTGTTACGTGACATCGGCACGTCTTGGCCAGTATTTGATGTCGTGGGTTACGACCTTTCGCTGGCATACTATATCACTATCTCTCTCTCTCTCTTACCGAGTTTCCTTCATCTCGGAGCATATAGTATCAGCAGCAACGTCTCATCGCAGCTTCTCGTACGTTGCGTGCATCCCTCGAGGCTCCACGGGTGTCTGATTAACTTGCTATGAAATTATCCCATGTAGACTGTACGCCCCCTTTCCTCCCTCCTTCCCTCTCATTCTCTCTCTTGCTACAGTTTCACACCTCACGCTTCGACCATTCGAGCCCTTCACTCGCTTGTCCGGTGCAAGCCGTCTCGGTTGCAGCTACCGTTCCCATGTGCATCCATCGACGACGTTCGCTACCGAGACGGAAAGGGGTAGAGGGAGGGGAGCTTTCTGTCGAAGGCATCGTACTCTGATACACATACATGCGAAACGAGACGCTTGTAACGTATACGCGCGTGTGTCTACGTAATTAATTTTAAATATGCATATGTATGCGTATCGTAAATAAAATTAGTAGACAATCAATTTGGATTCGAATCTATTACATAATGATACAAACAAAATTGGTATATAATCTATTTAAAAGATAATTCGAAACAGTACGGAAAGGTATTCTACGGATAAACAAATATCCAAACAATTATTTCTATAACATTGAGTAGCTTTGTGGCAACGAGACGATTTTCCTAGGCTTGAGAGACCCGTGAGCTATAATAATAAATAATATTTATTACGTTACAATAACTTAATTCTTCCCCAAAAATTATTACTGTTATTTTAGCATAGAAAAAAATAATAGAGTAGCACGAAGTATGGCTTTAAAACAAGTGTGTTACTGTAAAGGTTACAGAATTTCTTCCCTTCATAAAAAGAACACGCGTAAACCTTTCTCAAGAACTCTCCTTGCTAGCAGATTCTAAATACTTATCAAGATACTTGCGTTGTAAGCTGATCATAATAAATGATACTTTAAATTCGAATTACAATATCTTACTCTCTACTTTACATAAATTATTAACATATGTACCACTTATCCATACAACTATATATCTGTGCTTACAATCATGATACAGGCAGACTTAAGAGAACGAAAGGGAGAGAGAGATATATAGAGTAGTAATGGTCTTACGCGTGTGCGGTAATGCTGGAGGATACGGTGTGCCAGTCAAACGCATACCGTATTGATTTTAATATCCGCACGACTGCCTACCAACACGGAAGCTGCCGTCCACGTAGTGCAAGCAAGATTCTCTCTCTCATAGACACACATACTCTCTCAGAGGAGACGGCACGTTAGGTATTCCACCGCATGGTGGTTGCACACCTAGGCCTTCTCATCGACTCGTAACGTGCGATGTTGTTAAACGATCGGTGTATCCACGAACACCTTGTATATTATCTTAACTATTTCATGATAGTTATGGTGGCGAGCTGGTAACGTTCTCTCTCTCTTTCACGGAAGTGGGATAGAGAGAGATTGAGCGACATTTTCACAAAGGCGTCGAAGGGCGACGACGGCGCCGACGACTAAGGAGTGGGAGGGACGCTTTGCTTTTGTGTCAGCCGTAAACGCCGCTCTTGTTTGCGCGTCAACGAGGAGGCACCTGTGGCTGATACATCCGCAACGAGCCATCGTTGACTCCAACCACGTATATTGTATATTGTATATATCTATCCTTCTCTCTCTCTCCTTCATTCTCGTACGCATACCTCGTGAATGCAGAATCCAAGTGTTCTCCATCATGATCGTGCGTGTCTCGCCGATTCGAATGGGAAAAATTAACGAGGGATTTGTATTGGGAATGGATTAAGTTTCCAAGTTCATTGGTTGATGTGAAATGTGATGGGGGGAGGGATTTGGAGTTTTTATGGATATTTATTTGTTGGGTGTTTTTTTTTTTGTTACGTAGAGAAGTTTTTTTATTAGGAGTTGTGTGTTCATTTTATCGTATTTGTTATGCAATGCATATAATAAACGTACTTCGTACTTATGCGTATAATATCGGTGTTCGGTGAACTCGAGTATATTTAGCAATTATAACTGTTTAATATAATTATTGAATATACATTTATTCCATGCAGAGTTTGGGTATAATTATTTAGTATAGGGATCTGTAATGGTATGGATTTCTAACTAAACACGAGATTAATTTAAATAAAGTACAGGTATATTTAGTATGCATGTCGTAGTTGTAGAATATTTATACATACAAGTTCCTCTTTAGTAACAGGTGACCGTGATAGAATCTCATATAATATTAACTTTGACGTTTTATACAACGTATTTTGATTTATAATCCGATTGTATTTTGTCTCATATTAACTAAAGTGTTATACAAATTGTATACAGATTTATTCCTTGGCAAACTCAGGTGTAATCAATAATACAATCAACGAAAATATCATTTATATACTCTACATATACAATAACGGTACAAAATTTTGATTATATTTACAACTTCAGGTTGAATTAGTATAAGATAGTCGCACATAAACACCTCGGACCGTAACTATAATTTTCGAAGAGTAAAATAGTACTAGTAACAAAAAAAAAAAATATCAAGATGTACAACACCGTGGAAAATAAAATCCCTGGCCCAAAAAAAGTGGCCAGCTTAATTGCAAATTTTTCTGGATCTCCGGACTTTAACGTACAATATCGTAGTAGCACGATATTGCCTTTTAATTTCACCCGGTCGTCGTATCGAATCGTTCGCCGAGGGATTAATACTGTTTTTCGCATCGTTCCCGTAAAGTGCACTCGTTTTTGTCACGACGCTGAAGAGGGCACTTCTAACCCGGTTTTACAGCCGAGCGAGGCGAAATCGATTATCGCTAGTTTTGGAAAATTCTGAAAATGCTTCCGTCCCCTCCACCTTCTCTCTCTCTTTCTCTTTCATTTGATTCAACCGTATTCAGCCGCTCGTCTCGTTTCCTTCGAATCACGGTTTTAACCGATACCGAAGCGCGTTTTAGCTACGGTCGCTTTCAATCTACTTGAAAGTCGGATGAAATGTTGTGATATGCCCTCCAAATTAATCCCTGTCGCTCGGACAGATCAAACGAATCATCGGACTATTTCCTCTCAAACGTCCGTTCGAGTGGCATGCACGCGCTAAAGTACATTGGAGAAGATATACGGAGTGCTCTCAGTTTAGGTAGATGAATCATTAGAATCTTATAGGTAAGCTTTTATTAACAATGCGGTAGAACATTTTTATTTCTTAATAACACAAATTACTTTGTAATTATGATCCTTTTAAATGAAACTCACCGATATCATCATCTACCTTTTGAAACATTTTTTAACCCTAACTTCGTAAGATTATTCAAGCCTAAAACCATTATTTAAATTTCATTTCCGACATGACAATAAAATTTCATGAACTTAGATCCTTTCTACCCATGCATACCTTGACAAACATGTGTACAAATAAATACATATGTTATCTGCTACGATACACGGTATACTCCTAGCTAGCTAGAAAACGTCGCAAAGTTCCTTTTTGCAATCTTACACGCATATCGCGCTAATCGTTTTACGTTCCACGCTACATTACTCTCGGCGTACGTAGACACAATAACGGGCAACGTACGAAGAACGTACGGTGATATAATCGTTCGACGGTTGTCGACGCTTCGATGACGAGGTATAAAATTATTCATCCGTGAGTTCTCCCTGACACTCGATCGTACCGAGGAGAACGGGAAAAAGTGAGTGAGGTGAAATGGCAGTAAATGAATTCAGCGTAAACTGTCAACGGGTTGCGATGAGTACGCGATAAAACCGATGCCGACAACGTGTTTACAGTTTTATGGGGTGTTGGCTAAATGCAACGCGTTAGACGGTGCCTTAATAACTCTCGCGTGATACCAGAATAGAAATTCGCCGAGATATGCTCGCTACGCGAAGGTTGGTACTCGAAAAAGGGTGGGTGGCGAGAGAGGGTCGAAGTTACGGAAGGAAAAGCATTTTGTCCTCTCTCTCTGTCTGTACGAGCGAGTTACGCGCGTGGAAGACTTTTAGCGACGACCCAGTCCACTAAATTATTTAATATAGAGTTACGCGCGATCCGGACGCCTTCGTTGTAAGTACGGCTGCTACAGAGAAAAAGAGAGAGAGTGGGCGAGGAAACGCGCTCGCTGGAGTTATAATCTAATTTTTCGCCTTTTTTCGCCGAGCGTAGGAACGAGCACTTCGGTGAATCGCGCGATTTCTGAAGAGTACACCGTTGATACGACCAGTTTTGTAAGTAATTACCTAGAGGAAAGTAGTTGGATAGTATTAAAGAATTTTTAAAACGATTAGAATTGGTGACATTTTATCGATAGGAAATAGAATTGGTGTTTGGATACATAAATTTGTGAGATTTAAATACTCGGAGATTCGAGCAGAGATAAATGAATTATTCAAATATTTACTATGTTTTCGAATACTTTTACCATTCTTACGTTGTATGTCTATTCGAAAACGTTCTGTGTATTTACCAATTCCAAGATTCAATCGAATAAACCTTGGCTTAAAAGTCTTTCGATAAAAGTATTTCTTTGCATAGGGTAACTGCAGCAAATCTAGAGCACTCGACTAATACGGACCACCGTGCACCAGTTTCTTGTTTATCGTGGTTTATACGCATAGCATCGGAGATACTTCGGTTGGGTTTCACAGCGAATATAGTATAACATATCGTTACCCTAATTAGCAAACCTCGTTACTTCGTCTTCATCCAAACTTTAGATTTCTGTGTTATCTGTTAGTATATGTACTTATAAATGTTAGCTATAGTTTACTTACAGAATTGCTCTAAAAAAACGTAACTTCGTAACATTCTATAAAAGAAGAAAGATTTATTTATTTCCTGCAAATTTTACCGAGTTACGAGGTTTGTTAATTACGGTGACGATATATTGCTTGGAAATCGAACACACTTAGATATTTGCAATTACTTTTACTTTGATATTCGAGAAGTGGAAAGAAAAGTTTCGCTTGGGAGATGTTAGCCTGTGAAAAGTTCGGATTTAACGAGTGGAAGTTCGATCTCGCGTGTCTGGCAGACATCACGGTGAGCCGACGAAGATTAAGACGTGTCTCGAACGCGTTCTTACGCGGGTTCGCGAGTGCCCTCTAATGTCGCCGTTTACGATGTACTAAGCTCACTCGAAGGACGTCTTAAAGTCGACATCGAAGCCTCGAGTGTTTCACTTGGATGTCGCGACCTTAGTGGAACAACCTTTTCGACGGTCAGCCAAGTGACCAAAATTGATTTATACGACGTCGCGTTGATACTATCATATGGTAAACTGTCGTATTCTCAGTTTCATGGTTCATGGGCCTTTCTACTTTATCCTCTTGGATTAATAGTAATTATTTACTTGAATTTATATGACATGGACTGCTTAACATGTTTTTGATACTATTCTAATATAATTAAATAATTTTTTGAAACAATAAGGTTCTCGATCTAGGATGAGTTTTAATAATATGAAAACTGTGATCCAGCTGGAGATATTATTACCTGTGGATATATATTTCTAAATGTTTAATTATCCAACCACAATATTATGAGGATGTTGCGATAACAAAAAGTCATTTCCTAACACAGTTGTTTCGACCCTGGTTGGAACAAAGCTTGGCTGCTGCCAAAGTTTATGGAAAAGTTTGCTGCTCGTTATAATATTTCAGACAATAGACATTGAAAAGTAGTATTCAAAAGCCAAATGATCAATACAACACACAATTATATATACAAATTTTATATAATATTTTGTATCATCGTAAATTAGACTTCTGAACTCTTCTAATTAGTTTAGCATGTCTGTTTGTTATTAATAATATATCATTTAATTTTTTGTTTACAAATAACAAATGCACAGATATAAATATAGACTTATTTGTACTTACCAGCGACGTAACCGTAATCGACCAGTCGCTAACCCGAGATTTGTCATTTAAAGTGTAATTAGTTAGCCGACGAGACTAGCCGGCGTCAGTGTGCAAGAGAAAAGGAAGAGTCTTTTTCTTTCAGAGCCAAACCCTATTTATGGCGTCTCTCGGACATCTCCGGGTTCTCTTGAAATACGTATACTAACGTCTTACATTAAGCTTAACTTTTGAGCTATTAAGTTTAAGCAGCTTCGGGTAAGCCGCAAGAAGGGACGCCAAGGACGGACGCTTTAATAGGATGTGTTTGTACTACGCTTTACCGGTACACTAATGTGCAAAAATTCCGGTTAAAATGGAAAGCTTCGAGAGCTTTTTACGCTCTTCGCGGCTTAACACGCCGGAAGTCTTAGAACGTGAATTATGTACGAGCTTCCAGGAAAAGTGTGAAGAAAGAGGAATCGAGTGTACGGGAATGGTACTTTTACGGGCAAATATTTTTATCGAATTGTCGTTTAAAATCATTTCTAGAATTGTTAAACGATGGTTTCCTTTCGTATGTAATTCAAAATTTAAAGCACCTAAAAATGAGAAATCTCGAAATATGTAAGTATAAACTTGGTCGAGAGTCGAGTTTAGACCGTTAGCTCAAGTAATATGAGTGCAGGAAGCAAGCTAGCAATGGTAGGAATATCAACTTTGATATATCGAGAAAGGAGTTTTCGTAACTGTGGATAGAAATGTTAAGTTGTAAGATAAATCTTCGACACGGCTGGGTAAGAATGGTAATAACCATTTATAGGAGTATGGTTACAGTTATTGGGGTCCGTTGATGTAATAGAATAAAACATTTTTGTCATACCGTGTCAACGCTTCAGATTTTATTTATCATTAATTTTAATTACATATTAGTAAGTCCAACAGAGTATTTCGTATCGATCGTGTCATAATTATTATTTTGTTCGATACGGCTATGTCGAAATCGCACGTAACGTATAAATCACATTGGTAAACTAGAATGGAGGGAAAGAGAGAGAAAATCCAGTAGCGTATCGTACCGAAGCATAATCCGCGTAGAGTATTAAAGTAGATTCTATTTTCTTGTTTCAGGATCGAGTTTACTCTTCGACGTTAAGGATTCCCTTTCGAAAGCTCGAACAAGCAAAAAGCCCGGGCGTGTGCGTTTCGGCCGTGTATGTCCGAGCTGGGCGTCGAATTGCAGGTGAGATCACGTCGGTGAAAACTTGGAAGATTTCACGAGAAGAACGTACGTTCTCCTCTATCTTGTAAGAAGTTAACGTCGTAATGTTAAAATATAAAAAAAGGGAACACGCGTTTGCACAGTTTGCGATGTTTCTTGAACCTAGTTTCGTCAATTAGGAAAAGTAGGTGACGAGATTAACCATTTTTAAGAAAAAATGGTTATATTTTGAAAGTTAAATATTATTTATATATGTTGTCATTGATCTTTGACTCCTTAAAATTAAAATGATATAATATACATTCGTAAAGAGATGTAAAAGATAGGTAAAGAAATCGTGACTGGAAGAACGAACAGAGTTAACAATGAAACGTCTGAAGCGTAAAAACCCTTTCACAAATTGTAGATTAATACTTACCTATGTTAATTTGAAACCCTGTCTCTCTTAACCAGTTAAAGAAACTTTAATGAATCCCGCTGGAAAGAGGGGTGAGATAGATAGAATGGAAAACACGAGGAAATGGAGTTTCGAGGAAGGGTTTAAAAAATGGTATTAGAACGCGATTTTCGATCAAAAGGGGGCCGATAACGAGTGCGTGCGTGTTCGCGACTGCTTTTTCCCGACACGGGAAATTTAACTTTAGGACTCGTTGTGGAACGTCGACGAGAAATTGCGATGGACAGAGACCAAGCTCGCTATTAGATTACGATGGAATGATTGCAGTCTTAATTAAAGGGTGGGAGGGAGTTACTTCGCGCTGGTATTGCCACCGTAGGGCATGAAATGGAGTTAGTTGCTCATTGTCAATTAGACCTTGGCTTTATACGTTGCTTTATAAGAGTTGACTGCCTTTTAAACTTTTCTCGCGATTTCACGGTACGGCGAGAGTGTAGAGAAAGGTCGTATTTAGATTCGAAATCTTTATTACGCGGAATATCCAACCTCGCTTGAACATATTAAATATTCAGTTTATTATTTATGGTAGGAAAAAATTCGAGAGAAAAAATATCATTTGTCCCTTCGATCAAGATAATGTTTCTCTCGGATATTTTTTCCTATCCTAAATAATAAGAAAGATATTTAAAAATACTTAAGTTAGATGAGATGCCCTATATATAGAATAGTTAGCTAGAATTTTATATTAGAGACAAAATAAAAATACGGAAACTCGCTTAAGATTTTTTTTTACAATTTCACATTAAATTTACATTAATAATAAACGCTAAATTTTGTCATTGAAAATTAAAAAATAGAAATGCATGGAACCGTTTGACATTTTGTTCGAAGTTTACGTTAAAGAAACGCAACAAAAAAAGATAGAAACGAAAAGACTCGTTTCAAACGCGCTCGTGACATACCATCGAACGTCTCCCTCTCGGAAATAAGCAATTTTGAAAAAAGGGGTAGTGCAAAAAACGTAAAATGAGAACGAAGCACTTTGGTGGGCGTTCACCAGCCCCGAATGATCCGGTTAGCACGTCGTCTCATAATTATTCGAGGAACAAAGCGTGCCTTTGGGGAGGAAAAGAATCGCACGTGAGAGGCACGCGAGCCGTAATCCGCCGAGTAACACTTTGTAATCATAATACGAGTTAATGCGAAAGAGAGAATATCGCTTTATTAAGGCTCTTGTTTATATACACCTCCCTCGAGATGAGAAATACCAGAGCGGGAACGAACGCGTTACGATGAACTATGAGGCAGGTATCTCACTTTTCGTTCAATAAAAATAGAATTCGCGAGCTTTCGTTTTTATATTCACTGATAGAAAGTGGAAGTAATATTTAAAATATATAGGGTGGTCCAATAAGAATTAGCATCTTGAATATTTATGAAACCAAGTCCTTTATATTTCTTAAGCGAAAAAATTGATACTTAATAACCGACGATACAATGATCCCTTTGGTATTAAATAATTTTTATTTGAGAAATTGTTCACTTCTTCTCATAATACAAAAATTATTCAAGGTGCCAATTCTAATTATACCATGCTTTATATACAGGGTAGTACACCTCAATATAGCCACCTAAATATCTCCTTTATTTGTGATGACATAACAAATGTATTTAATACAATGTAAATGATATCACAAGGTGAATGCTTCACAAATGTAATTTTCTTCTCGAGGTTCTTTTCTCCATAGTTTTCAACGTCATCGATGGGCTGCATTAGGTGTAGAAGATTAAGAGGATCACCCTGTAGATAGACTCTAGTAAATTCGAAAAATATTTTATTCCACATCTTTTCTAACGCAAGATCCCTTGGTAAACATTACATACAACGGTTGAATCATAAAATTTACCAGTAAAATATATATCTACACACGTTAATCCACATACAAAACATAAATTCATTCATTCATATATTTACAAATCCACAAAGATCGTTAATAAACTCTTACACGTAAACACACATACCCACATTACTACGTGGCCATTCATCTTACATACGAATTCGTCTTCTTATCTCGAGCAAAGCGGATTTCGCGGAAAGCGTTAAAGCCCGTTAAAACGCGTTAGCAAGATATCGATCTAATTTACTGCACCGAAAACGATTGTTTATGCGGGTCGCGGCCAGCTCGTCGTCGAGGCACTGAAAAACGATCGTAATATTTGTAGGCGATAAATAAATGGTACGTTACGGTAAATGGGCAACGGCTCGCTATTTTGCAGAACACTCGAGGCACAGCCAGATTCGCTTTGGAGTTTGCGGCCGTTACTGCGGATCGCGTTGCTGCGTTGTGTTGTACGCGTGTTATGTACGTAAATACATACGTATATATATAGATGAAGAGAAGGAGAGTGGGTGAGGGGTAGAAAGGGAGCAATAATGACTTCGAGCCGAGCGTACGGGCGTTATACGATGTTTAGCACGGAAGATCCTTTGTTGCGTCATCCAATTTGCGCTTTGTGATATAGACGATCAGGATTGATCATTAGCGCGAACGGATTTGACCGCTATACGTTCCTTTTTTCCCCTTTTGTCATTCGTTCTATGCTTTGCAGTGTTTATCATCATTTTAGCATTAATCTTTGGTACGGTGTAAACAAAAAGTTATTATATATTCTCGTTCAATATTTTTTTTTTTATTTATTTTGTTGTAATATTTCTTTTTGTCCCGAATCGAGTTGTTTCGCTGGAATTCGTTCAAATCTTTTTTTTTAAATACTTTTTGTTTTCGTTTGAGGATTGAACGGAGTAACGGATGCTATTTTTTTTTTTTTTCATAAAGGACGAGTTCAGATACAGGAAGTTGACGTTAGTATCGATGTAAAGATTGCAAACGATAAAAAGGTATATCTTCCTGGAAGTCGAGGAAACGAGATTATCGAGCGTATAAAAAGGAGTCAACGTAAACGCGCGTGCAAATCGTGCTTATCGAGTTAGAGTAGAGGGGGGAAAGGAGCAAATATGTATACCAGTTTATACTATAAATAAAAAAGAGTGAAAAAGGTTTTCGCGTTTCTCGCTAATTTCCGAGCTACGGCAACGTGGAATATCAATAACACAGCCGGCTAATTTCCCTGTCGCGCTCGTTAAAATTCTCCGACCAACTGAGGAAGGAAAATTGTATTTATATTCTCTCTCTCGTCTGGTGGACTCTTTCGACGTCATCGACGATGAGAAGGAGTAGCAAGGACTTACGGTGCGTGCCTTCTCACTCTTCTTTCTCCTCACGGTATTTCATTAGCAGTCGTGTAATTAAGAATTCGCGGAAGCTGCTCCGGTCGAGCATAGTCGAGAACGAAGACGGAAATAAGAGGAAAAAGGACACGGTGGTGCTAGGAAAAAGGATAGAAAAAGAGTGTAGCTAGGAAATATGAGAAAAAGAGAGAGAGGGATAATACGTGGGAGGCAAGGAATAGATGGAAAATAGTAACAAAAAAACTGGCACGTAGGTGCGAGTTAAAAAACATTTAAAAAAAAGGATGAGAGAGTCCACGTCGCGGTCTACTCGAAATTTGGGTGCTATCGGTGGGGAAGGGTAAATGTTCTAGCCCAGTTGGCCAAAGTACCGAGTGAAATCGATGGTTAATGGACAAAGTTGACACCGTTACAACGTCCTGTGGAACTGCACCCGGAAACTACGTACATTCGTTTCACTTAGGCTCTCTCTTTCTCTCTCTTTGTATGTCTGGTACATTACGGCCCGATATTCCTGCCAGCTCACTCGTATAAACGTACCCCGCGAGTTTTCGCGCCGTAATACGTGCGACGGTTTTATCTCCCGTAAAGGTCCAACTTTTTGAAGGACGATCCAATAGAGATACTACTCGAAGGTTCACTTTTCGAAGGACACTCGAATCTTCTTAAGCCTTGGGTAGGTACTTCGTGATCGTGTTACCCTTTTCACGTTAAATCGACCGATAGTATTCAAACGGCGCGGCGAAACGGGGTGTTGGGTGTCTATAAGAAAGCACAGTGACAAACGTAGGACACTTTTCTAGGTCGTCCATATATCACTGAGCTTTCGTGTTTCCGTTCCATTCCTTGCCGAGCCCTTGGACGTGTACATCCTGTCTTCTAACCTTCCCACGAGTAATCTCGCTAATTAAATAGATCCAGGTAAATGTTATCGGTACATCACGTAACACGAGTTGTCCGTTGTTCAGCGTTGCTTGATACGAAAAGGTTATCCACGATAGGATATTGGATCTATTGTTTGCGTACTCTCACGATGGAGCATGTAATAATGATGGTAATAAGGGAATGGTTTGATCTGATTCTAAAAGTAGAGTGGAAAGAAACGAAGCGACGTTGAAAGCTATTGTAAAAGGTTATAGAGTACGGCTTTTCTTCGTTACTCGTTGAATAGTTCTGTTTCTATTATTATCAATTGCAGGTACCTCTAGGTGCCTGTTTCGTAGTCGACTTTTTATTTATGACGACAAGTTTTGTTTGTACGGTTCGTATGATTTTTATTTGAATTTACGAATCGAAAAAATCACGTCGAAATGTCAGTCGACTATGAGCCCTTACGCGTTTTCGTTATGAAAGAGAGAAAAATAAACGTATACCCACGTAGTAACAGGGAAAAGAAAGAAAAACATAACATTTCTAGCAACAAATCGATGAAATTTTTGGCATCCCGTAACCGGAGAAAAATCAACAGTCAGAAATGGTCACCGTACGGCAGCACTTTTCGTTTACGCGATACATCAATCGCGTGAGTTCGTTCCATACGTTAGCCGGTTATATGACAGCTTTTCGTTGAACGTTTGGACACTCTGCTGGTCTTTCCATTGGCGATAGGGATGGTAGTTAGCGTGAAAGTAAAATCGATTAAAATTTGTTCGATCGACGATCGGCATAACTCCGTCGGTCGGATGTAACGATTATCGACTCGTTGGATTAGCGTTCTCGATTACCTGGAACTTCATATTACGTTTCCTGCCTTGTTTGTTTCCTCTCTTCCTCGTTTCCACTCTCGCTAGTCTACTCTCTTGTGTATACGTGTGCTTCTGCTAACTTAGCACCGTGTGCCTCTATTTCTCTACCAGAGTCTACGTATATATGTTTGTTTCGTGTTATATATATATGTGTGTCTTTCAGCTATCTACCACTGTGTAGGTCTATTACTCTTCCACCTACGTACGCGTTTATTTCGTGTTAGGTTTGTGCACGTCTGTGTATTAGGTAGAGAAAGAGAGAGAGAAAAGGGAGGAGAACTCGGCAGAGCGATTTGTCGCAGCCAAATGCAATTGTCCCCTTATTTCTTCGATAATTGCGAAATCGGGTGATGAAGCTGCTGTTGCCCCACGTCGCTACCACTACTACCTTTCACAGCAGTGGCACGTTAACACTAGCCGTTAACACAAATTCGCGAGCGGAAAGCGAAACACGCACGTGTACAGAGAGAACGACGGAAAAGAGGTCATTATTAACTATTTATAGAGGGTCCGCAATGCGAACGAGTTTCAGGGTCTTTCGAAATTGCAATTGTTTCCAGTTTTCGCACGGACTAAGGGAAAGCGATTGCGAGTTGGACCAGGTTCGTAGGAAAATGATCACTTTTTCGAGTACGGCTTTTTTTCGGCTTGTTTTTTTTATCTTGGTGGGTTTTAATACTTGTAATGTAAATATGATACATTGATTCGTAGTAATTGCAGAGATACCTACAGTTGTTTAAGAAATGAATTTTTTAGGATTATCGTTAAAGCGGATCACTTTAAAAAGTTTTTACCCTTTTAACTGGGAAATGGTGGAAAGCTCGTTTCTGTGACAAAATAATTGAGAAGGATTAGAATTCTGTGAAACTTTTTGTTAACGTGTTATATTAAAATACGGTATACGAGTACCGTACTCCAGTATTTTTGCATACTAAAATACAAAGTATTTTTATTACGTAAAGAAAACTCTTAACCCTTAGAGGGCCGGAATTTAAAAAAAAAAAAGTTCATTATTTCTATTGAAAAGTGATTTGAGGTCCTCAAGTTAGAACCAAACAAAGGTCAAATTGGCGTCGTGACGGCCCTCTAAGGGTTAATATTACCTACTATTACCTACAAATTTCTAACACAATTTCTTTATGAGAAACGAAACAAAATTACAATCGTTAGTCGATTTTTCCGAAAGAAAAAAATCCTACAAGATAATAGGGGTTCGATTTCGTTGAAAGTTTTCGAGCATCTCGTTTAGGAAAGCGAGCGTCCGATCGAAAGGCTCGTTAAATTTCCGAGTGGCGCTACGACGATTTGGGTTAAAACGAAAGGGCCAGTTTTAATCAATCTCGCTTCGAATCCGTAGCGGGGGTAAAGGGCTTAATCGCGTCCGAAGGAAATTTCACGTGACAGTTAGCGGAACGAGGCGGAACGTAAAATTAAATAAGGTTTACCGTAATGACCGGGACAGCGATTGTTATCTCTCGGTTTGACGATGCGGACCCTAACTTTCCCCACTTTTCCTCCATCCATTCGGGGATGGTCGAGCTTGTCGTTTTATACCGCAGGATCAGAAATTTGCATTTCTCCGTGGTTGTGCTGCCTCTTAGCGAGAAATGAGATCTTATATACATATACAGGGTGTCCGCTTCCATGTAGTCAAGCGGAGGACTACATGTACACATCAATGACTTGAATCGAAATGTCTAATACCATTTTTCAAAATTCGACTTAGTTAACGAATTATTAACTAACATAGATCGGTCAATTACGGCGATTAGCAAAGGAAGGCGGTTCACTCGAACTCGCAGCTAGGCAAGAGATGAAGCGATAGGAGGAACAATCCACAATAAACAACGTTACATGTCGCTATTCGCCGTAATTGACTGATCTTTGTTAGTTAATAATTCGTTAACTAAGTCGAATTTCGAAAAATGGTATTGGACATTTCGATTCGAGTCATTGATGTGTACATGTAGTCTTCCGCTTGACTACATGGAAGCGGACACCCTGTATACTTCATACTAAAAAAAAATATCTTCGTATCTCGGAGAACAGGATTTTGCGTCGGCTCGAAAATGGCTTTGTTAGCTCTACATGGAAACGTCGTCGGAATGGCATTTAACCTAATCAGAATGCAATAATGCTAAGTGCTGATAATGGTGTTAACGAACGTTCGGTTCGATGCAGGTAACTTAAATGAAAATGTTCCTGAGAAAGAGAGAGAGAGAGAAACGGATGGGAGATACGTGCGCGTGCGCTGCGTGCGGATTACAAGCTTATCAAGGAAACTATTTCGATTTACGAGGGAACCACGTTACCTCGGCAGCACTCACACCGAAACGTCGGAAGGCTACCGCGAATCGCGTTTTCGTTCGAAACTTTGTGAAAAGCGGTGTGTGACGTTGATCGGTGCCGGGCCGAACCCTTGTCAGCTTTCAACCACATTCAGGGAAGACGTGATCGCGAATCAAACCCTTACTTTACCCCTTCTCTTTAGCTCTCTCTCTCTTCGACTTGAACTTTTTTAAAGTAGTATAAGTCTCAGGGTTAGCAGAAGCTAAGATCTCTAGCCGATCGTCAAATTTATCGAATTTCAACTTTTAATCGCGTTCGTTTTCTCGATATTTTCATATAAATTTTATTTAGGACTTTCGAGGGAATTCTTAACGATCCTCAGGATTATCTTTCCCTGAATTATTCCTCGTAGTCGTGGCAAAGCTCTTTTCGGTCGGAAAAATCAAGTTGAAATTTTCACGAAGGTTACAATGTTCCTACGATAGAGAGGAAGCGATAACTTTATAAATAAATTTTAGAACATTTTAGATTTATGCATCTACATTTTTCTTTGACATTTTCAATCATCGATAAAATTTACAAAGAAGACCAGTCCATGACAGACTGTATAGACTACCAAAAAATTTTACCCAGGTCAAAATGTTGTCGACCAATAATAAAACAGACAAAAAGTAGATATTAATAAAAACAAAACTAACATCTAAGAAAAATTTTAATAAAGTACATACTTCGATGAGAAATTTCGAACGTCCCGCGACCTTTAAAACCTGTTCGATTTTCCGCGAGATGTCGTTCGTGCGCGTTCGGTAGCACGAAGCCGCTAAGCGCGCCGAACACGAATATCGATCGTTTTCGGGCTACGGAAGATTTACCGCGTGCATGCCAGCCGTGCCTTCTACGAACATATGTCATGTTATTTACGAGCGAGGCATTACTCTCTGCCCGATTTACTATATTTTATGTTACGTGGATGGACTTGCAATTCTTTTGAACAGTTCGACCAGGCAGACGTGACCGGGCACACACCGGTCACGTCGGTCATACAGGCGAAGTGCGTATGACGTTGCTCGTTCCATCTTTCTCCCCCTGCTTCACCACTATTCGCTTTTCTCCCTTTCTAACTCCTCATCCTTCACTCTTCTTTCCTCTTTTCAATT
Organism: Ancistrocerus nigricornis; assembly: GCA_916049575.1. Classification (NCBI taxonomy): domain Eukaryota; kingdom Metazoa; phylum Arthropoda; class Insecta; order Hymenoptera; family Vespidae; genus Ancistrocerus; species Ancistrocerus nigricornis. The sequence goes on from OU696664.1 coordinate 38,487,284, forward strand.
TTCTCTCTCTCAATACCCCGTTCCACGGATATTTAATTAAATCGCTGCCAATTTGTGTTCCTTTCATTGATATGCAGTCACGACTGCTTTGTTGCGTTTCATCGAGCAAGCGAGCGAGCTTGAGCGCACGTTTTGACTCGGTGTCAATGACACCATCCTTGTTCCTCCAGCTGCTGCCGGTTAATACCTGCTGGGAAGCTAATAACCGTGAGTCAAGTCAATGAGTCGTTAGTATTCCATTTTCAGAAAGGTAACTTCGACCTATCTCTGTGCGTGTGTGGATCTGCAAAAGAGAGAGAGAGAAAGAGGTACAATGGAGTTAACCAAATCGTGCTTCTCTCGAGTCGATCGTTGTTCTCCTGATTATCCTCCTATTGTTCGTAATATAGTTAGAGAAAGAGAGAGAAGCAAGGAATATCGCTCGTTCGTTCGTTGTTTAGAAGAAAAAGAGGCAAGAAATCTTCCGTTCCACGTTGCACCAATTTTACGATTCATCATGCATGTTCATTGGATTCGTTAAATGGAATGTATTTCTCGATGCTTAAAAGTTTAAAAAGATTATTATATCAATTTTATTAGTCATAACCCAGCCACGTAACAAACGTTCCAACGTATATCATAATTCTGTACCGAACCACGATACCGGGAAATACATATTTCACCTCTAGATTTTTTTTAACAGTTGCAATATAAAACCGCGCAAGCTAAAAATCCAGTATGGGTAACCGACGATTCGTTGCACGGTACGATAACTTGTTAAAAAAAGGAGATTGTGGAGGGGTGCCATCACAGCCTGAAATTTGTTAGACCAACCGTGAAGAATTTCAGGCGTAACCCAACGGAGGTGACCCGTCGAGCGATCTCGCACGCGGGAAAATCGAACTTTCCATTACCTTTTGAAAGAGGTAAAAATTCGTTGGGATCAAGAATAGGAGGGGGAGAGAGAGTGGCTGCTGAATCGTGCCATGGCGTGGCAAAGGGTGAGACCAACCTACCTACTCGAGGGGGTGATCGAGAACTTCCGAATGACGTTTTCGAAAAGCAACGTGGTTTCTTCGCGTTGATATGAGAACATGCATTATCGTGGAAAGGGCCGACCATTCGTCAGCGAGCTACACCAAGCTGACCTCTTTCGTAGAATGGTAGCCCATCAGACTTTTCGGATTGGTATTCTCCCTCTTAGGAAGAAAGCCTCTCTAGGACGGTATGGGTCTTTGACGGTGATCGAGGAACGTCTTAAAAACCGTTTCGATCGGTCCGATCTTGCGATTAATTCGTTATATTCATTATATCGTTGCCAAGCGGAACTCCACGTACGAACTATGGCTTTCCCCCACTCTCTTTTTTGTTCTTTCTCTCTTCTTTATCCTTTTCTACGGAATCCCGAGCTCTCCGAGGACGTAAAATATTTTCAATATTCTTCCCGCTTAGAGAGCATTTTCTCTCTTCCTCTCCTCAGCCTGGCCCGTATTCCCCCTGTAAAAATTCTCTGGCCTCCTCTCGCGAAGTAAAAGACGGGCAGACACGTAAAATCCACTTCTTTGTGTTCCCCGATCCGCTCCTGGGATTTCCTTTGACCTGGCAATAAAGAAGCCTTAGACTGTCTGTTTGACCCACGCATTCGGAATTATTTCGACCTTACTCTCCTACCCTCTTACCTCTGGTGAGACCAGAAGAGGAACCTTTCGTTTGTCGTCCCTGTCGTCGTCGTTTTTAGCCCTCTTCGCTCCCCTTTCATTTGTAGCTCATAATTCGTATCGCCGACGGCGTAATATCTTTTCAGTGACATGCGCCACGTTGTCGAAAGGAAGAGAGAGAAAAAGGGCTGGAAAGGGCCCGAACGTTTTCTCTGTTTAGACTTTAAATATACCGCAAATAATGGAACCCCTCTCGAAGAAATTACGATAGGTTGCAGATAGCCGTAATGGCTAGTTTCCCCTTTTTGTAGCAACAATTTTCTTTTTTTTTTTTCTTCCTTGTCTTTCTTCTCCTCCTACCACGTTCATCGATCGTCCAACCCCTCCTCTTCTCTTTTACTTTATAATCCTTGCGAATAGAGTATGAAAGTTTCCGAGACAAATTTGCGTCCGTTCCAATATCAGAAGGGCGTTCTACTCCTCCGTCCTTTTCAGGTCAAAGGGATATCGCATATATGCTTTCTTCTTTTCCACGGAGCTATCTTCTATCCTTTGTAGCTTCTCTCGTCTTTATATTTTCTCGAAACTCGGATAAATAAGGAGGAAATATTGCGATAGTATATAGATAGATACCTAGGTCCGAGATGGTACGTCGAGAGTGCTCTTAGATTTATTAATTTTATCGATATCCGCGAATTCTATCGGATCGGATGGTTTATTTAATCGTCCTTCATTATGTCTTCTATTTTATTAAGTACGGGGAATGGATTGATGTGTTATCGAAAGCTGTGGCTTTTCTTATATAGTCGAGACGGTACATTGATCTGTCAATCGATTTTTTTAATGCTAATGTCGTGAATTTGGTGCTTCCTGTTGTTAGTTTCAATCATCTATGGTAAGGATTACATTTTCTCATTCTTTTTAAGATAATTGATTTAGTTTCTATCGATTTCTTCTTATTTTCGTGAAAATCATACATCGAGCTTATGTCGTATGAAAATCTACTAATGCAATTATCTTAAGTGTGCTATAATCGTGTTAGAAAAGTTACAAGAAATATCTTTTACGTTAGACTCTAATTAAATGAATTTTGTATGAAATTAAAAATGGTTTTGAATCTCTGACGAACGAAATCGTAAAATTTAATTAATTTCTATCGGCTCGTCGTGATATGCGTTTAGACTAATAATTTAGTTTCATTTATATGGGGTAGATTCTAAAAATAGATCTATTTTCGTATATTTTCTCCGATATCGTTCCCATGCATATGATCGATCAGTCTCCACGATTTCTTTCTCTCCAAGCGGGTTATTTTTCGTCATTAGTCGAAAGAAAAGCGAATTAGCGAGCTTTACGCAGAAATTCACTTTTCGATGATGCAACGTTGGAATTGCGGGTAGCGCGTGCAATTATGAGAAGTAGTGGCTATACGTCCGTGAAACATTTGTTAGATTAAGATCTGACCTCGGCCATTCCGAGAGAAGAAAATTATTACGGCGGTGGTCCTTCGGTTAATAACGTTCCAGCACGCGTGCACACGCACGCGCATAAGCAAATACGTTTCTATCGTCGTCATGCGTGAACGCAAGCAACTTAGTTGGTCCGTGTTCAATGAAATTTCGATTAACAGACACCGTATTGTATTACGTGGGTTTGTTACAATAATTTACAATTTTGTTTTGTTTATAACTTTCTAACAAATGAATTATCTTTGTGCCTACATTTTTGTCAATTTGTATAAATTATTCTTTTAACGGCTCTAGCTTAGTCGATTGTTTTTACTGTCTTTGTTACTACTTTTGTGATCATTTCCAATTTTTATTATTTTTCCAATTAGTTAACAGGTCGTGGATTATCGCACACACCTTTTCCTGTTAAGCCCTATTTCCTGTAAATTATTAAAGCAAAAAATTAATCGAGCTGAAAAAAGGTCTTTAAAAATGTGTAAAACCATTGAAACCTGGCATTAAGCCCACTATTTTTAGAAGTTGATTGCAAAAGATATAAAATACAAAATAAATGTATTGTTTGATAAAATAAACTTTTATTTGTTTCAAAGTTATAAACAAACCAAATCAGGAAGTTACATTTGCCTCGCTTTGTCTATATATATGTTTTGTAAAACAACAACGTTCGGAGCTCCGATATTTTCATCTTCCTTTTCACGTTCGCGTAGTATAAAGCACGGGCGGGTACTGTTGGGGTATATATGAAATTGACGCGTACTCCCAAAAACTCGAATGAAATTATTATCTGACGCGAAAACGCTAAACGCGAACGAATTCATCGTTGCTGCCGGTTTCCAAATATCTCGTGGCTGCCAAATGCAACTTCGACGAGCGCCGAGAGAGCCGACGAATTTTTTTTTGTCGGGGAATATAGTATTGTTATACGTTTCGTATTCAGAAAAATACGGCTTAATTTATTACTCGATAAAAGTTTTCTTTTTCGTCATATTATTCTTTACTAATTGAAACGAGGAAGTATAGACTAAGTATCTAATGCGATAGATGGTACGATGCATATATCTATTGCTTTGAAGGAGGAATAAAAATTCCAGTTTTAACAGGTGTATGGTGTATGTAATATAACAATGACACCAGACTTCCTACATTTATGATTAAATGAAATTTGATAACATTGTACAAAAACCGCAACATAAAAGAGACATTTTGGTTAATGAGTCCACACATTGGGTAAACCTCTTGTTCCTTATACATTAGTGACATTTATCGTTCTTTGATGTGGGGAGAAATCTACAAGTTTGTTGATCACAATATGAAATTTTGACTAAGTCACACACTCGTTAAAAGTAGTAGACTCGAAGAATGCTTGGTCCAAAAAATATTTCGCTCATTCTTTGCATAATCTCGTGTAAATTAACAAAAGTATTATACTTCAACGATATAGTAGTTTACGAATCGTTCAAAAGAATAATCAAATATTTGGAATAATTTCGATCACGACATTTCGTATGCAAGTTACTATTTAAATTGACAATAATCATAATTAAAAAATTACATTCGCATATCGATAGAACAATTACACGCCTCCTAATAATAATAACAACAATTACCGAATTACCGAATTACGGTAAAGACGAGTTTTCTTTCGAGGACCGTGATCTTCGTTCCGTCTTACCGCAAAAACGAGGTTTCCTTTTTCCGTTAGTTTCTCATTCCATCGGCAAACTACACACCAAGAACGACCACCTTGCGTCAAGTTATCCTCCTCTTGAAAATAACTGTGGAAAAAGCGAGGAAAAATGTTCGAAGCGAAGCACGGGAAAAGCAACGAGAAATTCCTCCGATGTTTTTCCACGAATAAGAAGAAGATACAAGGATGAATGTACGCGTAGCAGGGGCGAAAAGGGGTACGCGTAAAAGTGTAGCTCGATCCACCACCAAAGTGGACTGTGAGCGAAGCCCGTGGAAAAAAAGAACGACATTGTGGAATACCGAAAGTACATTACACCTTGTTGCACTGCTCATTATTTCGCTCCATTCTGCGATTGCATCGTGCAAAAGCGAGCCGCCTTTTACGTCCGAAAATTCCTTTTCGCCTGTACGCGAACCGTTCTTTGCATCAAAGTATACGTGAGAGAGAGAGAGTAGATGTTTTTCCGGCAACGAGAGTACACCTAGAACGATTTTAATGCAACGTTATCTACACACTTATGTAGATGCACATACACGTATGCTTGAAGCGTCCTCTCGACTTGGAGAGATCGTAGAGACCAATATTGAAAATTCACAAGTTTGTAGTTGAGCTTTATGTACGCACATATACACATACATATACGTAGAGTATTGCTGTTGAGTTACAGTCGTGCTACGCGTTCCGTGTTTATCTTTCCCGTGCGAGTCTCATCGTTCTCGGCGTATAAATACGAATGCTGATGGTTTTGGATTAGGAATAGGAGGATTAGATTAGTAACGGTGTATCTCTGATCTCGAATCTTACTGATTTCTAATTTTTGGGTATGTTATTGGCAGTTTGTGTGTGTATAATACCTTTATTTTAAATCACCTTTCTGCTCGCAATAAAAAACACAATCTCCACTCGAATTATTTTATTTTTCATAGTATAGGAGATAGAAGTTGAAAATAAATTGGTTGAGGCAGGAGGTGTCTTTTGTTGCAAGCAGAAAGGTAGTTTAAAATAAAGATATTATACACATTGCTCCAAAAAATTGGTCATTCTACAGGGTGTCCGCTTCCATGTAGTCAAGCGGAGGACTACATGTACACATCAATGACTCGAATCGAAATGTCTAATACCATTTTTCGAAATTCAACTTAGTTAACGAATTATTAATTAACAAAAATCGGCCAATTACGGCGATTAGCAAAGGAAGGCGGTTCACTCAAGCTCGCAGCTAGGCAAGAGATGAAGCGGCAGGAGGAGCAATCCACAATAAACAACGTTACATGTCGCTGCTCGCCGTAATTGGCCGATCTTTGTTAGTTAATAATTCGTTAACTAAGTCGAATTTCGAAAAATGGTATTAGACATTTCGATTCAAATCATTGTTGTGTACGTGTAGTCCTCCGCTTGACTACATGGAAGCGGACACCCTGTATATGTAGAATGCCTGGTCACTTTACAAAATGCCCACATTAAAAACATTGACCGTAACAAATACATATACGAGTAAAAGAAAGAGATACGTAGATAGCATATAATATAAGAAGATTTTTGTGATCCAAGCCGGTAAAGTTTTCTTAGACGTGCCAACTCGCCGGCTCGTTCGCCAAAGAGTCGCCTGCGCGATAAGAGGAAGTTTGATCAAGACGCGTCTTTAAAAGCAATTCGCGCTGCTTTAATTCGCTCGATTATCTTCGAGCCTTGCCAAAAGTCTTGCACCTATCGTGGCCCGCGAAATAATCTCCCTTTCTATCTCTCTCTTTCTCTTACGCGGTCGTTCGAAAGTTTCAGCTTTTACGATTCGAATCCAGACGAGTAAGAAAGGAAGAAGGAGGAGAGAAAGAGGAATAATGGAAAGATTTATTTTTACTCTCGGATATATCTATAGCTATGGCCTCTCTTTTCGGTTTAACGTCGCCACGCCACGGTGGATATTCAATTTTATGCATTGAACGACTTCGTAAATAATCCCCTCCTTCATCAGCTTACTAATTTAATTACGTCGTCGAGTTTGCGAAGGGAAGAAGGAGGTAAGGAGAGCAAGAGGTACACGAGGCAAGAAGAGGAAGAAAACGCGCAACTCTCGAAAGACGTTTTGTTGCCTCGCTTTCTCTAGCTGCTGAGATTAAGCCGAGCGAGCTCTGAAATATGCAAAATGTCGAGCTGCCGTTGGTTGCCTCTGGAGATTCGAAAAATCTTAAATACGATGGTTTAATATCGTGGAATTGACTTTACCAGTTGTCTTTGGATTAGAAAGAAAAATCCTTGATGTAGAGTCAGGTTATCGTGAAAATAGATAAATAACGATAAATCTGATTTTACAACGCTAACAAAATCATTTTAATCCTGAACTAAAAAATTGTGTTATTTACTAAAGGATTAAATACACCGTGTGTCGGAACAAAAATAGGTATTACTATTTTGCTTGGTCGCCGTTTGTTTTTTGTTCGAGCGTAAAAGTAAAAATCATGGTCATTAACAACATTGAACTTGTTTTTTTACTCTATAAGTATATCCCAAAAAATATAGGGTTCTATTTAAAAACATACCTTGACTCTAACTTAATTGATCCCATACAGCTGAAACACCCTATAGATATTTATATTGAAAAATTATATAAAAACAAAATGAATAATTGGTGAACCATCAAAATAGTTCATATGATTATTCGCATAGGAAGCGTTCGGATCCTTCGAAAATTCAAATCCCATCAACTTGGAAACGCGAAATGATAAAATTTGTGAGACTTAGTCAGAAAACAGCTCGTACAATATGCAAAAGTATCCGAACATGGATCCTCCTAATTGCGTCATATTCTAATTCGCTTTTCACGCTCGATTACGACACCCCTCACAAAGGAAACGTGACTCTCATCGCGGCCCAGCGAATAATGCAGTAGCACTGGATTGTTACATCCGTGAGGTACGAGGGTAAGGGGAGAGGGTTCCCCATTAAGAGAGGAACGAGTTTTAAAGTGGTGGTTCTGAAGACCAGCGCGGTTGTTAAAATCCAAAACGTTTAGTAACAAGCGCGGTACACTCGCCTGGTCCCCGGAGCTGGACTTCACTCGAAACTCTTTCGCAGCGCGCGTTAATTGTGTGGTCGTCCATTACGTTGAAGTCAGTCGACCGTAACAGGAATAGTTTCAATGACGTCTTCTTTCCTTCCTGTTTTTTTTTCTTAACTCGATAGAGAAAAGATATTTCTAACGTCGTGGAAACGAAAATAATTGACGAAGCGAATGGATTATATCGGTTCTATTTATATTCCTGCTTAATTTATAGACTATTTTTAGACACGATCGCCGAGAGTGTCTTGTGCAAATGTTACCGTGAGAAATCTTTCGTCGTATCTTTCCACAGAGACGATATTTTTTTAATTCTGCAGAAATCATAACTTTTTCAAATTCAAACTTTTTCAAGGTCTGATTAACTAAACAAATATTTTAACGTACAGACTACGTTACGATCTACCTTCGGTAGTCGCAATCGTGTTATCGCGTGTTCTCCAGTCGTGTTTTTTTAAAAAGTTGTCTGCCCGAAAATTTCTTAAACTTTCTTAACGTTTCTCTTACTACCGAGAAAAGTTCCCGCTTGTTGCTTGTTTCCAGTGGAAGCTGTAAAGATTAAACGAAAACAGGCAACACGGTAGGAAGTCGCAACAGGAGACCAAGTTCCTTCGACGTGGACATTCCGGTTAAGTTTCCGGTAAAAGAACATTTTAATGGCAACAAAGCCCAAATATTCCTATGATTATATTGTTTTGGTCTTGACACAAACTTTCCACGCGTTACGAAATGTTGAGTCATTCGGAAACATTTGGATACAATAAGCAAAGATTTTCCTTTGTTGGTCCAGCGAGAATGCAGCCACAAAAAATAAAATGCAACAATTTTCTTTGCGAAACCAACAAATACTTTCCTTCTTTCTTCTCTTGCTTACTTACCCCCTAGACGTGTATCTTCGAGGCAAGAGCCATGAATCTTAATGCGTCGGTTTACCTTAATTACAAAGTGTAAAGCCTTATCCGGCCTTTTATCCTATCCGCCTTTTTCTAACGCAAGATATACCCACTTTGTAACGTACCACTTGGAAAGCGTACATGCGAACCTTACATTTATCTTCCTCCATGCTTCAACCAGCTAATCTTCCTCGAGTGCTTTAAAGAGAAGGATGGAAAGAGAGTAAGGGAAATAGAGAGCAAGAGAGAGAGAAAGAAAAGGCTGTTTGAATTTCGCGTCGTAACGATAGCCGAATTTTCCGCTTGAAATATCGCAAAAGTGAAAGAGAGAAAGAGTGAACGTCAGTGCTCTCGGCAAGCGTGGAATAACGAAACGTATATGCATTTACGTTTCATCCGGATATAGAAGCGTTGCTGGATGTTCGAAGATAAATGAATTTTAATGGACGCCTTCTGCGTGCGTGTATGCAGGATAGAGAGTAAAAGAGCTACGAAAACGCATTCGAGCTGACCACTTTTCTTTCGGTCCTTTTTTCCCATCCGTTCGCCAAAAAAGAGGACAGAGAAATTTGGAAAAATAATCCAGAGACGAAAGAACGGAAAAGGAGAAAGGTGTAAAAGTGAGACCGCGAGAAAACGTTTAAAGACCATTTGTAGGTGGCACCGCGACAATGCTATCTGTTACGTCATTAACGCGGTTTATCGTTATTGATGAAGTTAAGAAATTTTATTACTCCGAGAAATGGTGCAGTGCGACGTTCGCGTTCGTAAATGGCGCCGTTACCGGTGAACGTTTGTGTGTGAGTATATCTAGAAGCTTGTATGCCTCTGTGTCTATCTCACTGCATCCCGCATTATATGCGTGTATGTACGTATATGTACATGTATATGTGAAACATACAACACAGAGAAATACATACATATGTATATAGAACCACAGGACGTACACACACACACACATACTGCGTCTCGCACTAACGAGGCTGTAAATTCTACACGTTGGCCCGGTAATGATTACGCGATATCACGAGTTAATGGGACTAACAGATGACGTTGCTTCGTGAAAAGTGCATCCGTGTGGGTCGTCCGTATCATCGTATGCTGCGATTCCCGCTTTTTTTTTTTTATTTATATTGAATTATTTTTATCGAGCGGTGGATCGAAGTTCTAAAGGAAAATCGTGCCGAGGGCTCGTTGGATTTTATTGACGACGTAAGCTCGAAGATCTTATTGTTAGTTTTTCTTTCGTTTTATTTTCTATTTTTTTTTGCCATTCTCGAGCGTGGAACGACACTTTCGAGAAGCTCGTAATGCCGGCTAAATGTCGACCATCGCCATTGCCATCAGAGTCTCGTGGTTAAAGCATTAAATGCAGAAAGTCGCTTCACCGATGCATTTCAGTCGACAAAGTTCAGCCCTCGTGTATATTCGCAGTATTTTTATTTGCATATACCGGCCGGCGAACGTGGCAATGTGCTTTCATCCGTGCAAGGATACACGTACGTACGTTCGAGGGAGAGAGAGGGAGATCGAGGTTACGGTGTTTGCCTTTAGCAAGATTCATGCAACCGGATCAAACCCAAAAACGAATGCGCATATCTTTCGAATACGGTGTACCGTTAAATCGCATAAAATATTGCTGATCGACTTTTCCACGCTTATCCCCGGTGACCCGTTGATTTTAACATGGGTCTACGTGATTCCAATTATCGATAAATATTCGACAAGTTTTTGAAGGATTAAATGAATCAAGTATTATATCGGTCTATGGGATTATAATAATCGTATCTCGTGATTCCTTCGATTATTAATTCAATGAAGATAAAAATAATTTATTTGAGTAAATTCTTTATAAAACGCTGCACGACATTTCAATCGTTTCTATACTTATTCTTAACAAGTTTAATTCATATTCGCTAAACCCTTATAACCGAGAATAAACCATAAAAAGTGTAAAAAGTGATGTGACAAATTTTGTCTTATAAAAGATTAAAGGCTTGAGTAGATATCGTACTCCGTAATTCGTGATAATTCGGATAAAAATAACGAGTAGTCGAATCGAAAGATAAAAAACACTTTAAAGCTTCTCAAAACTAGTAAAATGTTCAAAATAGATGATGAACAATAACGTAGTTAAAACGACAAATTTCATGATAAATCCTATAAATCATTTCGACAAAGTCGTCCTCACGATGACCTCATTTCAAACTCACGTAATTCATCATTTATATCAGTCAATTTGACGAGATCGCTAAGAGAAAAAAGTATTTTCATCCTCAAATTTCCTCGACAAAACCTTTTCTCTATGATCCAATTTTTTACTGATTACATTACACGACCAGAACGAAAGAAGTAAGAAACATTCAACATAACGTATTTAACGCGAATGCGAGCTTCCATTCTCCGATGGTTGAAGGGAGTAGGCCGAGCTTTGCAAAAAAGCCAGTACGCGCAGATAAGTCCCATGGCAAAAACGCATTAAACAACGGCCGGTTCTCTGCCAGCGGCAATAACCTCTCTGGTTTTCTTCTTCGACACGGCGTTTACAACGGCGGATGCCTCGTTGGCCGAGCACCACCACTGCTACGATCTACTACTACCAGCAACAACCACGAACACCAACACCACTGGCAGCCCGGCGGCAGTGCCCGTGGTATCTGTCGGATCGTATGCAAATCTCTTGTGGCTTAATTACGCGAACACGCCTACTATATGAGGTTTCAGATCGTACGTAACGCGAACCGGAACCCAATATATTTCTCCTGCGATAAGAAGAAACCCTCAGGTATAGCCTTTGGCTTCTCTAACGCCTTCTCTATCCCTTTTCCTCATTCTCTTTCTCTCTTTCATGGTATATGCGTGTCTCGAATCTCGTGGATTTCGCCACGTCCGCTTTACAAGTCTTTACACGGCGATCGTCCGATCTCTTTCTCTCTCCTTTCTCTCTCTTTCTCCTATTCACGAAACTCACCCTTAACTTTCTATTAAGATCGTACTACCGGATAAAGAGGCGGAAAATAATGCCGCGATTTGACACGCTTCGTATGATTCCTTACGGAACATAATACCGGTTCCTTGATCTTCCGATGACGAAGGTTAAACAACGACCATGCTTATCTCAAAAGGATGAACTATAGTGAAAAGGGGACAAATTTGACGGTTAACCGAACACGTTATTCGAGTTTCTGTGTCTCGAGAAGAGGGTGAAATTCGAAAACTCGATATTTCTCTCTATGGTTCTGTATCTTTCTATCTCTTTCTCTCTTTATTGATCACGGGCCAATCGTAATTGAATTTTAAACCGAGTACGTTGTAGAGTATTAATTTTTGTCGATTATTAGAGAGAAAGATAGCGAGAGGGTGTAAGGTCGATATATCGGCTACTATCGGCAAATCGCGTTTGCTCACTTTTATTTTTGGCCGGTTGCCCGTCGATAATCGGATCATCACTGGTATTGGTAGATAACCAGCTGTTGCGCGTTTTTAGCTTCCTACCTATAGTATGAAAAAAATGTGATTATTATTTTTTCGATCGAGATTACTCTCGGTTTGCTTATTTGCCTCGGGTGTTTATATTCTCTTCAAAATTGAGTCAGGTAGAATAACGCGAGCTTTGGTTCTTTAAACGTTATTATCTACTTTCATATTTATTAGTTCGAGACTAGGCTTGCTAGATACCACGTATTTTCTAAGTAACTGATTTCCTGCAAAACCGTCATTTAAAAAATTAAATACCGGCTGAACAAAGCTCTCCTTTTACGAGGGATTGACGCGACTGCTGGCTTCGTTAATCTCGTGGCCGGCATTAAGAGAAAAAATGTAAACTCGGTAACATAATTGTTGTGAAATTAAATGAAGGAAATAAGTGTAATTACTAAAAATAGAATTCTCTCGTCCAACTTCCTCTTTGATATATTAACTTTTACAAAATGAAATCGTAGATAATCACTTCGTTCGGAACGTATTATTTCCAATAGGATTTTTCAAATATAAGACTAATTAAGTCAAATCGCTCGGATTTTGAACTCTTTAGGGATTTATTATCACTCGGGACACGTTCGGTACTAGATAAGAGACTTTTATGATTAAAGAAGGAACGCGTTTGCGAGAACATTGTCTTGCAAAGTTAACTATGGTATAGGAGGTGGGGGGTACTACAGGTTGTGTACTCAGGGAGGGTGCCTTCGCCGGTTGGTAAATAAATTACGGTAACCGTGGCTGAACCAGTTGGCCAACAAACTATCGGAGTGGAAGGCGAAATCTAGCGAACGAGAATCAGAGAGAAAGTGGGGAGAGGTGAGGCCGACGGTGGATTTTAATCTTTAGTGAACTTTCACGACCCCTCTCTCTCTCGACGGTGCAGTTTAGTTTCCGTTGATATTGCGGACAAGAGCGATAAGCAATGTTTTCTCCTGGAAAACAGATTAATACTACAAAGCTACGTTCGGTCCCCCAGCGTAAACGATAATTGATTAACCAGACCGATGTAATGCTATTTCAATAATTACCCCTTTTCGTTCGATTCGTCGCTGGGATTACTCGGTATGTCGCGAATTAACTTTGCTCGGTGATAGTATACGACGAGACTTTTGTTTACCCGCCTATTAGGCTCCTCTCCAGTTGATTATGTCATTACAGGTATGTCGATTCGAACGAGTTTAGATCCCGTTTAGATGTCTCTCCATTTTGAGGACGAAAACAGAGACACGATCGATAGTTTTAATGGGTCGATAAATTCTATACACGAGCCTCTAAACGCATGCCTGTTAATAACTATTACAAATGTATTACTCGAAGCGATTTACAACTAACAAGCTCGAAAATGCTTTTTAAACGAATCAAATACGTTCGATACGACGAGAGGTTATCCTATACGGTTCAAAGGGTGTTTCACCTTTCGGAAATTTCATAGCGAAGGACGAGACACGGATTCGCGTGTGTGTATATCCGTGTCGTCCTGCGTAATCGAGCGAAGCTTCCAAGGGAAGGAGAAAGGATAAAGAGTGGATTAAAGGAAGGATCGATTTCCTCGTGTCCGACGACGAGAAGGTGTGTCTCTCGTGAAACGTCTAGTTTATTTAACTTCGAGGAGAAACGCGTTTCCCGATAGGATGAATTCTCGTTCGAGCTCTTACCGGCTCGTCCCGTTCACGACTTCTTCAAGAAGCTTCTTGGATTTAGCGAACGTATCGCGTGTTAACCTCGGGAAAAAATAAACGGCTGGAATTCTTCCATGTTTCTTCGAACTTTTATATATACCGATGCTTATTCGACGGTCGTTCTTATTTTTTAATTTTAAATTATATCTTTTAATTCTGATTGCAATTAAAGATAGTTAAAACAAAGTAAAATAGGGAAGAAAACAAACTTCTTCGCTTCATACATATTGTATTAAGAAAAAGTGAGAATCGTGCTTCTCGATGATGCCTACTTCGAAATTATACAGCGTTTATACCCTTATTAATGCGACTCCTGGCAGATAGGGTTGGAGATTGAGGAGGCTGAGTTATGATTCGACTCTCTCTCTTTCCTCCCTACTCCACTTTCCCTCGGTCCTTGGATGCTTTTGAGCCAGCACCGCCATAATGCCCCGTGATTAATCCCCTGGGGCACGAGCTGGCAGTATCATGGTGCATCTCACCACCTTCCAACCCCACTTCGAGCCTTCCAATTCTCTCTCTCTCTTTCTGGTCTACGTTGTACACTTACCACCTTTGTGTGCGGTACCGCCTCTCCACGTGGATCACTATTTCACGAGACGTCCGGAATTTTAATACGCGGTTTTACTCCCCTCTCTTTCTCTTTATCATTTTGTAACTCTCTTCTATCTCATCCTATCTCTCTCCATCTCTCTTTGGAGATGCCTTCCTCACCTCGGCACGTCCTGTGCGCGCCTCTCGTGTCAAAATTTATACACGGTCTTGCCTGCCGCCGGCTGATCCATAATTAGCCCGTGTGCATCGTACGGCACGGGTGGTTGCTCCTTTTCATGCTCTTCCTCCTCTTTCTCACTCACTCGCGGCTTCTGTCTATCTTTCTCTCCTACCCCCAACCTCCTTCGCTTTTTTTTCTCTTGCTCGCTGACGCGCCCAAAGGCCGTACGTTAATATCAAGCCCCGATTCTTTTTCATCCCTCTTTTACTACAAGGCTATTCCATGTGTGTCCTTTCACGCGTACACGTGTGTCACGTTGCCTTAAAGAGCGATGATGGTGTTTGGGATGACTAATGTAGGTATGAACGATTAGATAGGCTTATTCATCTTTTTGGTGATCTACTAAACTTAGTGTTTACCCGTGTCCCACGAGTCTGACTCGTGATAATAATTTTTTGACAAATGTAAATATGATTATTTATATTTATATTAACTTTTATCAGGGTAGAATGATTTTAGAACACAAATAGATAAAAGGATCCCACGTATAGAATGGATGAAATTAATTATTTAAAAATATTTTATTTAGTTTAATCATTTTATTTATTTAGTAAAATAGTTTTTAAAATATATTATACCTTTTTTTAAGATATATGATACAGAGGTTTGCGGAAAGTTATTTTTTTATCAAAAGCTTCGGATACTCTTTTATCCGGATCAATGTAAAGGATTGTTTATGTATAAAGTATAGTTTTAAAGATTCTATTATTCAGTAGATGTCACTTTTTCTGGCCCGGATATAGCCTTAGCTAAATGTTACAGCAAACGTTTCATTGAATCGATTAATACTTAGTAAGTTCTGGGTATTTTAATTGTAGTGAATAATATTTCAATAGTCACGTATTTTGTCTTCTATAAAATTAAAAAAAAATATCTACCTACTCCAAAACTATTTAAAAACAAAAAAACTTGATCTAAATGAATAGTTATTTAAAGCCAAAAATATTACGTATATCAGTGCATATAAGAAATAATTTGTCTCTTCTTAATTAATAACGAACAAACATGAATATTCCAATCACCTTTTATACACTACCAAGTGAATCGACTCTTTCTCCAAATGGCTTCGTGAGAGAGCACATATTAGTAATTTTTTAATATTCGCATCTGTCTTAAACGAAAATTGATATCAGTGTTCGCTCGCTTATGCCGTACCGTTTTGCCACGCTCGATCAACCCGTTGTTATTATTACCGATAGAGCGAGGAATGAGGGGTTAGAAGAGTGAGAAGGGGAGAAGGATTAATTACGAATGCACCATATGATTTATATTAATTGGTGCACATGATTTACTACCTTCATATTACTCGCATAAAATCACGACGTATGACAAAATATCCGCGAGGAGAGTGCCATAAATTAGCATTCATCTCGTCGGGCTCGATCGTTTGCCACTGCACTCGGAATATATCGTAATTAATAATACTCACGCTCGCATCCGTCATTATTATGCCGCGAGAACTCTTTTTTTGTCACTTTTTCGGACGGATCGAACGAGGATACTTTTATGCTCATATTTTTAAACGCCGAACTAACGAAACGGGCGTCATCGTAGTCGTCCATTGTCGGGAAAACGAGGTCCTTGCTATTTCTGTAAAACTCGCGTAGCACGATTTCTCTTGGCGCGAGGAAATTCTCGCAATAGTCTCTCTCTCTCTCTCTCTCTAGCTATACGGTAAAAGCAGATTCGTTAGGCGGTATAAGCTGTAATCGTTAGCATGTCTGGGATTAAGGGTTGGACAGGACGAGGTTAGATGGTAGGTGATTAAGAATTCAGTGATATACACGGACATTGGGCAAGCGCACCTCGTTTCCCTCTCTATCTATCTCCCTCTCTCTCTCGGTTATACGCACACACACACCTATATGGACCTACACACACATTGCCAGTCTTCCAACTTCCTGCACAATCGGTGCTAGCGCACCCTCCTTCGTTCATCCGTCTGTCGGTCTTTACGAAAGTGGAGAGAGACAGCCAGTGGGAATGAGTATAAGAGAGACAGAGAAACGCACGAAAACTGGTAAAATGTCCGTACCTGCGACTTCCTAGAGACGCGTTATATTTATACGCGAGAGGAATTAATTCGGCGCCAAGGCGAATTAACTTTCTATGGCGTCATGCCAGGCTCACAGTCTGTTGATCCGACGGAATTTAACCGCCATTGGATGTAATTGAGGCGACTTCTGTTGCGATGGTGGTCTCCCATCATCTCTCTCCCTCTACTTCTCTTTCTCATTTTCACCGGTTATGGATACATCGTTCAACATTTTTCTCTTCTAATCTGCACGTAAGAACAACGAGATTGCGAGTGAGAAAGAGAGAAAATAGAAAACACTGTGCGATTAAATTGCGGTGCCTCGTCAAAACTTAGAATGCAAGATAATGAAGATGAATTGAGAATTTCACGGCAATTATAGGGGGAAGGTAAATAAATGGTTTGCACGTAACGCGCGCGCCAGCTTTCCGCCGTTCGTATCTCGGACGCGTTGGTCGGTTTCTCGGTTGGTAAGCTTCGAAGAAGCAACGCGCTTATCTCCGACAACGTTGAATACTTTAAACTTTCTGATTATTATCGTTAACCGTGGACCATTATTGTAGGTTTTTCATTTGAACGTGGATTTCGAAGGAAATTTTCTTTGAGCAGGATTATCGGTTTACTCGGAACGAATTTGCTTTGACTACCGAAGATCGTCGGATCGGGATAGAGATGATTTTTATACTGTTATGCCGTTATCTGCTATTATGTTGAGTCTTAAAAGTAATTGTCATATCGTTTATATTATAAAGGTTGTTGAAAAAGGGAAGAAGTTAGAAACCAATGAATATATGACAAAGAATTATTTTTATTTTAAAAAAAAAAGACAAAAATCTTCCTTTCTTTGACAAACTTCTTTTTTTATACAATAATATTAAAATCATCTGGATTCTTTTTGGAAATTTGTCGATTCTATACAACTTTCTCGGTAACACGTAATTACTCTTGAAAAATGATCTTACAAATTTTGCAATTTTATAAATATTTTCTCCTGGCATCCGATAAAAAGCAGTTATTAATAAATTCCACGATACTTGACGATTTTCGAATATCCATCCATCGAAACGGGATTAATATCGTACGAAACTTCTTCTAACCCGTGGAAACTCTTTCGAACGTATTTTAACGCACGATTTATCAAAGAACAGTCGTGTTTTCATCGATGCAACGAACAATACATCGAATTGTAATAACTTTTGTCCAAACATAGTAGCGTCAAACGAACCACCGTGCGTCGGGTTTTCGGTCTATCGAATTCCGTGGCGTAGGAGAGATTCTCGGTCGCGAATCGAACGTCGATTGCGGTCCGCTGATATTAACACCCTGTTACGAGTTAATAATTAGATCGTCCCGCGTCGGTCGATTCTAGTTGTAACCAAATTTCAAAGCATACAAAAGCTAGCGTGGCTTGCGGAACGTTCGCTACTGTATCTCTCTTGCTCTTTCATATATACACAGATATACAGACTCTCCTCGGTCCAGAATGGCCGAACAGTTTGATGTTGCGTAGCTGACAAGCAAAACTGGAAGGGTAGAATTGATCGATTACAAAGGCAACGACGTACAACGGGGAAGCTACTAATCCTCAAAATGGCGATAGCTATCTCTCTTCCCTATACCTTCGACGTGTACGCGAATGACGAGTTTGTTCCTGAGGATACAGAACTGATCGAGCTTTCGATACAATGTGATCGCGATACGCGTTCGTAAACGACATAGGCTCTCCAATGGGCTAAATTTCCCGTGGTTGAGTATTTCTTCTTCCGTTTTTGTAAATTGAATCGACGGCTTTCAAAATTGCAAAAACCGCGGCATGCTTGCGTTCGCGTACCAGAATATACGTTGACTATGTATATGAATGTATGGTTAAATACGCAGACTCGTTTGACTATTCGCTTATACGGTGCTGGACAAAAGTATTGAAAGACCATTTAAAATACAATCACTTTTTTATAAATGAACTAAATGGCACGAATTTTGACAAGGACGTAGAAGAATTTATTATACATCGTGATTCTTTTTTGTTCGGGAAAAATCAGAATCTCCAAAATTATAAAGAAAGTAAAAAGCCATTTTTTAACTTTTTTTATCCGAGCTTATAATAAAATTTAGAAATTGTCTTTTGCAGATTTCGGTAGGATATATGCATATTATAAATTTCATCCAAATCGTTTAACGTTGTTCTTTGTAATTTTTAAGATTCTAATTTTTACAACACAAAAAAACTAGAATGTATAATCCTTTTATGTTCTTGTCAAAATTCGAGTCGTTTGGTTCGATTAAAAAAAAAGAAATTATTCTATTTTAAAGGGTGTTCCTAATCTTTTGTTCAGTATTGGATATAGAAAGGCAGATTAATTCGATCGCGATGGATTTTTCAAATTTCACACTTTTTATTCTCTTTTCTACGATTAAAGTTTTATCATTCGGAAACGAAAGCCTGCTGCTTCATCGAGTAGTAGTAGTAAAATGTAAAAAAGAGAACGAATCTGGAGTGCCGTGGACCGAGTGAGAGATAAAGGGAGAGACGGAGAGATAGTCTTTGTCAGAGAATTAATTGGAAAACGCAATGGATTATTGACAAGCATAGATTCGCGGCAAATAGTGTGGACGTGAGCTATTGAATATTGAAAGGGTTCAATACGAGCCGCTTGTCTATTGGTGCAGCCTCCAAAATCTTGCTTAACTTTTCACGAAAACCATCACGACGTCATTCCCTCGCTCTTGTCGTCTCTTTCCCTTCATCTGTCCAGACGTAACGATGCTTGGCACATGCACTCGTTCAAATAGAACTTTTCATACGTTCCCATTTCTTTTTTTTCGTTATTTGCATTTAAAACGATCGTTTTCACAAAGAATTATTCCTCATTTCAAACGTTTTATGATACCCTTTCCAAAGTTTTTCTACAACATTAGTAATTATTAGAAAATAATATTGACCATTCGGATTTCAAACAATTCTTTATATAATCGACACATCCGGCATGTTTTTGCTTTATTTAAAAAAAAAAAATTCCAAAATTCCAAATTACTTATGAATTTTTTAATTTGATTTATCCTTAGCTACTTAATATTTCGAAGCAATTTACTCTACGTTTTTATAGCATTCCCTATGAAATACAAATAGCTCGCATAGTATTTT
Organism: Ancistrocerus nigricornis; assembly: GCA_916049575.1. Taxonomy (NCBI): domain Eukaryota; kingdom Metazoa; phylum Arthropoda; class Insecta; order Hymenoptera; family Vespidae; genus Ancistrocerus; species Ancistrocerus nigricornis. Next base: position 38,507,139 of record OU696664.1, read on the forward strand.
CTTGTCTCTTTTATCGTTATTGATCGCCATCTCTTTCGACACTCGTGCGATCGATCGCACGAAATCCAGAGAAAGAGCGAGTGTGGAATAACCACCGGATGAATTTGATTCGTACGAACTCGCTAAAAATTTGTCAATAATTTGATTTCAGATAACGGTGAGCGTGTCCCCTGCATGACAACGGGAGTACCATCAACAGTGAGTGAATCTTTTATATTAAATCGACTTCGTAAAAAGGGGTGGGGGAAATATGCACACGGTCGAAAAGCACAGTTTGTAAATCTCGTGGTTTTTCGCGGCGACACGCTAATGGACGTCTTTACCGATCGTTTATTTCTCTCCTAGTAGCAGAGAATCAAATAAATGTCACTTCGCCCGACGGCCATCGTCGCGGATTCGCGACGGATATTTAACGTCGACATTGAGAAACTCGTCTCGCGCCTGGGCATCGTTCTAACCGTGTGCTTTCTTATTACTGCTTCAATATCGCTTTATTTGGAGCAAGAAAACAGTATCTCTTCGTGTTCCGCGTCATTTATTTGCACGGGGACTGGGAGAAGAGAGCTATTTCACGTGTTCGATAATAGTTCTAGAAAATGTTTTAATCCTGAGAAAAAATGGAGAAGGAAATGTGGACGTGGAAAAATGTCTTAACTTAGGAAGTTATATACAGGGTGTCCCAAAAGTTTGATTTCACCTTGATTTATAATAGTTTTGAATAGTACACTATTGAATAGATAATTGTAGTTTAGAAAAAAATAGATATTGTTTGAATATGTGACTGATAAATTAAATAATAAAGTAGCTAATGGTTTTTTTAAATGCTGCTCTCGTTTAGACAGCCTTATGGAGTACAATGATTAAAAGTGAATTTTTATGTCTTATTCTACGTATTGTTACGAGAGTGCCATTACGAGCTATTATCGTTTCTCTGCGAAAGGTCGAGGATTGTATTAGCGAACGAAAGGTCTTTGTCTTCGGAGACCAGCCGTAGAGAACAGACGTGTTTCGACGATACGTTTCGAGATAGTAAAGAATTCTTATCTGCTAGATATTTTAATAGTTAATAATTTTAAATAATACGTGGTTCTTTGTTTCTATCCATGATTGCAAATATGTCATAAATGAATGATTAAGAGAATCATAAATTAGACAAAAAGAATAAATATATTCAATGAATTTAAGATTTTTCAAATTAAATATTTTTTTTTAGTTTGTGAATTACATTTTCTAAAGGTTTGTTCATTTTAAACAATTAGAAAGATATTATTAATTACGAGAAAATATTCGAAAAATTCAGTTAAATCATTCGCTAATACACTGTAGTGTATTGAATATGCATACACTCGTGTATGTATATGTGTACATGTGTAGTCTCAGCATGATATAATTTGTTTACATTGTGCATGCGATCTTAACCCCCACTAGCAAAGAAAGAGCATGTCCATGATTTCTTTTCCGATCTGTTATTCGGTTTATTTGTATTCTTGGAAACGCACTTGACTCATACCGGTGGGGCTTCTTCGCCGAATTTCAAGGAAAAACAAATAATCACGAAGCATAACAATTTCGGATCAGTTGCTTCCAAACGCTCGAAGCTTTCCGATCGTCTCGTGATATCTCTACGTACTTCTGAATCACTTTTATGTGCCGTGGGTTTACAAGAGAGTGGATTAACCAATTTTGTTTTCTGTTTAACGTGATTTAAGGTAATAATGAAATAAATTAATATTTTTATTAATATCAGTACTTGTTGATTTCTCTTTAATCAGCATCTAATTACGGTAATTTTTAATACTAATATAAGACTGTTTGACAGTGCTGAAATACGATCATTGAATTAGTATGTATTATAGTAATTTTTAGTCAAATCTAATTTACTGCGTTATAACTAATTTACTACTTGATTAATCAATTGCAGTAAATATTAAAATTATCATCTATTTTACTTTAAACTGTAATTAGTATATTATATAATTTATAACTATTGAACACGGGTCTCTCGAGGCCAGGCATTTGGGACACTATAACAGATGGTGAACTATAGCTAGATGTAGGTACATATAAACCGTTTCGTACATACGAGAAATGTCGTTCACATTAGTTATTTCGGTTATATTTTTCTCATATACTAAGCAACTTTAACTAATTTTTCTTAAACCGTGACTTACGTCACTTACAAATACAGTTAATAGTTCTACAGTTAAATTTTCATACTTTCAACGTGTTTGATAAAAAACAATCATCTATATTCCATACATTATCGCTCAATCAATGAATCGGTCGACTCTTGATAATCGAACTATTTTTTTCAAGTACAAAAAAACCTTGGTAGATTTATACATTATACCGGAACTCAATTTAAAGTCTTCCCTCTACCGAGCGCTTCTCCATAATCAAGCCATCTAATTATAGGACAGCACCTTCCAACTTCTTGGAGGAGAGAGAAGTTTAGTTCTTACAATTAGCTGGCTTCGAGCTACATCGTTGAGTATGGCGAACCGTGAATCTTATTTCGCACTTAATCAGAGTAATTGCTAACCACCGTTGCTCGCCACGGAATTTTCTCCCTCTCGTTCCCCTTTTACATTTTTCTGGTAGAATATACAAAGATTTAATTCGTTAAAAAAGTCACACGCTTCGTTTCAATTTTCATTATCGATTCTCCCATCTAATTTCTCTCGGTCATTGTTTATAAACGACCGGTCGCTTAATTGCAATTTTATTGTCACACTCTAAGAACGAGTTATAAATTCGCGCAACTCTCTCTCTCTCGCAGTGATCAAACTTTTCACAAAAGTGGAACCAGCGCAAAACCCGCGGTCTCTTTTAACGAGTTGACCCGGTACAGTTTTTGTTACGAATGTTTGCTTCTCTTCGATGTTGGCAAAAAGATCGTTAGCGGATTCCAGAAGTGCTATATCGATATTGCTTATCGATTCTAATTTACTGGAAAGTCATTAACGGATAAAAACTCTACTGAAATACGTTTAACGGTAACGCTGCGTGTGTCTCTTTCCGTCTCCTTCTTGCTTTTATCATTAGCAGACGCGTAAGATTAAAAGCATTCGTCTTTGCTTTCCCGTTTAATGCAAGAGAGCAAAACGAGAAGCACTTTTAATTTGGCCTCTATTAGAAGCATTCGCGCGAATCTAACGCAATTTCAATGCTTTGGTATGAAAAAAGCCGCTCTTCTTAGTACCGCAGTTCGAACAATAAAATGTAAATTAAATTTCGTTCACCCGAATGAACAAATGCAAATGGCACGTACGCGTATTTACCGCGTGCCGAGTGAAAGGGGCATAGGAAACACGAAATTTGATTCGTACGTAGAACTAATTTTAATATACGTATTACAAAAGGTACGCACGAGTGAACGGGCTACACGAAGATAGAGACAAAGAGTAAATATCGAGGAGGTTCGCGTTTTCAAAATTATTCCCGATATTGCCGAATGGAAATAGCGTTAACGTTGTTTTCTGTCAGATATGCGAATTAGCGTTTCGATCATTTGCTATTGTTTATCGCATATCGATCGAAAACGTACGAATACCGTAACGGCCGTGCTGTTAATATTTGTTATATATTATTTATTGAAATATATTTACTTGTGTTCTGTTTGGAGAGGTGAGAGATTCTATCGAATTCCCTAAGCAGAGAGACTTTCGTTTCTTAATCAGACTCCATTCGATTGAGTCGTTCGTGATGTTAAAAATTTTTTTGTTTATTCATACATTTTTTTTATATAACATACATTTTGATTGAATATCTTTTTTATGAAACGGCTACACGCTGTAAGAAATAATGTCGAAATAAACGAGCGAATTGAAAAGTGATTATTTATAAAAATTGTTGAACTATAGAGCAAGTTTAGAGGTTTCCTTTTTATTTAACGAAAAAATCAAACCATTAGGCTTGATAGATTAGTGAATGTCCACCTCTTCTTTCCTCCCTTTTTTCACTTTAGGCCTACCCATCGAATACATAGAAATATATTTATATCAATAGCTACATCGTACAATAACCACTAAGATATAAATAATAAACAAAAAAAGTATCGTTTTAAAAAAATCACTCAGTTTCCCGTTGTATTTCACAAAAAATTAATCTAAATGACATACATTCGATTTAAACGATAACTAACAAATAGACGAACCAACGGTAGGAGGAGTCTTTCGATCATTTATCGTTCCCATTTATTCTCATGGCAAACCGTTAATAAAGCATAGTGATTTTCATTCGAGCAAATTTCGACGCGCGATGTCCGGGCTGTGAAATATATAGTAGGTACAGGTATTCCCCGCTAGTAGTGGTATTTTCGTGAGGCTACACACGCGAGGGTATAATTTAATCATCGATCGTGCTATCGTACTCGATCGCGAGTGCCACTACCACCACCATCGTTACCACTACCAGGCAAGCATTATGAAGCGAGCTTTCTAGGGAGAGCTTTGCGGTGTGGCTTTCGGTACTCTCGCGAGCACAGCTTACTCGAATCCCAAAAGAAGAAGAAAGAGGAGGAGGTCTCAAGGTAGAGAGAGGTACACGAAGCCCTGTCATTATTCTAATACGAAATAACGGGGCTCACGTTATCGATTCGACTTAATATCCATCGTCGAGCGGCTTACAAATTGTTCGCTCAATTTTCACGAAGAAGGACCTCGCGAGCCTTCGTGAAAGCGAGAAATTGAAGCAAGTTCGAGAGAGATAGTAAAAAGAAGAAGAAGAGTCGGAAGGACGAACGATGAGCGGAAGAGAGCTCTTATCGAGTAGAAAGAAGGAAGAAAGCTATAAATATAAGTCGCTAGTCGACGAGTGGATCATTAAATCGCAAGCAAAGCAATTACATCGATCCTCCTCTTCCATCGCTTTTCCACGGTGTTTATTTAATTCGCCGGTTGAAAAAAAAATTGTTCGAGTGGGCGTTCGATATCGATGAGGTCGAGAGGTCACACTTTGTATCCTCTTCGCGACGCGACGTTGAATCCATCGAGTCGGTGGCAACGTCGAGAATAAAGAAACGAAGGAAGATTATGGTTAATAGTAAGAATTCTTTTGGGTTTAAAGAAGAAAGAGAGTGAGAAATATCTTCTACGATCGGACGAGTTTCTGCTTCTTGAATTATTTAAATCGTCTCGCGGATAAAATCTTCAATCGTATTTTGACGGTCGTTAAAAGCGTTTCTCAAGAATAAGAAGAGAGAGAGATAGTTCGTTTCTTATTATTATACGGCTGATTGGAGAGCCAAGAAATTATGTTGCGTAGCTTTCGTTCAAACGAGAAATGCGATCGATCGCGCGTTAAGAATAGCACTAGTGATGGGACCGAGTAGCTTGGAATCGATGATTCTTGATCGATTTGATACCCAAGTACTTGGTAGAAAGTATCAATAAGAATCGAAGTCGTAAGTACTCGGTATCAAAATTTCGATTCGGATACTACTTGACTAGTATCGAATCACCCAAGTGCTTGAACCGAATGATACCGTTCGATTCTGCTTGAAAAGTATCAATTCCTTTTTGATACCTCCAACAAAGACTCAGTAGGATCGATTCCTGTGCGATTCTCCGGCGGAAGAATCAAGCACGAATCGATTCTTTCGGCGGCGCGAGGAATCGATCCGTGCTTGATTCTTTCTGCGGCGGAGGAATCAAGCACGAATCGATTCTTTCGGCGGCGCGAGGAATCGATCCGTGCTTGAGTCTTTCTGCGGCGGAGGAATCGATTCGTGCTTGATTCTTTCTCCGGCGGAGGAATCGATTCGTGCTTGATTCCTTCGTCGCTCGAAGAATCGAAAAAGAATCAGTTCGTGCTCGATTCCTTTTTCGCTCGAAGAATCGAAAAAGAATCAGTTCGTGCTCGATTCCTTCTTCGCTCGAAGAATCGAAAAAGAATCAGTTCCTGTCCGATTCTTATATGAAATTAAAAGCATCGATTCTTCAATGGGAGAATCGATTCCTGCGTAATTTTTATATGAAGTTAGAAATATCAATACCTCTATGAAAGTAGGTATGTTTGAATATCCGTTTGATCTTTCTATGAAGTTAGACGAATCGATACTCGTTCTTTTGCAAATCGCTCTCGTTACTTATGTTTATAATTTATTATAATCTTTTTTATAATATTTTTTATGCTAAGCAAAGAGATGTGCACAAGATTTATCGATCTCTATTAAGTAATATTTAGACATTACATAATACTACCTATATATCTCGATACAGTCGGTAGTATGTGTATATATATATCAATTATATTTATGTGTATATGTGTATATAACAATTATACAACAATTATATTATATTATATACATATATACATAGTTATGTATACATAAATACATATATAGATATATAGATAGATAGATAGATAGATAGAGAAAGAAAGAGAGGGAGAAAGAGAGGAAGACAGAAAGAAAGAAAGAGAGAGGGAGAGAGAGAGAGAGAGGTCAACGCGACGTTCCAAAACAATCATCGGATCGTAACGCTCCAAGGACGCGTTGACCTCTCTGTCTCTCCCTCTCTTTCTTTCTTTGTTTCTTTCTTTGTTTCTTTCTACGACGCTACCTTCTAGCGAATACACGCGCCGACCGTCGCCCCCCGCCTCGCGCTCAGTCACTTTTTCTATAACACCATCTTACACTGTAGCCTCATGCTGTCGCAAACACACAGACACGCTCACGCATTCACACAGACAGACACACATACACACACACATACATACACGGACACACACACGCACGCATTCTCTCACTCTCACCATCGTTCTCATAAAAGTATACTAAATATATATATATCATTTTATAAACAATAGTAATTTATAATTAGATAAATGAAAGTAATTATATTTATGTAATGTATAAATATGTATTTATGTATACATAACTATGTATATATGTATATAATATAATATAATTGTTGTATAATTGTTATATACACATATACACATAAATATAATTGATATATATATACACATACTACCGACTGTATCGAGATATATAGGTAGTATTATGTAATGTCTAAATATTACTTAATAGAGATCGATAAATCTTGTGCACATCTCTTTGCTTAGCATAAAAAATATTATAAAAAAGATTATAATAAATTATAAACATAAGTAACGAGAGCGATTTGCAAAAGAACGAGTATCGATTCGTCTAACTTCATAGAAAGATCAAACGGATATTCAAACATACCTACTTTCATAGAGGTATTGATATTTCTAACTTCATATAAAAATCACGCAGGAATCGATTCTCCCATTGAAGAATCGATGCTTTTAATTTCATATAAGAATCGGACAGGAACTGATTCTTTTTCGATTCTTCGAGCGAAGAAGGAATCGAGCACGAACTGATTCTTTTTCGATTCTTCGAGCGAAGAAGGAATCGAGCACGAACTGATTCTTTTTCGATTCTTCGAGCGAAAAAGGAATCGAGCACGAACTGATTCTTTTTCGATTCTTCGAGCGACGAAGGAATCAAGCACGAATCGATTCCTCCGCCGGAGAAAGAATCAAGCACGAATCGATTCCTCCGCCGCAGAAAGACTCAAGCACGGATCGATTCCTCGCGCCGCCGAAAGAATCGATTCGTGCTTGATTCCTCCGCCGCAGAAAGAATCAAGCACGGATCGATTCCTCGCGCCGCCGAAAGAATCGATTCGTGCTTGATTCCTCCGCCGCAGAAAGAATCAAGCACGGATCGATTCCTCGCGCCGCCGAAAGAATCGATTCGTGCTTGATTCTTCCGCCGGAGAAAGAATCAAGCAGGAATCGATACTTTCACAAAAGAATCGAGCAGGAATCACTTTTTCGATTCCTGCGACTCAGTATATTAATCGATTCGGAATCATTTCTCGTCGGCTCAGTTTATCGGAATTGATTCGGAATCGGACCCATCACTAAATAGCACTCGAAGATGAGATAGCGAACGAGAGAGAAGACGACTTTCGAGTTCGACACGATGCTTTGACTTTCTGTGGTCGCACCTCGTTAACGAGACCTATTTCCTTCTCTCTCTTTCGCTTTGTACGCGCAACACCTTCGAGTTTCAATGATAATTGGAATTATAGAAGATAGGTATCGGTAACTCGTGCAAGCGGTAAAATCGTGTTCCACGTTTCTCCTTTGAAAATTGTATCTACTCCGGTGTTCTTTTCCGGATACTCGCGTTTCTTTTTATTATATCGATAGGAAGAAAGGCTGAGATAAAATAATCGTTCAATTTTCGGTATACGGACCAACTCTCTTGGGCTTATTTCGAAATGAATCGGAAGAAACAATTTGATAATTTTATAGAAATCCTGTCAGACGCATACGGTGGCTTTAGTTGGTGGAACTTTTATCGTAAGACGCTAAGAACGTAACGAGTGAAACAGAAAGGAAAAAGAGAGAGAGGGATATCGACGAAAAGGGGCTAACTCCTCCAACCCCTTCGAAATTCTCAGCAAAATATCGACGCGATTCCGATAACTTATGACTCCTGCTGGTTCCAGTTCTACCACTTCTATGGTGATTGCCTTTTGTTACGGTTGAATAGCGTCTGCGGGTGCCGCCACCCTCTCCTACCCTCTTTTACTCCGTCTGGTCCATCTAGGAAGGAAAACGTTCCCTCTCTCCTTTTCTCTCTCGCTTGCGTTAAACTCTTTGCAGGGGACAACTTCTTCCATCGGACCAAAACTGACCGCAGCTGAGTAGGCAGAGAGACAGAGAAAGAGGGTTGACTGCATGTACAGTCACCTCCTTTCCTGTCAAAGTTTATGTGTGCGAGAGAAAGGCAAAAGTAGATTTTATGTGAGTGATCGTCGGTGAGAGTAAAAGAGAAAAAAAGCACAGCGTGAACCTTCCAACCTCCGTGAAATTATCGGGAATAAAGTTTAGGTTACTCCTTCCACCTTTCTCTCTCTTTCTTTCTTTCTCGTACAGAGTCGTTTCGATTCCTTTCGCGACGGAAGTGGCCGACACTTTCTTTCTTTCTTTCAATCGTACGAATCAGATTTAAACTCGAATCGTAGGAGAATTGAACCACTTTGACTTCGGTCCTACGACTCTCTCTCTCTTACTTCGTACACCGAAGAAAAGCGAGTGCGTGAAAATTAGAGCGTGAAAGAAGGGTGATCGGTGGGAAACGGCACAGTCGAGATTTTATTCACGAACGGATTCAAATTCACGATTTCGTACTACTTTTCCGACCAGCTTCGAATTACAATGGGACAGTTTGAAGGATGTAAAAATAATTCTTCCAGATCGTTGGTAATTCGTCTCTCTTTCGTATTTTCTCTCAGGAAATTGTCGTTATCGTTGACTCTGGAATCACGTCGTCCGCGTAACTTATCGCATTTGTCGCGATAGTGACGGTGAACACGGATCACCCGTCGACGTGCTGACGCGAAAGTGTCGCATTGAATATGACGCTGTTAACGTCACTCCTCATTTTCATATTTCCCGCCTACTACGTTCTCGACTCCTAGCGTTTCGCGATTATCGGAGAATGCACGCATCGTTATACTATACCTACTCTATGTTCGTGTTAGTATTTAAATACGTGTGTTCTAATACGAATGTATGCATCGTCAATTGTCACGAGAGAAAGAAGAATAATGGCAAGAGAGAGAGGAGAACGGTTAGAGGATGGATGACAAATACAATATTCAGAGGCGTTTATTTACGCAAAAAGAGACTCTCGAAAAATATAAAATGCAGCATGCGTTTTCTGGCCCGCGTCGTTTCATTTGACAACAATCGCAGCGGTATTCGTTTTAATCCCGGAGACAAATTTGATCTGGATTATTTATCGAACATGTCAACGCCTCGTCGCGATCTACCACGTTTTATCTCGTACTCGTTCAAGCTTTTCTCTTTCTCTACCTCCCACCAACTCCCGTTTGAACGCGCATTTATTTGATCGTTAACGAATTTTTGTCGGAAAATACAAAATAAATGTCGTTCGAGTCAAAACTTCAATGAGTTTTTCTTAATAAGAACGGAAATTTATTCGGTTTTTGGATCGATGAGGGGTAGGTAAAAATGTAAGTTTTTGTTTTATAATTGGGAGAAATCAAATCTTTCTCAGGATAATCGTCTTTGTTTTCGAATTCCAGCTTAAAGTTACGCGCAAGCTCGATTTTATTCATTCATTCGCTCGCTCTTTCTTTCTTTCGGTCTTCTCTTTCTCTCGCATGCGACCAATAGCATTCCTTCGTTCGGCGTAACAAAATTAAATTCTCCGTTGACGGATCGGTAACCGCTGCATTCTTGAACGCGCTCGTTCTACTCCTACCACTCGTCTTCTTTAATGAATTTTTTTCGTCCACTTTTTATCCTCGCCGCGAAGTCAAAAATGAAAGTCGACTTCGTACGAGTCCCGTTCCCGAATTTTCTCGCGTCTCCAAGTTACGGGCTTTAATTAAACTTAATCGCAGTAATCCGAGCGATCGGTTGCACATTTTTCGAATCGTATCAAACGTGGCTTAAATCGTTTGAAAATTTTATTCAAGATATATCGAAATTCTTTATAGAAAAATGTTGATTCGATCGTAATTTTAACACTTTGTGGAACACTGATCTATATTTTGATCACTTCTATACTTCTTTTTCACAAGTCTGATTTGTGTTCGCTTAACCCTAATTAGCGAGAATAGGCCATAAAAAGTGGAAAAACTGTGTGGAAAGTTTTGTTCTATGAAGAGTTAAAAATAAAAATTATTGTTTAATAAATATGTAGGGTTGCAGGATAGGTTGCATTGAATTTTGAACAAATCATTATCTTCCATTACACTTTTAGACACGTTATCTAGGAAGTGACTTGAATCATATAATACAAAAACCATTGTAGATCTTTATATTTCGTATAAAAGTCTAGATGTACGTGTATTCGTATCCACTTTAGAATTATTCAGAAACAGTTGAATTAATTAATTTGAAATTCGGACCAAAAGTTAGATTACCTATAATGGGGAAACTGATTTGTAAAAAAAATCTTTTATGCGAGAGAATCAACTCAAAGTTTGTGAGAATAATGCAAAGTGGTGCCAGAAAAATATATGAAATACGTCAAAACTTTTTATCGGGGCAATAAAAAATGATATACGAAGAGATATTGATATCCATTTTATCGTTGGAACGGCTAGATTGATCGACTTCAAATTCATACCAAATACTAGATTACATACAGTGAGTAACCAGCAGCAATTAAGGTTTGACTTTCGATTTTAAAATAACGGACATTTCGATATTAAAAAAAAAGTTAATAAAAAATCGCATACTCGATGTTAATAATACAAATTTATTAAAACTACGTAAAATATTGACCACGACAGGGTGGTCTATACAGGGTGTCTGGTTTGAAGTGTCTGAGCGGCCAACTACATGTGCACAAGTATGACTTGAGTCGAAAAGTCTAATGAACTTTTTCAAAATTCGGCTTATTTAACGAGTTATTAATTAACAAAATTTGCGGAAGAAGGCGGTACGCTGGAGCTCGTAACTAGGTGATAGACGAAGCAGTAGGAGGAGTGATCCACAATAACCAATAACAATCGTCGGAAAGTAACGCTTGATCAACGTGTTTACCTATCTCCCTTCTCTCTCACTCTCTCTGTTTCTCTCTACGACACTCCCTCCCGCAGGAGGCTCACGATGACTCTTTGTCTCTCTTTTTCTCGCTCGCTCTTTCTACGACACTACCTTACCCCCTCATATGATAAATAGTGAAAAAAACAGAGAGAGAGAGAGAGAGAGAGAGAGAGAGAGAGAGAAGAGGAAGGAACGGATGAAGAACGTTAGCGCGAGCCTCCATCGTAAGGTAGTGTTGTCGAAAGAGTGAGCGAGCAAGAAAAAGAGAGACAAAGAGTGATCGTGAGCCTCCTGCGGGAGGGAGTGTCGTAAAGAGAGAAACAGAGAGAGTGAGAGAGAAGAGAGATAAGTAAATACGTTGATCAAGCGTTACCTTCCGACGATTGTTATTGGTTATTGTGGATCACTCCTCCTACTGCTTCGTCTATCACCTAGTTACGAGCTCCAGCGTACCGCCTTCCTCCGCAAATTTTTTTAATTAATAACTCGTTAACTAAGCCGAATTTTGAAAAAGTTCATTAGACTTTTCGACTTAAGTCATACTTGTGCACATGTAGTTGGCCGCTCAGACACTTCAAACCAGACACCCTGTATAAATAAATCCACCTAGAATACCTAAAAAAATATTGGTTGGGAAGAATATTTTTTTATACATTTTTCTATTTAACTTTCGAAAATCAATGTAATGCAATAAATGTGCAATAAAAACAATATTAGTTGTGTGGTAAAAAACCCCAATGACTTTGATAGCTTCGAGCAAAAATAACCTTGGGTAAAAAAAACATTCTTGCTAAATATCTGTCCATTGACACCACGAACGTCACGTTTCTACATCTCAATAACCTAAAAAAGATATTTACTTGGCTTTATTAAAATGGCCTACCCTGTATACCACTTACACCTGACAACCACTTTACCCTCTAAGATACCAGTAAATTTCGCAATACCATGCCTCTAACGACAACCAATTTCCATGAACGCGTCCTTCCGGTGTTCGTTAGTGAGAAAAATTCATTAGGGTAAGTTCACGTCGAGCTGCCGGAAGTATCAAGCGAGAGACGGTCTTCCCTGCGTGTACCTACATACGCATTATACATATACCTCCATGTATCCGTGTGTTTAACCATGTGTACGTGTGCACGGGTAATTTTGCATAATCGTTGAGGGACGAGAAGGAGGAGAGTCGAGGAGGGTCAAAGCGTCGGTGGTGTTTTGGCGCGTCGCTCGACGCGTCATCCCGCGTTTCACGAGTTCATGACTTCAATTAGCGGCTTTAACGAAGTCACGATTATGAGATGAAAGAGGGAGAGTGCGAACGAACATGGGTAAGCAAGAGAGAGAGAGGGTGGAACTCGACAACAACGTAAAGTGCACTTTATCGCCCTCCACCTCTGAAGATCTCTCTTTTACTTTTTTTTTTTTTCTTTTTTCTTGTCGCGTGAGAAACACGCGGTGTGTACGGAAAAGAAAAGGATTCTCTTCTCTCTCTCTCTCTTTCTTTCTCTTGGGAGGTCTTAAGAAAAGCCGCGGACATTTCTCGCGCGGAACTTCTTTGACGAAGTTACCCTTCCGGGTTGCCTGCCACCACCGTTGCTAAGTTTTCCTTCGTATAAACTTTTACCTTGACCCAGCGGGCAAGACGATTGCGAGACACGACGAACGATGTGGTACTGTATATATATCTGTGTGTGTTATGGTGGTGTATATGAGAACGGAAATGGGCAGTGAGAATACGCGCAACTGGTTGGACCCGCCAACTTTTCTCCGACACGTGAGAATTACAGATGCTACCGGATTGCGCCACCAAATGTCTCTCCGCAAGCTCACCCTCTATCTCTCTTCTTGTCTTTCTTTCTCTCTTGCCTATCTTCTCGTTTATTTTCAACCGAACACAACGAATGAAACTTCTACTTTCGTAGGGTTCCTATCGGGAGAGTACCTACCGCTTCGAAGATAAAATCGATCGCTTTTAAGAAACTTCTTCTCCCCCTTTTTTTTTTTCCTTTTTTTAGTTATCCTCCCAGAGAGACGAGGATTCCCGTAGGCCAAACCCAACGTTCTTCTTCTATTTGAGATCGTACGAAGTTGTTCTAATATCGGATATCGGATTAAAACGCGTCGTCGTCGCTGGATATTTGTCCGTAAAGTGGGAATCGGATTTTCTAGAGGTTTTGTTTGCTCGTCGTTCGAACTTTGGAAGATTGAAGAGTTTTTGGAGGTTCGAGATTGTTGAAAACTTTTGAATCTTCGCTGTCACGATTAAATGATTATTAATTATGATTTGTTATGTGTTTGTGATAGAATGCGTGAGATAAAGGTTATAAAAGGAGGTGTTCATTAACGAGGAGGGAGACCGTTGTCATCGTGATTAATGAAGAACGCGTGAACGTTATTTATATGCCATGAAGTTTGTCTATGGAAGCGCGTTGACGGAAGAAGAAAGCGCGTTGACTGTTATGCGTGTACCAATTTGATATATTTCGGGGTGTACATTCTGAGGGTCTGTTCATAAATTTGATGCATAGTCAAATGTCTCTTTGTCGTGACAGATTTACTTTTAATGCAGATTCGGTCTTGGCTGACAACAGAATGTAACGTTCACTCATTGTGCGATGTAAAGACAAACACAAGAATATTTAAACAAAGATTCTATCGATTGGCTACATACTTCTTTTTTAATAATGATCATTTGAAAGTAAATTTAATTTGTATTCGTTGATATAACATATTTGGTTTGTTATTTTATTAATTGCCTAAATCACTGTCATATACTCTTTACGGGAAAACGAATTGCTCCACTTAGTCAATTTTTAAAAAATTTTCGTATCGAAGCATTTATTGGATACTATGTTTAATGAAAGATTTTTTTGTTACTTTTTGATTAATTGAAATAATCGATTTGGCAAATGAACGGTTTGAATTACGTATCAAATGCATAGATATGATCAGAAAAAAATATACGAAAAATCATGTTACTATGTTCTACATGACATATTCATCATTTTCAACAAAATTTTGATAAAATTCGATCAAATCTTCTGATAGGGAATCAATTCAACGGAATGAGACAATACCTATGTAGGTGATATATTATCATTGATGCGTGGAAAACTGTTGTTTTATCAAATAATTATATACAGCATAAATTAGTTGTTACCATTCAGCTAACCGTAAAATTATTAATAATTTAGTTGATCATTACGTAGAATAACAATAAACAAAGCATTTTATATACCTCAGTCTACCTCGGTCTTTTTTGAGCATTCTATAACAACAATTTAACATATCGGATATGCATAGATAATTAATATTCCCAATTAATGTACGAAATTTAATATAACTATCTTACTAACGTCGAAAGCTATTTTGTGAATTGGAACGCATTAGGATGGTTATTTGCAAAAATTTGATGAAACGATACTCATAAATTACACTATCATTATTGTTATCATCATCGCGATACGTCATTGTCCGTTAATGTCAGGTTATCGGATTAAAGGGTCGTTGAAATTCTCGAACGGACTTCCGAGAACGTGGCGATTTCTCGTCAAATAGGAAACCCGAGATTTACAGAGGCCGCGATAAATCAAACCTAAGATGGTTTATATCGTGGGGGTTCACGGTATAGTAGCCTCGTGCCAAGAACAACAATTTCTCCGGTGCCGCGAACGTTATAGATAGTTTTGTCATTCGATATCTGCCCTTATGCCAAGACGCACGCGTGATATTTGGCCGCGGCGCGTGCTACGAGGTAACGAGAGAGAGAGAGAGAGAGTGCACGAGCAAATTCTCCTCGAAACTTCGTTCGTCCTTCCTAAACTTCGTCTTTCGTATCTATATACCCTCGTGACTCACAAGTTCTTCCCCCCACTCTACCTTTCACTCTCGTTGTACTTCATTTCTGGTTGTTTGCGAGAGCCAAAATGATTTTGAACGAATCATGTGAATCCAGTTTAACTCTTTTCTTATTTCAAGTGTCAGGTTTTAATAATCGTTTGACTTTTATAAGTTTTTTTTGTTAAGTTAACTGCTATAAACAGGGTGATTTATGTTTTCTTAACCCCCACAGTAACAACCTTTTTTTCAATTATTACATATCTTAATTACTTTGTTTTAAAGCAATATTTCGTACTAATCTATTATTTTTTATCACACTAAGCCAACAATAACAGTAATAATAATTGTCGACAGAGAATTAAATTATTAGAACGCAATAAAAATGATTTATTATTAACTGTCCTCGAGTATTACCGCGGGGGTTAAATTTCTTTTTAATATTCAACCTTGTTAGCGTTAAAATTCACGGTTGCAATCTATTAAACGTTAATGCATGAATCTTGCGAATATTTAAATAGCCTTTCTCTCTCTGTAATCGTTAGATCCAAATAGCAGGATACTAGAAACCTTGGTGAAATATTTCCCGTTTTACCGCGAGAATATCTCTCTGTATTCTGCATATTTAGTTCATGCGATAGAAAGGGACAGATATAGAGAGAAAGAGAGCGTCGGATAGTTCGCGAGTGAAAGAGACGGAGAAACATATCGCTTAACGCATTCCCGAAGTGAATATTTGTGCGACTGCCAGAAGTGAAGAACGGCCGATTTACCGTTCGCAACGCGTCAAAGCGCGAATGTATTCGCTCCGCGAAAGATGACAAGCCAATTAAAGCAGAGTCTCGTTGAAACTGGTTCTTACGTGGACGTCTTTAGCGTTCGTCATTGATCGAGTTTAGGTGTCAGTTATTGGTACTTTCTCTTAACAATATCGTTGGTATAGAGGGAAAACTCATTAATCGTAGTCGCTTTTCATTGTCATGTGTTTTACCTTGAAAGTAATATTAAGAATGACGTTGTTTTTGATGCTTCTCACAACGTATTTTGTTTAAACTACCCCAGTAGCACGAAATATTTAATACATATGTATTCAAAACAGATATTAGGTTATTAGATTATTAGACATTAGATATTACATTAGATATATCTAACTTTTTTAAACTACCTACTGGGAGATTGCACTTGGTGAGTTTTTCTATGAATTCGAATCAAATATTCAAGCTAGGTGGCACAATAATTTTAGAACGAGGAAAAGTGCACTTAACGAACCGACTAAGCGAGTAGTTGCGTCAAAGTGGCCGTGAGCCGTCAAACTTTCAGCTATTTCTCAAAAATTATGATGACTCATGGAAAGATAAAAAAAGCTGCTGTTAACGAGTGGTATCATCGAGAATGCAAAGAATAGACGAGTGGCGTATACGAAACGTGTCCTTTATGAACGTGTATCGAGGGATGAGAGTGTATGTGTAAGCGAGTTAGCGAGCGAGCTTGCACGGCTTGCTTGCACGGGGTATCGGTTAGAATTTCTCAAGGCGTGCAATAATTTTAGATACCGCTGCCCATAAATATCTCTCAGGCTGTAGGTAATTTTAGTTGCAGTGTAGTCGCCTCTCTGAATATTTCGCCGAGAAGGAGAGAGAGTGAGAGAAAGAGCGAGAGAATGGGGAGGATTCGTTAGCGAGGCGCGAGCGTTTTAAGTGCCTCTCTCTACTGCGAAACTATGAAGGATGAAGAAAGAGAAGGATAGATAGAGACTTTGTGAGTGGAAGCATAATCAATTATAGCATCGTCAGATGCTTTTTTCTGGATCGAGTATGGATAGGTTGTATAAAAGAAAAGTTCTTATGATAATTTTTTATTATGAGAAAAGTTTTTTCTTTTTCAAGTAGGTATACATACGATTCTGTACAAGTAGTGAATTTACAAAATTATGTTTCGTTGCTTGTCAGTACAAAACTTATATTGAGTTATAAACAAATTAAGATTTGAAAACTAAATAAATTTCTTAATGTTGGATTGAACGTTGACCTCCTTAGATATTTAACGTAGTTTTCTTTATATTCAAAACTCAATCTAGCATTTCTTAGAATGCATACGTAGGACCGAATACCTCGTAGTCGAACAAGGGTCCTCTAATCTTTGTTTACATTATGCTTCGGGTTTGGACGCTGCTTGCAGTTCTTTATACTTCTATTCACTCCTCCAGCGATCGTACTAGCCTAAAGACGTTTCTGTTTCATATAAGACGACTTGTTTTATATAAAGACTAGTACATTTCATTACCCATATCCTAACACTTAATTTAAGTTCGAACGTTGCATAGATATTTTTTCAGCCACTGTATATCTCTTCAACCTCATTGGCTAAAAGTCGTATTGGAAGGGATTAAAATTGAGAATTAGTAATTCCTTGAACATATAAAAGTATACCTTGGAATAAGAAATATTCCACTTTTCTCGATTGCTGTCGTAAATTCACATTAGACAGAGACCCTGGTAATATACACGCACGCACACAAGTATGTATCAAATCCTAGAAATGGCAAAGGAATCGAACTCTCTTTGATTTTTACGTATTAAATTTCGTCGATCGATTCGTGTCGATATTGGTTCTAGAAAGGTATACGTTTCATTCGTCATAAAAATCGAACTCCATTCCGCCTAACTAATCTTTACGTACTATATCGGCTAATCGATCGAGAGGACGAAAGTGGCTACTTCGTGGTATGTAAAATGAGATTGTAAATCGTATTGGAACGGTGATATACCATTTGGTAGATACTCTCTCTCTCCATCTCTCTGTTTTTCCCATTTTATCCACATGTATTCCGCAATCGCGTACTCTCTGTCCTTCTCGTTTTTCTCTCATTGCTCTCTGCATGGCCGCTGTTTGTTCCCGCCATTTTGCCATATTATCCGGCAAATGCAATTCACTGAGGCGTTTACTTCCGGTTGCTGTTATGACGTCATTGTTCGCCCGCCGCAAGCGTCGAGACAGAAACGCACGCGCGGTGGCGCCGATATGTTGTGTCGGATTTCCTCGCTAAAACAGCGAGTGCAGTTCGCGCTTTACTCGTACCGATTGTCGAGTTCGATCGCGTTATCGACATGTACACTGCATCCACCCCTTACCCACCATTCCCCCCTCTTCTCTCTTTCTTTCATTCTTGTGTCTCCCATTCGAGCCTTTTGAACGGTCGGCCCACGCAAAATTCTATTTAATTTTATCGCGTCATAGTGAGGAGGAAATAACGTGTCCGCCTGTTCCTGTTTTTTTGCGAAACCCTCTTTTCACCTCTTCGCAATGCAGCCGCATGAAATTTGTTCATAAAACCACAGCGAGAAAGGAATGAAAAGAACGAAGCTTGGAAACGAAGGGACGACACACGTTTCGAGTTTCCCGGTACTTTATTCGATTTCAATTGTATCGAAAAACTCGTGCTATCGACGAATATTTCGAATTATTGTTATTATCTTGAAATGAAAATTAGAGCGATTCGAAAGAATAGACATTTTTATTGAATGGAGAATAGAGATTATGAATTATCGAAAACTAATTATCTTCGACGAGATAGAA
Organism: Ancistrocerus nigricornis; assembly: GCA_916049575.1. Classification (NCBI taxonomy): domain Eukaryota; kingdom Metazoa; phylum Arthropoda; class Insecta; order Hymenoptera; family Vespidae; genus Ancistrocerus; species Ancistrocerus nigricornis. The sequence goes on from OU696664.1 coordinate 38,526,120, forward strand.
TAATTAAGTCATTAGATACTTTTTTTTGGTTTTTAAATTTTACAATTTTTATATTTCAGACGTATCATGCTTTATATCGGGTTTTACGTAAGGAGATTAAACGATAACGAAGAGTCCTTGTTTAATTAAGTGCTTTGTTAAATGCACGATAGGTCGATTATCTTGATCCTATTCCAAGCTTTTTGACATTTATGCAACTCGGATTGACTCTCTCTCTCTCCCTCTCTATGTCTCTCTTTTTCATGAATACATCAATAAAATCCGAACGTATGTAGGTGTGTACATCAATCACGGGTACATCGAGCGTCCATCGCTAAAAGCTCGCATGGAAAAATCGAAAGAAGAAATCCTGGTGACGCGTAAAACGGAAAGCTCGCAACGATTTATCGATAATGTAAACCCATGGACTTTTTCCCCGGAAAAATTATCTAAATTCTAAAATCGTAGTTGTATTTTTTTGGAATAATTATAAACATTCGTCTATTTTTTTTTTTTTTGTCATTTTATTTTTATAAAACTGTCTCTGTATTTAGAACTCTGTAACTAAATACCGCTCATATAGTTCTACCTCATTTTATTTGTATGATTTAATAATAATTAATGAAAAAAGTATGTTATCACAATCGATAAAAATCTAAAAAACTAGCTATATAAACAAATTTATTTGCATTTTTAAATAATTTTATTCACAACTAATATAATTTAATAAATAAATTAAGAATGAATTTTTCTAGCTTCGGTCGGCAGGTGTATACTACACTACTCATTTATTTAACCAAGTCGAACGAACACGGGTCACGTATCCGTCGAGTATAAACACTTGGAATACTACTCTGACTCGAAGAAAGAGAGAAGTCGAAGTCGAAGTATTCGATTGAGCCTTTTGTTTCATTCGAGAGTGAGAGCGATAGCCATAGAGAAAAGATCGCGAGTAAGAGAGAGACGATAGCAAGGAGGTCTTCGCGTTATGTGCCAAGAAGAATGCGCGATTACGTGGTGACAATTGATCAAAGTACTTTCGAGAGACTTATTTGTGGAGGGTTCGCGACTCGGTACGAGACGTTGAGACCGAGATGACCGAGAAGAGCCAGATAGAGAGAAAGAGAGAGAAAGAGAGAGTGTATTATAGCGTGGCACAGCTGTGTGTAAAGTTGGAATGCGGCGTGTGGTGTGCCTTGGAGGAATGACTCATGAAGTGCGTGCTAAATTCAGACAAGCTGCTAGTAACGGCGAATCGCCGACGTAACGTAAGAGCGTTTGTCAAACGAGACGATCGCACGCGCGCTTTGGCCTTCTTCTTCGTCTCTTTCACCTCTCTCTCATCCTCCTTTTCGTCGGACGCATAAAAGCAAAATAAAAAAAAAGTAGGCGGGACCCGTCTCAAAGCAAGACCGAACTGTCCGAACTGTCGTTCTCTGTCATTAAATCGTTACCGTTATTGGATACAAATTATCGTTGGAAGCGATACGTCTTGGCCACGGGCACTTCGCGTGATCTATGATCTTTTGAGATACATGAAACGATGGTGGTGATGGCGACGATGATGTTTCTTCAATTTTATTTATGCTCCGGTGGGACAATCGTTTTAGTTTTATTTCACTCGTGACGTTAAGTAGCGTATTTTTGAGAGGTTGGCCCGTGGGTCGAGTGTTTAGAAAATAAATTAGGTTTTTTATACATATTATTTGTTTTCTATATTATAAATCAGTCATATAATGTCGTTTATAGGTATTTGACCGTTATGGTAACACCCGAGGCCTGTGAGGTTCGCAACCTTTTATGTTTTCCTTAATATTTTAATATCTACTATCTTAATTAATATAATGAATAGTTTTTCTTGCGTTCTAGTAACCTAATTCTTTCCTAAAAATTATTAGTACGAAATATTGTTTTAAAAAAAAGATAATTAAGCCATGTAGGCCTGAGAGGTCTTGGGTGGGCAGTAAACGACAAAAAGAAAGAAAATATTTCGTAGAATACCTATATATTAACGTGAAATTTGTATAACATTCTTTTTGAACCGTTTATTTAAAAAATGGTAAAATCTTTTTCATACTATTCCGTGAAATGGTTAAAGATAAAAAAACCTATACCACTTTCAGAATAAACGGCTTAATTATGTATATAAATGTTCTATATCACGAAGTGAAGTTTTCGAATTCACAATACCTTCATAAATGAATATTCGTACCATTAGTATTTCGTGTATCTCGTCTTCCCCAGTTATCATCGTAAAAATAATGTATAGTCCGTAATCTTAATAACTTCCGAACATAGCCAAACTTCGTACTTCGCATTAAATTAAGAGAAGACAGAGCGAGTTTATCTCTTTATTAAGAAATTTCATTAGCTAGAGATATATCGTTCTATTCGTTCGTTTCGCATTAATCACCCCTATACATTGACTCGTATTCATTCGTTCATTCCCCCATTAACACAGACAATGTATATTTCTTACCCATAAATATCTACCTAATATTCCCTAAAACGTGCTTTTATATAAATATCGGAAGATTAATCATCCGTAATTCGAATAAGCGACGAAATGTAATCATACTCTAGCATCACCGATACTTAGTATTTAGCAAAAGTAGAGAACCATCGTTTTTTTTGTTTTTTTCGTTTTCACAGAGACGTTATAACTTATAAACAGCGTGATACGAGAAGCATTCGCGTAATTAACATCGAGCTACTAATTGAGCCCGGTCTAACGACCGAACGGAAGAAGGCGATCGAGCTGGTGGATCTCACCGTCGTCATCAAAACTTAACGGACGACTAGGAGGAGACCTTACTCGTTATCGTTGCCCCGAGTATTACGTTTATTTCGATTAAACGAATAATTCGCGGCTGGGTAGTAGAAAATTTTCATAATTAATACAGATATACGCTCGAACGCACAACCGTACACCCGTATACCTACTACGAGAACTAATTAGGTGCCGTCCGCGTATCCAATTAGCGTGTAGTGCTAATAATAACGTCAACAAATAAATAATTAACAACTTATTTATTTTGCAATAGCCACGACTGCCTACGGGGCCGTTGTACGGTAGACGACGTAATTAAATTATCGATGTACAATGGACACGCGAGCCGTTACATTATTGTCTATGATATTTACTGGTTACCCCGTGTTGGTACCTACGAAGCGTTCGAATATCGTTATCGCTAACCGTATTCGAATTTATCCTGTGGAAAGAAGCACTCGCATTACCGCTTTATTAATTATTATTCGTATTTACCGTACCGTTCGTTCGTATCATACGCTAGAACGATAATCGAATTTCCTGTGAATTACGAAAAAAAGTCAATGATATTTTTAGAAGTACCTACGTGAAAAGATAGAGATGGAAGGAGGTGTAGAAATAATGTTTTCTTTTTTTTTTTTTGAAAACACAATCCCAGCAAAGTTTCAACAGAAACGATTCTGGACCAGTTTCCGGATGACGTTGCATAGTTATCGAATTAATGATTGAACCGGAAGGTACTTATCCCGGATTAAGTTACACGCTCCGTTATGTGTTGCGAATCGTTGTAATTGATTTAATTATAGAAAGCATCGGACGGGTAGCGAGCGAGCGAGGTTGAGCTTCCAACTTAACGTAACTAATCCCAAAGCTCTCGAAATACATCGTTGACGTGTACTTGTTGCGTCCGCGGATTTCGAAAAGTCAACGAATCGTCCGAGATTAGTTGGAATTGTCGTGCGGGAATAGGAAGATCTAAACGAGATGGTGACTCGATTTCGGTGCAATAACGAGGACGCGAATTTATCGTGGAAATATAATACCGAGGGTTTATAAGAGGGAAATGAAAAAATTATGAGGATATGGAAGGACGTTTTTAATCGACTTTTTTTATGCTTTAGATGCAAATATATCTAGAGTGAGTCTCAAAAATATTTGGACTCATTAATATAATCACTTTTTTATTATTGAACCAAATAATTTAAATTTCTTCAAGAAAATGGAAGGATTAGTTTACTAGACATCGTGAAGGAATAACTCTTTTTCTTTTCTTTGTACTTTAGAAAATATCGAATTTTTTTTTTTAAAGAAAACACGATGTCTATTCAAATTGTTTTGTTCAATAGCAAAAAAGTTGCTCTACTTTATAAACTGTTTGAATATTCCCGTGAGTCACTGTAAATACTGGTTGTTCTATAGTGGCAAAAAATTTAGTTCGCAGACAAATGGCTCGTGATGCAAATAGAATTTCGATACGTTATCGCATTGTATATATCGAGACTGACGAAGCGTCGTCGGATTAGAGAATCGAGTACTATCTTCTGCCTCCGATCCGAGGATCGTGAAATTTAAATGAGAAACGAAAAAAGTTGTCTGACCCATTTTAAATAATCGAGAGATCGAGGAATACACGGATCTGTGTAATTTCGGACATTAAAGGGCTAGCATTAAATATTTGTACGTCTCGTAGTTGATAATCGCTTTTACAATTAAACCTCCATACAAAAGTTTAAGACCACACGAATATATCACGATTTCCAATTTGTTATAAAACAAATAATGTAGGTAATTAATATTAGAAACCAAGAAAAAGAAAACTAATAATTTCGTTGAAATTTAACCATTTACAACTCGTTCTTTAAATATTTGGCAAAGAGGTAATACAGCGAAAGTTACAAAAATTGATAACGAAGAGCATAGACCGACGATGTTCTTGCTCAATTATAGATAACTCTTATACTTATGCCTCATTTTTCATATTTCATACTCCATCTTATTAGCAATATTGAATAATCGTGTTGTTCCTCTAATAATTTCTTCATCCAATAATCCTTTCCCTTACGCGTAATAACTTCATGCAATAAATCGATAACCTCGTTGCACACAAAAATAACCGTATGAATATATTAATAAAAATATGAACAATACATTGGATCCCACGAACTTTGCTCGTGCACAGTCCATATTATTCTTCGCTCGTACACTACAGGGTTAATAAAATATCGAGGAGACCGAACGTAGTCACGTCGCGTGATCAAAGAGTAGATGTATTAAGGAATTTACAAGTAACGGGACGACCGACCACGGCTAGATAGTATAAGAAAAATAGAGAATGAAAAAGTAGGAGATATATTCCATATGGTTGCACACGTCCGATAACGCTCGCAGTCACGTTCCTACGTAAGTTTATGGATATGTAGATCGAGGAGAAGTTTGCACACCTCGTCTCTTGTCTAACCCGAGGCCTCCCTTTTGCTCTTTTCTTTGGCTTTCTCTTCCCTTAACCTCCTACCAAATGCTCACACGAGAAAGAGAGAGATGTATTTACATGTATATGTAGGAGAATATTTCCGTCGGTAGTAGGTACGCGTCGGCCTGGCCGGATATATCGATGCACGAGAGTAAGAACGGCTGTTTTTCGAGCTCGAGGGTAAATATTATTCCGCTAGCTTTTCCGCGTTGGCTTTGCTCACGGCACTCAACGCGCTTCGAAAGCGCGTTTCTCGCGTTTTCATCGACCTTCCGGTCAAATTTACGAGCTTCTACCGTCCCTTCTCTAGCCCCCTCTCGCCCTTTCGTTAGATAATTCACATTTGTTACGAAAATTTTGACTAGGTGTTATCGCGTTAGAAATGACGATTTTGTGGATAGAATAAACGGTTTTTAAAAGTAGGTTACCGAAAAGGGTTAACGTCTTCGATATTATGGTTATGTTCATAAAATTGAACGCTCGTGTTGTTCAGTGCTTCAATATTGGTGCCCGCTTGCGTGCCGTTTGACGACAGCTGCGTTTATGGCCCTTTTCAACTGGTTATTCGCGGACATAATCGTATGGAGCTATGATATTGTCGGTGCACGTGATTCGGACAAGAATTATGGTTGCTCCTATTTCTTTATCTTTGTGTTTATATTCCTTTGAGACTTGAGAAATTATTTTACAAAATGAATGGGTCTTATCGAGTTTGTTAATTTTGAAGTATTCGAATGAATACATTTTTGTTATCTTTGTTGCATAAAAATTTGGAAAAAATATCAAGTGTCATTTACTATTTAAATATTTTAAATAACAAGGACCGCAAGAGATTACAATATAATTCATTATATTTTAGTTGCAATTGCATGTAATTACATAATTACATGGTTACAAACAGTTAAAAAATGTTTGAAAAATATAATTTTGAACAAAGGATGTACACTATAACAATTTCAGTAATACCAATAATAATAATAATAATTATAATAATAGAATAAAAAGGAATACGATATAGAAACGATAACAAAAGCTAACGCGCTCGCGTGGGAAAGAGGAAAGTAACGCTAATTTATTGAAATTTCATTTCGAATTCAACCGAGAAAGTCTGCGAAAATTCGTATCGATCGAACCGGAAAACACGAGAGATATGATAAAGGAATCAGCAAGGAATTTCTATGATTCGTCGCCTTAGCGAAGCTCCACGGCGCGTATCTACTACGGTACGATTATTACAGGTTAATTCGATGTGTTCGCCACGGAAACACAATTATCCTCTTGCTATTACTCGAAATCGCTCGATCATAGCGTTTCGATAATCGAACCTACGCATTCGAAGAGGAAAAGGGAAGGATTATTGCTCGTATGGGTTGCATCGAACAACCTCGTTCGATCTGCCGCTTTAGGCTGTTAGAGATCTGCGTGAGACGAGGGATGAGAGAGAGGAAGAGAACAATTTTATCGCATTAAGGTAAAATTGTGTGAGTACAAAAGTGAAAAAGATGTCGAATGAAATGTAATTGAAACGAAAAAAAGTTAATTACTTTAATGTTATCTTTGTTTTTAAGCATTTACCATCAACTTCTATAACAATTCGGCATACTTTTATGCATTATCTATTGTCTATTGCTTCTTTCTTTCCGTTACGTTTTTTTCGTTCAGAATAATATATATAATTAGCAAACCTTTGTTACTTTTTCTCTAGATTTATTTTATTATCACCAAATTTTTCATTTAGTATATCTACCTTTACTTTGTCCGTCAAATATTATCTTAACGCAATTTCAAGCCCTGGCTATTATATTTCAAATAAAAATTTAAAAGCGAGGGAGAGCGAAAGATATTAAAGGAAAAGAAAAAAAAGGGGTATTATAGGTAAAAGTACAAAGTGTAGAATAGGAGAAGAATGTTAAGAGGATCGGAATTGCGATAGAGGCGTGACTGGGCGACTGGCCAGCCGCGCTAATCGCACCGCATTCTTGCGCTTCGCCGCTTGATAGATCACACCGCCGAGAGAAATTAGGCTAATGCCTTGCAATCGATGGAATACTTCCAGATACGGGGATCCAACATGAAAGATTGGAGTAAGTAAACGATTCTTTAATAAAGTCTCCCGAAACGAGTAAAACAATGACGGACAATATTTTTTTTTTTTCGATCCGATAAACTTCTCTTTTCACTTGTTTTTAAATTCCAATCTCATCGGTTGGAAAATCGCTCGTGTAACGAACGAAGATATACGTTCTTCTCTTTCATTCTCTCTTGATTTTCGTTGATGTTACCAAAGATCGGTCGGTTTCGAAAACAAATTGATTCGTTCACCCGGTCGAAAGTAATTAAATTGACAAAGTGGCCGTATCTGGTCACGGTGCATTAGATGACATGCACGGGAACTGGACGCGGACGAAGAGTAACGTGTAACGACGTAATTTTAATCTCCGGCAAGGTGGCACAGGTTTGACGATTTATGCGGCTGCCTTACCGCGAAATTCAGTGCAATTAACGAAGCGTCTTAACGCGTACCAAATAGAGTAAAATGGGCAATGGGTATCGCACTTAGTCTCTCTCTCTCTCTCTCGGGAGAGAGGCTGGCCCGTTCGGTCGGCCATTGGACCGGTTCCAGAAGCCGCTTGTTAGTTTATCCGTTCGTCGTGTCGCTCGGCCGACTCGCATTAGCCGGCAAAAGACGTTCGGCCAAAATCCGGCCGAATTTCGTGCACGATCGTTAGTCCGCCAGCCTCTATCTCTTTCTGCTTCTATGGTAATTAGTCATTGTATCGCGTTTGCGCGTACGTGTCGTATAATTCGTGACAAATTTTCCTATTTATACGTTTTTAGGTCTCCTTCTTGCGCTCGTGGAGGAAAAGACGTGTTGAGAAATTCGTGAAAAGAATATTTCGTGCTAAGCTTGCGGTTCGTGAGTTCAGATTTTTCTTGGGTGAAAATAATAGTATGAAGTGGTCTAAGAGTTTTGAAAAAGCGTTATAACGCTACTGGTAATATGAGTTTATACGAGATAAACTTGTGGTTTACTTTATCTTTCTCTCTTTTATTACCTATGGATGTTATCACAGATTTTTCAATATTTCATACTTATTACGATATTTCACTCGTATTAAAAATTCTACAAATTTTTTCCCACCTTGTTTACACCAAAACTACCGTAACGATTAAATTAATTGATAGGTACTTGTTTGGTTTTACAATTTTTCGAATAAGAAAATACATTTTATCCATAAAAATGTTATTCTACGAATCTTTATTAAGTAGGATAGACACGATGGACAGTATTTCTGTTTAAAAAAGGAAAAAATGATAGAACCGAGTTTAAACTCATTTGCATTCTCGTTACAAAAAAACGAGGATGGAAAGATGTACAAGTCGAGTTAATTCGTAGGACGATTTCCAGGAAATATTTCCTAGAATAATTTTATCGTCTCGCGAGGATATTATAACGCGAGATCCATTCTCCGTGAAGGTAGATAGGTAGGTAGCAGGAGGTACACAACGAATAGGTTGCTTCGCTGAGAAGAAGAAGCGTAGTAAGAGCGATCGATCTTCCGGTTATACGCTCGCATTTTTCATCGCGAATCCATTCACCCCTGGACGTCTCCATGCCGCTACGTTTAGCGATCGCCCAACGCGTCACAATAATTTCGTTCTACGCCCGAGAGGCGTTTCAAAACTTCCTACCTCGTGTTTCAAAATAAATTTCCATTATGCTTAGTGCTACAAGCGCGTGGCAACGAAGCAACAAACAAGACGTCACTTTTGACGTCTACGTTACCCTAGACTCTTACGATCGCTACCACTTTTCCATACTTCACTTTGTGTCTTTATCTCGTCGTTTACGCTTTGCATCTAGAAATTGAGTCATACCGAAAGTAAGCACTTGACTATGGAACGAGCAAAGGAAATCGTGATGCGTGCCGTTCAATGGATCTTACTATTCTCGCATCGTATCTCCTTTGTAGTCTGAACGTTCCGATCGATCGGGTTAACACGAGGTTCTTCTTTGAGGAGAGAAGGAGAATTGTTTTACCGTAGTCAGACAAATTTCAATTATTCAAACATCTCGTCTTTCAATCAATCGAGTTCATTCGAGAACGTTGAATGGATGTTCACGAGGAAATTTAGTAGCAGGTGGGTTAAGTGGTTACATTATTTTGACGTTCGGGAAAATTTGTTTTTCTGGTTCCTTAAATTCTTTTATTATCAGTAAATACAATGTACATTAATTAATCTATTTACAAAAAATTATTAACAAATTGTGGAGATATGATTTTTTTCTGTGGAAGGCTTTTTCCAAGACGGTGGAGGCCGTAGTATCGTCAGCTCGTCATGAAATGAAAAAAGAAAAGATTTTATTGTAAACAAAAGCGATAATTCAATTTTTCTTTTAATTGCTAACTTGTTAAATATTAAGTAGGCAGAGTGGTATAACTACAGAAACAAATGTGGGTTGACGAGGGAAGAGAAGGAGGGAAAAAGAAAGAAAGAAAGAAAAAGGTAGGAGTCGTTCTAATAATGAATCGTAATATAAAACGAGCCTTGTTATGCTCTCTCAACGCGTGCCTCGTTCACGAGTGCTGCCAAAGACCCTCCACGCCGTTATTCCAACAATAGAACCGTACAAATCGTATCGATTCGGTCGACGTATCGTCGGCTTCCCACGCATCCCCTCTCAAAAAATATCACCTCATCCTTTTCTACCTCGGCACCATCGTCATCGTCGATTAATTCAGCATCACCCTATTAACCTCGGAGTCTCGAGACTGATGATAAATCGTCTCAACATCGTTGAATATCCGTCTTTTCTCGATCCCTCCTCCTCTTTTCTTTCTCTTCTTCTCAGGCAGCATCTCCGACAAAAGAATCTTTCTCATCTCGGCAGCCGTCCCGCGATTTGGTTTTCCGCGAATCGAAAACTCCAGCTGAATCATCCCCACCCAAGGTCCTCCGTTCCCAGTCACGTTTCCCCTTTCGAATATAACGCTCGAATATCGCGGCAGGAGGCCTCCCGTCGTCTTCTCCTTAGCGAGCCACCGGTATGTGTGTGTCTGTCTGTATATGTGTGGTCCAATAAAGGTGAAATTGCGAAGCCCAAACACGCGGAATATACGCATTGATGTTTAATGCAAAATTCAAATCGTCCTCGAGCCGTCAGGCAAGCTGCGAGAGCAGGCATCCAGCAGCGGCATCGAGCTGGTTCGAAGATATCCGTGGGTCGCTTTCCCCTTCTACACCCGCCTCGTCCCACACACAAGCCGGCCCACTTTCGGGGGTGCGACGATCTCCCTAGGAGGAACGACGAGCTGCCGTTGCCGGCACGGGGTAACATATGACGCAATCTTGGCAGGTATTGTCAGGAAACCGGCGACATCTTTAATGTATGAGATAGAAGCGACGTAGGGTAGGTGGTAGAAGCTGCCACGGGGTAATTGTCACCGTGGTATGGCCTCGTGTGTGTGTGTGTATGTAATACGCGAGGATAGACGCGTATATACCAGCACCCGTACGAGAAAGAGAGAAAGGACCACGTCTATACGTGAAATTCCATCGTGGAAAATTACGCGAATTTATACCCCTAACCTTCCAACACAGACCTTCCCATCTCCTCTTTCTGCTTCTATCTCCTGCCTGTCCGCAAAACGCTACATCCTTTCCACCAAGCTTTCCGTCGTTCACCGCGAATTGCTCTTCCTCTTTCCGCTACGATGGAACGTGCCAATGAAAAAAAAAAGTCTATCGCGTCTTTTGTTACCACGGTTCAACGGACCTTAAGTACTATTTCTTCCATTCTCCTTTTTTTCTTATCTTATTCCGCTTCACACCGGGATTCTTCGATACCACGAGGAAGAATCTTAGCCGATGGCTTATCGCGTCGATAAGAGAACTTGGTTTCGTCTTTTCAACCTTGCAACAGGTTACCTGCGGGAGTCTTCATGGATTTTATATCGTCTTTCGAGTAATTTTGCCGTGTACTCGTATTGAGCATTGGGAAATTGTATATTTGGATTTAAATATCTACTTTTTGAACCGTATAGCAAATTAATTTATCGAATACTGATTCTGGTTATGTGAATCTGTTTTATGATCATAGCTTGTCAGAAAATATATTTTTTAGATCTGGACTTCTCAAACTTTTATTAACCAAAGCGAATTTTGAAAAACAATAATTTTTCATGAATCTACAATCTTGTAATATATATTTTAAAGATGATAGGGTTGAGATTGAATAATGGTATCTCTTTATTATTTTTTAATTTCTTATCGAATACATACATTTATTAACTCGTAACACACACTTTGGGAATCTTTGTTCTAGATTCATGGTCTAAAAAAAAGAAAGAAGAGCAAAGAATAATAAGAAGTAAGTGAACAAATTTAATTTTTCCAGACTTTTTACCCAGTCCTCTTTTATAACCACACGGGATCTTTAATATTGCAATTTCAGCAACATTAAAATAGCACCTAGACATTTTCTATTCCCTGTTGTCCCTAGCTTCCTCGAGAAATTTCTCAAGAAAAGAAGCAGGAAGTTCGGAACGGTCTTACGCGTAAATTAAGAGACACCCCGTATGCCTGGCCAAATTACATCGGTCCCATGAGATTTTCTCTTACGGACTCGTCGTTTCACCAAAGTCTCTTTCTCTCTCTCACACACACATATTGCCTTCCAGCGTGTGACGGATTACAGTACCACCAGAGCCCAATCTCTTCTTCTTCTCTTTTTCGTGCAATCCGTTTGCGAGTACCAGAGAGACGGTAGAAACAAGGAATGGCAATTAGGTATCGACCTATCCTATCTCGTTCGATGCTGTGACTTTGCATTTGAATGTAAATCGTGAATTTCGATGACACCTGCAGGATCGTGGAATTATTAGGACTAATGTAAAAAAAGCAAGAAAAAGAGGAAGAGTTAAGAGCGAGGGATGCTGGATCGTCCTACGTGATCTGTGTAACTTAACGCGAGGTAAAAATCGCGAGATCTCTCTTTCTCTCGATTCCTTTGGACGAAGAAATGTAATTTCCTATGTAAGAAGGAAAGATAAAGAGACGAAAGGAAAAACGAGAGAGGAAAAAAATAGAGGGAAAGAGAAAAGCGAGAAACGAATACGAAATTAACGAGATCTTCGACATCGCCGTTACGATTTATTTCAACGAGAGAAGGGCCGACACGAACCTCTTTGTTTTCCATAGGAAATCATACGTAGAATTTGAAATAGGCAAACGCGGGAATTTCAAATTCAAGATCGATCGATCTCGTTATTTATGTTCGTTGCAAAAGCCTCCTCGTTGGTGATGAAATATATCTACCTACTTTCTGGCTCGCGTTAAAGGCACTATCTCTCTCTCTCTCTCTCGCTCGTTAACGATTAATCAGAGTTATTTCCATTTACATCGTAATTTAAGCGGCGTGGCTTCGCCAGAACCGCTCTCGAAACATCGCTAATCTGGCGCGCGTGCGAGAGGCCACGGTGAATATAACGAATCCACAGCTGTGTTACAAAATGTTTCGTTTATTTGTATTAGTCTACCTTCTTTGTCTATCTCTCTGTCGTGCTTTCGTTCCATAACGTCCGGGGATTTATTCCGCGTGCCGTTTAATGCATCGCATTTACGACAATGTCTTCCTCCTTGTCCTCTCTTTTCCCAAACTATAAGGACGCTTGTGGTAAAGAAAAGAGAGAAAGTGGGAAAGAGAAGGAGAAAGCTTTATCCTTTACACTCCTCGACTCCCGTCACGTTTTCTCGATCCTGCAATTTACAACGATTCCCGTCTAAGGGAGTACGACAAGCATGAATTTGTTTAAACGGTTCCGTTAATGAACGAGACGAGAAGCGTCCTTTCCATTTCCGGAATCATTCTCGTTACTTCGTCTAATTCTAGAAATCGTTTTCTGGTTATCCGACAAGCCTTTCGACGTCAATTTCTTGTTAAAACTGCAATTCGAGTTTTCTTTTTATTATTTATGTTGATTTAAGGATAGGATCATTTAATTTTATGTGGTAGGGAAAAGTTGACTATGTTGGATCAGTTTTAACAAAATTATAGATATCTCACCCTCCTAACTTTTGTGAAAATCTGAAGTCATGTGAAAAATTTTAAGTTTAACTTACTTATCACATTTTCAAAATGTAATGGTCAATTTAAGTAGTCAATTTGTTATTATTTGTTTATAAAAATTAAAATCATAAAAAATAGACATAACATACCAATTTAAAAATAACCAATTCATATCTATACACACGTATAACTGCGTTAACTTAATTATCGAATTGAAACGCGTGCCATCACGGTAGTCGAAAACTTTGCTCGACGGTGAGCTCACGAATTTCTACGTTGGCCACTCATATCTATGTTTGTCATCGAGTCAGTCGGCGCTTCACATTCAAAGCGTCGAGACGCGCGAGAGCTGGACCGTACGCACACCAGGACAACCGTGTGTTACGTGATCGGTAGAATCAAATCTACGACAATTTTTCTTTTATCGTAATAATTCTCATTCAAAATTTATCCCTCGCTATTAAAACCCTCGGACAGTGTAATTATTAAATTTTTCATTAACAAAAAAAAAAAAAACATAGTGCTTCGAAAATGTTCGCTCTGTCTTCTTCTTCTTTTTGAAGATCAATCACAAAATGATCATGGTGCAGTGCACGAAAGTGGGTCAGGGACCACCGACGTTACCGAGGATCAAGGAGAGAGCAAAGAGGAAAAGGAAGTCGAATATTTCAAGTCAGGTTGTACATTTTGAAGGAAGTTCGTGTTAAACGCTCGTCTAATTGTATTGGGTCGCTTAACGATACGCATCAACGGTACATACACACGTATAGAGCTATCGGAGCACATTCGATATCGGTCCAGCCTGTTTGATATCGACACGTTTACGCGAACCCGATATAATATGTGTATTTCACGCGAATATTGTGTATATGCGGCGTTGTAGGTACGAATGTCTAGCGATTGGACAGATAGATCAAGAGCAGATCTCCCGTCAAATATTTGTCGTTGCGCAGCCCACCGAAACTCCATTCGATCGACGTTCATTTAATTGATTAATGGGACGTTAATTCCTACTATCCCTCTGTCTGTCTCTCTCTTTCGCGATATCTTTTATTAACAAACTTGACGCAAATTCGAATTGGAAATTTGTAATCGAACGATAATTTATATTTAAAGGTATTTCGTGAGTTCGTACGTGTAAGCTGTCTATCATTTTTATTATGATAAACATTTGATACTTGGGTAACGCGTGTATACGTTTCCAGTAACGTTTAATCGAAGACTAATTGTTGGTTGCAGCAGTAACGGTTGGATGTCCGCGCTAGTTGCTTCGAATGACCTCTCTCTGAGTTTATTGAATTTGAAGGGTTTTATATAATAAAAAAAAAGGAGAAAATAATATCGATGTAGAGGGTGGTCCATATAGTCGTTTAGATATTTTTTTGAATTGTGGTAACTTAATGAATATGTTGTATAAAATAAAATATAAACTAATATTCTTGCAATATATTGATCCTTTGGTATCATTGGAATGGCATATAAAATATTTTTTAGTAACACGACTGATTGAAGAGCTAGGTATTTCGTACTTAGTATTCAAAATATGGTATCTCAAGGATTTTTGTAGAGCCCTCTACAGAAACGATAAAACAGATCCATCCTATCTTCATGCTGTATAAACGACATATACGTAGTCCATTCTATATATTGCTAATCAAACATATAAAAAATATAGTTTCCATCAAATGATATTCTCCTTTTACGACTCCTGCCTCCAACATTTTGTCATATTATCCAAATAACATGAATAACTTCTAG
Organism: Ancistrocerus nigricornis; assembly: GCA_916049575.1. NCBI lineage: Eukaryota > Metazoa > Arthropoda > Insecta > Hymenoptera > Vespidae > Ancistrocerus > Ancistrocerus nigricornis. The sequence continues at coordinate 38,541,168 of OU696664.1, forward strand.
CAGATACAGTTAAATCGTTCATAGATATAAATTTCGCTAATATATCAAATGTTGCCTAGAGCGAATTCGATAGCTAGCCGGTATCGAACGTATCTATCTACTACATAGTCTATGACACGTTTCAATCGTGGACACGAGTTCCCAGGAGCGTGGAATAATAAACAACGTTTTTCGAAGAACTCGAAATTGGATCTTGCTTCGAATCTGTGCACCACCACCGGTCAGCCAGGCAGACGGAATTTGCTTTCCCCTTCGACGAACCTAGGCGATGACGGCGATGCCGGTGATATTTCGCCGTTGGAGTTTCGTCGATTGTTCTCTTGTGCTTCTTCATCAGGGTCCGTGTATTTGTCTCTATATATGGTCTTTCTCTCTTTCTCTCTCAATGCACGCGTGTATGTACGAGTCTATGTGTATGGCTTGTCGAAACTTCGGCCGGTAACCGCGGAATCACGCGCCGCTATAGATTAAAGTTGGACCACGTATGCGAGATGAATCGGTAGGACACGCGCTCGAAATCCGAAACCGACACCGTGAGTTAGCTCAGAGTTTCTCTCCTAGTGAAAGAGAGAGAGAGAGAGAGAAAAGGATAGAGATAGAGAAGTAACGCATCCACGAAGCATGAGCTCAAAGTCGCTTTATTGCCTCTCGCGCAACGCGATCTCGCGTCTCCCAACGATGAACGAATATACGTCGAGAAATGAAATGACACGATTTGCGATGCAGTATCGCTCTTTATTTTCCTTCTGGGATTTATTTTACTTTCAAGTTTTCTTTTTTGAGAATTTATTTGTGTAAGCAAAGTCGGTGTTTTAATATTTGCGTTCTTTTTTAACTGATTTATTTCATTTATAATATTAATAAGTATTTATGATTTGTATAAACGATTTCATATAAAGTGGTTAGTAGTTTTTGATAATATTTGATACATTTTTCTTAAGGTAAATGTTAGATGTCTGGATCATTGAAATGTAACGGTAGAGGAATACCACAATGTTAAAGTTGTACGATCGATGTGAATATAAAGCCAGTAATATTAATTTTACTTCACCGTACTAGATATAAAAAGTAATACAATAAAATGCAACGAATATTGAAGAATTTTTTACGAGGCATGAATTTTCTGGGAACCCCAAATCGATTTCCAAAAATAAGTGCTGTACCTCGAGTATAATGTTATATAATAGCTCTAAAAGCTTCGTCGGCGTACCATGAATCCTTCGATTGAATGAGAATCAAAAATCTAAAAAAAGAAAAAAAAAAGTATTCCGATATGCACGTTGCATACCGACGTTATCGCGAAAACAATACAGTCGCACTAACGTCGTTCCATTATCATCGTCGGGTCTCGTCCGTGCGATTGTTTCCATTTATTGCATCGCGACTAATGGTACGAGAAGTAGGCGAGAAATAGAGGTGCGACGAGGAAGCACCGTTCCCTCGCTAACCCCTGCCGCGTTGTCCACGTTCGCGGAAAAAGCGCTACATTTGACACATTACTCCCGGAAAATTTAATAAAACTCGAGCGACGAATTTTTATTGGTACTTCGGTACGCTCGGTAGCCCTCCATTACCGCGATATTATCGTCGCGACACGTAACGTGTACGCGAACGTGCTCCATATCCCACACTTTCACCCTATAGCCAGTCGAATTATGCTCGTAAGCCAATTATCCCGAAAATATGGTGGCTTCCTTTTTTTTTTTTTATCTTTCGAACGACGTCAAAATAGAAGCGCGATAGCGGTAGTTATCAAGATTTTTTAATAGTTTTCTTGAAATACATACGTTGCTTTGATATTCTGGTAAGGAAAATTTGGTGATTTGGAAAATCAAAGAGATTTGGAACTGTACAAATATAGTTCATGCGATACCCATTTTATTCATTTTTCTTGGATTTATACAATAGTCGAATAAACCATCTAGAAAAAGGAAGAAAAGCAAAAAACATGCAGAAACTGTAAAAATGTTAACGTTGTGTTTTACATAAATTATTATAGGTACCTAACAAGTAGATAACTTTACTTTACTCGATCGTATCCTTGCAAAGTACACGACGCCCGTGTGTGTCTCGCAAAATACGTTTGTGGTTTCATTGCTCTTCGATACGCCATTTAAAATGCACGCGTAACAGGCAGACTGAATTTTTATTGCCGTCGTTTACAATGAAAATCTGGCTTTTCGTCGAAATCATAATGACAGCACGAGATAAAGGTAAATTGTTTTTAACGAAATTCCCGGTACATAGAATTAATTCGATATTTTTTCTGCGGATGTTATACAAGAGGAATGATCTGAATTTCCTGGAACGAGGTAGAATCATCGAAAGAATAGAACTTGATTCATTTTAATATAAGTAGAACGTATTTTCTATTTAATCGGGGTGATTCGAGGAACTTTTTAAAATTATGATGAAAGAAAATTGTGGAAGAGGAAATAGCATGGTCTAATGATACCCGTATTACTATTTTCTGTATGGATGCACGTGCCAGGTGCAATTGCCTTTTTTTTTTTTTAAACAGTCCTCCTTTACACGAATCGATTCTTTTTATTAGTCTGCATATAAAAATAGTAAATAAGTATCATCGAGAAGTCAATATTTCACAAGATATATGATACTTTAACAATCACAAACGTGCCTAGAATCGTTACAATTGGAAGATTCGTGTAAGTAAATTCTTTCTACGTAAATAATTATACATATTTCGTATTATAGCTAATATTATCATTATGTTCTATGAATCCATTATTTATAATTATCAAAGACTACGTAATTTTGATAAATTTTTTAATATTAATTAACGAAAAGCATAACTAATAAATGTTTATACGCAGCAATACTTTGACCACGATAATACGATTAATTCATTAAAATTTTTCGTTTGTATTCTATAACGTACACGACGTATTTGGTTGCACAATAAAAGCAAGAACGCGTCCGGTGGAAGATTAAACTTTTCTCGATCTGTTTTTTTTCCACCAATACGCGAACTCTCTTCCCCTCGTTGGTTTATATAAAAAATTCTTTAAACTAACGCAAAATTATTTCATATAATTCCATTTAATCCCAACGCGCGACGCTCCCTCTTGCATTTTTCTTCTCTCTTTAATTTCACGAACGACGGTTGTTATTACAACGCGAAGCCACTGGAGAGAAAGTTTGGAACGTTTCGCAGAATATACATATATATACCTATTCGCGTTGCGTCTATTCGATAACGTGAGACGGCACATTCGTGCGTATATACCAGGTGCCTTCCGTGTACTCGGACCGAGTGGAGAAAGAGGAGGAGGAGTAGTTTGTGCTCGATACACTTTCCCGCAGCATCGTTTTCCTAACGAGTTGCAAACAAGCAAAGTCGCTGACGGTCACCGATGGTTTCTCTCTCTCAGAAAATCGGAAAACCGTTTGCGTTGCGTACCATTCGATAAAGATTTTCTCATTTTTAATAACGAAATCGTTCGACCACTTCAATTTCTATATTTTTTTTCCTATTCTCTTTACTTTTGCGAATTGCTCGACTTCGATAGTTTATTCTTTTCTTTTCCATTCTCTTTTAACGGACATAAAATCTCGTAAAATTCATCAACGTGCTCGACGAGGCTTCCCTTCTTTTACCTAATTCATTTTTAAAAAGCCTTGTTCTCCAAAGCGTTCCTCGTTCCTTGAATTAAGTAAAATAATGGAATATCCCTCGTTCTCGAACGGGAAGGGAGTGCGTTACGAGTCAAGATGGGAAAGATCTTACCTAAGATTTTCGTTACTCGTCGAAGCGACAATTAGCAGATTGAATTTCTCCACGTTCTTTAACTTAAGGATTGGTTAGAAGATTTTTTCTTTACACGATCAGTGGAAAGAGAAAGATCAGAAGAGACGAGGATTAACGTAGGCAGCTATTTTCACATCTTTGATTTAATTACTTCAGTCGATTCCGCTTACAATTACGAGAATTACAAGGACGGGGTCTTGGGAAATGAAGGTAGTGTAGTGTGAGGTAGGTAGAAAAATCTTGTGCAAACTGGAGAAATATTTAATCAAGGATAATGTATAGTTTACCGTTCCTTTTGCACCTTCAATCGAATTAGCAGTCGTCCGGCTATGAAAGGATAGTGAAAGAGATACCGAGTAAACGAACTCTCCTCGATATAACTAATTCTATGAATTTATTATCAATTTTAGAGTCAGCCTGAGGATACTCGTTAGCACAAGCGAACACACGAACGATTTGTGTTAGTTTAACGATTTATTTATTCGTCTCCATTTCTCTTTCCTTATCATTTACCCTCTCTCTCGCTTTCCGTTTCATCGTATAACGTCACGGTTGAACACTTTTAAAGAACGTCCACTCACGTTTCAAAGATGTCTTTTCAATTTTTTTTTTCCTCCCGCAAATCTCGAGGTCGATCACGAAATTCATTCGTTTCGATGCTCTCCGCCTCTCTCTATCTCTTTCTCGGTAGAAGGGAAACTGTTTCACGAAAGTAAACGGACGGGTTATTACGCGGAAGGCCGCGATTTTCTAACGAGTTTTTAAAACTGCAAAGTGTATTAAAATTTATGTAGGAAGGCAAGTTTCTCTCTCTCTCTCTCTCGGTATCTCCTTGGGGACTACTCTTCCTGTAACTACGTTTATGTAGGGAATGTAAAGTCGAATTTTTTCCTTTATTACGATGTACCAAGTTGGCGAAGCCATCGAAGGGGCGGCTGTTTCGAAATACATAAAACATGTACCTACTACCTTTCGCGGTAAAATATAATGCGTGAGGAAGAAGATATAGAAAGAAAGAGGAGAACTTTCGATGGTGCGTAAAGACGATGTAAAAACTTTGTAAAGAATGGTAGTATCGGTGAGTGTTAAGGCAAACGAAATCATGGGAAAGGTGATACGATGAGAAAGAGAGAAATCTTGAACAAGACGAAGAAAATGCTTGGCCGTGTCGCGTTGCATTAGACCGAAACTCACTCGAGTATTTCGACTCACCGTTGACTGAGAAAAAGAAAGAGAGATTAAGAGAAAGAGAGAGAAGGAGTTAGCAACGAGGAAGAGAACCAAGTCTCGTGTGCCGCCTGGAAATAGCTTTGGCAGCGATTCCACCGTCACGCCGTCTTGCTCCATAAAATGGAAGATTACTAGGATGTTGCTTTTCGCCACGGACCGCTAATATTTTCCCAAGCGCTAATGCCCACCCTAGATCACGCACTAACCTCTTGCTCGACGAAAACGCTCCCGATAATACACATCGATCGTGAGCACGACGTAGAATTTCCTCGTTGAAAGACCGAAATGGTTCAAAGTCACGTGGTTTCAGTAGTTTATCGCGCACTGCAATTTCGAAGATCGTACGATTCCCGTAGATTTTCTTTGACTTTTTATTCTACTCGTGAAAGTCTACGGTGAGACTGTCGAAATCGATATTGGTAGATACTCCCCGTTGCTGCAAAAATTAATAATAATTTTATTCGAGAAATGAACAAATTTATTCGAACTAACCAATTCGTGCGTTATTACTGAGAATAATTTATACTTTTATTTTATAATCGATACTAATTAATACCTTTGTAGAGATTTAAATATTAGGTCGAGCCATAAATAATATTTGCTTTGGTATATCAATTTTAATTATCAATAAAATAAACAATAATTATATCGTAATATATTCGCAATTATTTGCAATGACTAACTGATATTTATCGGTTCTGATCATCACCAAAGCTCGTAAGGACAATAATCTAATCAATACAATTTTATTCTGGAAATAGAAATTATTGATCGTTCGGTCCATACGAAAGTAAATTCTGTCAATAGGATTTCAAGACAAACATTCCCTTATCGACCGTTTCGAAAATATATTCGCAATTATATGCATTGACTTACATATTACCAATTATCGGATTTATCATCACTAAATGTCGTAAAAACAATAATCGATACAATTATATTCCAGAAACAGGAATTATTTATCACTCGACCAAATAAAATGAAAATAAACTCTGCCAATCAAATACACCCTATATAGATCGTTTCGGAATAATTCGCATAATTTTTCTTTCGAGGGATGAAAATGCACCTTTCTCTTCTTACCATCCCATTCCGAGACAAACGGTTTAAGCTCGACGCATAGAATAGTATAAGAAAAAGCCGAGAGAACGGGGAATCTGGGTCGAATGCAAGAAGAAGCCTCGCGAGATGATGACACGGATGCAGTTTTCGTAGCAGCTCTGACTCTCCCGAACTTTTCCGTATTTCGTTTTGAATTAGAACAAGGTCTTTATCTATGATTCATTCTATTTCGAATCGAGCGAACGTACGAAACAACTGTAACGTCGATCTGGATGAAATCCAAACGGTCACGCGCGCTCGTTCTCGAGGGCCACGATCGTATCGATAATTTTCGTCATCGTCCAATATTTTTTCTTCCTCCCTTCGATCCATTTTCTTTTTACCTTCTATGCAACTCCTCCCACGTAAGATGGAAACTCGTTTCACGAGTTTACCACCGGATAAAAATTCGTAAAGGAAGGATACCCGCGGTAAGGGGGCTGGAAAGAAAATGGAAAAAAAGAGAAGAAAGGGACCGAAATAAACCGCGGTTGCGAGAATCTTGCTACTTCGGGATTATAAAATAAATGGAAAAGAGTGAAACGAGACGGGCTTGTTTTCGCCGTTAAGATTAGAACGCGTGTCTGTCTATTTGTACTGAAGGCACGTAACCTCGGTTCCGGTTATTTTGCCTTCACGAAATTTCAAACGTTTTACGTCAAAGTCGCTCGTCGGCTCTCCTTCTCTTCTTCTTTCCCGTCACCACCTTCCTTCTTTTCGTTGGTAGCAGGCGAGTATAAAATTTCTCTTCTCTCCGGAAGTAACCACTTTGGATGAATTTTCTTTTTCCCTTCTTCTCCTTCCCGTTTTCTTTTTTAGCATCTTCCTTTCTTTTTCAACACACAGAGAGAGAGAAAAGGTTGCACGAACGCGACATAACAAGACAAGAAATTTTAATTTTCTACGATTCCTGGTAGCTTCAAGGAAATGAGGAGTATAGAATACCGAAAAATTTTCTCATAAAAAGAAGGAACTCTTTTCTTCCCTTTCTTCGTCCCTGTACAACATCCAACTTCCTTTTCTGCCATTTTTATTCTCCACTAGCAAGTCGCACTTCCAGTTCTTCTTCTACTCCCACTTTTTTGTTCTCTCTATTTTGCTCTTCACTAATTAATTTCGCGATGGTAGCGTTAGAATACGGTCGCACGACTTTCGTTGGGAGCGTGTTTCGTCTCCTACGCTACACTATAATTGCAATTCTAATTGCTTCCGCGTGCTTATCGGTGTACACGTCGTTATCCGTTACAACTCCTAAACGAGTAGTAAAGTCTGTCCGTGCGAGTGAGAGAGATAGATAGACCGAGGGCAAAGTTCGATCGAGGTATGCACGAGTAAGCGTTATTTAAAACCTTTTCGTGGCGCATTAATGAAGCGCGTTATCGTCTTTACGAAATTCCAATTGCATTTCTCAACGTTAAAACCTCGACAGTGGTGAGATTCTACCGAGTTTTGTTAATTAACTTCTTTGGGAGCAGTGATACAAATGTGGGTAGATTATGTAAGGGAAATGTCTACTACCGTGAATTTAATTGATAATACAATTATCAATGATGATCAAATTCTGACTTTATTACTTTCTTGATTTCCTGTATGTAATATTAAGTGAGAAAAATATCATGTTTCATAAGTTCATATTTTTGGCAGTTTATTTCATTTTCTGTAATAAACTGTGTATAAAAATTAATTTTATTACCTAATTTTAATGATTATTGTGAAAAAATTGTTTTTTTTTTTTAACAAGGATGTACAATGTTAAATAATATAATCATAAAGAAATGATTGGATACGACATGCTTAAGATGTCAAATAAATAACACATCGAAAAAACAATCGTGAAATAGCTCGTTTCGTTTTAACGATCCAATTAATGTACGTCATACCAGCTCGAGCATTCCAGTTAAAAAATTTAACGAGTGCAGTTTTTAACAAATTTCAAATTCGGGAACGATTACCTCGTATCATCAATTAGGTCGGGGCACGAGAGATCGATACCCTATTTTTGTGTTCAAGTTCACTCGTATTACTTTCATAACTCGAAGACTCGAATCCAGTATATTTTTCACGACCAATTTCGAATCAGTAAAGTGGCATTACTTTGTAAAAATACAATAATGCGTTACCGTAAGAACACAATAGCCCATACTTTAGCACCGTAGACTAATTGTAAGTACATAATATTTCTATTTTATTCCAGAATTGTGTTCCCTAAGCTTTGTTACGCTCAGTTCCCAAAGGGACGTTTTAATTAATGAGAAAAAATTAAGATCCAATTGTAAGAGTAATAATAATAATAAAAAGGGAGAGAATAAAAGGGAAAGTTCAATGAGCGTTCTAATTTTCTACGCAACCACCTCGAAACTCGTGTGAAATCATTTGCCAAGGTGGAAACGATTCAATGAAAACAGATCGACCGACAGTACTGAATTATTACGTTCCGGGGAGCATAATCGATGGATCGACGAGGAGAACACGTTCGTTCGATTACGCTCTTCGAAAGAGGTAAAGATTTTTCGATACACGTGGATCACGTGCTCGTGTGCAAGAGCTAGCATACTCGTGGCAAGTACATAGAGTTGTTTTTCGATCATCAATGATATTCGTGCTTTCTGAAAAAGGGGTACTCGATGTCTCATATAAAGAGAGAACGTTTTCAGTGTGCACGCGAATTAGCCAATCTTCAAACGCTCTTTAAAAATCAAGTGCATCGAGTATGCAACCTCGACGATGGAGAATACATATTTCGGATTTATTTCAGATTTTTTTCGGACACTCTTTAAAGCAGAATAACTTTTTAATAATTGAACTAAACGACTTGAATTTTGGTAAGACTATAGAATGACTAGTTTACTATATACCGTAATTTTGTTGTATTGAAAAAATCACAAGCTTCAAAATTACAAAGAATTTTGATCTAAGCTTATAACGAAAATTTAAAAACTACCTTTTAAGTAAGATATATCCATATTGTAAATTTTTTCCAAATAGGTTAACGCTCTTCCTTGGAATTTTCAAGATTCTTTTTTCAAAACAAGAAAACTACGATATACATATAGTAAACTAATCCTTCTATATTCTTCCCAAAATTCAAGTCGCTTAGTTTAATTATAACAAAAGTTATTTTGCTTTAAAAAGTGTCCAAATAAATCTGAGAGCGACCGTATGTAGATACTCCCCGCAAACATGAATACCAACAACATACGCACCTATAGTATACCTACGTGTCGCGTGAACGGAAATACTTTCCACCTTTCAATGTAGCCCAGGCTAATGGATTAATAGTTGCCGGCAGATTAATCGCATCTGTTATGGGAATGCCGCACTAATCGCGCGTAATGGTTATTCGATCGATCGAAAATTTAACGTATCAATCTGTGTCTGACGTACACATCGAACGAATGACCGTGGCCGGGCCCGTTGCGCTAATGAGTCGTCATGAATATTAAAATTTGGCCGCGTTATTATTTCCCTGGAATAGACTTCGCTCGGTTTTCCGTATGTATTATTTATTGAATGGATAAAAAGTTAGCTAGCTGAAGAAGTAGAGACACGATTGGACGTTCTTTGAGGGGGTGAAGGAACGGCACGAGTAATTTACGCGTGAAATTCGACCTTTTGACCTGTTTTTTTGTTTTATTTCCTTTCTCTCTTTTGGCCATTCCCCTCTTACTCCGTTCACCGGTATGGCAGATCGTAGTCAAAAGTAGGAAAAAGAAAAAGAGAGGAAGAGAGAGAGAAATAATTTTCTCGCTGCTTCGTTAAGTCGCACGGACGAACGCGCGAGATAATTGAAAATTGTCGAAAGCGAGCTGCATCGCGTTTTCGGGGGGAAAAGAAGGAGCAAATATTTATCTGGGATTCAATTTCCGATAAATTTGAGCGTTCCTTTCTCTTCTCTACGTCTAGGTAGGTATATATTTTTCTTTTTTTGTTCATTCTACGAAAGCAACCGTAGAGTTTTCTTCCACTTTGACTGGCTCTCGTTCGTAATTTCGCGCACTACGCTTCCATTGGTTACCTCGCTCTGGTCTCGATTAACTAAACGTCGACCGTATCCTCCATTGATTCCCGTATCGATTATAAAGCGAAAGTTTTAAATACTAAATTTGTAACAAAATTATAGCGCCAATTTTATTGTATTCAAGAAATTAACAAAATATTTTATTAAATTCACATGTTTTTCTAATCGAATTTTTCCTTATTTAAAAACGCGTTTCCGCAACGTTCATGCTGAACTTATCGAACGATATTTTATACATATATTTTCGAGTAAAAAAAAAAATACAGAAACATAAGAGAATTCTTATCAAACAAAAATAAATAGTCCAAAGGGTTAAAATAGTCAAACGAATAAAACGAGACCAGTTATCAATAATCATAGCGATGATCAAAGTTCAACCAATAGAATATCAAAGATATTCAATCAACTTTGCCGCTACGTCGGCTTCTTCCTCTTGAAATTTGTAAATTTCGCGCGCAATGCTCCCATTCGCCGCATCGGATGACGTTCGGAGGTCCATTAATGAAGTGCCGGCCGCGTATCAGGGAACATCCTGTATTTCCACGTGGAAAATCATGCTCTCGCTTTATTGTAATTTATACGATGAGACCCGGGCGTATTGTTAGCCCGCGATAAACAGATTCTCGCGTGTAGCTAATTACATTATCGCCAACCGTTCGGTCGCGAAATTAAAAAGGCGACGCGGGCACACTTAATTGAGTTCACGTTTAGAGTCGCCTAGGTGCAGGATAATCTCGAAGTTATTATTAAACGTGTCTATTTTTTGAACTTTCTTTCTCTTGGTGATATTAAACGTGATTATAAAATTACGATTACCGCAATGAAAATGAGATTTGAATCGATTTCTAGATATAGATACACATTCTATGAAGAAAAAGATCGATTTAAATAATATAATTTCGAGTATTCAACGATTGGAACTATCATTTTCATATAATTATACCGTCTGTGTCGGAAATATACATGATTTATATTGACGCGTCAATATCTGGGATATCCGTTAAGTCCCCGTAGGATATTCTCGAACAGCGCATAATTCAATCCTCGATCGCTTCTGCCACGCTATTAATTCCTATTCCCATTGGACGTTTTAATAATAAGACGCGAATTAAGACAATCGAAACGTATGTATATATATCTACAGACGTTCTACATATTTTCAGAGTTTTGCACAGTGCGTACGAGATATTTTGTGCTTGGATATAGTTTATTTGTGAGAGAAATAAAAAAATAGCTTTTAGTAAATCTGTCGATATTTGTTTCAACGCCTTTAATTGACAAAGAAATTGTTCTTTTTAAATGTCACGTGTATTTCGATGTAATGTACTTCAGATCAATAATATTCTACTGGTACTATTTGTAACTGATAAAATCAAGCTAATTGTATAAAGGATCTATTTTAGCACTAATCCCAAATATCCCAGATATATTACTAATTATTTCAATTTTACAGTATCTAGATTTATTTATAGGTGCCTTGAAATATTTTCGTACTTTGAAATTACATTACAAACATCGATCTTAAATCTAACTTTAATTAAAACTGTCCCATACTTCTAATCAAATGAAACTCTGAATTCATACATTGAGCATACCATTCATTGCCTATAAATTGTTGCCTACATTTTTCTTTGGCCCAAATTTAAAATCTTAGCCACGATTCCTAGCTTAGCCATTCACATATTGTAAGTAATTCTTGGCCCTAACGCGTGGAACGCGGGGTAAGATATAAAGAAACACAGATTGCTTCCTCGCCCCACTTTCTTTACACAGTTTCATTCACTGTCTTTCTGCCATAACTCACACGTCTACTAAGAGTATTTCATCCAATACAATCTCCTTTTTTTAAACATTAGTATCCACGTTAATTAACATTTGTCCTTTCAACCCCCATACATTCTTAATTTCACATTCTAAAGATATATCTACACGCTTGTTGCTCAAAGTCTAAAAGAAAAAAGGTATTCATTAATAAACTCATTCCCAGACCATCATTACTTAAAGATCCACTCTCGGTATACGAACCATAAGGACTCGGTTATATCTCGAACGATCAAATTAAACGAGACACCCTGTATACAAACTACCCTCCACTTTATCTTACCGATCCAAATACCCGGTTCCATTCTCGAGCCCGCCATAATCCGCCTTTTTAAACAAGCCAGCCCATCATCCTTCCCTGTTTCTCTTCTAACGCCAACTCGATTACCCCCAAAGGAGAGGGGGAGAGGAGCGGGTGGAAAAGTGAAGATGGGGGGTAGAAGGGGTAGGTTGGTCGAGGTTAGCGGGCGTTTAACGAAGACACCGACGGTTTTTCCGCATCAACGAACAATCCTCCATCCTGGAGCTCGGCACGGTGAATCGAGTTATCGTTTTAGTCCGAGGCAAGCGTGGCTATTCGTCAGCCGGAGCGCAATTGCTCTCTCTCTTTCCTTCTCTCTCACTCTCTTCATCTCTCTCACTCCTCGAAATGGCCAAAATGCTGCTCGGTTATAACGGACCACAGCCGACGTCGTTCCTGCCTGGCTGCCCTTCTGCCGACCCACCTCCACTCGGCTGCCATTTGAAAGTCAAATACTCGCGTTTAGGCGGTCCGTGTGCTGCTGCTGCTGTTGTTACTGCGGCTGGTGTCGGAGGAGAAGCGAGAAAGAGATATAGAGAGCTTCCAGTCTTTCTTGTTCTCTCTATTTCTTTCGATTACATTTGGAGGATTCCCTCGGTCTGTGATCTTAAGATACTCCGGTAAAAACATCTTCAGACTGCTAGACGCATTTCGTTAAAACGTTTACTGCTTAACTGCTTTTTATGTGAGGACTTATACATTTTCATTTGATTGCGACACCATTTTTTTTTTATTAGATGTTTTGTAAAGACCCTTTAGTTTTTTTTAGTCACTAGCGATTCCTGTTATTCTACCAAGTGCATCTATAAGTAATCGATTGGTTTAGACAATGTATCTATATGTCTTATTATTTATTTTGGCAAATGATGATGAATTATACATTGAAAAAATACTATAGAGTTTTTTTTTTTTTATATTTTAGACAATATATGTCATTGCATGTTATGTTTTCCTAAAATACATATAAAAAAGGATATAAAAAAAGATATCCTTTTATTCTAAATGTTTACGGACAATTAGAATAAGTCTTAAGCGTTCCCGTTCAAGTATATCCCACGCTACGTAACATGATTCTCTCCTTCATCTCTATGGAAGTACGCCACCCGTAGTCTTCATCCGATTAACCGAAGCTTCTATAATGCGGGCCGAAGCGTCTTGCCAAATTGCCTATGGCAGACTTAATTAAATCCGAATCACCGTGTCCCCCGTGTCCCCCCCATCATCCACCACCCTTCTCACTCTCTCTTGCTCTCTCGTTTTAGTCGAGGCCTTGGTATCGCGCATCACACCGAAAGATTTCGACGCGAAGGGTGAGATTGTCTCGAGAGACTCTCGGCTATTCGAGGTACTATCTCTCGCACTCTCTCCTCTCTGTTTCTCTTCGCGTCTTACTCGAGGCACGCTTCCTGTCTTCCTTCGAACGTGTTCTATGTAACCATCACCTTCTTTGGGTAAGCTCACAGTACGATATATTCGAACGTTAAATGATATATGGAATTCTGGTTAATATTCACACTGTTGATACCTTTAGGGTGTCAGTGATGTATTCGTCTATTAGCTGTACATATATTAACATAATATTGACGTTACGTTTACCGTTTTCGATGGATAAGTAAATGGTAAGCTTCAAGTTTCACTTTTGACAGGTTGGAATTATTTTTTTTAATTAATATTTCCTTACAATATTATCAATATTATATAACGATTGGTAATTTAGTAACAAGTTTATTGTTTGTCATATTTTAATATTTTAACATTCGTTTCATTCGTACCAAAAGTATAATTTTGAAAAATAGTAGAATATCAACCGTTTACAGGGCGATCACGTTCAGTTTAAAGCACGATCGAGCCAAAATGAAGTACATACTCCATACAACATATCATTGAAATCAACGATTATGATCTTAGACGATTCACACGATCATCGTCTACACACATCGAATAGCACTCGGGTACTCGAAGTAGTTCGTAGAAGTTCATAAAAGTAGAAAATTCCACGACGCGACCATCACCGTTGGAGATGTGTTTTACGCTTGAGGATAAGCGGACATCAGGTGCAAAAGCATCCTCTATTCAACGATGCACGCACACGAACACAAAATTATATATCCAGACGAGAAAAGACTTGGAGCATCATGGTTTAAGTGCATCGCACGGTGAAAACGAATACCTACGCGTGCGTGCATACAGTCTCGTATTATATCGTTCATATCGCGAAGCGTTGCTCCTGCCAGTGGATAATAACGTCTTCTTCAACAAAAGTACGTAAGTCGGTGTCCTCGTCGTCGTTCTTTTTTTTTTTTTTTCTTTTATCTTAAAACCGACGGCAGTGATCTTGTCTTTTCGTACAATAATCATCTTTGAGTATGTAGGTATATGTATGTGTGTATCAATGGATGTATGTGTATGTATACTTGTCAATGTATGTATGTGTATGAATACTTTTCAATGTATGTATGTGTATGGATATTTTTCAATGTATGTATGTATATGTATACTTTTCAATGTATGTATGTATATGTATACTTGTCAATGTATGTATACTGATCAGTGTATGTATGTGCGTATATGCTTCTCAAGGTATATTTATATATATATACCTACAGTTGTCAATGTATGCCAAGAGTTTGTATGCAACTTAATGTATCCATAATGTGTATGTACGTCAATGTATCTTTGTGTATGTATGGACTACGAAGGGACAACTTCATCTTTTTTTATTCCTTATCGTTCTTATCATCATCCTCGCTCCCACTCAGCCTTTCTCCTCGTCTCTTTCTTTCCCTTTGTCTTTCTCGGAATTCAGATGGAATAAAAATCCGAACGAGCTTCCTCGCAAATGACGTTCCTCGCACGAAACACTTAACGTTGTCGCTCCGAATAACTTCTCTATATACCCCAGCTTCGCGTCACCCTCGCTAGCACTCCAAGGGAAAATGTCGTCGAGAGATGGATCTTGTTCAAGGTTAGGTGGATTCATCCGAGATACGAGATTATTATTTGTCCCAAGAGCAGGAGAGGTGGTAAATTTCCAACAGCGACGTCGGATATGAACGCAGGGGTTGGGCGGTGAAGAGAAAGGAGAGCGAGAGGAAAAAAGAAAGAATGAGAGTTACGTTGATGCTTCATAAAGGCGCATAATATGGGGAAATGTACGTACCTACCACTCTGTCCCATCATGTATTCGTTATGAGAACGAAAGCCTGTCCGATGACGAGGGTGGGGTAAAACTTTCACGAGAACTTTGCAAGTTTCGTCTTTTTTGCGATATAGACTACTAAGGATGTAATTTTTTTTTTCGTTTATGCAAATTAATCTCGGTTTGGTAGGGATATAGAGACCTTTTTTTTAAGTAGATCGAGAAGTTCGCAGATTTTATTGTCGATTTATAGAAAGGAAGTAAGGGAAGACCGGGGCTAAAAGTCCCAGGGGCAAGTTGACCCAGTCGTAGTTTTGGTATCTTAGGGTGGAAGGGGAAACGCGTCCGGTGCATGGTGTACAAGTCTTAGTGACAGTGTCATTAGAACATTGTCCCGACAATGAGATCTGGGACAACTTGACCCATCCTCATTTTTTCCCCATCCAAATCATGATGCATACGTCAGGATTTTTGTCAAAAATCGATGCATCTCGAATTTGCCCGATCAAATACTCGTTCAAAAGAGGAAAGTCTCTTCTTTGCGAATATGCAAATCGCGCTTCGATAGAATGACTGGTTCGAGAGATACAGCAGTTTTAAGCTTGAAAATGACCCATACTCAGATACTTAAAAGATTAATTTATCATCATTGCTTAACGATATCGAAAAACAGGCAACGGAACATTATTCTGCATGCTTTTATCTTTAAAATGAGCCATTAAACATTGAAATCGGCGGTGGTGACCATTTTCGCAAAAATCATGATGCATACATCAGGATTTTTATCAAAAATCGATGCATCTCGAATTTGCCCGATCAAATACTCGTTCGAAAGAGGAAAGTCTCTTCTTTACGAATATGCAAGTCGCGTTTCGATAGGATGGCTGGTTGGAAAGATACAGCAGTTTTAAGCTTGAAAATGACCCATACTCCGACACTTAAAAGATTAATTTCTCATCATTGCGTAACGATATCGAAAAACGGACAACGGAACATTATTCTGCATACTTTTATCTTTAAAATGAGCCATTAAACATTGAAATCGGCGGTGGTGACCATTTTGGCAATCAAAAATCCTTGGACAACTTGCCCGATGGTGTGAGACAACTTACCCCGCAGCAGGGCAAGTTGTCCTAAAAAACTCGGTTGCTTGAAATTGAAAAAAAACGTGTTCAAAACTTCCCAATGCAAGCGGAAAAATTGCCATGTATTGCTAAGAAGTTGAACTTTACGATGGTCACCAAAAAATTCGAAAATATAAGCTACAGAAATCTGTAGAAACAAAACACCTAAAATTGGGAGAACTAGCCCTGCTGTCCTCTACGTGTGGGTTTTGATCCTCGAAGTGAGCCGATTTCGGAAGAGTAGTTAAATAATATCGGATTAAAGGTGTTTGGTTCTGTGATAAAGATAAAATATGTAGGTTCGTAGAATTAAAAGTTTGCAAGTGCCTATTTTAATTACAGACGATTAATGTCGAAAAGATAGTATTTTAGGAAAAGACAACAACGTTTCTGGATTTTAATGAACAAAGAGCACAGTAAAGATGGCACAGAAAGTATGGTAATCGGTTAACTTTTTTTTTGCATTTTTCGAAGCTCCGAGGTCCCCTGAGTCCAAAAATGCAAATAAACCGAGATCAGTTTTTTTAAGATCCATCTTTTTGTGCTCCTTTAAGATTACATTTCGGAAATCATTGAATAAAAGATCGCCAAATTTATAAGAAAAAAAATTATTATAAGAAAAATTTTTCACAAAGTATGAAAAAAAAAATTTCTACGAAACATATCCATCACTCACCCGAGGTTTATTTCTTGTGTCGGACATAAAGAATCGGGAAATTACGTAAGATCGACATTATAGAAAACTAGCGTCGAAATAAGCTTCGTGGAAGGGAGGAGAACCCCACCGAAGGGATTTCTATTCAAACGTTGAATTCTCCAAGTGTGAGCAAGCGCAAAGTGCAAACATATCGAACGACTCGCTGGAAAAGAAATTGTCTTCCCACTTCTACGCAATTCTATTTCTGCAAATATTCCGGAAAAGATTAGCTCGAGACAACGGAAAAAAAATAAAGATTTCAGATTTGATCTTTTCCTATGGACGGTAATTGTCCAGTTATCGATAATTAATTTAACCACTTGTACTGCAATTTACGTTCACAGTATCGTAAAACAAGTGTTGTTAAATTTAATTCAATTAATTCGTGATATTAAAACAGAGGTCACGGAAATAATAATAATGAGTAATAACATTTATTACATCGATGTTACGATGTATTAATAGCGTGTATACATATAAATATTTATAATTATTGCACACATAATATTTAATACTTTGAAAATCATATGGAATATTAATATTAAACATAAATATTCATATTTCGTATAGCTTTCATATACATATTTTCATCCAACCAAAGTAGCGAGCCATTTCATTCATCCTCCAGCGCAATACCTGTAAACAGGTCTAGTAAATCATACATCTCTTTTAACTTTAAGTAACTAACTAGTCTTCGCTATAGAAATGAATGAACTACATATATTACCGTTAAAACCAAAAATGTGTTAATCCGGCAACACGTTAATAAAAATGTCTCTCAGCAAAGTTCTTTCATCGATCCTGCTTTTATAACTAATCTATTACAGAAAATCTTTACATTATTTAACCCTTTATAGGATAAAACTTTCCACAGAATTTTCCCCGCATTTTATAATTTATTCTCGCTAATTAGAGTTCAGTAAATGCGAATTGAGCATGTCAAAAATAAATATCAACCAGTGTCCTATAAAGGGTTAAATAACTAATTATAAGCTATCAAAAACAGAATACTTGAATCCTATTTTCCATAAACCACCATAATTCCTTTCCTTAACACCTCCACTCCCTTTCCATAGAAAAAAAAAATATCAGAATTATTTCGTGTAAAATCGAAAACCAATTCTAAAAAAAAAAGATCATCCCCTTCATTCTTCTCCATCCCAGCCTTTTCAAGCAGCCTGCCCTTTTCAGGTAAGTGCCTCGAGGTCGTGTAGTAGAAAGGAGGGGGTAACGTGGAGGCTCGTGCCGGTCCAAACGGCAAATCATGACGATAGCGTTTGGTGTTGTGGTGGGGGACTAGTAAAACGAGAAGAAGAAGGTCAACCGGGTCAGAGAACAAGCAACGCACTTTGCCGGCGAACGTGATTCGATTTAGCGCATTCCGATTTAAACTTTTTCCCGGAGCGGTCCGCGAGTCCTCTTTCTCTCTCTTGGCGGCAGCAGAGCCTCGAGTATCCGGAGACAACTTCGCTCGAGTAATTTCCGTTTGATTAAGGAACCCAAGGAGAGTGGGAAAGGAACGCGCGACAGGACGACGATAGGGGTGAAGTGGTGAGGTTGGGAGGGAATAGGGTGAAGCGACGGGTAGAGGGAGGTCTGAAAAGAGGAGGGAACACGACGGGAATCCAATATTCTCGAGCTGGACGTGCTTTCTCTTTCTCTCTCTCTCTCTTACCTTGCACGTGGGAGGACGAAGAAAAGAAGAAGGTGCGAATAGAGAGAGAGTATTGGAGAATCGAGGAAAAGAGTGGGGGCTTAGTAGTAGTAACAGCTTCGACAGGGTGAAGTGAGAAAAATTTGTAGAAGGTTCCACCCACTCCTCTTCCTTCCTTCCTTCTCACCATCCCAACGCGTTCGCGCCCAGTCTCTAATTAAATTAAATCCGAA
The DNA here is from genome assembly GCA_916049575.1 of Ancistrocerus nigricornis. Classification (NCBI taxonomy): domain Eukaryota; kingdom Metazoa; phylum Arthropoda; class Insecta; order Hymenoptera; family Vespidae; genus Ancistrocerus; species Ancistrocerus nigricornis. Next base: position 38,560,255 of record OU696664.1, read on the forward strand.
CTTAATTTCATCCAACTTACGGCGAGCGTTTAACGGCCCGGAAGAGATTTGTTGGTTCCTGACGGAAAAAGCACGCCCGTTCTTGATCGTCCCACTGTCGCCTGGGTTGAAAAAACTTTTCCAGGGGTTATATAATCCGATCGAGCCCTCTCGCGGCACGATAATCGATTTCCATCGGCGTAAATACGAACCCCGCCATGGAGATTTGTTCTTTTACGTCAAAGAGGACGGGAGGGTTTCTTTCTTTTTATATCTTTCTCAGATTCTTCTCGTCTTCTTTTAGGTTGGGAGTGGTAACTTGTTGCGAGTGCATACCTCTTGTTTTTTCTTATCTCATTTACACGATTTTTTCGTCTCTTCTAGTCTTTTTCTCCTTCCGTTTTCTTCGTATACCCTTATATCTTCCATCTTCTTTGTTCTTGAGCCATGTCATCGCCAATAATTCTACAATTTCGAGTCGCTCGCATTCATCGTCCAAGATTGGCTCATTTGCGAGCAACGGAAGAAAGTCTCGAGAAAAGTTGTGTGTCTCCTTGAAAGGAGCCTTCCGAAGAAAAGAGACGAAGAGTAGGGATAAGGTTGAGGTAGGATCGCCGTGGAAATACTGGATACTTGTATAGCTGCGTGTATAGAAAGTTTAGCCGTTACGATCCTACCTAGAATATTCACCTATACCCTTGTTGTACCCCACCACCCAATCGGCTTTTTAAACTACAATACGTATCGCGAATCGGTAAAGGGGTTCCTTATCGGCGTCTCACAATCGAGGAAATTGACCTGACGTTGGCAACGCATTGCTACCTTCGTAGCATGAGAAACCATCCGCGTTGTTATAGTACTACCTACAGACATATATATATATATATATATATATACGTTTGCTCCAACACATCGATCCATAAACTTACTACGTTTAGAGCTCACTACCTTCCAACTTTTTCATTCCACTGAAAGTTCTATCAATTTTTTCACTCGTTCTTACATTTTTCCCTCTCTATGTTTCATCGAGATGTTGCGAAAGTGAAGCGAAAGAGTTGTTACGCTTAGTTCCATAAGTTCTTTGGGAAATAAAGAGCCGAAGGAAATATATCAAGAAATATGCAGCTAGCGAGCACAGTGACCCATTATAGAGCTCCAAACGTATTTGGTTTGTATGCACAAGCAAACACGATACACCGCTACCATTGCTAGGAATGTATTCCACGTTGAACCACCACCCCTTTCCCTAGACGCTCTAGCACTCTTTCTCCGAGGTATCTTCAATGTGTGCCAACAAGATGAAACCAAATATTTCCGCGTGTACATTGCTACTGTAAATTCGATCGAACGTTGGGAAATCGAACGCGATGAACTTCGAAAACCGAGCAGCTTGTATTCGAAATACCAACGAGCAGAACGAATTCGTTGACATGATTTTAACTCTTTTTAATCATACAAATTCCCGAGGAAATTCTTTACGAGATTTTTTTATCGAACTCGATCGGAATCCTTCTTGTTTACGGATCGATTTTAATTCCGACATTTTCCAATAGTCGTTCTCGATCGATCGAATCTCGAGAGTCCTTCGAATTGATTTCGTAGCAGAAGATTTTCTTTGCATCGTATTTCTAATTACGTCGACGACAAACCCGAAAATTTTTCTTATCGAGATGGGGAACGCGAGAAAATACGATTACTCGAGTTGGGTAATACGATTTTACGCGAATTGCTACGCGATTGGGAAAGGTAGCTGTCTCTATTCATAAGAAAGAAAATTGATCTTATATGGAGTAAGGGTGGTGGAACTATTGTGGGAGGGGGTGAAAGATACTCGATATGGTTTCGGAAAGCGTACTGCGCTTCTTTCCAGCTTCGGTGTTCCCACTGTGAGTGGTAAGCACTTTTTTGAGTCTCATTTCATTTTTAGATTTTTTTGTTATTCTTTATTTACAATGGATAGGGTTGGTAGGAATGATAGGATTTGGATATTAATTAATCTTAATTGTCACTTTTAAAGTTTGTATAGATTTTATTTTAATCTCTACTTTGATTGTTTGGTGCACAAAATATGAGGCAACTGATTTTTTATAGTATTATTTTTATTCATAATATGAATAAATACCGAAAAAATTGGTATTAGGGAAATGAAATTTACATGGGATGAATTTTCATCTATGGTTGGAGATATTTTTATCAAAAGAAAACTATTAAAAAATGTATAAAATTGTTGAAAAAAATAATTTTATATAGTAATATCTTCTATTTTCTTGCAGTATTCGCTTATAGACCGTTGATATGATCTTACAATATGATAAATAATTAAGTAAAATGAGTATAAATGATCGAAAAATCGATTCTCCGTGGTTCAACAGACTCCTTTTGCTAAAACGACGCGACTACTGGCACCAGAAAATCAGTAGGCCAGCTCGAGACGAAACGACCGAACGAACGATCGACTTTTCGACTTCGAAAGCACTCTCGTGACTCTCGCGACGAGAGTAGGGTGTTCGTCTCATCCTTCGACTAGAGAGGGGGTCGTACTCTTGGCGATGGTGGCGACTGCAATCACGTCGCACCGTAAAACGATCGCCAACGTTTCCACCGTCGGTCTCGTAGTCGTCGGGCTAAATTCCGACTCGTACTACTTGGAAGTAGGAATATCGTCCGAAGAGAGAGAGAGACAATCGTGAAAGACGAAGGAAACGTAAATTCCAAACTGAACTTTAAAAGTATGTACCTGCGATCGTTCTTTCGCGAAATCGTGCCCGAGATTGGCTATTTTAGTCGGCCGCAGTAAAACGTATTGGCAGCTCCAATCGATTTCCTGAATCAGACGTGGATACGATCGAATTCTGTCTGTCTTTTTCAAACTATTGACAGATGATTATTATTACGTTGCATATGGATGGATGTGGTATATTATGTATAGATAAGAAACGACAAAAGTACCTCTCTTATTTATAATTTTGTGGGAAATTAGAGATTTAATTGTTTTTTAAATAACATTTGTCCGTGACCGAAATGTTTGTTAAGCAAATTTTCAAAAAATGTATACCTACCTATCAAATTGAATCTTCTGAACATTTCACTCGATATGCTTTTCACTCTTTATCGAATTATTGTTACTCAACAGTTTTATGATTTTAAGTAACTCCATAAAAAGAAGTCCGGAGCTATTAAATCAAACGACCTCGTAAGCCATTGCAAGTCACCGAAACAAGAAATGAATCGACCTGGAAAAAGTCCTTTCAAAGCTCGTATTGTTTCTCCGGGTGTTTGAGCTATTATATCGTCCCGTTAAAACTACCTATTGTCCGGACCCTGTTCTTTAATTTGTGGCATTAAAAAGTTACGAATCATTTGCCAATCATTATAAACACTAGCATTTATTCTTTGTCCATTAATTTTTCTCCTTGTTGGTTCACACTGTCCGTTATAATTTTAAAGGAACTGTATCATTAGACAAATATTTCCCTCAAATATATCTATACCTACCCTCTACCCAAAAAGTTATCGATCATCCCGGATATCGAAACCACCAGCATACGCGAGCGAATCGAGATGACGAAAATTTTGTACGACGCTATCCAAGCGATCCAACGGAAGTATTACCCGGAATAATGAATTCAAAGCGAGCCACGTGGGTTGGATTACTCGAATCGATAGGAACACGTATCCCAGCGTATCTATTCCAAACGTCCATCATCGATCCGATATTCCAGCCACGCGTGCGACGCTTAAGGCCCAATTTTTTCCAAACCAATACAGCAGGAAGGACCGTGCGTCTCTTTCTGATTTTGGCTGAATTATTAAAAGTCCGCACTGGGATTTCCAAGTAGTCGTGCCGAGAAAAGAGAGGCAGGGAAGAGATAGAAGGAGAGAGGATGATTGCAATCACGTCGGCTCGTAAAGTGATCGCCAACGCATTTCGTGCACCACACTGAATCTTGATTCGTTTCGTGTCCGCACTGCCCCTCTCCGTGTTTCTCCCACCTCTCTCTCTCCCTTTTTCTTTCTCTCTCTTTCTCTACGTAGTGGATTACTAAATCGTGCCGCTGCACTTTGAAATTCATTGTTTCGCGCGGTCTACTCCAACAATGCTCTCTCTCTCCGTTGCACGCGAAAGCTACCTACGTGGAAAATAGAAAATTCGTTTTCCATCCTTATTTTCTCTCCCTTCTCCGTACTCACCGATCGCGCTTACCACGTGCCCAAGCGAGAAAGAAAAAGAGAAGGGGGAGATGCTTAGCATTTTAACCTCGGAACGATTGTTTCAGTATTCGAGAGAGATATTTCCGACTCTCGGCGAATCGATAAGACCTTCTCTCTCTTTCTCTTTTTATATTCAGGTCAAACGCGATCGACGTTTTAATTAAATGGATTATATTATAAAAAGAAAGAAAAAATAAGCAGAGGAAGGTACGTAGTACGTATTATAAAGACCAAGTTGGCAGTCGGTCATCCCTCCCCTTTTCAACCCCCTCTCCTTTATCCAACGGGAGAATCGAAATCTACTTAAAATTTAAGTTTAAAGCGTATCGCTTTTGACTTACCGAACTCTCTCCCTATGGTTCTCTCCCCCTTCACTCTCCGAACAGCTCGAAAAACAGGTCAAACTTCTCCCTCTCGTTTGAAACTTTCGACGGACGGGACTACCAGCGAGCGAGTGAACGACCTCGCGCGTGGGGGGAAAGAGAGAGAAAGAGTGTGTAGCATATCCATCCAAAAAGTTGGCGAAAGTTCACTCGGGAGCGGTTTCTTTACAAGATTTCTTGATTTCAGCGAGAAACTTCCGACTACTACGCCATGCTTTTTCCCAAAAAACGAGTTGCCGATCGCCGAAGAGGAAATCGAATGTCGTCTACGGCTCGGCGATTAACTCTTTCTTTACTTCGTAGTAAACCTTTTTCTCGCTCTTGTTCGTTGGAAAATAACTCTCTGTCTCCTTTGTTGAATCTCTCGAAGAAAGGAATCGACAAAGGGCTAAGGCTGATTAGTAATTTACTACACGGTATACACGATATATGTTTTATATGTATATAACGCTTTGAAAGGAAGAACCATTCCCTACCATCAGCAGCCACGGCAAAATATGCAAATCTCTCGGACGATTTTGATTAACTCGCGAGCTCGTGCGCGGAATATCCTATCCGATAATAGTTGCTCTTTCCGCGATACTACAGCTAGTACCACCGGCTGATCGAACGTTAACCTTTAACGCTACTCTTACAGACCCGTGTACCATTTTATTTTTTTACCTGTGTCTGAAAAGATGACACGTGATAAATCTCTGTCGTTTAATAAGAAAAAAACTTTTTAAAAATAAGCTTTTATTGTGTGTTGATACTAAAATGACGATAATAAGAATATTTATTTTATTGGGACAGTGCTGAATGCTATTTATAAGTGGTCATAGTCGAAATGGGTAGATCCTAATAAAATATTTACAGACAGAGATATACCTAAGTATGAACTTTTCTATTCACGCAAGCTGAAAATGAAAATTTTTTTCGGAAAAAAAATGATTATCATCCGAATTACATATATTTGCAAAGTTTCAAGTCATGTAGAAGTTGATCAAATTTAGTTTACAAGATTTGTACCAGACAAACATACGAGCCAAACTAAATAAAAACTTGTAAGAGAGTTCATTTTACATTCTTTATCGGCATATAATTGAGGAGATCGTTCGAGTCTTGTCTTTTCTTACGATCGTTTTCCTTATCTTATTCCATAGTCTTTTATCTACCCTTCTGTCTTTCTCGTTTTCTCATCGAGCGGTTCACTTGCACCGTAAACATTTGCACAACTTTGGCTTCACTTCACATTTGCTCCCACCCATCTCTTCCTCTCTCTCTTTAACGGCTCGTGGCTGTGGTAGTTCGCCTACCCACGGTAAACTGCGTAATTGTTTACTCTGCACTTACCAAGAATTTACACTAGCGCACCGAACCGTCGAGAACTGGTGCTACCGCTACCATCGCCACGCCACCAGCGTTCGACCGTAGCTATCTCTCATCTTGAAGGCTCCTCGACAATTTTGCATGATTAACGACGATTATCCTAATCGATAAGAATATTTGCAGTTATTTATACGAGGGATGGTTTTAAACGAAGCCACGCTCCTGGCATTCCTCGGCTCGCAAGATCAATGCTTTCGACCCCATTTTCTCTTACGTTCTTTTTCGTCACCCTTCTCTCGCGTTCTTTTCGATCCCCTTGTTTCTCTTTCTCTCCCAAGAGAGTATTTTATTATCCCAAACTCGGTTCGATTTCGAATACACGTCAAGAGCTATCGGTTCGTCGATCAGGACGATAAAAAGTATCCTAATACTTGCCTATCGACTCGCTCGCTAATCTCTTTAAATATTCGTGAATTTGGTCCATCGCTATTGCTGACTAGAGAATATCGTTGGTAGGTATAACGTCAAAACGAGCTGTCACAAACAGACGTCGGAGGGTAGTGAAATGAAATTCACGCGCAAAGGTAGCATGTATTTTCCCGAATAAGGGCTGGTATACGGCCAAGGAACATAAAAGAGGTATACGAGAGAAATTGTGATAGAATGAGAGAGAAAGAGAGAGGGTAGATGGAACAGGAAACATATGGAATATACCTACTAACTCTCTGAATTGGAACAGTTAGATTATACTTGTATGATTCATTAGTGTCTCACTTTATGAAACAATAAGTGAATTACCATATATATGTGTATATATAGGACACGTGGGAGAGTCGAAAAGTAGTATAGCACTCTCGTCGTAGATACCTACTCGCATAATTCGTGCGCAGCGATTCTCTTCGTTTCCTTCATCTTCGTATCCCACTGTGCATGGCATGCGATTCTCTGTCTCTTTCTTTTCTAATTCACGGTATAGAAGAAACTCGATTGTCTGAAGCAAGTTATATGAATTTCTTTTTCCATAAGTTCGGTCTTAAACTTGTCTCGCGTCACGATTGAATTTTCCACGAAAATTCTGCATTTATGTGCTTATATTTTACTTTTATTATATTAAATTAAACTTGGGTAAAAATATGTGCCGTTGTCTGAGTTTTTAAAGTGGAAAAAAAAGTGTAAAATTCAATTCTGTTACCCGTCGATATTTATTTTTGCGATTAAGCAATTTCTATGAAACCATTTGCAGGCTGATAAGTTTTTAAAATATTATTACCTGTCAGGAACTTTTGAGTACCGATGTAGGTGCTAAATGTTTGATGTTATTATTGTTTAAATTAAAAATCTCTCTCTTTGGAAAAGGTTTGTCTTTCTTAATCAAGATTATAATTCAAAGTCTTGTAATAAATTCTGTAGTTTCTTATGCACTTGAATCGCAGCTCTTTTGATCTTTCTCACTGGCCGCCCTCTCAAGTACCTAGCGAGGACGACCCAAGCTTTCATAAAACCTTGGCTACCAGAGGACTACTCTCGGTTGCTTTCATCGAGGGTGGTCTTCACCTTTCGGACCCGTCTCTCAAGCGTGCCTTACATTTTATGAACAAGAAGTAAGGCGAACCTTTAATCAAATTTGTTTCCCATCCACTTTATCATAATTTTCTTGGTCTTGAAATTGAATTATCCAGATTAATTGCAATCGTCGCACAAACCACTTGCAACAGCATGGCAATCCCACGATCTTCACCAAACGCATTAATTATACGCTAACACTGTAATCAAGTCCATCAAGTGGTAATCCCATGTTTACATTTAATTCAGATATTCAGACTGATCCTATACCTACCTGACAACATTTATCACGTGATAAACCTGAAATTACATTTGTTATTTCTAATTATGTATTAATAAGCTCTCGGTATTAAAAAAAGTATTCGGTACCGGAAGCTGTAATCATACATATAGCAAATATTTCTGAATTCCATTAAAACTTTAACTGAGATATTTCGAACCAAATGACAAAGCTCAAAGAATAGCATTAACCCTTAGCACTCGGTCGACAAGACCAATTTTTAAAACAATACAACGCCGAGTGATTTCCAACACTCAATTTTTGGTATACTCATAGATTCGTCTTCCATCCACCTACCAGCAACTCGAACCTATATTTTTCTTCACAATATAGCCAGTGATATATCATTCGAAATGAAATCATATAATGCCAGAAATATGTTAGCCTCAGAGGCGACAATCGAGTGCAAAGGGATTAATTCAGTCAACCTTTCTCTTTTTCTTTCTCCAACGCATATCGATCAAACCTATTCACAATATTACGATATTATTACCTATGGGAATCGCTCTTGAGTACGCACGAAGCACGAACGGACAAGGCGCGGATTGAATCTCTCTCTCTATCTATCCACCACTATCCAATCGCGCAACGCGTTGCGGGTTCAATCGGATTGATAATATTCCTGGAGCCATTATTGGCCACAATCCGGCGATGACTTCGAAATCGCATATCGTACAATTGGAAGCAAATTCCGCATTTAAGAGGAATCGCCGGTACTCGCTAGCGGTTCCCGCTGGTGCCACGTAACGAGCGCATTCAAAGCGAGGAGGGATTACCGTTTTGCCTCTGCGCCAGCCAATTGTGGCGCCACTCATTATGCTTAGAAGCGTTCTACCGTCGTCTCCTGGGAGAAGAGAAACGAGTGGCGGGAAAAAGGGGGGAAGGTTACTCGGTGGGTAGAAGAATCGAGCCGTATACACCGAGAGAACGTGGATTTAAAAAAGATATATCGCGGCCCACCAGAAAGATAAAGCGCATAAGCGTAAGTTAAATCACCGGGAAAACGGATAACGATGTGCGCGCGAGCGCACCAGTTATTTCGCCCTTTGAAGAAGAGAATGAAAGAAAGGAAGCATTCCAAGAAAGACAGTCTCTACTTATTTTCTCGATATTCTAGGATCTTCCAAATTTTCGATTCATTTTTTATAAACGTCTTGATAAATATTTGCTTCGTTCTTCCAGCGTTTCTTCTCTTCCGTGAAAGTTTATTCGAAACGAGGTCGACGGAGAAGTATGACCGACGTTAATAAAGTTAAAAAACGCATGGGAAGTTGTATATCTTTTGGTTCCATCTTTCTTTAGGTTTTTTTATTCCTTTCGAAACGGTGCAGATGCGTACGATCGTCTCCATGCTCTTCACGTGCCGCGGGATCTAACGTGGAAAGAAAGGAAGAATGAAAGAAAGAATGGAAAGAATAGAAGGAAACGGTTCGTGAGCCGGAATGCTGATGCTAGGATTGGTTGTTCATCGAATTCGTATGCTCGTTTTCCTTTCTCTCTTTTTTTTTTCTCTCTTTTTCTTTCTCCGGAGAGACTACTCGATTTTTCTCTTCCCTCGTGTGTCCTTCACTGTAATTATTGGCTGGAGAAAGGCTGTAATTAGGGATGGACCTGAGCTGCATCTCGGCCCACCCTTTTCTCCAACCACCCAATTTACCAATTTATCTAATTTCACGTGGAATCGATAAAACGAAGCTACCCGTCGTCGCAGTTGTGTGTTTTCGTTCCTGTTTACTAATTTGCAAGAGCTACGTCGTTGGTAAAGCAAATAAAGGGCTGGATGGTAAAGTGGGGCTTGGGGGGAGAGCTAGCGGGAAATTTACATTGCCATTACGCCGTCGTCCGCGGTATTTGGAAATGCGTTTGTCGCGCTTGCAAAGAACGATAGTTTCGTTTGAATCGACCGAGTGGCCCACACGAATGATATGTTTATACTCCTCGCAAAAATGTGATTAGTGGCTGCCCATGTAATTTATTTGTATGCTGTTTATAAGCTGATTTTATTCCGAAAGGTTGTTAAATAAATATTGTGTTTAGAGAATCCTTTCGATGGGGTGGGATCCAACGAAATACTTCGGTAACTGTTTAATTGCATATTAATTATTAAATTCTTGATTAATTATCGTACTCGTATTACCTGAACCTATGTTAGATGAAATACGTAGATATTAATATTTCGAAATCTAGATCCATCAAAATATTAGTAGCGAGCATATATTTGCGAGATTTTCATTAAAAAGCTGATATGAAATTTGTTCAGCTTTATAATCCTTGCGAACGGTAATAAATGAACTTTTTTTGAAGTTTTCCTGTTTCAACTAATTTGTTTTTTTAATTTATCTAGCAATAAAAAAAAGATTCACCATTGCAGTAGTACCTACATCAATTTATTCCAATCCTAATTATCAAATTATTAACACTCTTCTAAATTTTCCACTTTCTTCGATCAACTAATCGGATTTTCTCTCAAAGATAAAACCACTGATACTAACAAAGTCAACTTACCAAAGGAATCGCACGTCCGGCGGACTACCGTATTCCATCGTCAAACTCGGCTCGCATAATTAGCACGTTTTCGAGAGTATCTCCATATAACAGACCGGGAGCCAGATCTCGAAAGGAACCACCTTCCAAAGTCGGTATAAGAGGAGAAAGAGAGAAAATGAAAATTAACGAGATTTCAAAACTCCGAAAGATGGACTCTCCGTCTAGGAGCGAGCGGACCCGAAATTATACGATGCCGACGCCTTTTGTTTCGCTCCTTACATAAATTAGGGATAATCTTCTTAGTTTTCCGGCAACTTTTGCCTTCGATCGTCCCTTCGTGCTATAGAAGAAGGAGGGGAGGGGGAGAGTTAACTTTCAATTCGTGGATTCAACCTGTCGTGCTGGCAGGTGTTACCCGGTGGACCGTTTTGAATTTTTATCGATTTTTTTGAGGTCCTGCAGACAAAAAAAGTATGATAAAAAATTGAGGTGGAGAGAGAGAGAGAAAGTCGATAAAGCGAGGGACGATATAATAATCATAGAAAGTAACGGGGAGATCTCGGAATCGCGATCGAGAAGTTTTAATAAGTATGGATACTTGGAAGAAGCGAAATGATGGTGCTGCAAAAGAGTGTGAGAGAGAGAGAGAGAGAGCATCGACCACATTTTTCTCTTCAAAGCGACCAACTCCGATGTTGAACTCCTCGCGAATGGCCCGACATTAGACTTCATCGATGTCGAGTGTACTGCAAACGCCAAGAAGAGGAGGAGGCGTAAAGTCGATAATATAAATGACATCGAGATGTTGGCATGCGTGCTACTATTGAGGCATGGGAGGTCTTTCCAGTCGTTTAGGTCGATACTAAGCGACGAAGGCCATTTGACGAACGGAAGTTTGCTTCTTTTTCTTTACTTATCGAAATAGTTTGTTTTTTTTTCTCTTATTTCGTTCATTATGGTATATTGTTGTGAGAAAATGATTCTCTTATTGTTTATGATTATTTCGAAAAGATGAAAGGAATTGTATTTGTTGGTTGATTTATTCGTTTTTGGTTTAATTTATTTAATATATTTTACGGGTATAGCTCGAGGCAAGGACGGAGTTAAGCTTAAACGGTTAATGTGCGGAGTATTTCAGTCCTTTGGTTCAACCTTAGAGTAATCTGTAAACTCCTAACTCTATCTGGTTAAACTTAGATGTGCTTTAATGCACTGACTCTGTATTGCATCGTGTTATACATATTAATCAAGAGTAATAATATATCAGGTGATTTCAAAAAATGCCTTTCAACATGAAAACAAGACAGAAAAAAATAATATAAAATAGTTTAATAACACAAACTATTTTTCGTAATTCGTTTCTATGTTGAACCTGTTGAAGAAATTCTAGAAGGAGGTTTATTATTGAAAGAGATGCATCTGTCGTTCGTAGTTAAACGCTCGTCGATATAGCGGGAACTAAAGGACTGCTGTTCATAAATATCGACAGGTACATGCCAGGGTAACGTGTAAATATTTGGTGGCGCGTCAAAATTAGCTCTCGTTGAGCCTCTGCCCCGTGTGTTCGTATACGAGAGAGAGAGAAAGAGATCGGTGAGAATCTAATTTGAAAAAGATCGCCGTTTCGCTTCCAATTTTGCAAGTTGGCCCAATGGAATGGTGCAGGCGCGGCAGCACGCGTGTGTGGCTTAGCTGAAAATTTCCGATACAAGGAGGCAAACGGGAAATATTGCTAGGAGTCCACGGTCGGCAGTAATTTAAACGAATTTGATTGGATCGCGAAATTTCTACGCAAAACGTTTCACGCGTATACCGGGAAAAACGTTCGATCCCGAGGAATTATCCGACTATGACCAATAAGCTGTCGCTCGTTCGCCCTCTTTCTCGCTCGTAGGTACATGTATCGATATAGATGCATAAATGGGGGAATAAGCTGAAAAATTCCAGTATGTTTGAATGTATTTGTTATGGTAAATGTGTTTAACAAGGGCATTTTGTAAAATGACCGGTCAGTGTACCTATTAGAATGCTTCATTTTTTGAGCAATGTAATACTTTTCTGCTTGCAACAATAGACATACTCCCATCCGAACTATTTTATTTCCTAGATACAATATAGGAATTGAAATTATTTATTACTATTATGTAGAAATTTATATTTTTTAAATAGGAGATAGAAGTTGGAAATAAAGTAGTAAGGGTGTCTAGTATCGAGCAGAAAGGTGGTTAAAAATAAAGATATTAGACACATTGCCCAAAACTTCAACATTCCGTACAATGCCTGGTTATTTTATAAAATGTCTACATTTAAACATATTACCCGTAACATGAATATCTTCTTCTCTGGTCGATCTTAACGCGAGATTTAAAAACGACCATGCATGAATAGGGTCTTTTCTCTTTCAGGAATTTCTTTAATTATCTCTGTACGGTAAAAAACCGAGAGACGGAAAAACGGCCGAGCAGAGACGAAATTTTTCCAACTGTGAAAATATTCTGCGAAGATCTCTCGTAATTCGTGTCATTCGTTTGTAAGTTTTAAAAATCACGAAATATGTTCGTTTCCAATTAATTGTAAAATAAATAAAATTATTTTATAAAAATATGTTTATTCGATAATATTTACTAATGATAAAGAATCAAATATTGTTTTAAGCATTTTTTCAATAGAAAGAATTAGAGATTGTAGATTGGTCACAAGTTTCCACTCGCGATTAGTATAGTCGATTACATAGTTAATTAAATAAAACCACGATAGTTTCAATCCTGTGTCTCCCTACCAACAATCGTGACAATAAAACAATCAATTAACTCTTGCACTAAATGTTTCTCATAAAAAACATTGCCCTTAAAACGCTTGCTTTAAACGTTCAACTAACGAACAATTAGGAATTCCACGAAACGAAGGCCGTACCATGTATGAGAGCGTGCAAGCGGTCGGGCACGTCTCTCTCTCTCTCTGGAGACGAAAAATTCTCCGCTTTGTGCGAGCCATCGAAACGACATCCAATTAAGCACTCTACCGGCCGTTTAATGCGGCTGCATGTACACGGGGATTGATTATTTAAAAAAAAGTATAGAAAAAAGGGATGATTGAAAACGAACATGAAACATGCAAGGTATATACGTATAAAGATATACATCGATTCAAACGTTTCGCACACGACCACGTATACGTCGAATAGAAGAGCTGCTAACGATCTCGTTAGTTTTGTATATTGTACATTATTTGATCGAAGAAATAGAACGGCACCAGCTCGAACGTATGAACGCGACACAATGAACCTGTGGCGTGTTAATTAACACATCCCTTTTTTTCGATTGAAATCCATACGTTTATCGATATAGGTGAAAATAGTTCGAAAAAGCTAAAAAAAAGAGAGAGACGTGCGAGTGCAAAGGTGGGACAGAGAAAGTGATACTCCATCTCCGCTCATGAAAAATCAGTTTGCGTTTGGATACGGGAATAGAGAGAAGAAAAAAAAGAAATTGAACGACGGATGACCATCCACTTTTGAATTCATCCTAGCCGTTTTATCGTCCGGAAAATCGCGTTTAATGACGTTTTATTTGTAGGCGCTTTAATTAAAAGCGACATGGTGGCAACTCGCGTAGGCCACGAAATGAAGCGCGTGGCGATCGGTAATTTTTTTATTTGGTTCGTTCAAACTCGACTACTGCCAAGAGAAAGAGAGAGAGAGAGAGTATCGTAAAAACACGACAGAGCAAATATTTCTATGCCGACTAACGAAGATATCTCCCGTATCGTATCTTGCTTGTTAACCGGTACTGCTCTCTGTCGTCGGTCCGGGAAATTATGATGTAACTATGCTCGACACGATGATCTATAGGGTGTCCTGTTTCATAGGAAATTATGATACCTCCGATATGAACTCGCGCGATTTATACGCATCCGTCATACGTATGCGTTTTATCATTCGCGTTCGTGCCGATGTTCGGACGATGTGCTCGACTATGTATTACGAAGTCGATTGATTGTTGGTTGAATGAAAATGAAATCGATTTCAATTTGATATACGCGATACGAATGGAAAGAAAATGGACAATTTTTTTTTTTTTTTGTCATTTTAATTCTTATTGGACGTAATCGCTTTGTAAATTGTGATAATAATATATGATTTATATGAATAATTTCGCGTTAAACTTGAAGTCTTCCGTTGTTTATTTGTAGAGTTTCGGTACCACTACTTTATTATTCTATTTCATTTGCTTGTTCAAAGTTCACCGAAACTTTGAAAGAGTAACAGTTTTGTCTTTCCGGGTTAAATTATATTACTAGTTTTGCTGTTAAGGATGTTGGAACATTTTCACGATCTTTAAAAACTTTCCGAAATTTTATTATCGCTACAAGAATTATTTTGCAAGCTGTTATAACTTATTTAATTCATTTGGTAAGAGTAAAAAAGCCGATTGAAATATTATCTTAAATCTTTTATTAATTGCTACGGTTTAAATACGTTTCGACTTATTTAATTCGATAAATTGAATAAAATTCCAATATCAGCAAAGCGATTATACGTCCGACAAGAATTAAAATCATTACTACAAATTCAACGAAACATGATTAATAAGTCGTTCGTTCGTCATTTGTTGTTTCAGGCGATGAAGATGAGCAAAGTGGGCAATCAGACGAATTCACAGGACCCACAGGCAGTGAATTCCCGGGTGTTCGTCGGAAATCTAAACACGTTTCAGTGCAGTAAGACCGATGTGGAGCGAATGTTCCAGCGTTACGGCCGTCTCGCCGGTAGGTTTTGTCACCCTTAACTCTTCCCTCCCTCTCTTTCCAGCTAAAATCACATAAACGTGAAACTCCAGCGTATACATATATCGGTGTCTTCTCTGCGTTTTAGAGATTTCCGTTCTCGCCCCTACGATCCTTTTCCACAGATCGCGCTATGAACGACTCGCGAGATTTCGAACGAGCCGGAGATGAGATTTGGAGATAGATAACGGAGAAAATCCAGGACGAGGCTAGACGCCATTAACCTCTCGTAAACTGAAAAACTCTGCCCCTGGCATATATCGTGAAGTTTTACGCGGCGAAATCCCGACGTTGATCCGGTTAATTGGTTCGAATAAATTTTAAACTTTTTGGATTTTCGTACAGGAATTTCCTTCCCTGGTTAAGCGTTCAGCTTTCTTATTTTCGTTATCTGGCATATTTCTAGGACGTGGTTTCTGTTATGAGAGAAAGAACGTTAGTGATAGATTACGCGTTATTTAATATTATAGATGAATAATATGATTGGTAATCTTACTTATGGGTAATTTTACAATAACTTATCAATTTTTGTGGGATATAAGATGTCGTTCGTTATCCAACATTTTGTACGAAGAGCTTGGTATATTATTGTGAAAATTGCTTGGATTTAATATCATAGACGTGGATTATTGTTAATACAATAATTTTTCGATCACCAACCAATTCACATTCTCCTCGAACGAAAAAGGAACGTCAGAACTGTTTCCCGCAAAGTTTCGGATCATAAATCGAAAATCTAGTGAAATTGTCGAAAGCACGACGTTGCACGATATTTGATAAGTGGTAAAAAAAAGAGAGAAAGGAGAACGTAAAAGTTACAAATGGTTCGAAATTGATAGGATTCGAGTTGGGATTCAAGGAGAGAGTTAAAAAAGAAAGAAAGAGAACAAGAGAGAGAAAGAGAGGAAAAAACCGGACTATTATCCGTTGTGAAAATCGAGAGAAAGAGAGAGGGAGCCTTGGTTACAGCTCCGAGGAAAATAGAGAATTGGAAATAGGATTTCGTCGATCCACTTCGCCGTCGGTAACCCAATTTGTACGACGATAGAGCTCCTTGACCTTCGATATCCTGATTGATTATCCCTCCAGTTTCAGGACAGCGATTACCAGTGACTCGTTTCACGTACCTAACTCGTGGCTTTGGCGTTCCTTCGTAAGAGAAAGAGAGATGTACGATTTGTCGGTAAAGGAGAACAGATTAAATCTTCATTTCTCGTTCGAACCACGGTGAAAGTAATTATCAATCTCTCTCGAATCGATACATCGCCGCCGTTTCTTTTTAATTACCGCCGTCTCCCAACTTATTATTCCCAAGCGATTGAATCACCCTGTATAATATCACGTCACGCGTGTCCATTGATATACATGAGAGTAAGCCTGGTAAAAATTGTGTGCCAAGAACGTGAGCTGATATCTTAAGTAAAACTGAATGAAAATTATAAAATTAAATTTTTTCGTATACTGCTAATACAAAACATGAACAATTCACGTGCATTTTATAAATGTCTTTGAATCCTTTAATAAATCATCAAACAATGACATAAATTAACAAGGCTTGAAACTAGCTATCCAAAAAAATCTCTAAAACTGATTAACTTTGAAATAGTCTATAACAAATACTTTCCTACCACATACTTTGAAAAGTTCAACCCGATCGTAATTTCGATCTTTGAGATTCTTACTCGGAGGGTGTTCTTGAAAAGTCGAAACGCCACACGAAATCCCGAAGGATGAAAGAGAGAAGAAGCAGCAGCGGTACTATGACGACGACGATGGCTGGGAGCTACCGATAAACAGCTTACTTTCGCGAGCTTTCTCAATAAAATACGGAGAAGGGTAGACAATGAGCGTGGTGGGCCCACCCGTGCGCACACAATGCGGCTGTGGGCAACTTCATCCGGCCTTGAGTTAAGAGAATTAGAACGCTTTCGATCCGACAGCATCCGAAGAGGATACAGCGAATCCTTACTTCGAACCGATACCGGTCAGCCTGGGATCGTTTCGAAAGCGTGTTCCGGGATCGTGTTACGCTATCCTCCCTTGACACGCCTCCTCTCCTCGTTCGCCGGATTGCGGGATTCTGCTGGTGGACCAATCGGAAGAGAAAGAAAGACTGGTAGAATAGAACATGTGGAATTTGTACTTCGATCCTGAGGAATACATATTTTATTTAACTGTTAGGTATATCCAAATATACGCTGGTCAATTATTTCGAATTTAGGTAAAGGTGATAAAAGAATAGATTCAATATTGTTTGAGATCGTGTGAGGTGATAAAAGAGTTTAATTATAATCAAATATTTTAGCTATCTTTATTTTTTTTTCATATATGCTTTCAATTTTATTGATGAGTTATATAGAATGTCTGTGTATATTGTTCATCGTAACTGTGTTTCGTGTGTTATAGTTCTGTCCATTTTTTAGTACCAAACAGAGAAATCATTTTATACTAACGATACAAATTTTGAACAATACCCAAATTGGGATTATTGGAACAATGAACAAATCCCAAATTGATGATTATATCAATGATAAAATAAAGTTTCCATATCTTCTTCGGGATCTATCTCATCCATTTATATGAAATAATCCAATATGCTTGAGCGTCGTCATTAAAATGCTACATCTTCGTTCTCTATACTTATGTTAGCCATTTTATACATCTAAAGATACTTTATTAATTTACCACCTAAATCAAACAATTCTCCCTGCACGATCTCTATTCGCCATACTTAATCTCATTGATGCGAATGCGAACGTTTGAATAATTGCGGCCAATCTAGCCCATACAGCTTATACGGTCTGCTAATCGACCAGGTGCACGAGTTTCTTGTCTATCACGGTTCAAACACCTTCGCATCGAGAATACTTCAATTGGCTACCTCGGTCTGGATATAACGTATGCCACCGTAGTGTTCAATTTATGAAATCCCACAGAACCCTCGAACGTGGTTACGGTGCATCACATGTAAAATATGGACACGTGGGATATTGTATATACCAACGAGTGTGACTACCTTAAGGCTAATAGAGACTAGGGACAAAGTCGTGCGCCAATGTGTATCTAGGTATGGCAGGCAACTGTTTCTCGACAAATTCTGATGTCCTAGGACTGTTCTCATACAGAAATCGCATATCCCGTGTCTGTCATTCGAAATTGGTAACTTTATACAACGTTACGTAACATTTCATAGTCCGGACGTCTCTGCGCTTCAAGACAATACAATATCATCTATCTACAAAGTTTGGGGATTAGAAAATCCACGAATTATTCATCACGTCAGCCTAAAATGACTTCGTGGTGTGGAATTTCGTCAGGAGGAACCATCGGTGTGTTTTTTCTTCGAGAATAAAAGAGATAATGCAGTTACCGTAACTGGTGAAGCGCTATCGTGTTCCGCTACAAAGTTTTCTTCGGTCCGAGTTAGTTCGATTAGGCTTGGAGAACATGAGGTACTAACGAGATAGCGCTACATCGCGTACTGCACGCGATACGATTGAAATTTTGAAATAAATGCTTGAACAGCGTGAAGTAAAAGATGCTCTGATTTGGAAATGAGGCGAAGATGCACGACAGGGTCTCGCAACGGTTGTACTACTTTGTCCCTAGTCACACTAGCCTTTAGATTTGATTATTATTCTTAAAACGAATAGTAGTATTCCATAAAGAACCGTTTTATTTTTCGCAAAAAATTTGGAATTAAATTATCATCGATGATTTTCTTTCCAATTAAGTTCATGCCGATCCATATATCAACCTAAATCAAAACTGATTGAATCCCATACATACATACATACATTGTTCTTATTAAAAAAACAGAAAAATTCCAAATCTATCACAAGATTTGTAATCCCATACGTCATTCGGTATACACCAACATATTATTCTTCTATATGAAATTGTAGGAAGGTCGACATTTTCCCGATGCACCATCGGCACCGTCTAACGAGGGCCACCTGAAATGGCATTAAAAAGTATGCACTCGAGTATCAGGCCGGCGGCGAATTACGTTTCGTGATGTGAATAGATAACGTGCGACACGCGATAGAATTTTATGTAGGACGTCGAGTAACGCTCATGGAGCCGAGCAGCGGCAGCAGGAACGATGGTGGTGGTCGAAAGGTGAGGGGTGTTAGAGAGGGTGGAGTAAAAAAGAGGAGTAAAGAGGAGGGGAGGGAGAGCATCCGTATAACTTACGTAACGATCATGGCGTCCATCGAATTTTTATATTCGCTGGACGATGCTTTTAGTTTCGTTCCATTTTTTGTCCTTCCTCTCTCTTCCCCCTTTTTTTTGTACTTTCTATCTTTCTTGTTTTTTGAAGCGGCCGGAGCGCACTTTTTATTCGTATCGAATATCACCTCTAATCCAATTAGTTGGAGCTGCTGCCTTTTTATTTTATTTTATTTCCCTTTTGTTTGTTCGTTGCGAGCACGTGTGCAATATGAAAGTTATATTATAAACGAAGAGGTAACGCGCGTACGTTTCTCGAGGAACTTATAATGTCGGAAGTGATATATATTTTTCGTGGTGACGGTAAGAGCCGATCTCTCGAACGGTGCTGCTGCTCGGATATCAAATCTACATAGGTATACATACGTATAATACATTATACGTAAAGTTATATGCCCATAGGGTAGATCTATAAGTTCTAGTAACCGTGTGCATATATTCTCTGTCTCTCCCACTCTTTTTCTATCCCACTATCGTTTTTCGTTAAAAATAAACTATTTAAAGTCTGGGTGCAAGATAAGGAATTTATGGATAGCATTGAAATATCGATAATGAGAGTTGTTTTCTTGACGGTGCGTTACTTTCGATCGAGAATTCGAGAAGTTGTACTTTAGAGAATTATAGGAATTTCTTTTTCATTTTAATTGGATGCAAAATTGTAAGAGAAAATCTTATTGGGTAATAATTTATCAAGTTCTTTTATAAGGGATTTGTTAATCAAAGTCTGAATAGTTTTAATTCTAAAACCATCGATAGGTAAATATGTCAATTCGTAATTAATGTTCATGATATCAATGGATCAATATCCAGCAAGAATATTTTTATATTTAATATTCGAAAATTAAGGGCATTTCAAGGTAGTTATGTGTCAAAAAATACCGACGACCTTTGTATAACTCCGAAAAAAATACCCTCGCCAAATATTCGTTCATTGACACCATGCACATTACGTAAAAAATACTACATGCACCGCGATAACCCGAAAAGAAAAGTAGGTAGCCTTATCTAAATAAACCATCCTGTACAAAGATTTCTATAATTATCTATTCTTAAAATAAAATCAATGTTAATTCGACGACGTAAAAGTTACGTTACCAACGCTACTCGTGTTGGAAACACATTTTTCCGACTAGCTCCTATCTTCTAAATCGGCTCGTTAGCTCGATCCAGATTTCTAGGTCGTGAAGAAGACGAAAGAAGGAGGTAGCAAGAAAGAGAGAAAGAGAAAGCACGTTCGTTTTAACGGAGAGAACCGCCTGTAATCTGTGTACCCGTAATAAGTTTTGCGTGGTTAGCAGCTGACCATGCATGGAATTCATTATGCCGAAACAAATATGTAAATCTCCATATATTCGTGGCGTGGTTACACGTACATGACTCGACGTGGACGAAGAGAAAGAGAAAGAGCCTGAGAGAGAGAGGCAACGGTGCACGTAACATGGAAGATGCAAATATGTTTCGTCCGAAACGGGCCGTGCCACCGTGGTGCTACGAACTGACGGTTAAAAAACTTATCTGCATGCACCGTGCTACCATACCGGACATGTTAATAACGTCCACATTTTTACGGGCAGCTTTCTAGGCAGAACGTCACATCGACAAGAGTGTTTTGCGATTAGAACGATCGTTTCGTTGATCCTGATTTTTATTCTTCCGAAAAACCTGTCTCGGGAAACGATCGATCGAGCATAAGCTTCTTTTCTCAGTCGTGTTTCTCATTTTACGAACGTTCCCTCTGCCGTTTCGTCGTGAAGTTAATCAATTTTTTACAAATTTCAATTACCGTACAAAGATTTTTATAAAGCAAATATATTTGATTTAATATTTATTCCACCACGAAACGACTCATTGGTGAACTTCTTGAAGTTAATCACGTAAAGTACTTATCGAAATATATCGACAAGTTCGGATAATTTGTTTGAAAAATATTTCAGACACAATGTTATTGCCACAGGAAAATTATTCGATCGATCACATTTTCGCGATTTCCCTCATCGATGACATTTTATCTTGCATACGTTATGTTAATAACGAGACAACATATTTTTGTTGATTCGTCGTATTCGAGATTGAAACGCAGTCGACGAAGCGCAATTATACGGTAGAAAGGCGTAATTAGAATAATTCCCTTTGTATCTATTTACCAGAGACCCTTCAATAATGCCGCTGGGAGAACTCGCCGAAACTCGTAGCCTCCCTTTAAATACAATTACGCGAAATACGTTTCGCGTTTCTCCACCACCTTCCCCCTCTTCCAGCTGCACCTCGTTCAAACCTTCGCTTCCATCTTTTCCCTCGCGTCCACTTCTTTTTCTCGCCCGTTAAAAAATCCGTATTAATTAGAACGAACAGTACGGAAATGAAGATCCGACGAGATTGGACATGTCCTTTGATGCGGTTTCGCCTTAACGATACAAACAGTGCCTCTCGTTGCACTCGACCAAAAGAATGACAGTGGACCGTATAAGTAGAAAAAGGTATATGTGTGTTTCAATCAATAAATAAATAAAGATGGATGATGTTTAAATAATATATTCGATGACGTGAGTTCTTATAATTAAAGGAAGTGAGATGGGATATGAGATGGAATCGGCCAGACTGGTTATTTGAATAAACATAAGCGTTGGTTATACTGAAAATCAACAAAAGCACTTTATTCAGAAGTAATGAAATGAGTTTACGTTAAAGAATATCGGCAGTAAAAAACCCCAGTTCAAAGTGGGGAAAAAGCCATGATATTCTATCAAAGAAGCAAAAGGAAAGAAACAAGAATACATGAATTATTATTAATATTGAAGTTCAAATGTATGCTGGAGATTGCTGTAAAACCTTGAATGATCATTCAACTAAGTTATATCGATAATCGATCGCGAGAGAGCTCTCTTACCAATATTCCGGGGACCGACTCTTTCTCGGAAGCGCTACGGCTAGTCGGCGTGGTTCTCCTCCAAGGTGGGGGCCTGGCCAAGCCGCCCACCGACTGCACGGCCGGTCACGGATCGCATCAATGTAACCCACTGGTTACGCGATGTGTGTCGCATCCATGTAGCCCACTGGCTACGCGACATGTCGCTCCAAAGTAACCCGCACTGATTACGCGACTTGCCTCAAAGGCAACAAAATTGGCTCAAGAGCCCCAACAATCCGAACCGTGCAGCACAAAATAGACAATAATGTCTCAACTAGACCACCTACGACAGCCGATAGACGCTCGATCGCGAACCCGATCAAGATTCAAACCGAAGACCGTACCGATTTCACCCTCGCAAGGGATCGCCCTAATTTCTATGACCGCGTCGGTCCCCATCTCGCACGCAAGTGTCCTACTGCTCAAGCCGCCCGCGTCTCTCCGTAGCAACGACCGTAAGGGTCTTCGGTCCCTTTCGTAGGGCACCCGATTTCAACCGAAGAAATTTCTAGCAAACGCGCAAACGGCGCGAACAATGTGGTAATTAATGTATAATTTGTAGAAACATATTAGAGGACGTATGAAACAAATAATTAATTATAATAATTAAGATTATTCCTGTAGTAAAATGGTAAAAAGAGAGAAGCCAAAACCCAGTGTTGATTGTTGCAGTATCCGGGAGTAAAATTTAAAGAAAATTCTTCCTTCCTATTTACTCATTCCTCGATAGTAGGGTAGATATTATAGTCAGAAATAAGTCGGATTTCATCGGATATTCAGCTAATAATTCCAATTGTCTTTCTCTCTCTCTCTGTATCCCGTTCAAGCGAAAATCCCTTTGATACGTTCCCGTCTTCGAGCAGGCTTCTCGTTTTATTTTCTTCTCTCTCTCTCTCTATCTTTTTGCTTGCCTTTCTCTCTCATTCATAAACGAGAGGAAGGAAAGCGAAGAGCCACGTTCGAAATAATTCGAAAACGTCATAATTATTTGTTGTTGTTTGTTTCGCAGGGATTTCCATGCACAAAGGATACGCCTTCGTGCAATTCACGAATCCCTTTGACGCTCGCAGCGCCTGTCTCGGCGAAGATGGCCGTACGGTTCTCAGCCAGATACTCGGTAAGTTATTATTCTATGAATGATAATTTAGCGTAATTACGTGCTAATTTCAACTCCCTCTTTTCTCTCGAACGACGTCTCCACGTTGTTGTTGTCGTCTCCGTGCCATTTTCGCTTTTACCGTTATGCTCGTTTATCTTTCTACGCTCGGTCGTTTCTTATGAAGCAAGTTATCAGCCATTATACCGTGTAACGAGGAGAAGAGATTTCAAAAGGTCTTCGAACGAAATACATTCCATTGAGGACCTTAATAACCGCCGTCCGGCGCGCGAAAAGAGTAGACGAAGCTTCAACGACCTTCGTAGTTTTTGTTCCTTTCGACGACGACGTCGCTGTCTTTTCGAAACGTCGCTCGAAATACGTGCTTTTCACGAGACAAGAGGTTTCGTTCAAACATTTCCAATATTTCCGGGTGACACTTGACACGATTGAATTTTACATATTAGGTCAGTTTTGTATAGTACCGGAATTCGTATTTTAAAACTGTGTTAATGGCTTATAAGCTCGTGAACTTTCGAGTCGTGTACCCCAATTTCTGTATTTTCTACATTTTATTTGATTTGACCAGCAAAATTTCATTGATTTTAGTTTGGAAAGTTTGGTAGGTGTATGTGTAAATGCATACACTATTGTAACTTCGAAATTTTCAACCGTATTTTTTATAATAGCATATTTAAAAGTTTGTAAAGTAATTGTTAGTTTCTCTTAATTTTACATAATCTTATTTTTTTCTAAACACGTAAACAAATTTCGTTTATGAAGGGTTAATTTGTATAAATTAAGGAGAATCTGTTTCAATGTTTTGACCATATTCTAAAAAGTACCTACCAATTTTCAGACAATATTTAATTACAATCGTATTCTCAGCAGTACGGATTTAGAAACCATTCTAAACTAATAAATTCTTATCGAATATCGTTCGATCCAGATTTAGTCCAGATTTCAATTTTCGACGTACTTCACAATTCTTCGCTAATCCAAAGATATTCTACTTTGATAAGTTTAACTGAAAAGGTAACGAACGTGTCGTTCGATATCGTTCACGTGAATCGATAGATACCATTACCCGTCGGGCTCTTTCACGTGGTAAAATTTTACGAATTTCGACTCACTCTCTCTCCTCCCCTCCTTTATGATCTTAACTTCGCCTTTGAGCGTACCAGCCGAGCGAAGGAACGCAAGGGGTCGAACCCTTAGAAGTGAAGCATCATCGACGTTCGACCATTAGTTTAAACCTTTCGAGAAGGTTAAGGTGTCCTACACGGTTTGCCAAGGGTCTACCTTGAACAGGGGAACGGGTTTAATAAAGCGGACTTGTTCCACCGGGAGCAACTTCTTCGAGAGGAGCCACGAATTTAGACGTTCCTAACGCGCACGTTCGCGCTTTCGTGAGATATACAGGGTGTCTTGATTTTAACACGAGTAACTAATATCATTATGAATTAATTTACGAAATTTTTGTATTTACGATATTGGTTAAGCATTCTGATAACAAAAATCGTTCGTTTTTATTAAAAGTAAACGAGCAAGGAGAGTTTGAAAGCTAATCGATTGAAATGGTACACCCTGTATATATGTAAAGGGTCGAACGTGCACGCGGCTTCATCTCTTTCGTCTTTCTTTGGATTACCGAATTGACTTTGAATTTCGAGGTTTAACCCTGCTAAATGAAGATAGACAGAGAGAGAGAGAATAGGAGGGGATGATTCTGTCTCTTTGTAACGCCGAGCAAGGAGTGCGGAAAATTACGGTGGTCTTTTTCTTGGAAAATCTAATCAACGCAATGGTGCCCCGGTGAGATAGAACTTCGCTTATTTTCCGTTTTCTTCTATAGCAAGGCGTAGTAGGTAGGTACTTAATCGAAAAGATATCGATCTTGTGCCAGAGTTGCTCTCTTTATTAAAGAATTTGTTTTTCCTTTCTTCCTTCTAGAGGTCTTTTTTTCTTAGGAAATAATTAAAAATGTCTATCTCGGTAAAAGTATGCGAAGGTTGGTCGTTTGTCAGTGAAGAGGGAGAAGGACAGAAGCAACAGGTTGCAGTTTAATTATTATTAAAGGAAGCTTGCGATCAAACGGTCGTGTTAAGGGTGATCCATAAGAAAGAGATTTTCTTTGCGGTCTTGGGAAAGTCGTATATACGCTCTTCGTTGCCAGGCTTACGCGGGAAAATTGAAAAGCATTCGAGAAATGTTTTACTTCCTTTTTTTCGTTGCATTCTCTTCTCATTCTTTCTTGTTCTTTTGTTGCTCTTAAAAAAGGGATGGAATACCGCACGAAGAAGAGCCACGTTAGGTAGGTACGCGTTCGCTATAAATTTTTCTCAGCCCGGTGCTAAGTTACGTTAGCGCGTTGGGGAACATAGTAAAGTTGGTAAGAATTACTAGATTCGTGGGTACCTCCGTGCCACACTAAATGGGATACTCAACTTAAACTTATGGTAATGTTTACTGCGATATAAATTCCATGAGTTCCTTTCCGCGTTAGTACTCGCGATAGTTTCATCGAAATGCACGCGGCTGCAGTGTCTACCTTTCTTCCACTTTTCTCTCATCGACCCTCTCTCTCTCTCTCTTTGTCTTCGTCTATCTTCCGTTTCATCACCCTCTCTCGTAGTTTATAACATCGAAAGGAGAATACGAACGACCCATTGTCCCGTTATTATGGGATTATAAGGCATTCGTATCAGCTTAGAATATTATTTTACGATCTTGAAATTTTCCCTACCTCTGTCTGTACTTTTCATGGGTATATTTATAGGTACGATTTTGAATAAAAACTGTGAATTTATATAGTTTTATTAATCATTTTTTTCGGAATAAATATAGAATTTACCAACACATCTCTTAGACCTCTCACCTTTTTTTATAATTGATGCTTAAATTTCCGTAAATATCCATAAACATTTCAAATGCACTAGGCACTATTCAACATACCAAAAAAGAAACAAACGAGTTATCGATAAAATCGTATGGTGATGCATCAAAATCTGAGAGAAATGGGTGATGTTGATGTCATTTTTATAGACGAGGGGTATAGAAATTATTTTCTGATTAGACCTACACTTCGATGTTTTTCTCTCTCTTTCACACACACGTATTTCCGGTGATACTTTCAATCATTCCCCCTCTCCCCACTGTACCTTTATCATTTACGTTATTCTTCGAAGCCGCGAACCCTCGTCTTCCACCACCTCCCCCCGTATTCTCGAAAATAGAACATAGAGTACGGTCGTTCGGGGAGCCCCAAGACGAGCGTAGTAAATAGAAAAATATGCGCGCTCGTGTAACCGGCCCCCCTTTTCAAGACAAGTACGGGACGCTGCTCGAGCTATTTTGCGATAGGTTTTTGTACCTTCAATAAGAAATACGTCGATATTGGCCCGCGTTTCGTACGGTGTTTTCAACGTTCGTGCCTTTTTTTATATTTCTTTATCTCTTTCTTTGCTTTCTTCCCTTGCTTTTCCGTCTTATCTTTTTTTTTCTTTGTATTTGGCTTCATCACAGTCCTTTCTTTGAGTTCCTTTTCTTTATTCGATTTAAAATCCTTCTAAAAATATATTAAATTCCATTAAAAGAATGCCGTCAAAATGATTAGTTTACTATTTACGAATTAAAATCTATTATCGATCGAATGAAGTCACTTTTCATAGAAAACATGAAACTTGTTCATAGTGCACAGTTGGCCACGAAGCCAACTTATCCTGCACTCTTTTCCTTTCTGTTTTTCTCAACGTTTTAGCAACGTGTTCTCGAAAATGGAACACGGATGGATACCTAGAGACGTCGTCGTATGTAGCCCCGAAAAGAGAGAGAGAGAGAACGGAAGCCACAAGTCCGATACTCGAACTCGAATGGGACAAATACAGGCGTGGAAAATGGGCGACGTCTCTTCTCAATATATAGGAAACGTTGTACCCTCAGCGAATATCACTTACATTCTGCATTTGCTTTCGAAACTATCGGAGCTTACTCGTTCCACGGGGTTATACACCTTACTTTCGTACAATCGTATCTTTTATTAGCCCTTTCGTTCTTTCTACGTTAATTCGAGTCAAGGAAACTGCATGTTAAAATTTGAATTCATTTTTTTAATTAATTCAGTTAAGACATTGTCAATCAAGTAATTCTACATCATTTTTTCATGCGTAGCTGGATGAGATTAATATGGATATTCATTTACAAATCTGGAGCTAGACATCGCGTTTCTATGTAATTATAGATCGAGGTTGAACTAATTATTTATTTATTTTATTTTCACTCATTTATTCATGTGTGACTGGATGACACTGATATGAATATTTCTTTTACAAATGTGGACTTAGATATCGTATTTCTATGTAATTTTACATCGAGGTTGAACTAATTTTATGTTTAATTTTAACTCATATTCTCTGTTTTTAACGTATACATAGCGAGTGACATCGAAATC
This sequence comes from Ancistrocerus nigricornis, assembly GCA_916049575.1. Taxonomy (NCBI): domain Eukaryota; kingdom Metazoa; phylum Arthropoda; class Insecta; order Hymenoptera; family Vespidae; genus Ancistrocerus; species Ancistrocerus nigricornis. The sequence goes on from OU696664.1 coordinate 38,587,939, forward strand.
ACGAATAAATTACGAACAGATCTCTTTTCAATTTTCCATTAGGATGTAAGTACTTACACGTCGAAGTAAAGTAGAAAACTGAAATTTCTGTATTCGTGTTAAACGTCCATACGCACCCCTTCTCCTTGTCTCCGTTAATATTCGACGAATCATCAATATTTCACCAAAGAGAGAGAAAGAGTATGGCGTGAAATTCGTGATGACGTTGCAAAAATTCATTAGACTTCGTACTAATGTTTTATTTCGAATGTGTGAAACAAAATGGCACGCATGATTTCCACGTACTCGTTCTCTTCCCTCCCTCTTTCTTTTCCCAACGAGAGCAGCAATTAAATTTCGACGTCTTCATGGAAGACAATGAACGACGAATTAAAACGTTCGAGGTGTATCGACGATAACACGAGTTTCCCGTCGCACCGTACCCTTGTCTTGTAAATGGACCGCGTACGCGACAGATGGAAACGATTAAAATGGAATTCTGCTTCGTAATTACGCATAATGCGCTCAGACATCGAACGGCCTTTAAACGAGACGTTCCCTTCTCATTGCTTTCCATACCGTACTTGTAAAACTTACATTGTATTGTATTAAAAAAAAAAAATGAGTGTAAATTTGTACAAACTGTGTCGAATCATGTGAAAGGATCTGCAAAAAATGTAGCTTACAAGATTTGTACCGAATATACAAACGTACGGACAAGTGAAACTAAATAAAAGCTTGTAAAAAAGTAAATGACGTATAAATGAAAATAAAATATTTTTCTATCCAGCAAAACCAACGTGAGGACAAAGCTAATATCCGTTTGGCAGGAATAAATCGATTAGCCGAACGAATATATACATGCACGTACGAATTTCCTATAGTGTTTTCGAATTTCTGTTAGAAACAGACGAACGGGAGAACAAGTTAACGAGAGATAGAGGAAGTGAGAGCAAGAGAGAGATCTGGTATTTCATTGAATTCACGATCGAGCGAGTAAACGAGATCGCAGGACGCTGGTCAGACGGCTTCGCTCGGTGGATCGCGTCCTGCGGATCCTACATGACCGTGCTCATAATCAGAATTAACGCCATTACATGGTACACGCGGTGTGCGCTATAGAATCCACCGGGCTCTGAATAACGCTACCACCTTGCATATACCTCTCTCTCTCTTTCTTCCATCTACCTTCCTGCATTTCTCCTTCTCTCTCTTATACACACACACACACATTTACTGCAACGAACATCGTCTCTTTTATCTCACTCTAACTCACTCTCATCCTCTCCCCCCTCTTTCTCTGGCCACAGCTCGATTCACCAGAAATCTTTCTTTGGCTAATGCAAGAACTGTGTTTCCGGCGTAGCTCTCTCTCTCTCTCTCTCTCTACTACCACATTCCCTACCCGTTCCAACGACCATGTACGCTCTATGTATACATGCAGGTGTCTGGCGAGACGCAAACTGCTGCTACCCACTACTGTGCTACGAGGGGTGGAGCTGGGAAGCTGTACGTTTCGGTGTGGACCGAAGGTGTCGCTGGATACCGGAAGAGACGCACATTTACAAGTGCAACACGCCACATAAAGAAAGAAAGAGAGAGGGAATATTCTACCCTTTTCTCTAACATCCTATCCCCACTTCTTTCGTTTCTTCGTAAAACCAGACTGGCATCTTTCGTTTCGTCGCTATTTTCCTACATAATACAGAGACTTTCGGAATCCATAGAATACATGTCCGTGAGGGACATTCGAATAAAACTGTACACGTTCCCTTTCTCTCTCTCTCTTTTTTTATCTTCTTTTTTGTCATCTCCTCCAACATCCACTCGTTCGCTTTTCGTCTCTACCCTCACCCCTTCCTTCGCTCCTGTCTTCGAGCCAAAGCGATCGTTTTCACCCCCAACCATTTGCCAAAGTATCGAGACAAGCTCGTCCATCTCTCTCGCACTTTCACTCCTCTCTCGTATTCAACGTTGGTCCCTCCGATACGCTCACGGCGAGACGCGTGAATCTCATCGACGTGTCCCTCACGCACTTGTATAATTACCTTCTGAAATAGACTCTCTCTCTGTCTCTGTCCATACGATGGGACCTTGGAAATGCATTTTAGGTCTTTGACGCTGGCGAAACCGCTTATACCACGTGTCTGCTTCCAGTAGTCGAATACACTCTGTTCTTGCTTTCTCTCTCTCTCTCTTACTAATTGATATTTAATTTCAATATTTTCGATTCCCTCGATGATATGGAAATATAGTCGCTTTGTACTTCAATGAATTTCTCCGACATTCTCCAGGCTCATTCCATCCTCCAACGATTAATAGATATTTTTAATTTCGTTCTATATCAACGTATATCTCTATCGAGAGAAACGTATATACGTATTCCCGACGCACCAAGCGCGATAAACCGAACGAATTTTCGATCTTCGATAGGAAGCCACGATCGGAGATGAGACTCATCCCTTTCACCATCCCACAAACCATCGCCAACCAACGGAACGACTCACGAAACTGCACCGTGATAACGCATCTCTCTTTTGTGCGGGCAAATCGTGCAAAAAAAGAAAATGAAAGCCGCGATAAAGCCGCGATCCGCTACTCGCGAGTAAATCGTACTTTTTTCCCCTCGATTCGTATCTTCGGGAATCTCGGTTGGTTCTTCCTTTTTTTCGACTTCCTTCCTCTCCCACATTCCGTGCCTGTAAATTTCCCTTACCTACTATATATATATATATATATATATATACATTTTTTTAAAGCAGTCTCGTTCGATATTCCAACGTTTGATCGCGAGTTTCAGGGAACTCCTCCCTCTTTTTTTTTTTTTCTAACATATAAAAAAGATATCTCGGTATCAGTCTATATTTTGTCGAGTACACGAAAGAGAGAGACAGGGGGACGGGGTACCGGCATTGAATGTTTTACGGCAGTATTTATTAGCATATACCGACGTACGTGTCGTATTTTACCGACGTCTCGCGTCATTTTACGGGGACACGTTTTACTTCTCCATCCGAGAAACGTACGGTCGATGCAACGTTTACTGTCCCCTCCTTTGCTACCACCCTTTCCCCCCCCTCTTCTAACCACCCACCCATCGCTATCGTCGTATATCCTACCTTGCGAAAGATGATAGAGGTTATCTGTGACATAAAACGGTCGTACACTTTGGCCTGGAAAGTTTTTGAATAAATTATAGGCCGTCATCTATTGGTCCATCCGTTTTTTTCCGATCCCTTGGCAATCAGCCAATTGCCAAATATTCATGATACACTTTCTGGGTGAATATTATCAATGATATCATGAAGCTAGAGATGTATGAACCTTTGTACGACATACAGGGTGGTCCATTTCAATAAGGCCACCAAAATATCTCTGAGTTATTTCGATGCAAAAAATAATTGTCACGTAATGTACATGGTGTCAATATTTAGCAAAAATATATTATTTTTTTATATTTATATATATTTTATATCTTATCTTCGAAAATCGAGGTCATTTTAATAAATAAAAATATAGTTGCATGTCGGAAAGCACCGATGATCTTCTGATAAGTCAGAAAAAAGTAATCTTAGGAAAAAATATATTCATGTCACATGCCATGCACATTATGTAGCAAATATTTTTTGCATCGCAATAAATTGCAGAAATATTCGGGTGGCCCTACTCGAATGAACCACCTTGTATATATGGAAAACTATGGCTGTACCTACGTGCGTGGGAGTTTGTGTTCGTACGGAAAAACGAAGTACTCGTTTATCTCGGTGCGTTGCATCGATATCATTAAACGAGTTCGAGGCTAATGAAATATTGATGCCCGGAAAATTGAAAAGAGCAACATCGATGTAGCACCGACAAGAGGAGTACAGGACAATGAGGAGTGGGGGATGGTAGGACAGGAGGAAAAATATGGGTCACGCGTAAACGCGCACGAGCCCGACGCTTGCTACTAGCGCGTGCAAATAGCGTGAAAAAGGATGATTTATCGCGCTAATCTCATTAGGAATTAATACGCTGATTTATCGCACGAGACCGCACGAGAACGCTTTTTCCGGTCGCGAGCGTGCCTTTCGTACTATCACTCTCGATGCTCGAGACGTAAGGTTTTATCGACGGTAACTTGACATTAGAGAATAACGAAGATTAAAAAAGCTAGAATTATATTTTTTAAATGTACGACGAAACTAAAGAGAGGTTGAATGGTTTTTGTTCGAACGTAATTCGGATGGTCGATATTTTTAGCGAGATTTTCACAATTTATTGACAATTTGTTTCATCGTTGTAATTGTTTATCGACAGGGAGATGTAATTGGTTATTTTGTTTAATTATTTATTCCAGAAAAGTTCCCACGAGATATTTCATTAGTCTCTCTTTCTCTGCAAAATATTAATATTTCTATTTTAGTTTGTATTTGGAAACAACTGCAAAATAAAATGTGCTACATCGTCTGAAATAGGCATAATTCTTTGGACGAGTAATTAATAATTTCTCATATCTAATCATCAAAAAAAAACATTATTAGGATATTCATCGTTGCAATGTTTTCTCAAATATAGAAATTATCGATGACTTTCGATTCTTCCATCTTTGATCAAATTAATCACGTTCTTTTGTTTTCCTACTTTGATAGGAAAAATAAATAACAAAATCAGCTAGTTAATATTACAAAATGAATTCCCTCGTAACCAATATTATTAATCCATGCACAAAGACGTGGCGCGAGCGTTCGCGAGTACGCTCATTTACAGGAACGCTGCGAGCAACGTCGTTTGCGTTTATCTCTCTCCTAGTCATTCTTCCCGAGATTTGTTAACTGTATTACGAGAATGGAGCGTACACGCGGCCGCGCGTGCGTTCATCCCGCGCTTGTTATTTTACTTCAAACTCATTTGTAGTACCGGGGAACAACACGTTATACATGAAATTCTGCTAATTACAGAAAGCACGTAATATTATTTCATTCGCGATACGCTTGGCGATACACTCCGGATGGCGTGAGTTCGAAATGGGCTCTTTCCTACGACACGCCTTTATATTTATATAATTGCATCCAAATTTATATATAATAAATATAGTATATCTTTATTATATATATACCGGGTAGTCCATGAAGCATGATCAACTTACATTATTCCGTTGCTACGAGTCCAATAGAAATTTTTGTTTTAGTATAACATGGTTCAAAGAGAACTTTAAGCTAATTCTAGTACATTTTTGTATGATTCTTTTTGCATTTTTATGATTTTTATGATGATGAAGAAATATTTGTAATACTTGATTATGCTTTGCGGACTACCCTGTATACCATGGCAACTTAATAAGCAGAGTAAGGCAAGCATATTAAAAAATTCTTTCCCCCTCTCACATCAAAAACCTAGCTTCTTTATTATTATTTAGTCTCAATTTAACTTGCGAATTAAGCCGCAAAGAAAATAATTGAGTTTGTTATAATTAAGACAACAAACTTAATGTGTCCGAAAGATTGTTAAAAATATACACACATGTATATGTATATTATTACGTGCTTATATTCCAATTAGATATAAACGTATTCGATAACGATTGCATAAATAAGCGACGGTTTCATTGGAAAAACCGAAGCAAGAACGCGGCTGGCAAAATGAGTAAACACCCTTCTTCCCCATCCATTTCTCCCATCGTCGTATTCCTTCTTTTCGATTGGTCGTTTCAACGTCGAGCAAATCGCTTTAACCGAAGAATATGCATTCTCATCTGAGAGCAGCTTCGTCATCGACATGCAAAAGATATCTTTGTACCCCGTCATCGTTGTGAATATTCCCAATGGATTTACATTGCTCTTGAATTCGTTTATAGAACATAGAACGATAATAATAATAACCGAACGGACGAACGAATAAATGGAAGAACGAGCGAACAAACGTACGAGCCGATTTAATAGCATACATCGAACATCATTAAAAGTTTACTAGCGTGCATCTCATAATTGGTATCACGTTCGCAGGGCTTTCGATCAGGCTTGCAATTTCAAGCTCGTTTCCCCCTGCGACATTACGCAACGCTACTCTACCATTAACACGACCACCATTAGATAGGATAGAAATCGCTTTGTGTGTCTTGACTCCTTGCGCATAATAAAATGGAAATTAATGAACCACGAGAGTCGCGTCGAGTTGTATTTTCGGAGTTATTAAAATGCCTGAGTGCTTCGGTATCGCTGTGAAAATGTATTAATTAGTTTATGCTTCTTTTCCATAAGATTAGTTACGTGTATAGCGTGAATAATTGTTCATTTAAGCGTATTAATCGCCACTATGGTATCGTTATTATCGAAAAAGTGAGATAACTCGAAAGGGATGTGGTAGAGGTGTCTGATAACGAATAATTTCGATAATATTTAACTAACATATAAACTCCATTCACTTTGTTCCTAAATGGATCCATCGTATATTTGTGATATTCTTTTTTTTTTTTTAAATTATAGATATTTGAAGTTCTTACAAATATATTTCGTTCTCCCTAACTACGGTAGCAACGATCGAATATCATCTAAAAACTTCCTACAATCCATTCGAAAGCCAGCTGTTTTTAAAAATCGATATTCAAGCTAAAGAAGCCGGTTGCTTATTCAAAAAAAGGCTAAGTGAGATCGTTGAAATAACCAAAGGATCGTCGTATGAAAATCCGCCGTCTTTTCTCTCCCCTTTTCAATACTGATTACGAATTCTTTTAGAGGGAGACAACACCTCGCTCACCCCTTCTTTACCTTACAAAGCAAAAAAAAAAAAAAAGAAGACGAGTCCTGGTAGGTAGGTTGACAATGTGCCACACATATGGAGTTATATTTTTTTCACGATCGCCGTTTTTATGACCGATGGAACGATGAGGAGTAAAGAAGAGTAACGAAAAGCGAGAGAAAAAAGAAAGAGAGAGAAAGAGAGTGACATTTAATCCGGCTAGAAAAGCATATCGCGAGGGTCGCCGGAGGCTCGTTCGACTATAGTGGAGGGGAGTGTATGGTGGGGGTGGGAACGAACGAAGCGTTATAGCCGCTTTACGACCTCCCCTTTTCACCTAACTGGTCCTACTCCCTCTCGCAGCTTCACCATCTCTCTCCCTTTCTCTCTCATTCTCGCTGTCTCTCTTTTTCTCGCACGACAAACCTGCACGGTCCTCAAATGAGCGCTGAAAGCTGGCAAACTCTTGAGGATATAATCCCGGCTTTCTCGATTCTCCTCCGTGCTTTCGTGCCTCCTCCTCCTTCGACACCGTCACATGAATTTATATGAGAACGCTCTCTCGTATCCGCTCCATTACGTCACGCGAGCGCGTGCGTCAGCCCACGAACGGGCTCTGCCGAAAAAATTTTTCAGAGCCACCCTACAAACGATAGAAGCTCTCTTTAATCCGTAGTTTTTGAACGTCCACTTGCATTTTACTTGCATTGATATCGGGATCGGATAAAAAAGAATGGCGAATAGAAGGATATAGAAGGCGAGAGATGAATAGGGTAGGACGAGGAGACATGGGGCAAGTTTTCCAAGGAAAAATCCTGATGTATACATCATGATTTTTGCCAAAATGGTCACCACCGCCGATTTCAATGTTTAATGGCCCATTTTAAATAAAAAGGCATGCAGAATACTGTCCCGTTGTCCGTTTTTCGATATCGTTACGCAATGATGAGAAATTAATCTTTTAAGAGTCGGAGTATGGGCCATTTTCAAGCTTAAAACTGCTGTATCTTTTGAACCAGCCATCCTATTGAAACGCGACTTGTATATTCATAAAGAAGAGACTTTCCTCTTTCGAACGAGTATTTGATCGGGCAAATTCGAGATGCATCGATTTTTGACAAAAATCCTGATGTATGCATCATGATTTTTGCCAAAATGGTCACCACCGCCGATTTCAATGTTTAATGGCCCATTTTAAATAAAAAGGCATGCAGAATACTGTCCCGTTGTCCGTTTTTCGATATCGCTAAGCAATGATGAGAAATTAATCTTTTAAGTGTCGGAGTATGGGTCATTTTCAAGCTTAAAACTGCTGTATCTTTTGAACCAGCCATCCTATCGAAACGCGACTTGCATATTCGTAAAGAAGAAACTTTCCTCTTTCGAACGAGTATTTGATCGGGCAAATTCGAGATGCATCGATTTTTGACAAAAATTTTGATGTATGCATCATGATTTGGATGGGGAAAAATGAGGGTGGGGCAAGTTGTCCCAGATCTCATTGTCGGGACAACTTACCCCGACGTGTGAGACAACTTCAGTCAGATCAAGGAGTTTTTTAAAAATTCTGGCAAGGAAATGAAGCTGTCAAAATTCTCTTTCTATTACATGTGTGAACTCGTGTGCAATCGATTTTCATTAGTGCCTAGAGATGCTTAAGTAATGTACCCAAAGTAGAATTGAACTTATCAAAATATAAATTCGTCTCTTGAAGTAACCAGGGAAGACAAAACACAACGACCACCACTATACTTTTTTTTACTTACTAAGACCTGTACACCATGCACCGTATGTGACAAATAATCTACCATGCAAAATGGAACGTAAAAAATAAAATATTTCGTCTGATAAAAAATATAATATTATATTAAGCGAAGAAAGGTCTCGAATTAGAAAGTAGTGCAAAGAAAATGAGAGAGGCAATAAATCAATGAATAAAAAGCGATGAAAAATTCTGACGAGAGTTCCTCTTCCATTTGTGTTTCCATAGCTAACGAAGACGAATTTAACTCGTTATTTCGTAAACCAAGAGGAAGCGAATTAAAATATTTCCCGCCTTGCTCGTCATTTTTTTTTTATATAAATACTTTTTGGACGCAATAAAAAAGGCTAGATTTATGTTTCACTTCCAAAACTTTTTTGTTTTTTTCTCAAACCTCGAGCCAGACGTCGCGTCACGTGTTCACTCTTCCCGTCTTTCATAGAGAATCGTATTCCTTTCTTTTTTTATTTTACCCATCGAGTACTTCGACTTCGTTTAATTGAATGAAATTTTTACGGTATTTTTCTCTAATAAGAGACCACGAGCAGCGAGTTCGCGGAAGTGATGGAAAGTCGTAGGGCCTTTAGAAAAATCAAGTCGAGCCAGGTCGAGCGTGGTTCGAGGAGTTCCAGAGAACTCTCCAAAGAGCAAGCGAGTGGGAGAGAGAAGAAAAAGAGAGGGAAAGGGAGTGACTTCTTTTTTTAGGGTTGATTCGAGTAACCGGAAACGCAGAGAGGAGAGATAAAGCGAAGGGAACGTTTGACATCGCTTTACGTTGACTCGGATGATTCTTCCCTCTCTCTCTTGTTCCTACCTATCTCTTTCCTTTTTTTCTCTGTCTTGGTAGTACTTTCTCTTAGCAAACTCAGCCCTCTCTGGTTTTTCCTCTTTCTACTCGCCACGAGGCACACTCGCCCGAACGCTCGACGATTGCTTCCACCCCCAAATGAGCATTGAAAGTCGGCAAACTCTTGAAATTCTAATTCTTGATCTAAAAGGAACGTAAAAGAGTTGACTGTTCCACCCAAAGGAAGAAGAAAATGCGGAAGAGGGATAAGGATGATTACACTCTTGCGCTATAGGTTATTCTTCTTGGATGCGTGAAGTTAACAATGAATCAATTGAAATTGCCAACAAAGAATCAAATAAAATAAGAATTCTAAATGCTTTGCACAACAGCAAACTTTGAGTATGCATGATTTTCCCATTAGATTTTTCATGAAAGTGATCCAAGTCAAAAGTAAAAAGAACCACTCGTACTTCTATGTATGTCACATGAATTTTCAATAAAGGGACGTGTAAACGTAAGAATATATTAAAAAATGAAAAATTAATTTTATTATTGCATATAAAAAGTTTTACAAAGTTGTCAATATTTTAAAATATTTAAAAAAACACATTTTCTTATAAACCACTCGACAAATTTTATGATTATAGAAAAAATTTATAAATAATATTTAATAGTGTAATCTATAATATATATATAAAAATGATAAATAAATAAAGGATCCGTCGAGTCGTTCCACGAAACGAATTATAAATCAATTTATTTAATTAACCGTCATCCGTAACGAGGTCAATGAAAGAAGTGAAGGAGTTTCGGTGCAGGAATGCGGAGGCGCTACAGCCTGTGAATCTTCTTTGCCGGCGCGAACGTCGCCGTCAGATTCCTCAAAAGCGGCTTATTTAGTCGATTAAACTCATCACCGAACGATTAATTAATATTTTCTAATTAACCGACCTCGAGACGCTCGCATTGTGCCGCCGGTAATTGGATGCCGCTCTTTACGCTTTGTAAATCTTAGTCTCTCGTTGAACTATTGGCTTTTCGATTAGCGGTCGCACGCGCGCAAATATTTGCAAGTTTCCATTCGTCTTGATCTTCTTTTCTTCTTCTCCTTCTTAATTGTTGACAATTTGCAGGCTCCTTTTCTTGATATTTCGATATAATGCTGAATCGAGACTGAATCAAACACACAGGAAGAAACTGGTAACTTTTATACGGGCGTCGTATAACTTAAAATACGTATATAGTATCTACAAACACGTATGCAGGTTCGTATCTACAAGTAGATTCGTATATTTTCTCTGGAATGTACTTGAAAAAGAAAAATTTTTGAACCGGCAAGATTTCGGTCCAACGAGTTTCTCTCTTTCTCTTTCGGGCACATCGCGGTGTATCAAAAGAAGACATTTTACTTCAATCTCTCGATCATCGATTTCTCTATTTTCTAACCGAAGATGAGATGCTAGTTGGGTGGAACAAGAGAGAACAGCTCAAAAAAGAAAAGAAGGAAGAGAAAGAAGTAGAAAAAGAAAGTCGAGCGTAATCTTATAGTGGAAGAAGTTTGATCGTAAAAACGACGAGTACATTCGGATGTATACTGCATGTTCGGAATTTTCGCGTACTGCCTCTTCGAGGAAGGAACATGTCGAGAGTCATGTACCAAAGGTGGGTAGCTGGGATGAGGATGATGAGAGGAAGGGAGAGGAAAGGAGTGGGGAAATGCTGGACGGGTGGCCTCTCGCGGGAAATACGTCGAGTATCTGAATAAATCGAAACAGCCAAAGTGATTCTCCAACTTAAATTAGTTTCTGCCCGGTATGGAGAGGTTAGGTAGGCGAACTTACCCCTTCTCTGCCCTCTCTTGCTCTTTCGTTGGCATCACACAAGACACGCGAATACCTAACCTACCAACCCCTTTTCTTTGTTTCTATTTTTTTTTTCCTTTCTTTCTCATTTTCTTTTTTCCTTTTTTTATGTTTTTCTTTCTAATATGTACCTACTACTTGCTTCTACTTTTTTTTTTTTATAGTGAGCTTATAGTCTCGCGAAATGAACTATTTTACCTTCCTTTCTTCTTCCCATTCTCTCGTGGAGCAAATCTGTTATGCTTAGCCAGACTAAACTAATTGTAAGAAATTCTAGCTTCTAACTTTCTTCGCCAAGCTATTAGTATCTTGATCTTTAAAGTTTACTTCGTCTATGCTTTAAAAATTACACGAAGATTAGACCGCGTTTGATCGGTTACGTATTAAAACATAATTCCAATCCAATATACCATAAAAATATTCATCACTTAACCGTATAAAGCCCAATTAGAAAACAATTTTATTATAAAAATAAAAAGTTAAATATATCGATCAAATACTTTTGCTCTAAAATTTAAAGAAAAAATGTAACAAATCGCTTTGACTCGTAAACGACTAACATATTTTATATTCAATGCTTTACGTAACCTCCGTTATTCTCTTAAATTACATATTAAGAGAGCACAAAAAAAAACTTGGCAATAAAAAAAAATCTCTCCTTTTTATCCTGTCACTCACACCCTCTATTTCTTTGTCTTTATCCCTCTTCGGTCTACTATAAACGAATCCCAGTTAATTTCGAAAAAGCGTATTCCCCGCTTTACACGTGCCTAGACACCCTTCTCCCCTTCGTCGTAAACAACGTGCCCTCGTAGTATCTTGAAATTACCGCCTAAACGCTCGCGAGGGAGGTGGAACGAGTGGAGGCTTGGAGAGGAAGTGAGGGTTTGGTCGGGATTTTATACCTTCTCGACGGCAACACGCCGGCGCTGCACAGGAAATACGAAAATGCCTAGTGAGAGAGAGAGAGAGAGAGTGGGTGGCGCACGCTTCGAAACGAAACGGAACGGAATAATTGCTATGCCGAGCCGGTAGTTTAAAGGCAGCGCGCGAAATGATTTAAGTTTCGGGTTACGAGCGGGAGCTCGTTGCCTTTTTTATTTCGTTTACTTCGGGAGGAGATTCCGAAGGACGGACTGCTTCGAGAGATGCTTCGAAATGGAGAAATAGTTCACGTGACTCTCTCTTTCTTGTTTCCTTATCGTGTCGCACGTATAAAAGTAGATTTTAGTACTGCTGTTTCTTATCTTATTCTTTTTTCTTGCACACTCTTCGCTTTTTTTAACACTTTCGCGTCCGGTGGTTCTGCCATGCCGAGTTTACAAAAATCTATAGTCGAGTATCTCGAAGTTCTGGTATTTGAATGGAAGTAAAAATAAGAAAAAGATTGCTTTGTATTCTGTTTGCTGTTTATAATAGATAAACTAATAACGATGCTTTTAGTGTAGTAGAAATGCAAATGTAACTTTATACTTTTTTAGAGTTTATTCTCGCTAATTAGGGTTCAGTGAACATGGATTGAGATTATCAAAAATGAATATAGAAGTGGTCGAAATATCAACCAATGTCAAAGGGTTAAAGTGAAAATATTAAAATTGGAAAACCTATACATTTTTTTTTAAATGACGTAGACCATGACGTAGAACAACGTCAGTGGTAACCAGCTAAAAATTTTACAATAGCCTAGATCTATGGCAATGCTTGCAAATGTGTTACCGACATATAGAAAACCTTCGTAAAAAATGGATTCACCTCTTATTGTTACTATACTTCGAAATCGGGTCGCACGACACACAAATTCATGAATTTCGTGCGAGCGAACGAACGAACCAGTCATAACGCCGTGTTTTCGTCATATCTCTCGTTATTATCATTTAAACAACAATGATTTATGCGACTCGCGAACGTGAGATACGAAGTGTAAACTTCGATTTAATCCAGGGACGCGCGTTACTCTATGAAAATACGAGCGACGTTAGGAGAGAGCAAATAGTAACGTATTATCGAAAAATATCTATAATAATTTTAGCATCGAGTCAGCTGTGAAACAAAAAGAGACGCAAATAGGAGGCTGGAAAAAGAAAAAGTACTCGTAAACATGGCACGGTCAGGGGTAGACGGAAAAGAACGAACGGAAAAAGAGAGAAAGCTGAAATATCGAACCGACGTTGCACGGTGTATAGTCGTAAAAAATTTTCCATGTAATCTACCCAGTTCGAATGCCTTCGAACACTTTTTTTCACTTTCGAGTTAATAATCAGTTCGAGATTTTCTTGCGGATGTGTGTATACTTGGTGATGCATAAACACCGGTAGCACGCAAATATTTTCTCGTTATCCATGGTTATAAAGGATGGTCCACCTAAATATAGCCATCTAAATATCTCCAGTCATCTATTAAACTTTGAAAAAATAACATTTGTAAAGCATTTACCTTGCATTAAAAATATTTGTTATGTTATAATAAATAAATGAGATATTTAGGTGGCTATATTTAAATGGTATACCCTGTATAGTAATAATACTAATATTTTGTGTGGCAGAACCGTATTTTCGTTCGTCGTCGAAAGCGGCGTGACCTAGGGCAACCATACGTAAAGTCCACTCGGTCAACATTATGTTATTTGTTTGCAATAGCCGGAGGGAATCGCTGCTCGAATCGTCTCTGGCTCGATCGGACATAAGTATTTTCATTATTTCACACAATTATTACGGTTAATTATGCGAAAAATCGGAAGATGTATCGTATTTGTCATAAAATATTTAGATAGCGTTGTGCAATTTCATTCATCCCCCGATTCGCATAAAGCAACAAATTCTGGGAAAATCAGCCCTTTTTATCCGAGTAACAGTAAAACGTACAACTATAAATTCTTTTCTTTCTTTTTAACATGAGATAATAAATTTTTATAAATATAATTTTATCTATATTCTTTTACATTCATTTCTTTTTCGATTACGTGCCATCAAGATTTTATCATTGAAATAGGTAATACCCTGACAATGATTGCATTAAGTATTCTTATAAATAATTATCCTACGATGAGATTTCGAGTAATAAATTGTATCGATTATTTTTACATACGAATTCGTTTATCTCTTAAACAGTTATATCGAATTTGTTTTTATAAATCGTGGAAATCGTGAAATTTATGTAATCACATTATTAACACACATGCGTTGCAGTCTATATTAATACAAAGCGAATTTACGTTTAATTCATTCCATCTTTCATCTCTCTCTCGCACCATTTTTCTCGTTTTGTGATATCATCAAACGAGCCTGTCGTCGAGGTACATACGACCGTTATGAATTTCAAAATCGTCATCGAACGGAATCCTCCGATAAAAATGCAAGGTAATACGATTTTTCCCTTTGGTTTTTTTTTTCTCTCGTCGATGTAGCTCGTCGTAATTACATGCATACGGGATTAAAGCGTCGTATAGAAAGGACAATTTGTAATTTCGGTATCGATCCACGGGTTAACCCGCGATCAATGAGCCGGAGCGAGATAGACGAAGATAAAGAGAGAGAGAGAAGCTTTCCAATGAATTCGCAAACTGGCACTTTCAATGGACGATCGCCGTATTCGATGCGGTATAGTTTATGCGCGTATTAACGGTAGATAACATTCGAGTCCGAATGCTACACGAGCGTATATACAACGTCTCTTGGTCCGGTATCGTGGTTTCCATTATATCGATGCTTTCAAAAGCGCCCAAGCCTGTGTTACCCGAAAGAACGTTTCTACGTACTTTATGAAAACGTTTCGTTCTATGGACCAGAAGAAAAGGAAAAGAAAGAAAAGGAAAAATCTTGATCTCGAACTGATAGCGGTTTCGGTCAAATTAGAAATAACGATTTGAATTTCTCGTGCTTCTTGCTTTCGTTAGATTCATTTACTTTGTATTTATTCTTTTAGGATATTTTTTAAAAATTTATTAGCATTAAAGCATTAGTTTTATTAAGCAATAAAAACTAATCTTACAACAATGAATAATTGCTATGTAAAGACAAATGTTTTATAAATATAGCTACATAATTAAAAGAAAATTATTTTTGAGGTTACGAAAATCAGATGTTAAATTAGAATTACATGCATATTCTTTTGGATCCAAAATTAAGACACAAATATTTTTATTTAAATACAAAAAAAAACGTAAATTTATGTCAACTTCTATGAATCTTCGCGGATGACATCCTGACACGCGCACGTTTTCACTCGGGGTCCAGTAATAAAAAGTAAAAAGCGAGTGCGTTCTTGGCAAGCTTTTAAAGCTCGCGAAGCCGCGAGCTTTAAGAACTTGCGATGCCTCTCGCTATTTGCCTCGGGAATGGGATAAGTCGGAATAAGACTCGCTCGTGAGTAAGACCATTTCGTTTTGGCCCTCAAGACGTTCCCGTTGTTCGAAGTCGGGAAATCTTCGAAGTCTTTCTCTCTCTCTATCTCTCTCGCACAACAGTTCCCTGTAATGGCCATAGCTCGCTGCTACAAAACCGCATTAAGTCTTCCTTTCTACGCTCGTAACTCACGCGACGCGGGTGCCAATATCGATTTTGACTTCTGGATAAACTAATTGTAAACCACGAGCAAATAAAACTTTATCTACCGCGATTAAAGTAAGAAGAGACGTTCGACGGTGATTTATCGTCATTAAGCACTTCGGCCATTAAGCTTAGATACTAATAATTTTACTAATTAATTACTATCGAGATTGAACTTCTTCGTCCCATAATTAATAATTAGGTATGTAGCATAACATATATTATTATAAGATTTATAAAACATCTTTATTGATTATTAAAATTGTCACACAAGTTCATATGGATTCTTACGATAGCACATTTTTATATCCTATATACGATGAGTCCAAAGTCTAAAACCGAAGATTAAAAAATTGATATGTTTCTACAAAAATAATAGACATCTAAATCTTTATAGGACACTGGTCGATATTTGGACCACTTCTACACATCTTTCTGACAAACTCAATTCAAGTTTACTATAAATGGTTAAAATACATTATGAAAAACGTGAAGTCTTTAAAAGTTAATAATTAGTGAATGTTAATAAACACCTACATCGTTAATAGACGAAATCAACTAAAACCAGAAATAACTTCATTTCAATTTCAATAAATAACCATCTAAAAAAGCCAAAAACGACTAATCGCAATCAACGAATACTCGTCTACCTGACACGGGTGTCCGTCCGAAAATCGAGGGAAGAGAGAGAGAAAAAAAAGGCGCGAAACGGAGAAGGACTTTTGCCGTCTGAAAAATGTATCAGCCCTTTTATGGATTTTTCGTGTCGAGCACTCCGATCGCGACTGACCGTCACGAACGTAAAAAACACGGGACAAGAGCGAAAGGATGGCAAAGAGGGTACGGAGAGGGCCAGAAACGAAGGGGAACGACCGAGCTATGGTTAGAATCGTATTTGGAACGCGCTTAGATAAATATTTAACGGACAGACCAGGGTAGAATCAGCTGGCGAAAGTACTTGGTTCTCCTTTTTTTCAACGTGCGATAGCGTTTGATTATTTATAACTATTGTCTTAGTTCTACTCGTCGAGAAGGAAGTTCCTTTTAAAAGATTCAATCGGCCAGAGCGCGTTTAATTAAGCTTCGCGATTATCTTCGTTATAAGGAAGAAGATAAAAGATTCTTATCTTCGTTTTTTTTTTTTTTCCTTTAAATAGAAAGACACTATTTGAAAGACGTGTTCCAGAATCTTTTGGAAAAAAAGGGTCTCGCAGGACGATCAAAGGAGACACACGCGTGTCGAGTGACTGAGAGTTGAAACGAATGCAAGAGAGAGATGGTGGTATATTCGTAATGCATCCCTATGGTATATGCTCGAGTTATCCCTACCAGTTTCTACTCGTTCTCTTCTGCTTCTTGCATAAGCACGAACGGGACACGGTTCGTCATTGTCCCTTAAAGGAGGAGCTCGCTAAGGCCAGGACAGAGGTCGTTAAGAATGAAATTCCCCGGCTTATCACCGGCGGGAAAGTGGGAATTTAACTAATTAACTGAGGAAAGGACAACCCTCGGGGGTATTTCGGTGTAATTAGCGAGGAAACGCACGCCCGTAATCACGTTTACGGGAATCTGTTTCTCGTTCGTCGTCGTTGTCGTCTGGCTCATCTTTCCCTTTTACTACTTGGGATTCTCTTGTTCTTTCTTTCATTTTCTTTTCTCTTTTTGTTGCCTTTTTCTTTCATTCCTGGACGTATGTTCAGAAATCTTCTCGGTCTTTCTTATCGTACGTTCTCCAAGGACTCGTACCACTTCTTTTACATTTTAACCGTTCGGTTTTTCTAGATATTTAAGACATATTCTCGAAGCGATGTGTTACCTCTTTGGATCCTTTAATTCTTTGTTACTTATTCACCGAGAAGTCTCTTATATTTTAGCAGTTTTTTTTTTATGTACAAAAAATATAGATACAGGGTGGTTCATCTGAATATTTCCTTTATTTGCGATGACACAACAAATATTTTTAATGCAATGTAAATGGTATCCTAGGATGAATGCTTCGCAAATATTTTTTTTTTTTTTTCAAAACATTTGCTATGTCATCACAAATAGAGGAAATATTAAGATGAACCACCCTGTATAAAATATGTAAGACCTAAGAGACGTCGAGTCATGCTCGACATAGTAGATCAAAGAGTTAAACAAGAAATACCAGTACACAATATACTCACGTGCTCTTACATTCCTGAAATTTTACAAATTTTCCACACGCTTCTCTTTTTTCTTCTCTAAGAACGCAATTTCGAAAAGATCGAAAGGTCGACTCGCGAGATTCTAGGGAGAGAAAAGTCGAAGGAGAAAGTTCCTTTCTCTTTCTCTATCTTGCAAACGCGTGGTACATAAATTCTCTCGAAGACGGTAATCTGGCAATCGAAGTTTTCTAATCGTCCTCGCGGCTCGAGACATCGCGGAATAGTTTATCGTGCAAAAGAGGGAGAAAGAAGGGTTGCACGATATGCGGAAGGCGTTGCAGCTTGGCAGTTGCATGAAATATGGGTTCTTCGAATGCACTTCGCTGCTATCGACTTCCCCCGAAAGTGGAAAACCCTCGGCAACAACTTCTCGATGCCCGTCGAGAGCTATCTGCCGTGTTAACCCCTCGCGTCTGCCAGTGAATCGACTCTTCTCGATCGTTCGGAAAAAATTCGCCGTCGTGTTTCTCCCTTTAAACGCGTCTCTTGTCTTAATGTCATACGGTTTTGAAAAACTTTGGAAACGAAATCGACATGGCGTACGTACGATCGTTCGTAAGAAACTTCGTAGATATTATTTAAAAGTGTATAAACGAGATATAACGCGAAATTAAGAAAACTAACGATTAATTTACAATTTTCGTAATATTTTATTGTAAGGAAAACTGGTTACAATTTCAAAGTTACAATAGTGTATATATGTACTACATGTTACAAATGGAAATCCATTAAATTTCGGTGGTAAAGTCAAATGAAATTTCGAAAATACAGATATGTGGGTATGTGACTTCAAAATTACACGGATTTATAAAGGATTAACGATAAGTAAAGTGAACATGGGGATGACATGAAATGTCACTCGAACAGAAATTTACACGATTAAAACAACTGAATGTCAAGTGCTACTCGACGTTGTGGTAGAAAAAGCGGTATCGTCGAGTCATGCTCGATATTGAGTGTAAGAGCCGACTGAAAGATTATTCGCGTATAAAATTTGCGAGATACACGGGCAGAACACGAAGTGTTGCTTGAACGAAGGTTTCCACATTTAGCACTTTAAATTTGTTATCTTTCCACTGTTTGATCAACAAATAGCCCATGTATATTAATGAAAGATGAAATCATAACTAATTAGAAAATATAACAAGGAACGGAGAGGAAAATGGCGATGTTGACAAGCTGCCTATATTAATAATAATTTCTGAAAGATCTTTATGGTTTGTATACTTTTTCATTATTTTACACAAAACTACACGAAAAATGATAAACAAATCGTTTTAACTGATCATCAAATATATCATTAAAAAAATAAATAAATCACCCTAGCTGTTAACGAAATGAGATTTGATATGAGAATTCAAAAAGTGCTGAAAAAAACAAATACATTCGATACCTATTGCATCTCAATACATCTACTCATATCAAATTCCTATAATTTTAATTAAAAAGCACCTCGTTAAAACAAAATATCTCCACCGCAAACTTTATTTTTCCCAGAACTTGCAAAAATATTTTTATTCGTTCGATTAATTTTCTTTCCTATAACACCGTCCCTTCGTCGATGCAGGTACTTTAACTCGACTTCGCGTATACACTTACACACATACATATATATACAAATACGTATACGTGTTTACAAAGTACAAGCGTGTCTTAATTTTTCATTAACGGTGGCTCGCGTAATACGTTCTCCCGCGCAACGCCTTCCGGTGCGATTTAATCCCTTTACGTAACGTCGAATAAAGATTAACTAGCTCTTTTAAATGCATGTGTTGTTCCGTATTCAAAGTGTAGCCGGGGGAAAGAGGTTGGAGAGCGGTTGCGCGAACGGAATTTACGGTCTCAAAGAAATTTATAAATACGAAGTGGCTTCGTCGCGGTAGAAAGGATCGCGTCATGCATAATTATATTCTGTAGGCCGTGCGTTTTTTACCTGTCGGCACGCGAAAGCCGATTTCTTCTCTCTCTTCCCAGCTCGTTTTTTTCATGTTCGTGGTGGTGCAAAAAATAGGGTGCAAAACGCTATTAAAAACTCGGCAGGAAAAGTGGGCACCGTTTAAGCCGTGGATATATTTCCGAGCGTTTCCCGTTTGTGGATACACACTCGTCGGGCACGCGTCCCTTTTTTAAAAATGGCACCATGAGGATGTCGTCTTCTTCGTGTACGGAAGAGAACGAATTACGGAAACACCCTGCGTCATCGTCCACGCACGCGCGGTCGCGTGCAAATGTTATATCTGCGTACGTGAATGAGAAATATTTGCTAGCTTAAAATTCAAACGGTGACTCGATCTGTCTTTTTGTGTAAACTACCATGATTTTTAAAGGTTAAAAAGAAAATCATTTGACGTTGGACGGAAGAAGTTAAGAGTTACTACGAGAATTGCATTATTTTATATAAATATGCAGGATGAGGTAAAATTAACTCTCGTATCAGGTTTTTATTATAAGGTCGACAGAAATAGACAAGTTTTTTGTAAATAATATATTTGTTTAGTATTTAAATATTCTTGCAAATCATGGAAATGTGAAAGTAAACAAACTAGAAACATTGCTGATAGTATTCGATAATAATTTCAAGCTTTGTAATGCCGCAAATTGAGGATTAAGGTTTGGACAAAGGACGATGTAATGTCCCGTACAGCCAAAAAGAGAAAACGGATTTTACAACAGCTTTTTCCAGATCGATTAATTTTTCGTTGCGTAGATTTGTATTGTCCTACAAGATGACTTGATATAACAGCACCGTATTTCTTTTAATGGGGTTAAAAAGAAAGGGTACACGTGAATAAACTACTCCTGACCAACAAATGAAGAATAGTCCACATGAAGTCGAAAACATTCCTGTTGGAATGTTCGAAAAAATTATGAAAAATTCGATAAAAAGTGTCGATGTGTTCAAAAGCCACTGGAAGTGGACATTTAGTTGGTACAATTTGTAATTAAAAGACGCAAGACTTCTCAGTTGTTTCTTATTACAGGCTAACAAAAATACAGATTGGACTGTAAAAAAGTTTAAAAACATCTTATTGCGTTATATAAAAATAATATCCTACCATGTGTCCATCCTAACAAAAAGAAAAGAACTCTCTCATACCATAAGACGCATAAAGAATGAAAAATATATCTAGGCCAGGAGTTTCCAGATAAAACTAAAAGTCACGTATACATACACACAAATCTAGGAAAGCAGAGGTCGGAGTTGTATCGAGTGTAATATTTAAAAGTGCCGCTCAATTTGGCAAGAACGTGGTACGGGTGCCGTGATTGGCCCGTAGGCATGTCTCTCGCTAGGAGCGATCCGATTCGGAATCGTGCTCTAGTATTGCGGCTTTGCGATTGGATGATTGGCTCGAGATCCGATTTCTAAGTCAGGGCACGCGACGCAACGCGACTCTAACTCAACAACGAGAGCAGCGGAGACCGCCTGACTGGAATTTTTTCCATGTAATTACATCCAAAGTTTCTCTCTCTGCTTCTATCTCTCTTTCTCTTCGTCTCGAAGCCCATCCTACTTTGACGATACCGTCCTTCGTTGGTCCCGTTGAAACTAAATCATCACGGTTCTCTTTCACCTCCCATGCAGACTTGGAATGTGTGTGTGTGTGCGATACACCGTGGAAAATTGCTCGATGCCTTAGCACGGAACATCGAATTCAACAGTACCAACCTGTCTCGCGAGTCTTCCTTTGTTTGATATCTTTACGTTATCCATGCCTTTTCGCTTCCTTGAATTTCTTCATATCAAATTCATGCACGAAAAGAGACGTCTCGTAAAATCGAGCCAGGGCAGACGAAAAGTGGAAAGGAAAACTCGTGGATCGTTCGGTAACTTATGTTTGCGTGTGTGCTTCTATGTTCGAGGAGAGACTCTTGAAAGATCGTAGACACTCTCTCTCGATACGATCCAGCAAGAAAAATATCAGAATAAGGGGGGGTCGGTACCGTTATCGATAGGAGTTTAACGAATCTCCAGCGTATCGGATTCAGAAAGGGATACATAATTCAACCTCGTTCGTCCTGTTTATATTTGAAGTCGAACGAGGGTGCATTAACATTGCATAATAGGAAAGTAGTACCGGCTGTAGTGATCTTGACGATAGTGGTGGCAACGACGATAAAGTTGTAGTAGTTTGTCGCATGCGAGAAGTCTTTCGAAATTCTGAAACTTCTCTCGAAACGCATCGAACGGCGGTTCTCTCCCCCGGTTACTAATATACTCGTCGAACTGGAATTATAAGTGACACGGGAAGAGAGAAGTGTGCGAGAGGAGAAAGTTCGATGCGGCTGTGATATAATTTATTCTCGAAGAGCGAATGACGAGGATGAGGAGAAACAATAAAAGAAAACGAGAGCTGGGTAAATCGGTTTGTAGTTTCTATATTTGAAAACACGTGGATACGTTTGAGTTTATCGGGTAGTTGGACATTTAGCGAATGTTAGCACAGGATTTTATAGTATTTATTTATGATATGCAGGAATAAGAGATAGTTATTTAATAGAGACAAGCTAAAGACCTTTGATAGAACCTCTTACGAATAGAATATTTTATTCCCGTATTCTTTACGACTTTTATTCTTTTTTGGAAATAAGAAAGAATCCTGCTTACAATAGTTTAGAAAAGCACGGGTTACTTATGGCAAGACAGGTATCCGATCTTGTCCTGTTATAAAGGGACTACAGAAGCACCGGATACTTAAGTTTGCTCAAAATATGAATTCAACGGTAAAATACCTGATCTTCTTACTAATAATGAAGGAATGAGATCAAATATAAATTGTTAATTACAAAGGCACCCTACAAAATTTATAAAAAAATTGTCGACCCATTCAAAATTCGATTGGATTAATATCCTGTAACTGTCGAACCCAGCAAGCGATTAGACCTTTTCTTCACACATAGACAAGATTAACGAATACAATTTCCATTTTTCAAAGTTAAGTGATCATCAAGCTATAAGTACCTACTTCTACATCATTTTTCTCTCCCAGCATGTTTAAGGAACCTATCGGCAATGAGGTTCGCGTAGTTCCGTTGGGGAAAGGTCTATGCAACCCGTCGAGAGGGCATTTTTCACTTCCATTCCGTTATTCTATTTATTTACACGTGCCATAACTTATGCCGGGCGTTATCTCGCGGCCGCTGTCCAGCCCGGAAGGTTTATAGGTCTACACTTCATATTCCTCGCATTGTCGTTCGCAGTTTCCGCATTACGTTCGCTACTTTTGAACGTAAACCTTTCCTTTTCTTCTTTCGTATTACCCATCCTCGACTCCTAGGACGGTTTTCTCTCTCGTTCTCCGGCACCTTCTCTCTCTTTTTTTTTGTCTCTACCTCATCCTCGCTTCTTTCTACTTTTTTTTTTTTTTAAGCCGCGGGCACGAGCATTTTCCGAAAGGTCCACGAACCGAGCGACGCTCTTTCTTATGAATATTCATCTCGCGAGGTTACATTGTTTTACTGCAAATTCGATTCTCGGTCAATCTATTTGCCTCCACCACCAGCATCACAGCTACGAGAGTTCACACTTTGCGAGGGTCGAGAGAGGTGTACTCTTGTTTAAAGTGGAACGACTAAAAACATATAAAACTCGTAAGAGGAGATGCGTTGTGGCGACTCTTAGCTAAAGAACGTGCGAGTGAGATGGATGGGTAGATAGATAGGTACTGGATAGATAAAAAGTAGAGAGAGAGAGAGTTTACTACTAGAAATCGAAGAACGACCTCTCCGACTCGACCGACTTCGAAAGCTTTCCGGAATTCGAGCCAATATGTCAAACCGTAAGTGGAAGTTTTCTTCCAGAGATTTATGAGAAGTATGTCCTCTCCGCGTATCACTTTCGAGAATTAATAGATGCTCTAGAAAAAGGAGTGGAGGACGTGTCATGGCCTTTCGAAGCATCGAACGGTATCAAACGAACGGACTAAATTTACTTCCTATTATACGTCATTCTTGAAGTACTATCGATTAGCCTAAACTTAAAATAACTTTTGAGTATTTGGCAATTAGTTAAATGACTTCTTTTTATACGAACAAATTGAACTTTTATAAAAACAAATCAAAAAGTTCCCTCTAGGCCAAATCATAAAAATTTTAATCGTGACCCACATGTATCGAACAAAAATAAACCACATCTTTCTGCCAAATGTTCAATCAAAATAAATTTCCTACCACTGACCCAATTTAACCTACCTAATTGGTACAAACTGAACCAACACTCCGACTTAAACAAAAAATACCCGAGTCTTTAAAAAAAAAAAAAAAATAAACAAACGTCCCGTCGTGAAATCAAATACGAGCGTAGCTGCGTCAACAGGCATCGTCCTATTAAAAGCCGCTTTCATCAAGCAGATTCAAATAGGTCCACTGCAGACTGGGATATGGAAGAATAAATCCTGAAAGAAAACGGAAACGCAATCTCTGTGAGAGTAGAGGTGGGAGAGAGAGAGCCAGGCAAGCACGACCAGCAACGAAACAGTAGAGTACTAGTAGCAGCAGCAGCCAGCGGCGAGGGTAGTAGTAGTAGTAGAAAGCAGAAATGGAAGGGCGGTGTTCGGACGTGTCTCTGGAACACGCGGCCCGCTTTGAAGGGCTGAAAACGTGGCCGTGTAAATTCGAGGATCACGCGTGTACCGTGTCCGACCTACGGAATGCGGGGGCGTACGTACAAATTGCGACCATTACTCTTGCCGGCCTACCACCCCTTACCAACCCCCTCACCCAACCCCAATTCGGCCGATCTCTCGCGCTACCAGTTTACCCCCCCGCTGTTGCTGTTAGTGGTAGTGTTGGTAGGTGCCAGTGGTGCTGCCTGGTTGCCGGCAGGAGTACCGCGAGACTATTGTGTATGAAATGATTATGGCGGTGCGGTATGAGGTCGTGAGGTCGTGCAAAAGCCGTACGTCACTTAGATTGGCCCGTTGGCAGTTACAAAAGACGCGGGGCCGCGCACAGGAGCCTCGAGTGCGCCGCATATAACCTCCTGTGCGTGCACGCTCGATCCTGTGTATAGGAGATAGAAAGGAGGTGGAGAAGGGTTAACAACCCCTGGTAGTAGCGGCCAACTAGCTGCTACTGCTGCTACCTCCTCACGGTGCGAGAAAATCGAATTGCCGTGGAGTCGCTGCCACGGCTTTGTGCCTACATCATCACCTGTCGTGGAAGTTACGCGTAAAGCGATGAAAGAACGTTCTTTGCGTGAGATCGTAACCGTTACAAAGAGCATGCGAAAGTTAATTGTTCCATCGTCGTTATTGGTCCTGGAAGTTTAGAGAGGATCTTGCTGTTTCATCGTTATTAAGAATTTTGTCGAAGATTGAACATTTTATGATTGGTTTTCTTGTTAGCTATGATCTGTCTTTTTTTTTTCGTTGGTGACATAAACGTAAAGATTTTTCGATAATATCTACTGTTATATGTTATTTCAAGTTGATTTAATTAAGATTTCTTTAGTTTTGTGTTATTAATAGGGAAGCAACTAGACGACAGTTTTTTGATTTATTCGATTTAGTTGGTATCGATAATTCTACGATAAAATCTGTATATTGTATAATATAAATAAAAACTTTAATACCGCATTGTTTACAATACCAGTTTATTAAGTTGACCCAAAAGTTTTGTGATGTGTACGTATGTACTTTGACCGATAGTGTTTATGTGCTTATCTGTAAAATGTTTATGAAAGGAGATGATAGAGGGAAATGGATCGTACATAATTCGATTTCATACCATAAAACATGAAATATTGTATACCTACTATTTACCTCCTAATAACTCGAAAGAAACTTCTAAACAAATGACAAATAAAAACACGTTCGTTATTTCCTAACAGCCGGGATACATTTGCTTCAAAGACTAAGAAGACAATTGTTATACGAACACGCGAAAGCTTATGAAAACGGAAGAAAAATCGAGATCAAAGACGATCGTTTAACAAACGCAACCCCTGAGTATACTCGATCGGCGTTCCAACCCTCTATTTCTTTCGGGATTGTTCCCGAGCTCTCGAGGGCGCGGTACACACGGTCTAATTATGCGCGGGAGGCCAAACACAATTTTTCCTCTGTGTAGACGCGTACCTATGTATACATAGACATATAAATGTGTATGAGGGGAGAGCTTGTACACATATATCGGGTGAAGTCGGTATAAAAGAGGAAGGAAGAGAGTGGCTCGGTCAAATCTACCCCTTTTCAACTACTTCCAGAGGGCTCGCTGCTGAATTAGAGAGGTAAACTTCGCTGGGTATGTCTATACGCGGCGAAGTAGCCGCGCTTTTCCACGTTAGAGGCGGTTAAGAGGCCGAGAAGCGGCCTTTAGCCGTGGCATTCACTAAACCACGCTATCCCCACCATTCCCTTATTCTTTCCTTTCTCTCCCTCTATATATATCTCTCTTTTTCTCTCCCTTTTTTTCTCTCCCTCGACCCACAGCGGAACAAATCTCCACCGATGCGGGAATAGGCTTTCTGGAATTACCTGGCTAATTAAAAACCTTCCGCGTCGTGCGAGTGGTTTTATCTGTGTGTGTTGCCGCGGCGGTCCCCTTTTCTCTTTTCTTCTTGGACCCTCGGTGCGACTCGTTCCCTTCAACCCCTTCGTCCAAAAGCAGCAAAACTCGAACTCCTGCTTTCCTTTTTCCTCCCCTCTCTTTCTTTCCTTTTGTTTTGTTCACCTCGTCGTCGTCCTTCTTTCCTCGTACGTTCACGCGCAAGCGTGCACCGGAGTACTTAACAGTGTATACGTGTGTACGTTCATTTTAGTCGTCCTCTAACAGCGCCAAAGCGAGATAATCTACGACAAAAACGAGGGAAGGGAAGACCGTAGCAGATTTTTCTTTCGACGTGTTAAATCCTACGGCAGTACCGGCACCACTACCAGCATTCGCTTGCCATCCTTCCAGCCGCGTAGGATTACGCGTTCTGCCTCGACTTTCTCGCTTTTTTCTCGCTCTGCTACCCTCCCACCTATCCAACCTTATTCTTTTTTTTGTTTTTTTTTAAAATATGTTTAAAGTCGTGATAACGCACAGACATTTTCTCTTTTTCTTTTTAACCCGGTGGACATTTTTATTTCTTCACAATTAAACGCATGTTCCTCGTATTATACATTTAAGGTTGTACAAAATGTCTACTTTATAAGAAAATTTGATAATTAGAGAGATAACGGAGAAAACGTTGAAGAGTGTCTGAGAAAGGCAAGGGTATTTGGTAAAGAAAATTTACGTTAAATAATTCTTCCTCTTACTATCTCTCTCTCTTTCTCTCTCTCTCTCTCGTTCTCAGTGGCTTGGAAAGCTTTTGTAAGCGTTATTACGATTAAGGGCGACGTTCAAGCGAGAAACGCTCCGGTGATGTACAGCAAAGAGCAATCTAAATGTCGCTTACTTGGTGTTACGCGAATCCATCTTGACTCCATCTTTCTCTTTCATCCTCTCTCTCTTTCTCTATATATATCTATCTCTCTTTCACTCTCTCACTTTCCCGTCGTAGTCGTCGTCGTCGTTGGAACGGACCGTTGCTCGAGCCACTGGTAAGCTGACGTTAAATATAAATCACGAGGAAACTTTGAGAATCCTCGAGCGCAGCCACATCAAGTTCACGAGTAATCCGAGCGAAAACCGGCTGGCGATGACCAAACAATGGGAGCTTTATCGGAATTGCTACGTGCCGTTTCAAATTCTCGCTCCCGGGTAATTTCGAGTAAGTTTCTCTCTCGCTCGACGATGGAGGACCATGAGACGTATCTCTCTCTCTCTCTCTCTCTCTCTCTCTCTCTCTCTCTCTCTCTCTCTCTCTCTCTCTCTCTCTCTCTCTCTCTCTCTCTCTCTCTCTCTCTCTCTCTCTCTCTCTCTCTCTCTCTCTCTCTCTCTCTCTCTCTCTCTCTCTCTCTCTCTCTCTCTCTCTCTCTCTCTCTCTCTCTCTCTCTCTCTCTCTCTCTCTCTCTCTCTCTCTCTCTCTCTCTCTCTCTCTCTCTCTCTCTCTCTCTCTCTCTGTATAGCTCTCCGCTCGACTGCCGTATTCAAACCCCAAGAAACCTGTTAGCCTTCCTCTTAGCCCTCGGCTTTCCTCCGTACCGCACTACCGAAGCTTATAGGATAGAACTTTTCAGAGCCGATTGGCGGGATTTTCAAGCGAAATCTTGTTTTCTTTTGGCCGACTCGATGACTTCTCGAACGATACCAACGTTTAACACGTTCGTGGACGTGAATGCTTATAACATTCATTTTCATTGTGATGTAGAATGACATGAGTGATATAGCATTCAAATTTAAATGCAGGTATTATTCGTTTGATTTTAAATGAAATGATTTCTTTTTTTCGTGGATGCTGTAGCACTCATTGTATGTAATATTCTGACTACTCTTACCAAAGGTATCTAATCAAATTTCAGATATCGCAATTAATTTGAAAAAAAACCTCTTGTCTATTTTTGTAGCTCATTGAAATGTTGAATGTTAAGAGGTGAAAATTAAACGACGTAAACTGGTATCAAAACAGATCAGTTTGCTTTTACATTCTTCTTATCTCTTGTCTTATACATAAAAATTTCCAATAATTATTACATACCCCATAATCACTTTAATTTCATTTGGAATGACATTCAGGATTTATCAACGTAACGAACGCGTGAAATTATTTCATATCCTTTCCTTTACGTGATATCTATCTATAATACGAAATAAATTTCTTTCACTCGTAGCAGAGAAAATGAATCTTCATAATAAAGAAAAGCGCACCCTTTGTTAACCAAGTCGCATTGTTTTCATTGCGGTAGTTACGAGGAAACGACAGCTCGAACGCGGAGCTATTAGCGATAAGATTTTTTTTTTTTTAAGCGAGCTCATTGAAATTCCGTTGTCGGTGCAACGTAGCGTGGAAATTCTTTCTTTCGAAGATTTAAAGCACCGTCTGAAACTAGAGAGACAGAAAGAGTGAGAGAGAGAGAGAGTCCGATAACTCGCTCGCAATTTCAAGTCAAGCGTATATTGTACGATCTACGTACGTGTTTGTTTAAATGTATATGTGCACGAGAGAGTACCATACCGGAGATCGATGGAAAAGCCTTGGTATAATACAATAGGGCACATTGTATAGCAGGTTCTAGTTTACGTCGATTTAATTATCTTCTCTTACTCGCTCGCTTCGGAGTTCGACTCTTACTTAATCCGGAGAAGCCTCGACGTAATAATTGCAGTTAGCGGGTTCGTAGCGTATCCAAACTCGAAGATGCGCGAATTGTTACCTACGACTTTAACTTTACCGAATCTCTTTTGTTTTAACAGCATTCAGATTGATACCTAGTATGATGTTCCAAATAGACGAATTTGCAATATGAAGTGCAGTTATTTATTTGGACACGAAAATTAACCCTTTGCACTCGAGCGTTGCCTCTGAGGCAACGTATTTCCAACATTATATCATTTCATTTCAGGTGATATATCACTAGCTATATAGAGAAAAAAAATATGTTTGAGGTTCTGGTAGGTGAATCGAAGACAAATCTACGAGTACAAAAAAAATTGAGCGTCGAGTCACACTCGACACCGAGTGCAAAGGGTTAAATAAATCCACTAGGTACAAATAATCACCCACGATAACCGCAGAATACCTCTAATTCTCGTAACATAAAATTTCAAAGACCATATCGACTTTTACGTTACAATAATTCCATCACATTTTTAAATATCCGATGAAATAATAAAAAAAGAACTACGTACGCTACGCGGCCGATTTAACGTAAGAAAGGAAAATGCATCGAAGTAGATCCGCAGATCGGACATTACAAAGGCGAATAAAGATCGTGGAGTTTAGAGAAAATCACGATAAACGTACGGATCGTGACATAACCACCACGGTTTTTCTCTCTTTCCTTCTTTCTGAACTTTTCCTGTCACAAAGGGCCGATAGGAACGAGAACTCTTCGCGCAGAAAAATTCACGGACGCAAATCCCATTGTCGCTGACGGCCTCTCCGTCGTTAAAGACAAATACGAGAGAAAAAAGATAGAGAGAGAGAGGATCGCAAAGCCGATATCGTTGTCGCGAATAAAACGCGATCCAAGTGTCTCCATCGCCCCTCCTCTCTACCATTCTACACCCATCTCGAAAGCTCAGAATCGTACATACGTTTTACTTCGCCCTTTAATCCTCCGTGCTCGTAACGAACGTATATACATACCTACATATACAGAGTGTCCAATAAGTCCCGGTACTTTTTGATTTTTTTGGAAAGTACGCATCGGAGATAAAAATGTTCTAAGTAAAAATTTAATGGCTTTTAGAAATCCATTTGGTTCCGTAAAAATTAGGTCAACCCTTCCTACCTTTTATGGCTAGCTTTAAAATGTTTAACGAGGAGCCCATTTATCGATCACATAATCTGATTCTACCTTTGCGAAATAAGAAACCTTTGTCTAAAATATTGTCTTCGAATCATGCATCTATTTTCCAGCGACTGGAGCGTCCCTCGGAGAGCGTCGCGAAGATCCAGTCGCTAGAAACCGTGCGGTGGATAGCAACTTTGAACTCTCATAACCTCCGTAGATGTATGCTTCGAAGAAAATATTTTATGCGAATTTTCTTATTTAGAAACGAAATCAAAAAAGAGCTTCTTATTTAAAATGTCAAACTAACCCCCCCTTTCATCCTAAAGGAGAGAAGTGATTGATCTAATTTTTATAGAAGTAAATACATTTCTAACAGCACTTTTGAAACATTTTTTCTCTAAAGCGTACTTTACAAAAAAATCAGTGGTAACCAGGACTTATTGAACACCCTATACACATGCATATACATACGCGTTCGTATATATCGAAGCTCGTCGATTCTTTCGAGATCTCGCGGAGCGCGACGTTTCTCCGCTTTACGGTTCCACGCCGTAAAAAAATAGCTGGGGGGCTTATTTGGCCGTTTCGCGAGTGAGACTCGCACGTCGGATGGGTTGAAGTCGGACTAAGAGAAACTTATAGAGAGAGAGAGAGAGAAAGAGAGTATGGCTGTCTACCTCATCCGCAGACGGATTGACCAACGAACCCAGGCAAGCACACGAAGCATATAAAAGGACTCTACTCCGTTGGAATAGCTCGAAATGTGGCTGCCGTTCAATACAGTACGCTTGAATGCGCCGCTTTCAATGGCTCCTGCCACGGCTCTTGTACTCTTCCTCTCTCTCTATCTATCTTTATCTCTCTTTTTCTATATACACACACGCATATACAACTGGACACGTTTCTCTTTGTCTCTCACTCTCTTTTTGTACGCGTGAGTACGATGAGAAGAAGATAGAGAGCGAGGTTAAGAGAAGAAAAATTAGTTGTGTCTGGTTCGGTTCCTCGACGTTTCTTGCGTTAAAATGCACTTTCATCGTCAAAGCGTGTTCCACGAAGAGGTTCGAAGCTTCATGTTTTCTCTATTTTCTTCTTCTTCTGGCTCCTTTTCAATGCGATAAGCATGAAAGCGTTCCTAAGGGCCAGAACTTCGATCGACCTTTGATCGTGTCCGATCGACTTCCTCGAGGTTTTCCAAACTACTCGGATGTAACAAACGATCGCTTCTCTCGGTTATGTGGAAGAGGTAGATGATGCGTATGTATGAAATATGGATGAAGTATATAATGGCATGTACGTGATAGCTGGCAATTATCGATGATAATTTATTAAACGATCCGGCGTTACGCATTGAGAACTCGGTATCTCTTTTGATATATATACACTCGTCGCAAAAATTAGCGGATCACTGAAATTTCGCGAAAATTTTGCCCATTTTCAAACGGCTGTATCTCCGTGAAAAATGGTCGTAAAAAAATTAAAAAAATAACCTCTTAGAGCTCCGTTATTGTAGTTTCGGAATCTCTTATCGAAATTGTGTTTATCGTTCGTTGTAACAATTATTTTCAAGTAGGAATAGACAAAAGCAAAATTACAAAAATTGTCTTCAACTTTGGAAAGCTCCACGGAGTGAACAAAATTTTTATAACTTAATCAGATATACGACTTTTGTAAAACATTCTTTTCTCTATAATTTGCGCTCTCATTTGTTATCATGCGATTTTTTTTACGCGTGTTATCAGCGATCAAAGCAAAAAAGGCACTTTTAACTTTGTTCGTCTGTAACTCATGAACAAATGATCGTACAATAATTTTAAGGATAGATTCAGAAATTTAATGACGTCCTCTTTAAAAGCCTCTAGTTACTTGTTGGATAAATTTACATTTTTATCATAAAAAATACACTGAAGGAAAACCCGAAAAATTGCATTTTTCTCCTTGCTTATAAAACGTTTAACTAAAACAATAAAAATGATGAAGTCATTGAGGTTTCTACGTTTTTTTGAAGGTTACGGTACCCACAAAAGTTGTGCAAAATTTCAAGTTCCTCAGCTTTTTTGTTCCTTGTGTCCTGTATGATCAATCGTGGGCTATGTGTCGAGGAATTAGAGGATCACCAGTTTAAGCACCGCAAAAGTTTTTTTTGTTCTCACAGCTTCTTTTAATGATTTTTACATCACTTTTGAAGCAATTTGAAACCTTATTTTCTTTTAAAAAAAAGGACACTTTAGAAAATTTTTTTTGAAGAAATTTAAAAAATATGGAAAATCGGTTAATTGAAAGATCTTTATGTTTAAATGTACGCGTACGTGCGTGCGGTTTTTTTAATAACGCGTATTACCACCTCTTTTGCTAATAACCTCCGTTAAGCGTTCACGCATGTTGATGCATCTCCTTATCGTCGCCTGAGGAATTCTCTGCCAAATTTGACGAAGAGCATGCGCCAATTCATCCAAATTTGTCA
This sequence comes from Ancistrocerus nigricornis, assembly GCA_916049575.1. Lineage (NCBI taxonomy): Eukaryota > Metazoa > Arthropoda > Insecta > Hymenoptera > Vespidae > Ancistrocerus > Ancistrocerus nigricornis. The sequence goes on from OU696664.1 coordinate 38,620,572, forward strand.
GGTTTGGAAAGTCCCTCCGCAAACGACGCCCGAGAATGTCCCAAACATGCTCAATTGGATTCAAGTCTGGGCTCATTGGTCATGTTTGGCCAATTGAGCATGTTTGGGACATCGTCGGGCGTCGTTATTAAAAAAACCGCACGCACGTACGCGTACAAAAATTTTCTAAAGAGTCCTTTTTTTTAAAAGAAAATAAGGTTTCAAATTGCTTCAAAAGTGATGTAAAAATCATTAAAAGAAGCTGTGAGAACAAAAAAAACTTTTGCGGTGCTTAAACTGGTGATCCTCTAATTCCTCGACACATAGCCCACGATTGATCATACAGGACACAAGGAACAAAAAAGCTGAGGAACTTGAAATTTTGCACAACTTTTGTGGGTACCGTAACCTTCAAAAAAACGTAGAAACCTCAATGACTTCATCATTTTTATTGTTTTAGTTAAACGTTTTATAAGCAAGGAGAAAAATGCAATTTTTCGGGTTTTCCTTCAGTGTATTTTTTATGATAAAAATGTAAATTTATCCAACAAGTAACTAGAGGCTTTTAAAGAGGACGTCATTAAATTTCTGAATCTATCCTTAAAATTATTGTACGATCATTTGTTCATGAGTTACAGACGAACAAAGTTAAAAGTGCCTTTTTTGCTTTGATCGCTGATAACACGCGTAAAAAAAATCGCATGATAACAAATGAGAGCGCAAATTATAGAGAAAAGAATGTTTTACAAAAGTCGTATATCTGATTAAGTTATAAAAATTTTGTTCACTCCGTGGAGCTTTCCAAAGTTGAAGACAATTTTTGTAATTTTGCTTTTGTCTATTCCTACTTGAAAATAATTGTTACAACGAACGATAAACACAATTTCGATAAGAGATTCCGAAACTACAATAACGGAGCTCTAAGAGGTTATTTTTTTAATTTTTTTACGACCATTTTTCACGGAGATACAGCCGTTTGAAAATGGGCAAAATTTTCGCGAAATTTCAGTGATCCGCTAATTTTTGCGACGAGTGTATATACGTATATGCATGTTCATATTCGTGGATACGCTTTATCGAAGCGTTAACTAATTTCAATTTACCGAATGAACGGGTCATACCGATTGAACGCGTGACTTGACGAATATCGAACGAGTTAAGACTGTTCTACCACCTATCTATCGAATCGTATATGACTTTTGCAATGAGTATGGGAAAAGTAAGAGGTATAAGCTAAAACACTGTTCTTATTACTAATTTATTGTATCAGGGTGTTGTTTGTCGGTTTACCTATATTGCAATTGCGTACTTATAGTCAATGGGTATTTCCTGAGAAACTATTAACTGTTACTGATTTTACTATTGAAGTCTTTATGGATTGCTATTATAATTGCTAGAAAAATTGTAAAAATATACGTAAATTGGTAAATTAGTAGGTAGAAAATAAAAATTAAAGTTCCACGACATATGTAAATGCAGCTCAATATTATTATTTATTTTATATAAGCACTTTTGATTTGCATAGTAGATAGAAATAATTCATGTAGGTACATGTATTAAAATATGATCGAAAGTAATGCTATCTAATACTAAAATAATACCATTGAATATCTTTTTTAACCGTTATCATTTTCCCAATAACTTCATTTATAAATAAGATAAAAAGTAATATTTATCATTATATTACTAATAACTAATTTTCAAATAATGTGATCAACGCAACGGAAATCTACATTAACGTAATGTTAAAGTTCTTCGCTCGAAATTACATTGGCGAACGTTTAAAAAAGCATTCGAGAAAAGCGACGTTCGCATACGTAAAAAAAAAGAAAGAGAAAAAAAACGTTAATATCACTTTACGCTTCGGAACAACGTTTCGGAAACTTATACGAGGATAGAGAGAAAAATAGAGAAAAAGGGGAAGGAGGAGGAAGCGCGGACACGAGGGACGAAAGGCGGCCGAGTTTCGGTCTGGGATGCGGAAACTTTCCGTGACTTCTTTTATTCGCGAGAGAGAAAAGCCGCGTAGGTACGCGACTGCTATCTCGTGTATAGGATGACCGACCATACCGGCATTGTCAGATACAATACTTGCTATTTATTAAATTGCTTTTTATGAAACACTCTTTTTTCGTTAATCATGGTAAAAATGATTTTAGTCGGTATTAAATATACACAATGAAAATAATAAAATAATTCATCTTGTCGGTATTACCTTGCTTTAAGAAAGCACGGTATGTCGATAACTGAAAAAAAAAATAATTTTTTTAATAAATGGCCTCACTTAAAAGTCGCATAAGTCTACATAATTAGTACCGAATTTTTTTTTTTTTTTTTCAATAACAGTTGGAGGACCAACAACTCCGTTTACCCTATAACGAAAAAAACTCTAGTCTAACTTCGAATGAACCCATAAAATACGTAGGCATTCGTTATATAAACCTTACAAAAAAAAAAAAAAAATAGAACTTTCTGCGATCACGAAAACGTCGTGTTCTTTACCCTACTCGTTCTCCTTAGACTTATAAAGAATTCAGAGACAGAACGGGAAAGAAAAGTAGTATAGTTTGAACGGTGGTTATAAATAACAGGGGGGTCTGTGTAATTAAACGGGAAAGGAAAGTCTCGGTGGAAAAAGGAAGCGTAACGAAAAGACGGAAAGGATGTCGTGTCGCGAGCTAATAGCACGGTGCGTGCGTGCAACGCCGAGCTAATCGAAGAGGAGAGAGTCGGACCGACTGGTACGAAACTCCTCCTTTCTGACTAGCTCTGCAAAGAGGAGTACCTAGTCCCGCTACTCCGTCCGTACGCCACGGCACGTGAACAAAGTTTCGAATTTTCGAGGGCCTCGTTGCACGCTGCAAACGACGGAGCAAACCCCGTTTACCTGCGATAAGGCGTCGATCTTCTTTCACGTTTGGCGAAATGTTATAAAATAGTTGGGGTAAGGACCGATCATAAATTTCAGAGGTATTAGGTATTATATTGCGTTAGAGGAGACGATTCAGGTTTCGAGACGGTTTCTATTACGTTTAATCGTTATTTAATATAAGAGGGAGTCGATTGATTTACGTAAAAAAATTTATGTCGATGTAATATCGATGTAAATATTTAATTATTTTATAAAATAATAGTTAACACTTAAACCTCGACCAAAGTTTATCCAATGTTTAAAATTCATATTTCCAAATGTTATAAAAAGGCTAGGTAAAAAATATATAAATAATACCTAACTTTTTACCGCAGTAACAAGTACTATTTCTAAAAAATTGTCAAAATACATCAACCGATGTATTTTCTCAAATCCGTTAATAACTTAAAAAAAATGTCAATTATTTAAAAACAAAAACCTCTCCATCATCTTTTCCTTTCCTTTTTCTACTAATCACCCCAAACGCGATATACTCTCACAATCATAGACACGAAAAAGTATCGAACGTACCAACAGCGAAAAGCCACTTTCGTGGGCAACGTATCTAATCTCTGCAAAGAGGGGGTTGGATGGATGGGCGCTTGGAAAAGTTGCGAAGCAGTAACGATTCGAGCAGCCGTCGTATTCGCACGCTTCTACGTTCGCTATAAGCCGATGTCGAGCGATAATCAGCCGCAGTCCCGGAGTCCGTGTCGTCGACGGGCGATGTCTACCGTGTCGCGACGTTACTCCGCCGCGACGAACTTTCGTTGATATCGCCGGGCATGGAAACGCACGCGACGATCCAACAGACTTGCCTGAGCGGAAACAGAGGAAGAGAGAGGGAGAGAAAATGAGAAAGAGACGAAGAGAGAATATCGATGTCATCTCCAGCCCCACCCTCGAGACCTAGTCACCATCCTCAGCCGTCTTCCTGTTGTCCTCCTAGAATAGTCGAAGGTTGACGTAGACTACTACGATACAACATCGTGGATTGTTCGTTCGAGATAGACTGAGAGTGACTAAAAGAGAGAGAGAGAGATAGTCATCGTGTCTGTAGTCGGCAGAAACAGTAATAGAATATGACGACGTTAGGTGCATAATAATCAACGACGCTTCCGAAACTTCGTAATAAAAGGGAGCAGTATTGTATCTGACATCGTCGTCCTCCCTCGGTAACTCCCACCCATCCAGCAATTCCTTCTTCTCTTTCCGCTTTTCGTCGTCGCGTTACACGACCACTTACAGTCGACTTCACTTCCAATTGAGATTCGAAACGGTTGGTTGGTGCCGGTAAGCGAAGCCTAGTCCTTCTCGTAGAGTCCAACGGATTACGCGGCAGTCAATACGAGCAACCTGGAAACGAGCTTTTGCGGCAGCTCGTACGAAAGCCTTCCTTACTTCTGCCACGGATTCCCTAGCGTCATTCGGTCTCGACCCCGTGTAAACTCCGAAACGTTTGTTATCTTTTGGTAGACGAGCAAGGTGGGATATACGGGGTTGCGTTACTACCAACTTTGATGGTGGGGCGACAGTGGCATCGTTCGAACTTCATAACTCTATGTACACGACTGCCAATTAGCATTTCGAAGACAATGGGTCTTGTTAATATTCTCAAACGTATGGGAACTTTGCTGGAAGTACCTACTCGTTAAATCGACGAGTAGTCTGTTAGGGAATCGCCGTCGTTGATTCCGTTGCTTGTTCTATATAGGGAGGTGAATGATGATTATCCGTAGAGTAGCTTTTCCACGAAAATTTCATTAATTTTTAGTTCAACGATGATCGCACGCAATTATGTACTACTAGCGTTCTATTTGGGTATAAAATTTGAGCAAGTAATGGAGGTGTACCTACTTTTTGCGATGGTGTAACGATGTTATCGATGTTTAGGGTTATACATTATATATCGTGTGATGTGAATAATGCATTATGTGAACGATCTGCAACTTCTTGATTACATATATTAGAACCTGTAGGTGTAATTAGACATGGTTTTGAAAAGAAGTTTATATAATAGATAAGGATTAGGAGACAGGATTATACAATAAATACAATATGTACAGATTACCTGTACAGTCTCTCATTAATTACAATTTCGTATTACCTATCAAGAGCTCTTGCAATTTTGAGACAGTCGTATTAAAATTGAGTTCTATGGTATCCTGTATTATAGGGATTATTTGTAAAACGATAATTTAATTACTCGTGTAACAAACTAACAACTAGATAAAATAATTAAACAATAATCTCTTCTTTCGATCTTATTTCCATAACGAAATGATCAGAAAACAACGATCAAGTAATCTCACGTAAATGTTCCATCATCCTCATCGTGAAAGGTAGGTACTCTTTCCGATCGTTAAAGCATAGAGTTTAATAGGAATCATGAATTCGATTATAACGTGTATAGAACGACGCCATATCGGTTCGCACGAGTGGCGTTATTTCGGGAGGCAACACGGTAGCGTGCTACAGCAATTAGCACTTGGGAACGTTTGCGAGTTGATCGTTTTCCGGAAGGAGAGAATAATCTTTGCCGTTATGTGTCTATAAAATTAGAAGCTACGTCGGAGACCGATTCGTATGTACGAACGAGTAGTAGTAGGGCATGGCTATTATGCCAGCGAGGTGGTTGCTCTCGTTCCAAAGGTGTTTAGGAAGGAAGGTACGAGTAAATGGGTAAAGGCAAAGTTGTAAAGTGGAGAGAGAGAGAGAAAAGGTGTCTGAGCTCTGCCAGCCTGAACGTTAGAAGATTTAACGAGAAAACTGATCTTCCTTGGACTAGCCAGGACGTTTCTTGTTGCTTCTCACTTTTTATACGAGTAAAATCGATCTCACTAGTATGGCTACCGATAATTCGTTTTAAAGGTACACTTATCGAACGAGGATTAGTAAATGGGTAAGAAAGGAATCTTTTATCCGATTTTCTAATATTTATTTAGCAGCATTCTTGAGAGGATTGGAGAAGGAATTTTCTTTTGTTGGTGTATTAAATAAAATATAACGGAGACTCGAACGTCTTTATCGAGCTAAAGGAGGATACGTAGAATTCTTTAATTAGCAGTCTGTTTGTAAAGTAGATACTCCGTAACGTAAACAGAAGAAAAGAAATGGAGTCCGGGCTTGTCGGAGAATGAGCCACGCAGCTTTATTATTCGGAAGAAAATGGAGGGGTTTAAAGGTACCGCGACCTTTGATCGTTGTTCAGAATGCCATTGGGAAAATAGAAAGAGAGAGAGAGAGAGTGTAGGAGCAGTTCGAAAAAAAGGTACGTCAATTTGCCTCAAAGGAATGCTTTGCCGCGTTCGCTAGACAAGTAATGGTTCTCTCTCTCTCCTCGCTCTTCTTTCTGCTTTTGCATTCACGTCAAATAAGTCGTATTTCTGCGACAGCTCGACGAGAAAAACAGAATCGCGCGAAAAGATTCCTCTTTGTTCTACCTAGTCGACTCATCGACACGGAAGTAATTAAGCGAACCGTGATTTTTTCGCGTTCGCGAACGCTCGAAGAGCAACCGATCGTTTTCTTCTTTATACTGTATATGTGTATATGTATGAAACTATATCATAAGAGAGTTATCATGCGAATGTACCTCTAACGACGAAGAGTCGATCGAGAGAATATCATCTGGCTCGAAACTCGTTCAAAGTCTCCCAAAGGAATAAATTTACTAGCTTGTCGTTATGGATATTAAATAATATGTATTATGGATCTAATAAACTTTACTTTCGTAATAGTACACTTGGGTTTATCTTAACCCTAGGAAACTCGACCGTGTTTTATTTACATTAAATTATTTTCCGGATATATTTGCAATTAGTGTGATTTTCAAACGAAAAGACGCGATTGATTCTGCAGATAGTATTATTGATTCATTTAATTTGATTTCTAGTAGAGTATGTAAAGCTATATTACGATTGAATCGAACTTAATCTGGTTTTAAAATTATATTCTTTGGTAGTTTCCTGGAAATGTAAAGCAATTCATTTAGATTTTCAATGGTATCACAACGTCGAATACCACAGTATTGGACTACTAGAATGATAGTAATAAAAATGAATAGATTGAATGAAACTCTATGTAAATAAAGAAATGGTAAAGTAAAAATAAGATTTATTGGTATAACGAAATGCAATAATTGCTGGAAACTCAGCTAGTCTAAAATTTAATTTCATATAAAACGCGAAGTGATTTAAACAGATATTGATCGCTAGAAACTTAATCTAAATAAATAATCTTTTAATCAATATTTAGTCTCAATTTTACTTAAAAATTAAACAATCGATAAATCAATTAAAAGTCACACGATTAATAAATGTTTTTACTTCTAAATGCACTTAACCAGTACCAAAAGATGTCTCAAAACGTTCCTATTCTCGATTACATGTTGAATTTTTTAAAATAGCGATTCAATCCGAAAAAGTATAATTTCTAAATTGAAAATACATTTAGTCTTATCATTCCGACCTCAAATTTTCTCCAAAGTACCTACATCGAACATATTCTATAAATAAATCAACTTCCATCTACCTTGTTTCCGAACGTTAGACAGGAAACATCTCCTCTTCCTTCTCGTTTCTAAAAGAACAAGAAAAAAAGACGACATAGAGTATCGGAAGTTCGATATTTTATTTCCAGAATCAAAAATCCAAGAAAGTTCGAGTACAAAATTTTAACCCATTAACGTAAAGAATAGAGATAGCCCAGATAAGAAACTGAGGAAATCACGTGAATAAAGAGAAACAGGAGGCACAGCATCGAGAGTATCCCGTGAGCTCTTTGTAACGCGAGCGAGCGTTCGCCCGTTCACACGACGTATGTAAATCCAATTTATCGGTCGACTCTCATTATCCATTCATGTTCGCCGGCAATGCCGAAAACTCGCTTTACGTGTTCACCCCACCCGTCTCGACACCTCGCGCGCTAATCGCGAATTCGTTTCGCGGGAAATGTAATTTGCACGACATTCTGTCGCGCCTGGCCATTCGACTTGTCAATTTAAACGCGCTCGCGCACACGAAAGTGAGAGAGGTAGCGGAGGTGAGTTTGATTTTCATCCATTTATAACAAAGATATCGAAGAATTCTGTATTTTTACTGCTCTTCTTTTCTTAATTATTACCATTATTATGCAATTTACATAATGTCATTCCTATCGTTTGAACTCTTATTAATTTAACCTCCCTGACATAGCCTCGACTTCCCGTACGTGGGGACATCATTTATGGAAATGTGAAAACAAACATTATATCATCACTGATACACCTGCTACATGAACCACTTTGTTTTATAAGATAATATCGAAGAACGAAAAACGAAGAACAGGTTAAATCTAGTTTCAACTCCAAATGCATATCTTTCTTCTGTGTTCATAATAACAAAGTTAATAGAGCATAAGAACCTTATTGCTGATCAGCTAAAGGGGTTTGATTGTTAAATTAAATTACACACGTAACAGTATTGCTTTTAAACTAGTTAAATTCCATTTTTCTTTATTTCGTGTTATAAAACGTTTTACCACGTGTAAAAAAAATATTAATAAACTTGTGTTCTTAAAATTCTAAACTTCATTAGGTACTTTTCTTACCCTTCGTTTATTATATAAATAAATAAAACTGCTCTCACGATTTCGAGTCATCCACACTTACTATTTTCATTTAAAGCAAAAGAAAGGAAATATAAGATGAAGATAAAAATTGGAAAGCTAAGCCGGTACTTTTATAATACCTTTTAGACGCTAATATACGTATAGCGTTATATGCATATCGTAGTGCTGTCTTTTTCGCTCCACACGGAAAAGTCAACGACGGTGAACGGGTAAAAAAGCGCGAACGCCGCTTCGGATGGCGACGACGACGAGGATGAGAGGTGGCTGTAGAAGAAGGGAAAATAGGAAAAGGGGCTGGAATATTTAACCATGACCGGATGATAGCGGGCTCGTTTAGTAAAACATTCGCTGAAGTTAAGCGCCTTTCTCGGCTTTCGGTGGAACGTTCTGCACACTCCGGCTTTCGAAGATAAGAATTATCGGACGTTTTTCTCTCTCCTTCTCTCTTACTTTCTCTCTTTCTCTAATTCTTTTCTACTTTCTCTCTCTCTCACACACATACATATACTGGAACTTAGTCTGGCTTGCCAATTGGTAATGCAGTTAAGGAAAGTACTTCCGATTTCTTGAACTCACCAGGCGTTTTTGCCCCCTAACCCTCTCGCGAAATTTTCATTTCTACGTTTTCCCGGAGAATCGTTCTGATAAATCGCTCGAATTCATTTTAACGAGCATTTTATGAAGCCATCGAGCGTAATCTACGTTTATATCATTGCAATGGCACTGTTTCATAAGATAATATGTTAAACAGCGATCGTTGCACCGTATGATAAATAATGAAAAGGATAACGTTAAAAATCGATGACGATTAAAAACTAACTTGGTCCCAGCTGCGTGCAGACTAATTTATCGATCTCGGATAGAACGAGGCGTATTAATATTTCAACGACTTTTAAGCGATCCGTGCCGGTAAATTTTACGCAACGGGTACTGAGATTCGTATCGTTTTTGTATTATCTACGAATCACGAGGAGTGTATTATCGCTCGTTAAAATTTACCGTTCGCAGTTATCCAACGGTATGCCAGCCGTCGTTGTTGAAACGTGTAATCCGAGATTGAATTCGAGAGACTCGTGATGTACAAGAACATATACTAATAAATTTGGTACTGTGTCGTTGAAAATCAGAGCGATTTTATCTGAATTTGGGGAAATGACTGCATGGGGTAGATAACGATTGTAAATGATTGGAAAAATACTTTTTTTTTACAACTGACGTTTTTAAAAGAACGAATCCAATAAAATTGCAGTAATTTGAGAACCGAGATATGCGTAAAAAATTTGATACGCGAGTGAATATAATTTTTCGTTACATTTATTCTCTGAATTAGTAAAAACAGGAAAAATATTTTCTTTCGACTTTGGCGTACCATAAACAACTGCTTTGTGAGAACTAATTAAAAAAACAAGTGCTTTATTATTTTTTCCAACGAGTAATTTGAAACATTGCCAGAAAATTGATTATCTTACAGAATTACCTTAACAAACGAAACATAACTAGAATCGAACACATTAATAATAGTACACCTAAAAAGAAGTCTTTTCTTATCCAAGAAAATCATGATCACCTTCATGGATCATCTCCTCGCATAGTTTCGAGAGTACAACCACTAATTCGTCTATGGCATGAAATGTCCGGTCATAAAAACATCCCCCTGTCTCCTTGTCAACCTTGTGTAGTCCTTGTATAGCCTGTAAACAGGTTCCCCTTCGTAGATCCACACAAGTAGTCGCGATAATCGAGCTGACCTTTGGCGACATGGGACCTTCTTGTGTACATTCACGCACACATACATAATCTTTCTCTCTCTCTCTCTTCCTCTTTCACTCTGCTTCTCTCTCTCAAAATTTCGTGTGTACGACGTGTTTGGTTAGGTTACACGGAGGATAAGAGGGGGGTCCGGATGGTGGCGCGCGTTTTGCGGTCTCACCGCAGCGCGTAACGTAGAGTCAGCCGAACGTTACTTACTCCGGAATTATGTTTGCCCAACGGTGTCAGCTGAAAATCATTTCTACCGTGTTACACTATCCTTCGTTTACAAACTTGTATCTCCTGCGTGTGTACCAAACACCGGTTCGATTAAAATGTATCACCGACTCGTGTTTTTTCTCATCTCATCAAAATTTATAGAGAAATATATTCATATATTTATACAGGATGGTCCACGAAGCGTGATCAGCTTAGATTATTCTATTGCTAGTGGTTGGATTAGATAATTTTTATTCAGTACCTGTAACATTATTTAAAAGGATCTTTAAGATGAATATAGTACACTTTTCTGAGTTCTCTAAATCACCTTCGATTGTTCATAGATAAATCTCTAATTTTTTTACACCTTGTAGCAGATATCGAGACGAATTCAACAAGTATCATAACAAACATTTTTTTTCTACCAGAACCGAAGAAACATTAAAAAAATAATGTAGGACATAAGCTGCAAGTAAAGAAAAAATGTACTATAATCATTTTAATCAAACCACTAACAATGAAATAATCCAAGCTGATCAAGCTTCGTGAACCATCCTGTACACCTACCCTCGTATTCTATATAAATCTGTATTTTAAATACCGTCGATTAACAATTGACCAGGAGTGCAAATACGGTTAAATACGTTCCGATTAATTAACGTAAGTGACGAAAGCGAAGATAAATAGCCGGTCGGAGGTCGAGCAAACTGTTCCTCGAGATAATACAGATTTTCGTAATTTCATTAAGGAGAGAGACGTGCGTTAGTGTACGTTCGTATCAGTGGCGAACGTACAAAAGCGAGACGATGGTAATACGTGTCTGTGTAAGTGTATTCTATGGCTTGTATATAGATACATATATACCTACCTTCGTATACCGATAGAAAGGTGCACTTAGAGGCCCGTCCACTTCTTCCATCGCTAGCGTCAAATTGTCGAGCGGTTATACAATACATCCCTTTTAAAGAGCGTACCTCCTACCTTCCCTGGATTTTTTATCGCTATCGGGAACACACGGCCATTTCGTCGCTATCGGTTAAAACTGAAATCCAGGGATCGACAGGACTTACTTTAGGCTTTCGGCGTTATTAAAAATAGAAACTGGGTAGTACCAGGTACTAGCACGTATTTCGAGATATCGTCGTTTCTCTCAGAAAATATTCGAACGAGTGGGACAGCTCGAGAAATTCTGCCTATTCTCTCGTCAACGATTTAGTCCTCTCGTGGTAGGTATTACCGAAATTCTGATAGAATTAACAAATTGTCTTGTCTTGATTATATTAAGAATTAAAGTTGATTTAAAGTTAAGAAGGTTAACACGTGTTTCTATTGGGAAATATAATGCCGAGGCATTTACTACCACATGATCAAAATCAAATCCATTTACTAAAGATTCTAATATCTTTTTCACAAGATAATGAGTAATACATATATATATTAACATAAAATATTGTTAAGTAACGCTTTATAAGGAGCAGCTAAATAAATTACCATGCTTGGTCAAAAAATATACTAGTTTTTAATATTAAATTGTATTCTTTGTAGAACTGATAATCGCGTTTCAATAAACGTCAATATTAAATTTCACAATATCGAGCTGAATTTGTCAGGAATTTAAGTAACGATAACCATTAAAAAGAAAATAGTTCAATACTTCCATACATTTATTTTTATGCATCTAGATTTGTTTAATCGCAATACCAATTACATGCGGAGCATGATTCCCTGCGATTAAATCGAACTGGAAAGGATGAAATAAGATCCACTTAAAGTTAAACGCAATACGATTTACCCTCCGTAATCCAAAGGAGATATTAAAACAAGGTTCACGTCAAGGGTCCTTAATTTTGCACAAAAATATCACATTACTTCGTCCTTGTCGCGTAGGAGTCATAATCGATAATTAGTATAAAAGAGAGAGGAGACAGAAAAATGAAGGAGAGAGAGAGAAAGAGAGCGAAGGACAAGAGGACGATTTAATGAGGGGGATTGCAAGTAAAGCGGATTTAAACGAACCCCTCTCCTGTATAATATATATAGTTATACATATAGATATATATACACATACACATATATATCTTTTGTGGATTTTTTTTCTTACGATGGTGCATGAAAGAGGATATACCGCTGACAGAATGGCTCAACCATTCTGATCACTTGAGCGCATCCATTATCCACCTTAGTGGTATCTGCGACGGTACACAATCGTGTTTCAAAGGGACGAAATTAATAACTGTTTGCAGAAACTCTCAACCGCCCCTGTCGCCTTACACTTTATTAATTTGCCGGTTCGTTCCGTTCGCTCGTTCATTCGCTCGTGCGCCAACTTGCCCGCGCGCAAACGCTAAGAGCAAAATTCTCGCGTTATCATGCTTCCCACGACACATTATTTCATAATGAAATGAGAATCCGGTAAAACGCTGTCTCTACCAACGGTAACGTCGCCGTCGTCCTCGAAATAGTCGTGCTCCGGTCATTTGCGTGAGTTTTAAGGATCTCGCACGAGCGCACCGGGGTGTACACGTTTCCCCACGTCCATCCCAATGACGAGCAGAATTTTCAAACCTTCCAGATAACGTCAGCCGGTATTAATTACCTCCGCTATTATTCCATTTCCCACGTCTGACTACGTAACTAAAGATCGGGACGACAGTGGCATAGAGGCAAACTATATTCTTGTTTTAAATTCTCTTCTCATTAAGTTGATTCGAATGAATGCATCAACGAAACATTTTCTATATTTTTTTTTCTTCATTCTTTTGCTGTTTCAGACGTTAATATGGTGGCCGAACCAAAGCCTCATCAGACCGGACGGAAGCGTCAGAACGTCACCAAAACTGGCAACGATTGGTGAGTTAAGATATTTATTTAATTATAATACATCATCGACTTTTATTTTCACGGATATAACTGTTTCTTTTACAAGTTCAGAGTAGATGAAAAATCTTGGAAAATATAGGGTTGTTTGTTAGGTTATGATGAAAGAAAAAAAAAAGAGAGAGGAGACAAAATCGAGACGATCGTGTTTGTTGGCGACACACGTGTGCCACCTAGTCAAGGATCACGTGGATCATGTGGATCACGGCTTCGCGTCACGGAGTCGAGAACTTTGTCACAGCCAACGCATAAATCCTCTTCTCACCTTTCGCGAGAGGGAAAGGCTGCCTTATCCGCGAATAAACCCTCCCTCGTTCCCTCTCTCTTTTTGTCTCTGTCTCTATCATATATATATCCATCTCTCTCTATTCGGTAACAAGAGCGAGGCATCGTCGCGAAACAGACGCTAAACTCTCGGCTCGTTCGCTTCTCACACGCCGTTGAGCTCTTCCACTTTCGGCCGAAAGCCTCTGCACCCACCGAAGACGTGTTTTACGGGAAATACGTGACCGTGAATGTACCGACAGCAAAGCGACCCGTACACGCCCAACGAAAAGCCGCTTTTAGTCGCTAGGCTGACTCCCGTTCGAAATAAACCTTGTTTTCCGTTTCGAAAAACGATTTTCGAAATTCTACGGTGTAGTTACGTATGTATATCGAGATATAAAATGATGGTGACATTTTTTTTTATTCTGGGATATGATAAATGCTCATTTTCTAACAATTATTACACCTGTTGTTAATATTGTAGGAATTTATGACGTGATAGTTTTAGAATACAATTTGTATACAAAATACAATCAAATCGGGATATGTTAATTGTTTGCGTGAGAAATAAAATTAAAACCCAAGTTTCTCTCAAGTATTATAGATTAAGTTTTAGATAATATAATGGTTGATATATTCTTCAATCCAATTGGAAAAGCATGGTTAATAAGTTTATCTATAAAATACAGTTTGAAAATGATAAATACAATATTCACAGAAGGATAATGGTACATGAATTTAGAAAATTAGATATTTTTCGTATCTATACATAAAGACATTCCGTTTTCATTTACAAAATATCTTACATGACTAATATGATCACTGTTGCGAATTTCAATCTATCTCTCTATCTCACGTGTATCAAAATACACAAACAGTATTCATCCATACGCATCGACGAATGCAAAGTATTTTAATCCAATCCTGATTCACCGGCGATGTTATTGATACACCGGATAACGATAAAGTCAACTCGCGAGCTTATTGACACGTTCCTCTACATAAATTTGATTCTTACGTGATAGCCAGCATAACGAGGACCCATGTGTTCCACTTTATCGTCTCTCGGAAAACTAGAACCGAACGTGATCCGTACAATTTTGCGATACCTTGTATTCTGTTATCACCTTCAATACCTTGCCTATGTTTGATGTTCAAACGTCACAAAAATTTTTAGGAATTAAAACAATGCTGTAAAATAAAAAAATATTCAAGGCAACAGAACATTCCTTTCTTAAAAGCAATATGCTCTTTAACCAAAATTTAATATAAAAAATTTGTATTAAATCAATGTGTAGGGGAGATGAGCCCAAAGCGGTTTTTCTCTTTAAAACTCACGTTTTTGTAACTATCAGCTCGAAAATTCGTGGAGGTGTTCCCGACTTCCCCTTTCACTTGAGGCATTCGTATGGTCGAACTCCGATCACGCGTGTGGAAGCACGAATGAAAAATTGTTTTTTCCTGCTTTTTGAAGAAAAATGCACGATACGTAGATTGTGTTCTCGTCATTTCTATAGGACATATGAGATTAGTAAGCAAATAATTTCAATGTATGTGTATTTGACAGTATTTTGAAACTGTGTAGACATCTGTACGTGCTGTGTTTTGAGGTATGTCGCGCTGTGAAAAATAAAAGTCGAAAAGGGCAAAGCGGTTCGGGCAAAGCGGGTATAGGTATTCGCGGTAGGAATTGAGATTTGGCTCTTGTTACTGTGACGAGTGTCACAAAATTTAATTTTAAAAGTATAAGATTAAAGCTGATAAAACTTATTTATGTTTTTTATTAACATTTCGTTTATTAGCAAATTGTTTATTGACATTTTGTTTATTATTAATTTGTTTATTATCATTTTGTTTATTAACCTTTTGCTTATTATCAATTTGTTTATCATCATTTTATTTTTCATTATTTTGTTTATTAACATTATGTTTATTAACATTTTGTTTATTATCAATATGTTTATTATCATTTTGTTTATCATCATTTTGTTTATTATCATAGACATTTTTGGGGGTATACCCGCGTTGTCCAGAAGGTATAACCGCTTTGGGCCACAGTCTCGGGCAAAGCGGTTTTCTGCTAACATTTCCTAAATTGCTTATATCTTTTTTATTAATCTTCAGAAGCAAATAATAAGAATACGATTTGAAAGTACATTAAATTTACTAACCGTTAACACCAAACCTGTGGTTGTATCTAATGGAAAATCTGTGTTATTCATAAATTACTTTTACTATACCCGCTTTGGGCCTTCCTCCCCTATCTTCGTTTCTAAAATAATTGTAAAAATCATTCAAGTAAACGTATGAATTGCATATTATACGTATGCCATAAATCCAATAAAAACGTGTGACCAAGCCGTACTCGTATTAAACCGAGCTAACAACATCATAACCGAGGATAAAGTTAAGAAATCCTGTTCAAATGTTGGCGGTAGTTAACACGTCGGTGACCTCTAATCAAAGCTTTATGAATTTACTACGCGGCCGTAAAGTGGATCATCAAAATTACGAGGTTAAGTCCCAGGCGTTCGCGATATTAACAACGGAACACTAAACTACCTCGAGAATTAGCCAAGGAATACGTATTATACCTACTTCGCGCGGGAAAAGGTGAGAAAGGAAGTCGCGAAGAGGATCTACCTTCCCTCGTTCGTTTCACGGTTAAGTCGACGTTTATCGTCTTTCCTTTGGAAATTATTTCTTCTTAGCTAAAGAATTTTCATTTTATACATCCCTTTCTCTTTCAGTTAATGAATCACTTTCAAAATCAATGATGGACTCAAATAATTAACTATGGTATATATCTACAGAATTTTTATATTTCTACCGTCCTCTACGGTTTTTCCCGTTCATAATATCAAACTAAATTTTACTATATTTTTTTTATTTATTTTATTATTTTTATATTATAATTATATTATTATATAACAATATATATATATATATAATTATATTATAATATATTTTACTATATTAGTACATTTATTTCGTCTTAATTCGATAGTCCATTAACAACATACCCAAATTTTTGATTTCCACGACTTTTTCCTCTCCCTATTCGGAGTAATCACAGTTTTGATCCCGCTTTTCATGACCACATACGGAAAATCGGGACTCTCTCGCTCATAAAAGCGTTTGGTGGTATCGAGCTCTGTCTTTCTCTCTCAGTCTCATAGCAAACAGGGGGAATAAGGCTGCCCTCCTCCGGTTTACTCCGCTCGACCGTCGATTGTGTTCCGGACTGGCGAGCGATTCGCAAAAGCACCGGGCAGCTTTATACCGTCACGTCATTTAATACCGAGGCATCTCGGGACACACAACTGCCGCTGGATTGTCTTCTGGTTGGTGGGAGAGCGACGAGAAGCACTCGACAGTAAAATCGCCATCCAGGCTATTGTGTTCGTCATGGCCGTGTACGAAGATAAAGAGAGAGAGAACGAATATATGCAAGGAAGCTTAGAAGAACCGTATCCCTACATTAATTAACGTTTACGTATACGTATATGTGTGTGTGTGAACAAAACGTACTGGATATCTCCACGATCTTTTCGTTCATGAGTCTATATTTGTGTGTGTGTCCAGTAGTCGATCGTTAGAGCATGTTGGTATCCACGAAATAATTACAGGACGTGGTATCGTGGAATTCGTGACTGGTCTACCACAGCTACGTCTTGGACCAAACAAAATTTTGTTATATGCTATATAACAATGACAATTTTATAAATTAGGTATGCAATTTTGAACCCATAAATTTATGTTACCTATGAAAGAATTATATTTTGTTTTTTTTTTGTATAAATAACGAGAAAGCTATGCTTCTAGAGAAAGAAACAGAAACAAGTGATAATCGCAAGTAGATAAAGGCTCCATTAGAGGATTTATTCGCCATCATAGATTCAACGATAATATATATTTCTTTGAAGGCACTAGTCGGTCGTAAACGAGTAGTACAGCGGCAGAAGCGTATCAAGCGCGTATCTTCGCACGATAGCGGACCATTTTGTCTTTACAAGAGCGTCGTCTGCTTACACTACTCGCAGTAGTAAAACCAACGATATGGCGAACCAGTGATGCAGTCCGATATCCGAAGCGACGCGGACTCTGTTCGTTCTTCTTGCTTCTCGTGGAATTTACGCGGGTCTACCCAACGGCGTTGTTAGTTATGATTTTTTCCGAGTTATCTCAAAAACGGTTGATGGACGATTCGGGAGAAACTTTTGTGGGATGAAACGAGAAAATGGAAGATTGAAATTAAAATCTTTTTTTCTATGCTTTTTTTTTAACGGGAAAGGAAAAAAAGTGGCGAGTCGTAGGAAAGAAGAAGAGACCGAGAGGTGGAAAACATATCTCCCAGCGGCTGATGCATTATCCGTAAGATGTCTGCGACAGATAGCATCGTGGGAAACGTCGATACCCTTTTTGCGAGCAAGTTCTTCATACCTTTTTCACTCTCCCCTCTTTTCTTCCACTTTCTTTCTTTCGACTCTTCTCTACTCTCCTTCCGTTGCTTCTCTTCCCACATCGTCTTCTCTTCGGCTGCCTATCAGCCTTCCTATCCACCCGCTGAGAAAGCAGTTTCGCGACGATTTTCAGAACGACGACGTGACTCAAAGCCTCGTCCCTCCATTCCGCCCCCCTTTCCTTCCATCTGGCCCCTTACTCGACATTGTAATACTACGGGCCTATTCGCGTACCAAGAACGCACGATGAGTTTTTTAGAAATCATTTTAAGCTAGGCCGAATTAAATTTTTTGCGATTGTAAAAAGATAAGTAGTTTAAATCCATATCTCTAATTGATGAGTTTTTTAGAAATCATTTTAAGCTAGGCCGAATTAAATTTTTTGCGATTGTAAAAAGATAGGTAGTTTAAATCCATACTTCTAAGTATTACGAATAACTCTAGTATAAAACGATACTTTGAAAAATTTAATTTACGAATTCTGCAATGCTTTCGTATAATACGGTTAGGGAAATAAAAGAAACATTGTAAAATACCAGACACCGAATGAAATGAATAAGAAATTAACTTTATATTCTAAAACACGTACAAAGAGCTTTACATGTCCTTGCTATGCATCACGTAGCAAGATTTATCACAAAACAATGAATGACGTAAAATGATATCACCAATAAACGACTATAAATTTCAATATACCATACAGCTATGTTGCTAGTCACCAAAGTATTAATATTCATTTTAATTACCTTCCAACTTTAGACTGACATGACGTCACGATTGATGAAACAATTCAATACTAATTTCCCATACCATGTTACAAGAACCATGATATATGTAAATTAAAGCAATTCGAGCAACCCGACTTCTCACTTAACATTTTAACGATCTAATCGCACTGCTATTCCAATTCGTTCGGACAGGACAAAAGCGGCTAAGCGAGAGAGGGTAAAATAGGAGGGATCGAGTTTTTGTATAACGATGCGAAAAAAAGAAGAAAGAAACGAAAGAGAAATACATGGTAACGAAACGGCAGATGGGAGGAGAGAGATTCAAGATCGCGTGGCAAAAGTGTCACTTAATATCGTCGGCCAACGTCAACGTACAATTCCTCCGCCGTCCGTCTCCTGTCGCGCTCTAATGCAGCCGTCAATCCTTTCCCACCTCTTCTCTTCTCCCTTCTCACATCTCCGCATGAATCACCGAACGTTTTTCCGTCCTAGGAAGTCGTCGACGCTCGCAGTTCCTCGATTTCGTCCCCTTTCACTCGTCGTTGCAGGTTGATAGCGAAGAGAAAAGAGCTTGGTCGATGAAAAAACTAAACCAAAATGATAGACTATCAGGGTTATTACGTTCCTAAATGGTACTATGTTAAAAAAATTGAAAATTAGTATGGAAAAACAGGGTTGATTTTGAAACAAAATTGTTACTATGTTACAAAAGTTTATGATTAGTATGGAAAAACATGGTTGATTTTTAAACCAAATTTGTACTATATTAAAAAAGTTTAAGATTAGTATGGAATAACAGGGTTGATTTTTAAACCAAATTTTTACTATATTAAAAAAGTTTAAGATTAGTATGGAATAACAGGGTTGATTTTTAGACCAAATTTTTACTACGTTAAAAAAGTTGAAATTTAGTATGAAAAAACAGGGTTGATTTTAAAAAGTTAATAAAGCCACAAACTGTGACTCACTGTATCTATACGATAACTCGGGAGCAACTAGAAGAAATTAACGAAACACCGTCCAATTTAGGTCAGTGGCTTAGAATGTGTTAATAGCGTCACCAAATATTAACCAATACCTATTGTAATAATTATTTTCACTTGTGCTCTACTCCACTAAAAAAAAAACAAACAAATCACTTTTCAATTAATAGATAAAGATCTAATTAATCCACTGACCCTGTCGTAGGAAACCCATAGGTGTGGGTTCGCTTAATATTTTCGTTTGGCGAGTTGGCGCGAGCGTAAATACCCGACGCGTTATCTGCTCTGGACTCGATTCCGAGTCGAAGATGCAAATGTACCGTTTGCTAGTTTACGGCAAATAAATTTGCATATTAAGCGCAATATTTTAATGCGTATGCGTGTCCGCCGCATAACGGGCAGCGGAACATTTAAAAATTATACTTGCAAAGAGGACGTGGGCGAGAGGGTGTCGAGGGAGAGGGGAGGGAAAAGAGGTGGGGTGGGAAGGCGTGGACATAATTAACGTCACTGGCACGCACCATTATCCAGCCGGCACTGTTGCGCACGGTCCTTGCCGAATGTACTACCCGATTCAAAAGTTCTCTCTTATGATACAACCGCCTGAAGCTCGTGGCTAAAGTTTAAATCGATTATTTTGATATAATTTCATCGATTGGAGCAGTAATAAATTCAAGGTTACAAATAGTTTGTTAATAAGTTAAGTGATAAACACGAGTATGATATTTATTATGGTATTTATAGTTATTTTTCTGCTTTTTAAGATTGATTTAATACGATAGAGCGATTAGGGATTAGTATTCAGCTATAAATGAAACTCATAGATTTTTAATTTATATCCTAATCATTATAAGCAGAGTATCATGAGGAATATTAAAATTCCTCGTAATCGTCCTATCATATTAAATCAATCTTAAAGAGCAGAAAAATAACTTCGAAAAAAGGTAATAAAGTCGGACGTTTCTTAAATACGAGTTTGACGCGCTCGATCATTCACGGAAAAGTAAAGAAGAACGGAATGATAGAAAGGGGGTTGGGAGGTAGGTGGCTTACAATATAGGCACTCTGGGACGATCAACGAAACGATCGCTTCTAGTGTAATAGCCAAGGGATTAATATTTCACGTGGGCCAGAACCGATACCGTTCATCGGTGGTCGCGCGTGGGGATTCGATAATCTCCACTAATGCTCTTGACCTAGAACTAACGAAGGTAGGCGCGGGTAATATGGCTAATGGCGTAGGTATTTTAGTACGGTCGAGTTCTCCCTTGAGACAATACTACCCTTTAGTGGACCACTTTCCTTTCGCATACAAGATCACCCTCCCCCTTTTCCACCTCCTTCTACCATCTTCGTACTCGAGGCATTCTCGTCAACGTTGAAGACACTGCGATACGATGTAAACCGGTGCCTCGTGTTTCACTCATCCTCCTCTTATTACTACTACTATTACTATTACCACTACTATTACTCCAACCACCACTATCCCAACACTTATCTCCCTTCGCATCTTCCTTCGGTGTACAACTGTAGAGCTGTTAAACGACGTGCACAAAAAGCTATTCGTGCTTTGGAAGATTCAAAAGGAACGAGAAAGAAAGAATCCGCGAGTAAGGCAAGCTTAATTGCTTTTCGCGAACGACGTTTCGCGTTCTTATCGTAAAACGATTCCCTTCTCGCGTTACACCGTTCGCTGACTTCCTTCGAATTCGTGGAAAATAAGAACGTCAGAAAAGTTGATATCAAAGCGAACATGATCGTAAATTTTTCATTAGTATGAACCTGATCATTGTAATTAATGATTAATACGACGAACGTAAAGATAAACGTACGAAAGTAAATGAACAAAATTCTGAACACTAAAAGGCTTTGATCATTTTCTTCATTTTCTTTTCTGACATTTTCTTTGATCAGAAATACATTACTTAAATCGAAGATCATATCGAGTTAATTTAGACGAAAGACGCAGGTAAGAGTAATTAGTATCTAAAGATAGTAACCTCGATGAGAGGTGCGAATCGATTCGCGAAAGGTGTTTGGAGCACCTCCAATATCAGTGGTAACTAATATTCCTCCCTGCTCGTCGCTGGCTCGTTAGAGAGGGCCAAGCTATAAAAGGCTACGGGCGGTTAGACGTCGAGAGTTCGTTTGTAACGCGGCTGACCTACAATAGCCTAAAGTAGGTAAAGATAAAGAGAGAGAGAGAGAGAAAGGGCGAGAGGGAATGATAGAAAGAGATAGGTAGAGAAGTACATTAATATACCTAATGGTATTCCGAAACTTGTCTCCCCAACCAGAGTTCCTTCCTTACTCTCTCCATCCCTCTCTCTCTCTTTCCCCAGGGAGACAAAACTCCCTTAATTGGTCCACTTTCTCCTAAGCACGAATCTAAGCGGTAATCGTGTCTACTACCCGACGACTACAACGACGACACGATGGCACACGTTATCGTGGCCGCTTTTGAGACACGTATATATTTAAGCTCACCCTCGTGGTGCATATCCTGACAAATCTCTACCGGAGTATAAATAGATCACTATCGATTTAATCTCGTTTCCGATATCCTTATTCATGCAACGAGACCATTTTTATTGGAGGATCGTAAGAACATGGGTTAACTTTAGAAGTGTCTCGGGAAATAAATATTTCTACAGTCGTCTTTATTTTAGGTTTGAGCAAGAAATGTAGTAAAGTATATTGATACGAATACCATGTAAATTATTCAGATGAGAAAAGATGTAAATGAATCCAGTTAGCAAGAAAGGAATTAGTTCTTCGAGTCTTTGGATATATGTACCGTAGAAAGGGAAATTGCTTCTTTTTTATCATATAAATTTTCTGTCATTTTATCGTACCTACCTTTTCACTTGTTCTAACAAATGCACTTTCGAAATGGAATTCGCAGTTTTAGTAGCACAATTTTGAATTAGACTGTACGCCCACGTTAACCCTTCTATTACTTTCTCTCTCTCTCGCTTTTCTTGCCCTCTGTTACCTTCTCATCCTAACACACACACACACACACACAGACATACATACTAGACATAAATATTAATAAGCAAGCGGTGAAATTCACGCTTATCGTGCCACCGTGAAGATTTACATGAGATAACACGACTTTCCTTTTGAGGCGCAAGTGTATGCACACGCACGTGTAACCGTGCACGTGTTCCTTTGGTGTGTGCGTTGGGAGTTGCCAGCTAACGTGCGTGTTTCCAGCAGGAAACACGTCAACATTTACATATACCGCCGGATAAGCGAGCCAGAAGGATCGTTTAGCAGTCTCAACTTTTCTATCGCCGTTGATATCTCGCAAGCTTTATTACCACTTCCACACCAGCACGCCCTCTCGCTTTCTCGCACTGATTCGCGCCGGATTAGAAACATTGAAATTATACGATTCGACGTCCCTTCCAAGGAAGGGCCAGAAAAGAAGGAGGTAGAAAGTTTCATCGATCAAAAGAAAATTAACATATTTCGTGTATCAACCTCGTCCGTTTTTCGCATATCAACACCGTTTACCATCGAATACGACAGCGAAGGAAACGGTTATGAATATGATATGATATTTTACTTGCACTATTAGCCGTACAACGAAATGAAGTGAGAATAAAATCTTTGTAAATTGTAGTTGACTTAATAGACCGTATCTAGCTATAACTTGGGTGGAAAAAAAAAAATCTGTGTCACGTGAATGCAATGAATTATGCGTTTCTCGTTGGAGGTTTCATTTGATAATAAATGTCAGTGTTGGGTTCGCAAAGTTGTAGCAAGTGATTTTGATCTATTCGATAGCTCTAGAAGAGGAAGACCGGTTCGACAATGAAGCTTTAGAACCTCTACTTGATTGACGGTACTAAGGCATCTTCAAGAAATTGAAGATGTGTAGAGGGAAGACAAATTGATTCTACACTAATTATCTAAAACAAGGATAGGATAATTAATTACCTATGGTTAGCCTAATAGCATACTTTATAGATCTGTGATATCTATTTTTAGCTGATTTCAGAAAATGAAGAGGTTTCCATATTTTTTTTTAATAACTCTTTACATGGTTAGGAATAAGCAGCTTCAAATTCTAAAAGACGCCAATTCTACATTCTAAAAATTCTAAACAAAGGTCAACTAAAAAGTAAAAAAAAAAATAAATAAATAAAAGACTAAAAAAAAAAAACTTATTTTAAGTCGATTCAACTTTTACTTAACACCTACTTCTTAATAAAATAAACACGAATACGTGACACGTCGATTAAACTCCAAGCCAAGTGATTAACAAAAACTCAAACGAACGCTGTTAAAATTACGATCTCTCACGGGTGTGATGTTTCAGTCGATGGCAGCGAGAAACATATACATCGTTATAATACGATCGATTACACGCTAACGACACACTTTTAATTAAACCCAAGTTACGAACTAAACAGCAAAAACTTTACGATTGCCTGTGTAAAAAATCTGCGAGATTCTCCTTGACCAATGATTTGCATTTATAACGAGTCGCATAACACACGGTTAATCGCAAGGTGAAGCGATAATTAAACGAACCGATATACGGCTGCAGAGTAATATCTAATTTCACGGTAGGAACGTCGACGAGATACGTATGTATCATATGTACGTGAGTGTTACGTGTGATCGCGTACGCGCACCCACACGCAAACATTCCTTCTCCGCGCTATTCATATCCCGAATACGCGTTGCTCGATAACATTCGGTCCACCACAAACCGCAGCATAACTCGGTAGGCCCCCACTATGTGTTAAACAACATTGATTAGTGACATGCGTACAGTTAATATTACGTTAAATTTAATATCATCACTTTCCTATATGATTTGGCACACCGAATCGACGATCGTATAACAGGCAATAATGTTAAAGAGCCTTCACTCGGCGACGATTTATTATTATTAATATAGAGTCCATAAATAGAAGTGACAGACAAAGCGTTCGATTTTCATTCACCCAACGGGCAATTCGAGCGTCGAAACTGAAGGACCGCGAAAAGTTTGTAAGATTAGTTTATTCTATCATTATCTCTGTCAAGTGTTAAACAATTTCGATTGACGATATACGTATATAGAATTATTATTGACGATAAATTTCATATCAGAGCACTTTGATGTTATTTCGTGTCTCTTATATTGGTAATAATAATAATAATACGATGGCTGGAAACGTTTTACGGTCGTTTGTCACCACAAAATTAATTTATTGCTGTTATATGATTAACAATGCTAACTGTTGTTTGTTTTTCAGTAAACGTGAGTTTTTTGGGGATATTTTAAATTGTAAATTAATTTCAAGAAAATTTTAAACAATTTTTCTTAAGAGGTTCATGGGTATTATTCAAAGTCCGGAAAGGAATTTAATTGCATTTTAATGGTACCCACGTATAAGGTACTTAGAAGGCAAACTTATACGAGGTAACATTTCGAGACAGACTTAACGTGTCCAGCTACGTGGACGCTCTCGAACCTCGTGAACAAAGACACGTGTCGATGGTTTCGAGTCTGTATTGAAGCGAAACGTAGAGGGAGAGAGAAAGGAATCCACATCGATGCTTCAAGGCTCCCAATAATCACATAATTGAACGTTAACGATACTGAAATGTTGATAGAACTCGCTCGACTGGTCTGCAAATATGCTCTTCGGCGTTTCGCTAGGGGAGAGCGAATGAGATGGAGACAGAACGTGTTACGTTACGTATATGTCTATGGATGTATGCTAGAGAAAGAGGAGAGATACGAAGTAGGGGGTTCACCCTGTTTGTGCTCGCGTGGCCTGTGTACCAGGACTCGAAGGGAGTACCACGGAAACAAGTACCGTGTACTCCGCCCCTTTGTACCTTCCGAAGGTTGCCGAACGAACAACGTACTCTCTATATCTTTCTTCTATTCTTTACACAACGTTCGATGATGCCGCGTTAGTACACTTGACAATTCCTAGGTTCAAGAGAGGTCAATAAAACGGAGGAGAAGATTTTGATTAGATTTTCAATTAGTCTGCGAAACTGACTTTCACTTTGATCGGTTGTGTCTATGGTCAGACTGTTTCTTATGAGATTTCTTAATTTATTACAGTATAGGTTTGTTATAATTTGTCTTTATGGATAAAGTCTAAACAAAACCAATTTTATATGCCCTAATGTTACTATTCAGGATAACGCAGGATATTTAATAATCTTTATTTTTTCTAAATTCTAAATTCTTTTTTACATTTGTCTTTTCTTCTTTCTTTCTCACTCCAGAAAAAAGTCAGAAGGATTCATAGGCGATCGAGAAGAAAATTCGATTTTCCATATCATGTTTGTATTTGCGTTTCGCGAACGTCTATGAAAGATTCGATTCAACGGGTTCTTTTTGATGTAGAAGAGGGAAATACATGGTTCGGTATATAAGCAACATTTTCGTTGGAAATTTACTGACTCTAAAGTCGGTTATAAAGAGAAAGAAAAGAAAAAAAATAAGAAAGTTATTATATTTAGTCGATAGAACGTCAGTCGATGATTAAATCTCGACTTTCCTCTCGGTTTACTTCGTTCTATCTGATTGGTACCGAGAAGAGACTCCGAGCGATTTAATTTTCGCGTAGCACGTAAAAGGCGCGATTGAATAAAGAAACGTCTTCTTTTGTCTCGTTCTTGTTATTTTGTGTACAAGGAACAAAGAGAGAGATGGGAAGAGAATAAGCGCAGTCATCGACCGTTCTCGTTTAATTAATATGATAATGGAGCGCCAAAAACGCGATAGCAATGCAACGTAAACTGGTCTGAAGAAACAGTTGACTTTCCATTATTAAACGCTTTTGCGGATCTATTTTCGTTTGGCTTTATTCATCCCTTCGGTCTGAGCTTTTCATTCATCGTCTGTACATACATTCGCGTGATATGGAAATCAGGGACTGCATGAAGAATAATACACGATTGATAAATCTTTACATTCGTTAAGAATGGATACCCATGATCACGCAAGTTGTCTCAACAAATATCGAACAATTGCAATATGAAACAAAATTGTTACAGATCGAACCATTTTTTTTTTGTAGTCATCTAACGATTGAAAAATAAATAGATTATCCTATAAAGTACTCGAGAAATTTCGTAGAGTTTTGTATGTCGCAAGGGCAAGGATTTCATGAAATATTCCGCTACACAATGTAAAAGTAACGAACAAGGTGAGTCATCTAAGACCAGCTACTTTAATAGTCACCGTGTCAAAGTGACCTTCAAATCTCCTAAGCACCTCCATTTAGAAGAAAGTTTCGTTCACCGCATAATGGCCTCTCGGGAACCAAACAGCTTTTGTTTCAGACATTTCTTCCTATCTCCAAAATTGTAGAAATTATTCATGTGGACTCATGGCTCACCTTGTAATAAGGTAAAGTTGGATAAACCATAGTCTTATGTTAAAAATTGTTGTTCAAGGGAATAATAAAAGTTATAGATAAAAATTATAATTTCCATTGAAACTATGATTATTTATATATAGCACTTATTTATTATTAATTAAAAAGAAGAGAATAATTGCAAGTGCCGTAATGTTGTTCGTTTAATAAAATATGTACGGAGTAAACGATGCAATATTGAAAGCAGGAGTTTTAGAAAGGCACAGGTAAAAAATAACAAAAATCACACTTTTGTATAATTAAATTCTTTATTTCAAGGCATAGCTTGGTACATAGATGACAAGAAAATTACTTAAAATCTTTTTCTTAAAAAGTCAACAGACAAAGCTATATGGTCTTACAAATTGTCAATTGCTCTAAAAAGATCTCGTTAGAACTACCCCTGTCCCTCGCTTGTACTCTTCATATAACCATGAAATATTACATTGCTTCACGTTTCACACAATTCTTAGACGTTTCCAATTTAACATCCAACTTAATTGTCCCTCGTTAATCACACGACGGTCTCTGAGATTTTCGGAACTGAAAAGGATCGTGTGAACTAATCACTGAGATCAATTCGATGGCACCAACGATGCTCCAAAGGGCCGATTTCCTCTCCACTGAACGTTCTATGCACGAACATGCATATGTAGATACGTAATACATACACACATGTATGTGGACGACACGCGAAGTAGTTTCCCGTGGCAGTCACGTCAATATTGTCCGACGAACGTCAGTTTCTACGAATTCGTCCGTACTATCGCCTAGGGATTTCGACTTGGAAGCGGCACCGGATTGATGAATACTCCGTGATAATTGCGCTCGTACTCTCCACTCATTCTCGTTCGTATTCGACGAAAGCGAGATATTATGGACATGGTATATACTCGTGTATGCATGCGACCAGGACTATCACAAATCGCGTTCTCGTGGATAGGAAAAATTTGATGGATTGTAAGAACAAAGGGAGAAGAAAACTTTCGAATACATTGAGAACGTTTCAATGACAGGTTTTTTTTATGTTAATAACATGTACTATACCATATAACTGTTTCACTGAGCTTTTTTCGATATTTTTGCCACGAAAATAAATGTAATCAGGAAATGGATATCTTTCTGTCAGAAAGTTGCTGATATCGTACATTTTGTGATATTGGCATCGCTGTTGATCCATGTAGTTTCAATGATCACTTTTTATTTTGAATGTAGAATACCATTGTCAGATACTTTTCAGATCAAAGATACATACAGATCAAAGCACCTACTGTTTTTCTAAAAGCACAATCACAATTCTCGGGTTAAAAATAATATAATTTTCCAGAATTTATATCAAACTGTCGATTTAATTAATCATAAATACTATATAGATTCTTTTGTGTCTTTAGACTAATCATATAATTTGTTAATTATTTTGGCTAATAGCTATAACTTTGAAACGTGCTTATCACAGAATTTCCCATCAAAATAATCTAATACAAAAACATCGAACAGCGTTTTACTATATAAACATATAACTATCGTTTGACTTCGATCGTCTCGTAACAAATGGAAGACACATATCGCACAAGTGACGTAACATAAAATTGATCCGACACAAAGTATTCTTTCCGATGATTTCGAAAGAAAACGTCAGAGAACGAGTTCCGCATTACTTCTCTTCGCCTTCCTATCAACGTCAACGACCTATGATTTATCCACGGAATCGAGAGAGAAGAGTAGGATATTTCGTATCGAGTGTATCCTCACGCGTGAAAATATTCCGAGTGCGTTTACCGCGTGTATAAAAGAGAACGTATACGGCATTCGAGGCAATTTTAGGATATCCAGAGGATTTCTGGCGTTATCTCCGGTTTTCACGCTTCAAACAGGATACGTGTCGCGAAAGCAAAGGACGCTTAACGAAGTCGTGGTAGGAGGGGATAGGAGGAGGTTGGAAAGGGAAGAAATAAGTGGTAGACGAGGGTGGTATAACTCGCGGGTCTTGCTGTCGCGGGCTAGAATTAGTTCTCCGCGAATTTCGAATCGAATTGGGGAAACAGTGAAAAGGACGGCAAGAGAGAGAGAGAGACGGGTCGGGTATAAAGGAGTGAGAAGAAGATAGAGAAAGGGAGAGAGAAAAGATAAATACTTTTTCAATTAAACGCTCGATAAGAACTCGAGGAGAAAAGTAGTCACGACTCTCCTGGCTAATCGCTCGTGACCGAGAAAAACAAGAAGAAGAAAGAAGCTCAAGGTTACCACGAGAGAAACTTAAAAATCCCGATCCTTCCTTAATTAAATTCGAATCCCGCTTTTTACCCCCTGGCCAAAAACGTGAATGCACCTACACCTAATAAAAAAAAAAAAAGTAGTGCGCTTCCAAAGAAATAAGTCGAATGTTGGCCTAAGGGGTGGATGGTCGACGAAGGGATAAAAAACGGAAGAAAAGAAAGGTCCACGTCTTTTGAGCATCGAACCGCTAGTATACCCCACGAGCAGCGCGATTTACCCGAACGAAACGCGATCAGCGAACGTTCGTTCCTTTCTCTCTTCGTGCTGCGTGCCCCGCAGGAATCAGAGGATATACCGAGGCAGGAGTAGAAGAGGATAGGACTAGGAGGGCGGTAGTCAGACGGGAATGACGATGGCTGGATTAGCCCAGAGGCACGTGCTGTGGACACCATTCTCCACTTCGCTTGAGTGCTCGAAAATCACGTTCGCGCTGAACTCAGCTAGAAAACAGAGCGTAGCGATTCGCGCATCTCTCTCTCTCACTTGCATTGCATATACTATACATACCCATATATGTAAGTACATGTATGTAGGTGTATATATATATATATATATATATATACTATACCTATAGGGAAGCACACTTCGCGCGAGCAAACGTTCGTCCGCACGGTTACGATCTCTTTCTACTTTCCCGCTCGATGTCGTCCGTCTCTTTTGTTATCAGCGTCCCTTTGTCCCCGTAGTTCGTCGATGGTACGCGACGATCAAGGGTCGCGTCGCTCTGGACTCTCTCTCTCTCTCTTTCTATCTCTCTTTCTCGACATCTATAGGCAGCCGGGGAAAATGGTTGAAAGAGAGAGGGAGATAGAAAAGGGTGACGTTATCTCACGAGAAAGAGCAAGTGTTTCGTTCGGCGTATCGTTCGGAGAAGTCACGGTTAAAAGCGCCGAGTACTTTACTTTTCGATGACTTCCCCCCTTCTCTTCCTCCCTTCCTCTTTGAACTTTGATCAAGAGACACCACGCACAGCTATACGAGAGAATCGTAATCCGTTGTAAAGTCGAAGTCGCTAAAACTTCGAACTCGAATACAGATTAGTACTACGGGTTAGCTAGTTTAACGATAAATGCAACTACTTGGATTTACTTTTCGAATAAGAGACGTTCCAAGCCTCGAGTTTATTTTCGATGGAATTCGAGGTTTGTGCACGTGCCAGGACTTTGAAATCAAGGAGTATCTGAAAATCGTACCAGCGTGTGATTCTATACGACGGGTGAATGATTCTGACTTTTTTTACACAAAATTTCATTCGATTCGGGTCTATATGCCTGTATATTTCCCAAAGACTGCAGGTACTTACGCGTGGTGACGCGTAGCAGCCGAGTAAAAATTTGCGAGTAATTACGAGGCGCCCATGGTGCCATTAGGCCGGTAACGCTATTTTAATATGTAACGTAGAAATTCGTACATTATCGATCGCTCACCCGTTATTAACGCTAACTCGATATACCTATCTATCTGGGATATCACGAATAAATGAATTTATGGATAAAATAATAATTGGACTTTTTGGGAATAAAAAAAGCTCGACTGCCCTGTCAATAACACGCATCCCGTGCATTGCATCGCGATCTCTTTTTTTCATGGGTTTTGTTTCATTCATTGTGTTGGATTTGTAATTAATTACTCGATCGAAATGTTGTTTTTTTCAAACAGGCTTAACATTTTTAAGCTCTTTAACAGTCCTATGGCAATGTCGACGAAGAGAGATTGATTCACAAAACGATGCGGTTAACGGAAAGTTAATCGGAGAATCATGTTACTGTAAAAAAAAAAGAGGAAATTTATTAAAAATGAAAGAGATAAAAAATCGATCTTGTAGAATAAACGAAGCACCTATATTTCCCAGAGCTTCGGAAATATAAAAAAGGAGCGATCGGAAGAGCAATCAAACAATTTTCTCTTGGCAATAGAAAAAAATGCATTTTATCCGAGCGAGATTTCGAAAGCGAGCGAGCGAGCGAGAAAGACTAGCGACACCGTCAATCAATAATCCTGGTGTGCAGGAGGAAATTTTTCGGAATGAAAAATGTAACAGACGTAAAACCGGCCGGAAGTTTCGCCGACAAAAAGTCTAACGTGGCATGCGGCCACCGTAATTGCGGCATCATTTTTCGATACGCGTGACCGTTCAGATTCGACGTTCCGAGTTTTTAAAATGCGCGCGCTTCGCTCTTTTCCCCTTCCATGTCTACCCATTCCCCGTTTCTGGTTACCCCTCTTCGTGTTCACCACGAACCTCGCTCGAGCTTTCGCGGTCGCTTTTTCAATTTCTGTCACGGCTCGCTTCGTGCCGGCGAGTCAATTTTTACCACGAAAATTGGCACGACCCTCGGCCATTTTTTTTCCTACTATCGTGCCCCACTGCCGCCATTTTCTTTTCGTGTCATTTTAACCTTCGTTTCTTCCCTTTTTTTCTCTTCTTTCTTAAATTTATCGGTCGGTAAAACTTCCGCGGAAAGTTGAAATTAAAATTAAGAAGATTAGAAAATTTGTTAGAGTTCGTAAGAATTATATCGAACGTCGAAGAGAATCGATCGTTGAAAAGTAATTTACTTAATGAAGGTGCTCGTTTGATATCTTTTTTAAGGCACTCCTTTGCCTTGTAATAATGATAGGAGATATGAATGGAAGAAACATTGTTGGTCGTTGACAAGGGTTAATATCTCGCTTCGATAATCGTAAATCGATATCCTTGCTCTGTATCT
This sequence comes from Ancistrocerus nigricornis, assembly GCA_916049575.1. Taxonomy (NCBI): domain Eukaryota; kingdom Metazoa; phylum Arthropoda; class Insecta; order Hymenoptera; family Vespidae; genus Ancistrocerus; species Ancistrocerus nigricornis. The sequence continues at coordinate 38,652,731 of OU696664.1, forward strand.
CTTTTATAGAACATGGGAACAATATTCATGGCGCTGTTGTAATTTATTCTCGCACACAATATCTTCCTACACGCCGTATTTGATTTTCTTTTTGAACTATATTAAACAAATTTATTGACTCTACTCTTGAGGAACTAAAGTGTAGCCCCTTTTAATATAATTTTTATTGGCTTAATTGCAAAAAATATTTCTGCCTCGAATTAATTGATATATCGGAATAGATTTCAAGATCTAAATGGATTTGGAAAAGATTTTTTTTTAAGTTAAAATTACATAAACATTGTAAAAAAATGTCTTCCCTACGACAATGCTATTCTTTGTAGTCACTCGAGCTGGATCGAACGACAAACTGCCGTGTCGGTAGGTACACGATGTCAGGAGTGCCTTTCGTGATCGTTGTTAATCGTCAAAGAGCCCGAACAATTTCGAGGGCTAACTCAAAATTGGATCAACTTCGCAACGATGAAGATGCGATCGAAGTTAATTGCCAATTTTCTCTCTCGCAACGGGCCTCTCGTTCAAATCGGTCGGTTCTTCCTATCCCATGGAATTTATCCTTCGCGCGTCAACAGTTCTCTCTCTCTCTCTCTCTCTTTCTATCTCTCGTAAGAGAAGGAGAAGAGCTTGAAGAAGTGTATCTTCTGTGTACAATGCCGTTTACGCGGTTAATAGACCGTTTATCGGGCTCAATACTTCTGCTGGCTACTGTTCCATTAGAATTCAATTAGAGGAGAGATAGAACGAACCAACTTCGATTGGCTTTACTTTCTAGTTCTCCAACTTCCAGTCCACGCTCGTGTCAATGTGTCTGCATGACACTGAATAGAATCCGGCGATCTTATAAAAATAGACAAATTGATCGGGAAAAAATACAACGCTATTTTCAAATACCTATAAGAGAGAGGATTCTGGCATAAAGATTCTGCAGAAAATTCCATGAATTATAAAATTAATCCAATTTGTTTTAAATATAGGTACAATGATGTAAAACGACTTCGGCTGTATTTCGCTACATATTTTTGAATTACGTAAAATTATATCAACGGTTTTAACGCGATAAATATTATAATCTAAATGAAAATGTTGCATCTATAGTATATTTAATACGTGTAAATTATTTATTCCTTTTTTAAATGAAAAATGACATGAGCTACATTAACAGACCTTCAACTTGTAAAGTCAATATTTTTGGTAGAAAATTCATATAACCTTTTTATATTTTTAATTCTTGAGATATCCCGAGTATTCAAGACATTAAATTCTAATTGTCCGAATTTCATTAAGATACCAAACACGCGAGACTTCGCGATTTATCGTGAATATTCTTTTTTTTGCGAGTGCAAATAATTCAATGACCAAACACGATCGATAAACGGCTTAACCAACGGATTCGTTACATTGAAATATTCTGATACCTAACCGATGAAATGCAAAAAATGTTCGATTGGAATTTATGTGATGCAATTGGAATTTTTTTGTTTTCCAGCAGAGTAAATGCCTCGAGACTACGATCCCCGTTACTGTTTTCAAAAAAAAATAGGAGTAAAAAATGTAGAGAGAAAGAGAAAGAGAGAATAATAAATATTTCTTAAATAATAAACTTCATTCGTACCGATTGATCCGCTTCCTTTCGATAATTCATTCGAATTTTTCATCCTATCGTATATAATAAATATACCAGCCGCTAAAAGTTTCATGCAAATCGTCAAATACGATCCTTAAAAATACATGTACAATAAATATCTGAAGACGTGAGAACAGAATTTCGCTCGTGAAATGAACGAAGGGAAAATCTCGTCGGTCGAAAAAATGATGAAATAGAGGTCCACTTCCTTATCAAAAATTCTATTCCACCGAAAACGGATGATCTCGACGCCACGCTCTCGGGCGAAAAGAAAAACGCGTTACAAAAAGTTTCTACGGTCGCGTCGTTCTCGTCTCGTTCGCTTTTTAAATAGCTGATAACATCGTCCAGCAGACGAGGGAAGCAATTACACGAATTTCGGTATTTCTGCTGCTATTCGATAGAAAAAAAAAAAAAAGCATAAAAGTCAACTTTCAAATTCGAAATTATTTTTATCGTCGACCTAGACGATCCGTAATCAGTGAAATATTGTAAAAGTTAACGATAAAGCATCGGTCATTACTTTCGACAGAATACATTTATTATTTATTAATTATTCCTCTTGACAAGTTGGCGAGAAAAAGAAATAGAGAAAATAAATATCGAGACCGAAGATACTTAAAAACTTGGAAATTTTCCTTTAGAATAGTGAATAACTTCATAAGAAAAATCTTTTTTTCTATCGAGACGTTTATCTCTCCTTTGGAATGGAATCGAGCAAGCTTTTGGACGAGGTCCCGCGAGAACGAGGCACAATAAGGTCACGTCGAAAAATCACGTGCGTGTTATCGATATCCGAAAAGACGATTAGTCCGAATGGAAGCGTGCCGGGACAAATTCGTCCGAGGCCTTTTCGTATAATCGATATTTCCGACAGGCCGGGTGATACATTGACTTCGACGATTTAGCCGCGGCGTTGGATCTGATAGGGAACGGCAATATATCATTCCTATTTCAATTACAACATAGCATTCGTCATAAACGCGCGTCCTCCTCTCCGTTCCATATTTATCATCGAACTGAGCATAAGACGAGGCGAGCTTCCTTTCATTTGCGAAGTGGACGAAGAATCGCGAAAAACGATAATAGTATCTTATTTACCGTCATGACAGCAACTATCGTCGTGTAAGCAAACGTGAAAGATTAATCGTAATAGTCATTATCGTATTATCACGTTAATTCCTTTGACTATATAGGGCCCAAGGTTGTCCAACTTTTAAATAATAATTAAATAAACCTTTTGCAAAAGTAAATGTTGTATATATGAAAACCTAGTAAAGAAAATTAAATGTGTATTGCATAATATAACAGTAGATAATAATTGTAAAGCCTGTATTATATAGGGGTATAACTTTAGTGAATTAACCATATGTATTAGGTTGACTGTGCGTATAATAATTGACGAGAGAACAATGGAAACGCGAGACACAGCAGACAAGATTACAACGTTCTCATTGCGCTGGACAATCGAGCGTTTCTCTTCAAATAGACATCACTTCCAAATTTATTGAATGATTGATAAATTGTTATGAATGAATTATTAACAATTACTGTGTCTTGCTAAACTAGTCACTGTGTGGTATATCAATGATTCATAAATTCCTACGTAGATACTTTACTATACTTAGTTTAAATGCATCGAAAAAACATATCGCGTGTGAATAGTTAATTCTAACTAACTTAATCATTTTTTTCCTGTGCTAATCGATCGTTCTTCGTTTTTGTTTCAGGGACTACTACTACGACAGGTGAGTTTGCTGGTCGATTAGGTCCGACGAGATGCGTGACTTGGTACAGTATAAACGCAAAAACCCAAATTAAATAAATCATGCATACAACAATTTTGGTATACAGACGAAAGAAATTAGTAACAAATAATATATTGCCAGTGATTATGAAAGTAGTCGAAATATATTGCTATATTGTTCATAATGCAACAAAATTCTCCAAAAACATTTGCTGTTATAACATCAATTTTACCTACAGTCGTAAAAACTATAATTGCTCATAATAATTCTAATTAGTTCCAAAGTTAATGATTCAAGGAACAAAAAATGGTTTAATTTACAATTGAAAAAGAAAATCCATTTTATCGTAATATAAATCAATACATCACGAAATAACAAATCTAATTTATTTATATCATTGACTCAAGCATCTTCCGTAATCACTGGAACATATAAAAGCAAAACAACAACCTATACAAAAAAAAAAAAAGAATACTATTACCATAAGAAGAATAAAAAAATTCATCGATCGTAACGAGATCCTATTATCACTATATCCTATACATTCATATTCGCAAAAGAAGATTTTTTTTTTTCTTCTCTCATCCAAGAGACCTCTTAGCTTCATCAATTGACATTCAACTCCGTAACTCGAGTCCCGTTCGAGCCGCGTGGTCTCGACTACTCGCGAGAGAGCATAGACGCGTTCCTGATTAAAAGCATTGTCGTTCGAGGAAAGGGGAGATTGAATTCGAGCATTGGACCGAGTGCCGCGACTTTTGAAAGGGGGTGAACGCGAGCCCGAACACCGCGAATCCGTATTTACGTGACCGTAGATAATAATTATTAACTCGACGACTTGAGTCTCTACGTCTGTTGCTTCTTCTTCTTCCTACCACAAAATGGGGAACATTTCTCTCTCTAACACACACTCACTTTCTCTCTGTCTCTCTCCGGTCACTTTTTCCTCTATTTGTTGGCGCGTCCGCGCGCGGAATTTTAAAATAAATTAACACGCATGTGCAGGGGGCGAGAGAAAAAAAAAGGACATGAAATAAAAAGAGGGACGAGAGAGAGAGTAAGTGAGAGAGAGAGAGTAGTGGCGAATCGTCGCATGCTATAGCCGACCGAGACTTTTCTTTTGCTTTAATTGTCACAATTCAGAGGCGGTTCGTGACCGGCCTAGAAAACTCTCCGGCATGAGATATATTCCGTAGAAAACGAAATGCCATGTGAGAGAAAGAGAGAACGGGCTACAGTGCGGCAAATAAAAATCATAAACTCGGAGGAACGTAGCCCAGAGTAGTGGTGGTGTTGCTGGTAGGAGGGCGTGAGTACTGGAACGGGCTCGGTCGAGGGTACTCCGTGGAAACGCGTTGAATTAAAACAACGAAATATGAACGCGCAGGTGGCCTTTTCTTTCGAACGAGCTCTACGATAAAACGTCTGACGTATTACTCTAGGCCAACCGTTGTTCTCTCTCTTTCCCTCTTGCACCATCTGTCTTTTTTTCTATCTTTTTCTTTTTCATGACCACACGCATCGCGAAACATAGGTCTAAAATTTATTGACGAGTGATAAACATATCGATAAAATTCTATTGTCGTTAAATGTTTTAATATTAAACCAGAACAGTTCGTTTAATATGTTGAATGCCATGGAGGTGACCAGCACTCGATTTGAAATGTTTATCAATATTTACGAGAATATAACCATCGGTCATAAAAAGTGTCAGGTTGAATACAAGAGACGCGATGGTCAATTTTTACATTTGTTTAATCTGAACAAAATTATTTATAAAATTATATAGATGCTCAGGTTTATTCCAAATTGGCTTGGCACTCAACGTGTTAATCTTTTGATTCAGCGATATTCGAGAGCTTAAACTGGACAATGCATTGCCATAAGGATATTTGACCGACAAAAATACGATGAAACTTTCTCTTTACTATTGCCATACATGCTACATTATTAATTTCACTTTTTAGGCGCAGTTTCTCTCCCCTATTTTCATGCACTTTAACTATTAACCATGGATAACAATTTAATTCGTCATAAGTGTTTAACCATAGTCGTGAAAAAAACAAACCTTATACTTTGCAGACTCTTTACCATTTATTTATTTATTTACCTAAAGATTCTCTCCTTTTATTATCCCATTACATTTTTATTTCGAATAATCGGTTAATCACACATTTAAAAAATTGTCTAACAAATTAGTCAATTCGAAACTTCTGACTTCTAGTACCTACATACATAGATCAGTTACGCTTTAATATTCAGAACAAGACAAACACAAACTCCAGAGGACTAGCCTCTCAAATCGGATTGCACAGTATAGTTCCTCCACTGAGGTTTGAAATTGGAACATATATCTTCTCCCACGCAAAAACTGTCATTGTTATCTATCGAACGTTATTATGAATAAATAATTATTCCTCAAAGCCAACCTAAGACTCATTAAAGGTGCTTTAGCATCGACCTCCCGTACCTAAGAGTAGAATTCTCGTTGGTACCACCCTGTCAAAGGACGAGGTAATGAACGCATTACATCGTTGTTCCTTTATCGATTACATTTACCACGAAAACGTAACACGCGAGCGTAACGCGTTCGATGGTCGAACACCAGAATACGATATAACATTAACCGATGAATTCTTCGGCAGTCAAGCACGCGCGCGCGCGTGCAGCGATAAATAAAATTCGCGGTAACAAATAAATTCCCCGCTTTTTTCGCGTAGAATTATAGCGACCGACCGCTGTAGCGTGCCCTGAGCGAACGCGTAATCATATTTTTCTCTTCTTTTTTTTTTTTTTTTGTTGAGGTAAAAAACTAAAAAAAAAAATAGCGAATCGTGGCCGTGAGAGAGATTCAGAATAGTCGGACGATAGGATGCTCGGGCCGTTTGGATTGTTTGAATATTTGAACCGATACCAATGCTGTGCGTAGCTACCATCTAGTATCGTTTAGCTTTTACAAGTCCTCTTCAGATGGGTGACACATCACCGTACGAACAGCTCCAACATTTTTTGATAATCCTGGAACCGGGCCTCTCGCGAGCAATCCAACACTACCGTTCATCCGGACGACGACGTGGAATGAATATCGACGAACTAATTCCGACTTTCGACGTTAATGACGCGATTGGGGTCTTAAAGTACGCGTGGGATCTATTAATCCTTTTGTTCGAGAGCTCTTCGCGTGTTTTCTTGAGAAAAGTTTGAAAAGTCGATAGCTGGAAAGAGGATGAGAGGCACTATAGAACGTAATGACAATCATTTTAACGATAATGGTATGATAATAGAATTATAATAATGACGGCATATGTGGTGATAATGTACGAGAGAGGTGGATTAGAAGGTAACGTTATAAAATCGATTTTAACGCGTTTTGTAATATTCATTTCATGATATAAAAGGTAGAATTTGTTAAATAAAATATAGCAGCAAATTTGTTTATATTTTTATTTCAAAGAATGTCATGGAAGATGTTAAACGTACGGTATCGATTTATGCAAAATTCGTTGTGCGCTCAACGTAATTACTTGTGGGTTATTTTTAAACCGAATAACGACGAAATGATTCATTTAGGATGCCGACGGAAGGATATGTAGATAGGAGAGAGAAATGGGCGAACGTTGCAGTCCGAATTGTGTCACTCGTTAGTTCCTTAAGTCGATCGATGTTTAATTTGACGCGTGACTGACGGCCATCTCCGATCCGTGCAGTTAGTCGATTGGGATTAAGCATATCGGCTCTGACCCCTTGTTACATGGTTGGGGTCAGGACGTGTTCGGCTAAGCCAGATACAAGTCACACGGCGATGTCTTGACTCTTGGGGGGACGAATGTCCATAATTAACTGAACAACCTGTATTTGGTGTTCCGTTTAATCGTATCGCGTATTACGTTGACTATGATAGTGATTTTCAATAATGGAATGTCCAGTGATAATAAAGATCTTATTTTTATTTCCTGATAAAGCTTGCAAAGAAGTCCATCGGTCTTTTAATTTTCGTACATCATTCTTGTATTCCAATATAACTTCCAAGTTTCCTATCCTCGTAGCATTTGGGGTAAGATCAGGCTGGTGAGTAGATAGACTGGCCCAAGACAAACTACACTGTGCATTCATCTAATCATCAAGAAAAAGGACATTTACCAAGAAATTTCTTCTGAGGTTGAATCCGATTACGCGTCATGGAATTCACGTCACTCTGTACGTAACAATGGACCAGCATAAACTTCATCAGAAATAAATCCATCAATGATAATCAGTTGGAAAGGGAGAAGAGAAAAAGTTTATGGGAAAAGTGGATAAGATGATAAAGAAAAAAGGGTGCTCAAGGAGAGAAATGGCCATGAGAGAAGATTAGGGAGTCGAAATGAGGGGAAAACAAAATAGTAGCTCGTGAAACTCTACAAGGGGAACATTACTATTTATCTATTTATCAATGATAATCAGTCTCAATTTTGCTGTCAAATCAAATAACATATAAACCAAGTAAAAATCTCCTATAATTAACGAGTAAAATATTATATTAAATTCAAAGCAACGATGCACTCGGATGGGTGACCGCTTGATTATGCGCTAGCTGGAAATTCGAATCGCAAAGCGCGAGATCATTTTTCCGTAGACTAGTGATATCATGGAGTATCATCAGCTCTGTAAAAAAGACCGACCGTATCAGCGTATATATATAGTTCGGCAGATTTTCCATGCTCTCGTCAAAATGCGATACAGTGATAAAGGATAGTAATACGGCTGTGGACGGTATAACTCGCTGTAATATGAGAGAAGGTGAAAAACCAATGTTAATTCGAAAATCAAATTTTTCTATTTTACCATCATTTCTCCTCTTTTATGAAAGCATATCCGCGTCCTGGTCCAACACATTTCATACAATATCATTTTACTCATCGATTTCACGTGATTCAAAATAGAATGGCTCATAAAAATGAATTTAATAATTAGATAGCTTATCAAGACATTCGAGAAAGCTATTAAAAGAACGTCGAAACGTTATTATTCCTAGTATTCTCATCCTTCCTCTGGGTCTACAGATACGCACCTGCGACATTAGCTCTTATCTACCATTAATAATTCTTTCGATAATACAACCAGGCGCGAGACTATCTCGTCGCACGATCAACGCCACCCTGTATACCTACCAGAGAGACGCATTAATTTCTTGTGAAAGCTGTTGGGCAAGGAGGCCAAATGTATATAGTAACAAATATGCCGTGGTATTGGTAAATGAACGTGGGAAATGCTTTGGAAACGGTAAAAGAGGTCGATGAAAGCCAAAGAGAGAGAAAAAGAAAGATAGAGAAAGAGAGAACCGTGTAAGAATAGCGCGGTAGCTGCAAAAGAGGATGGTTTTTGTATGACGCAAGGCGAATCGCCAGATCTACAAATGGAAAGCAATTTTAGTATCGTTGAGATTGATCGAACGAATCGCAAGGGCTCGCACTTTCGCCTCGGTGCTTTCCCGTTTACTCGCTTTTCTCTCTTTCTCTCGCGTGAACCGGCAAGAATATACGTAATCATCGAAGGTGAACGAAGAAAGAGCTGAAAGAGAGAGAGACAGGAAAAGAAGAACGAACAAAAGCGAGCAAAGGATGAAAAGAGGGAGAGGGAATCTTCATAAAGATTTTCGGAGAACGAGGGAGAACTTTCCCAGCTTTATACGCGTGTCTGTGTATTAGCGTATGTACGTGTGAGTGCTGTGTACAGCCGGTACACAAGAATATTTCTCGCCATCTCATTTCCTTTCACGAGAAAACTTCCACGAACACACCGTATGACGCTGCTCCGTTCTTGGCCCCTACTCTCTCTCTCTCTCTTTTCTTTTTTTTTCTTAACTACCTTCCATGAACAATTAAAGAACGCTCGTTTATTTCGCAGAACCGAGAACAGATCCCCCAGAAGTCGATCTCGTTCCGTTTTATTGTACTTCCAAGACGCTCCCTGTTCTTCTCTTATCTCGATCGCGTGTATTAAAAAAAAAAAAGGAAAACAACAAAAGAAAGAAAAAAAGAAAGTAGAAAATAAAATTTGAGATTGATGAGTTGGAAAATATAAAGGAAAAGAAGGGGGAGCAGGAACAATTAAAAGATCGATCGAAGAAATGGGTATGTATCTCCCTTTGACTCGAAGCCGCGTTATTAGTTCTGGCATAGATCGGGTTACCAGTCGTAGTCCAGCAAAGAGGAAGAGGATATAGGGTAGAGCTTTACAGCTTTGTGTGTAACGATTTTGTGAGTGTGAGAAGAGGATGGACCTATAGGGAGAACGCGAGTGAGAGACGGAGAAAGACAGAGAAAGGTAGTTACGTTCGTCGAAATTAAAGGGTTGCCACCGTAACGTTACTCCGAGCAGCCTGAAACTGGCTGTTAAACCAATGCAAATTAGTGCAAGACAATCCCAACGATAGTAGAGTAAGAGAGAGACCGGACCTCTCGGTAGAAGAGGAGGAGAAGTTTGCTCCTTCTAATTACGTATCGAAGAAGAAAGGAGGTGGAGACGGAAGAGCTTAAGCGAGAAGCCTCGGAGACATCAGATACTACGACCGCGTACATGCTTCTTCCTGAGACACTCGTTCTTCCTGTTGTTATTCTTGTTGTTGTTGGTCTTCTTCCCATTGTTTTTCTCCCCCCACTTTTCTTCGTACTTTTTCATTAACATGTAGCTACGCGACCTCGTAATTCACCGTCCAAAAAGATAAAACGCGAAACGCGTTGCAGAAATTCTAATTTAGGGTGGTCAGCTAGGTATGTGGGTACCACGTTTCTCCAACACAATGACTTGTTTATGGAAGAAACGAGTAAACGTAATCCAGGTCGAAATGAATTTCATAAAAGTTGGCTTTTTTAAATAAAATAGGCACTTATGTCTTTTTCCACCCGTCTTTTTTCTCCACCCCAGTGTTGGATAATTTTTATCATCTTTTCGGGTATTATACTGGGATTCTATTGGAAAAAAGAATCATTCAAACGATTCTCCAAAAGAGGAAAATCATTATCGAAACGTAATCAGTCCCCTTAAAACACCAATTTTGGGTTTGCTTAATGTTCTTAAAAGGCAGTAGCCTGGGAACGGTGAGAGAGTTCTGTCGATGCAATAAAATAGCACGTAAACCGGTTTTAAAGGGCGTCGGACGATCGCGTCGGGCGATCGTAAAATGTGGAAATGTCATTCGTACTATCCCCGTGGATATCATGACGACCGTTAAAGATCATCAATGTCCATATATCAGGAGTAGTATGCTTGATGCGTCCTGGATACGGATATATGTATCACGGAATCAGGACAACCGTTTTAACGGAAGTAGCACTATCGTTAAAAAGTAGAAATAATAAATATCGTATGGATCTCTGGAAATAGCGGATAACATTTAACCTCGCGTAACTGATGGAAGCAACGATTGACTTCTATGTATAAATCTTATTGAACCAATGACAGGTGGTAAAATTATTATGAAAATGAGAAGTGTTTGTTTTAGAAGGTAGTTTAACAATTCTCATTGCTTAGATAGAATTAGTAGTTTTATTTACGGTTACACGTTAACATTGAGTTCTCATGAGATCGTTGTTACATTGTGACAGATCGGTCGAACGAGTGGAAACGTCAGTGGAATTATTCGTGCAAGCCCGTAAGGCTTCTAATTCGTTATTCCTGATGGACGGATATAGGTCGTGCATGTTACGCGAAGAAGATTTTACTTTCTTATTAAATCGTCTCCTCGATATGCGCCGACGCAAATCTCTCGATGTCGATCTTTCTAAGGCGTCTCGTCTGATCGAAGACGAAGTCGTTCTTTTAATAAGCTTGTAAAGAATATTAAACATCCAGCTAACGTCAAAAAATTCCATTTGTCATACCATTCGCGTTTTTAATTTTTCCGTTAACGAATCTATGTATGAAATGTTAACAGAAAAATTTTAATAATTTTAGTAAAATTCTTACTTATATCGCTGTTAAACTGATACATTTTTTCGTTCTGAACCAATATTGGCTCGATATCGTTGTAGTTAATCGTATCGATCGGTTTAAATATTTAAAATCGATTATCCTGAACAAATAGCCTGAAATAACATTTTATCGTATAGGTACTTTAGACTTATTTTTTAAAAGAAGTTTTAAACTTTTTCTAACACTTTTTATACAATTAATCAACACTTATAAACAAGAAAAAATAATTCGTCAAATTCCTTTTTACTCGATGTAATATCATAACGAACCGAGCTACTTGCGCTTACGGTGACGAAATAAAATGTAGCATCGTTCACGAGAAACGCAATAATTTCGAGAGAAAAGCGTCGTTGAGAAGCAGTGACAGAAACGTTATTTAGGAGAATACTCGTGCGGGAGCTACGTTCTTTCGCTCTTTTCTGTATTTCTCTTTCTGGCTGGACCAAGCTAGTCGGCCAAGTCGTAATAATTGCAACGGTGAAATGTATTCTTGATCCCGCAGCGTGGCTCCATCGTTCCATTTCTCATTTAAATTACAAATTTAACGAAAAACCGAAGATCTGATATTAATGTGATGTACATAAAAAAATCTGACAGATCTCATGGAATTTTTAAGATATTTCCCATCCCTAAAGTAAAGATATTCTTTTATTCGACACGATACGCGAACCGATGCGAGCCTCCGTTCGGCCTCTGGCATTATCCCAAATTGAAATCACTCCGTATTGTCGGTAACCCGTGGCTCGATATAATAACGGTAGTTTTACATAAAATGTACATAATAAAGCGAATATATATATAACGTGTACATTGAATCACATCGAACGATATTTCATATATGTATATTGGAAAATAATTAAATGGCGTGTTAAAAGCTAGAATCCAGGAGTGACGTGGACTTGTCATCGGAATATCGCAACCCAACGCGTAGCGTTCGTTTAAAAATGGCCCTTTGATTTAGCCAGAAGGCTTCGACTCGGTTAGCTTTAAACGGTAATGATGCGTGCAAACTTTTACCTTTTTGATTTATATTTCCACTCAATGTTTATCCACTTATCGTTTTTTATTGCTTCGACCAATATGAAAAAATTCATGTTATTGACTGATGTTGGTTTATACTCCCGTTAAAAAATGTGTGAACATGATTTTAAAACTAACGCTGGAATGTTCCCTGCAGTTTTTTTCGCGTTATATATTATTTCGATATGTTCACTCGTGTTTAAATCTTGCATTATGGTCTAAGAAATTTTTTTCTCTTTTTTGAATTCCCTTCCTTTCTTTTTTAAAGTTCTAAATGGAAGACCATTTACACGTTTACATCGAAAACTATGCTAAGAAAAAAGAGGGAAAGAAGGATCGATTTCGATAAAAAAAATAATAGTAGCCTGATCGAAGCTGTGATACCGAAGGGTGACGGTGGAAAAGCGATCGGTCGTAAGCACGAACGGATGATGGTGGGAGGTTGAAGGTAAGCGTTTAGAAACGCCAGAACCAGGGAGATGAATGCATGCATATGTATTCGGATCGGACCGACGTCAAGGCAGCTCGAATTCAGCGGATGAATTCTAGTCAAGGGTCTCTAATACCAAATTTCATTAAAATCCATTCAGACGGAGCAGCTGTTATACGTGTCGTATACGAGGTATAGAGAGAACGGAAAGATAGGTGGAATGAGAGAGACGTGGATAAAGCCGAATGAGAGAGAGGAAGGCTATAATAGGCTTACAGGATCTCCACAAAGGAACGCTCGAATACCGTTATCTGGGAAAAATGTTGCAATTTCTCGACGGAAACAGAGGATGCTCGGTTTAAATGTTACCCTTGGGAATCACATAAATTATGGGAATTCTAAAAAGGAAAACGCCCGGCATGTTGCCAACCTCCAGACAGGAAATCTTAATTATTCCATTTAAATTGAGTAAGTACACCGCAAACCTTTGTTCTCCAAGCTGCTATAATTATAAATTAAACGACAACGTGCCATGAGATTTTAACACGTTCAACGCTGGTGTCACGCCCATGATTGTCACTCAATCTTGCAGATTTGATTTAAAGCGTTTGTATATATCCGTGATTTACTATTTATGAAAATGCAACTATTGTTCGTAAAAAGGTTAAGATTTATTCGAATATATGTGACAGGGAATTTTTATGGATTTTTAAGCAAACAAAATTGTGATAAATGTTAAATGGATATATGAGATCGTGTAATATTGGCTCGGTAGTCATCGTATAACAAATCATACTATTTCCTTCGATTTTATATACGATTATTAGTAATGTAAATTTTTAAGGGTTCAGATAATAAAAAAATAAAAAAAAATAGAAAACCACATAGAAAGGAAACGGAAAAGACGCAGGTGTTCGAGAAGAAGGAACATTCTTACGAGTCCAACCGCGAAATACCTTGTCCCTGTTTTATATTATTATAGCTCTACCGCAATTTTGCGTTCCACGCGGTAACAATATCACGTTTACCGAATCTCCGAGGACTATGGTTTGGATAGCGAGTCGGCATAGCGTCGCACAGTGTTTCGATTATTTGCCTTTAATTAATCACCGTGAATAATTGTTGCGTTATAGAGCGAATAATGAATGTGGCCGTTCTTGTCGTCGAACGCTAATAACGCATATCCGCGCCGGCCATTATGAACAAAGAAAGAGATAGAAATGTGTGTAGGCACGTTCGTAAATATCTCTATGTTGGTATCATGTTTGTTATCATTAAAACCTGAAAAATAATTAAAAACTGAGTCTGATTAGTCAAGAGTCATATCAACGAAACAGTGGTTTTTTCAACACTTATAATTTCTCATGTATTTGGTACGTTTTATAATGAAAGAACGCGATACAATGAAGTAAACTTTTGTTTAAATGACAGTTCACGTTTTACCATTGGAATTTGACACGTTACAAATCTTTCAGTTAACTCTCAACAATCTCCGTCGAATTTAACTTGACATTTTTATGGCAACATGACGTTGAGTAGCATTTGACATGCATTTGTTTTTTTATACTCAGAGATTTTTTTCTTCGATTCATCTACAAATAGCTCGAATATATTATTTTCACAATGTAGTAGTCAAGGGCAAATGATTAATACTCGTTGTCACAAGTTTCAAATAATAAATGAAACCAACAATGTTCGAAAAGGGAATAAGTAGAAATAACCGAAATCTAAAAGAAAAAGATATATTTTAAGATACCTATGCATTTCATGTATTCCTTGCCGCAAGGCAAACTGTCGTGACATTTAGAGTCGCAAAGGAGTCTTTTTTTCTTGCAAAAGGATCGCTTTGAAGTACGAGCCTTCGAAGCACGAATTGCGGGCAAATACTTGCCTTCTTCCTATACCTGCTCGCTTCTGGATTGCGTCTGAGTTTCGTCGTTTTTCATTCACTATCAGTTCCAATGAAGGTTTCATAGTTATTCTTAGAATCGACTAGACAAAACTAATATTGACGAAAAGACTCGATTTAAAATATTTTTTCCTAAAATTATAAATCCATGTAATGATCATACCACTGTGAAAAAATTGACTTTTATTACTTTGTGTTAACAAAAAAGAATGTTAATTATTTATGATCAGACTTTGTTATTAGAATATCACAGCATAAATAACAGAGAATACTTAATTTTAGAGTTCACTAGTCGACAGGAGTCACAGATAAATCTGTAAATGTCCTCTTCGACGATAAATAAGCAAAAGCGTTAATACATCTTGTTATTGATCGAAGTCCAATCTGATCATCCCATTTTAGGTATTCCAGCACGCCGACCTACATTACCAAAATATAATAAAACGCGGAAAGGTCCGGCCTGGGCAAGAAATGTAACGATGAGTCGATTTAAAAACGATGGACTGGCACTTTACCGTGCCACCTTTCGAAGCAGGCGGAGATACAGTAGCTAAAGATAAAGCAATACGAGCAGTCCATCCCTGAGAATGTCATTTTTAAATAGAGGACACATATTCTCTCGAAGCTGCTATTCGATCGACCGAAACATTTTGTTATTAAAGCAGTCTATTTCCTTACACAGAATATCTTATTTCCCTCGCTATAGGTAGTAAAGAATTTATATTCCACGTTTAATTCGATCTCTCTTATATTTAAAGTAAATTCAGTTTTTACGATAATAAAGTTTATTAACGCGAATTTAATATCATGACAAAAATATAAAATTAATTGGAAAGCAGGAAGATGAGAAGCTTTTACACAAAATACCGATTTTCCTTTACTTTATTCAAAAATAAAACAAGTAAAAATAATTACTATACTTAGATACGTCTTTACCTATCGGTTCGAATAATGAGATCCCGGCTATAAGAGGAGAGAAAAAAAAGGGAGATAAACGAGAGAATAACAACGGACCTTAACCCCTTTTGTCCCTTTTTTTTCCAATGGACTTGCGAGGAATCGTCATTGGGTAATGGATCGGACGTCTCTGAAAGAAAGTAAACGAGGAAACGTTACGTTCTGTTTGAGAAGTTCTAACAACGACTCATTGACCCTGGCAATATCGTTCGAGACGTCGTGGACAGGGCACGCTGCCGATCTGGGAAAAGGTACGGGGGTTGCTCGTGGTGGTGACCTCTTTGGAAGTGTATATACGAGCGTAGAAAAATAGAAGGGACGAGAAGAAAAGCCCGACGTATACCGAGGTATGGGAGGGTGAGGTGATTTGTGGAAAACAAATAATTGTCACCGGTGCCAATCACAGAGCTCGTTGGACCCCTTGGCCCTGGCGTGTGTCCTGACGTTGGTCCTTGATGAAAATCTGTCGATTTATTCACCTCGTTCTTTTTCTTCTACGTTTTCTCCTTCTTCCGTCCTGTCTATGCTCCTTTTTTTCAACCAATAGAACCTTCTTCGACTATTTTTTTCTCTCTCGTCCTTGCTTTTCCTTCCTTTCGAGCGAAAAGCCGCCCATTGAGCCGTCTTTGTCTCGCGAAAAAAAGGGACAAGATTTAGGAGTGGAGTACGTACGCTCGTTGACAGTTTGATAGATTCTTACGTATATAACAAGGCACTCTGGTAATATATGTTACAGAGATCAAATAGATTCGAATTTATCGATGGTCAACGGATGAAAGGAACATTACGAGAGAAGGCAATGCTTTCCTAACATTACATTTTTAAAACGGTTAAGTGCCTGGCTAAATTTACACGAATCGATTGAAAATCTTTCGTAACTGTTCTTAAAAAGATGGTATAAAACAAATTCGTTGTTACCATAGTGCTGTAATTCGTTATAATTGATTTACAGAACACAATTGTTGTTTAATTTCCATGATAAATGATATTATAAATAGCTTACATATTGAAGCAATAGGACAATATTCATATAACCTAAACATTACCTCCCATTACTTTAATAATAAATAACAAAAAAAATAATCATGTAGATACCTAACGAGGAACTCCAGCAAAAGTTCACGATCGTCACTGACGGAAGACAATAAACGGGAAGTTTAAACCCAGGAGAAGAAGGAAGAAACGTTTGAAAGACTACTCGATACTCGAGAAAGACGGGAGTTTCGGCAGGCCGATAATTGGACGTGGTCTTGCTTTTCGAAGAGATCGAAAAAGAAAGAAATAAATAGGAAGAAAAAGAAGCGTATCGAATGAAGAGAGAGAGAGAGAGAGTGGAGAAAAAGGGAAAGAAAGTAGAAAGAAAAGAAGGAAAATCATTGAGACGACAGGAAGTGTTGGTGGAGATGACGTCGCCCTCTTCCACCCTCTGCCTTTCTCGTCCTTAACACTCTCCCTCTCCCCCTACTCTCACCTCGTGCCTATTATTCGAAAGTTCCAAAGTGAAACAGCGAGAAACTCCAACCCGGTTGCGCGGCGTCGGGTGAAACTTTTAACAACGCCAGGAAGGCACGAATTCGTAGATACTACGAGTGATGCCGTTGGCACAAAGGGATAAGAAAGGAAAGACCGTTAAAAGGAGAAGGACAGGAAGCGAAGGGATAGCGAGGTTGATAGAAGAAGAGAGGAGAACGAAAGATAGACGGATAGATAGGTAGACACGGATGGATAGGAAAAGAGGTGGAAAACCAGAAGGTCGTGTTCTCTCTCTCTCTCGCAGGACGCACAAATAGGGGGATGCGTAGAAGACAGGGGTCTTTTATTTCAAGGGAGGCTTGAGAGGGCAAAAAGCGACGGGACAGACAGAGGAAGTACATGGCCGGATAAATACGAGGGGTTGCGGATTCCTCGATTTTTGCTTTCTCTTCTTTCCAACCTGTTCGCTATATTCCCCATCAACCCTTCTCTCTCTTCCTACCCTTCGTACTTTGCCAGAGCATACTTTGTCGATGCCAGATCGATTTTATCGAAAGTCTAAACACGCACGATTAAATTCACTCTACGTCGAGTAGAGCAGCCTGTACGTGTATATACACGATAATGTATATGTATAGGCTTTCGTATGTGTGTGTGTTCTTCTCCTCGCGGTCGCGGTTTATGAACCGATCGAACCTTCTTTCCTTTTCTATGCGCGTTACTAGACGAGAATAGAAGACGAGAGGATCGTTTATCTTCGCTCGTGTCTTTTTCTTTCACTCCCCTCTCACTCTTTCCTTCTTACTTTCGATTCCCAAATCGATAAGGGATAGAGAATGTTTCCTGATCAAGAATCTGAACACGTACAAACGAAATTCGTCGTCACTTCGTACCGCGTCGATACGTAAAGACGTTGGATTTTGGCTTTGCATCATCGAGACGTTCGTTGATTTACATATCTCTTTCTTTCTATCCCCTCAAGGAGTTCATTTTAATAAATTTCTCTTACTAATTAGTCTCCCTTTATTTTTTGGAAATTACTCGTAACAAAAAATAATTCACGTAACGTTTCGCGACGCGAAAGAACGTTAATGAACGCGCGAACGAATTTTTAACGATCGACGATAAAGTTATGCTAACGAGGTATCCCCTTTTTTGTCTAACCAACACCAACAAACGATTTATCGTGCGTGTGAAATCACAAAAACGGATGTACATATCACGGACGCGAATAAACGTCTGGACTGCTTTCAGACTCCATTATGGTATCGATTAATCAGTCGAATAATAAAAGAGTTCATAGATTGAAACATGAATTATGAGGAAATTAATCGATCTCTCTTTTCGCTATTCGGCATAAGTGTTTAATCGTGACGGCAGAATGGGAAATTCCAGTCGTCGAGAATGAAAGTTTTACGCGTCCAACGCGAAATAATTCAATCTTAATTCGCGACTACCGCATTACCGGGCAACCGGCACGATGAATTATTCAGATCTAATTTATTTTTGTTAGGTACGTGTACGCTCGATGA
This sequence comes from Ancistrocerus nigricornis, assembly GCA_916049575.1. Lineage (NCBI taxonomy): Eukaryota > Metazoa > Arthropoda > Insecta > Hymenoptera > Vespidae > Ancistrocerus > Ancistrocerus nigricornis. The sequence goes on from OU696664.1 coordinate 38,671,377, forward strand.
TACTACACCCATACATACGTACCTATATAAGTGCACGTACACGGATGTGCTACACGTTTACGTGAGTTGAAAAAGTTCACGTTTTAAATCAAGATAATTTAAGTATTTTTACAGCGTGACATCTTTTTTTTTAACTAAACTATTCTGATATCTCGTATAGCTTGAAAATTTCTATTATATTGTAATATATCGAACCAGTGTTAAATCAAATCTGTATAAATGATAGAACTAGTTGACAATGTACATATGGAATGGGTGTGTTCCGTGCTGCTCTACAAATAATTATCTTTCTATTCGACGGGAACAGGGCAGTGAGTCGTCAAATGCAGGTACAAAAAGAGCTGTGTAGGTACTTTTAAATGTAGTTTTACTCCTGTTCACTTTGTAAAAATAAATAATTAACCCTTTGCACTCCGCGTCGAGTCTGACTCGACAAGACCGATTTTGAGGATAATACGATGTCGAGTGGTCCTTGACGCTCAATTTTTTTTTAAACTCACAGATTTTACTCCAATTCACCTACTAACTCGAACAATTTTGTTTTTTACAATATAAGTAATGATATATCACTTGAAATGAAATGATATGATGTTGGAAGTATGGTGCCTCAACGGGGACAGCGGAGTGCAAAGGGTTAATTAGTTCAAGCATAATAGTAATAAGGACATAAATTAGTATATTTTATATAATACTATCATAGTATTCCAAAAATTACCTAAAATATCTTGCAATTGAACAGAATGCTCGGGGGTAATGTATAGAATATCCGACATATGTATATTATTTGTAATATACGTAACGTATATTTTGTGATCAGGGTAGAATCTCTCTGAGTTGGACAATTTTATTCGTGGAACGAAACACAACGCGCGTTAACCAACAACGCTTCCTACTGAATTTAATGTCAAGTTCATAAGTTCGTAGTACGCTCTGTCGCGCGGACTAATTGGGCCGCATCATCGCGGAATTTCGTGCGTTCTAATTAATCGTTCGTCGTTCGTCGTTTGGTGTATCACCGAGCATACAAGAGAAAGGCAGAAAGATAGAAAAAGAGAGAGAGAGAGAGAGAGAAAAGAGACTATTACGAATAGCATTAAAAATCAAAAGAGGAAATTGAAAATGTCGCGAGAGGTCGCCTACGACGCGTTTATTTTCCTGCACGCACATCCACACACGAGTATCGATTATCGGCATTCGAACGATGTTCGTTTCCGTATCTAGAAATGAAAAATTTTATTCTTCACGCAATTATATTTTTCCTGTAATAATAACGAATTAGGGATAATAAAAAATAAGAGCTAATTGCAGAGAATTGACGAACGGGTTGAATTACAATTTAAACTTCATCGAATATAGAACGTTATTGGTAGACGGAGACATATCGTATCAAAATCTATAATTAATTTATCAGTTTATCACCGTCTCCCTTATTATTATTCAGCTATCGTGTCCGTTCATCGCGGATAATGTTTCCATCGATCGCATAAATTTGTATCTCTTTTTTTTTTACTTCTCGATTCGTATTATAAATAAATTCAAGAAAGTGTTAATTTTTCTTAAATGATATAAAAAAAGGGCAAAGGGTACCTATTCGTACGGACCTTACCCCGTGTTCGTTAATTAACGATTAAACGCGTTCGATTTCTCTTTCCGATCTCCAGTCTCAGACGGGACTTTATTTTCAGTTACTACGCGTCGACCGCTTTTCCACCTCGCTTGGCACCGCCTCTAAAAAGACCTCGTTTAATGCCACTGGCCCGATCTCAACATCCGAAGCAACAGAAACAACAGCCGAGCAGCAACGCCGCCACCGTGCCAGATTTGAATCAACTTAAAGTATATAGTGAGTATATCTTATTATTAAAAGTAATTACGTGCAACCAGTGAGTATGACAAAGTATTATGTCGATAGAAATCTTCATTTTTATTATACACTTTTAATATATTTACTATAAATTAGCAAATATCATTTTTTTTATGTCCAAGGATGGTTAGTTATGTTAATAATAGGTAGTTAAGAAAGTTTATTCAGTTCTCAAAATCGATATCGGTAATTCAGTTATGTCTTAAAAGAATACATAATCTCTTAATCCTTCCTCTAAAAATTGTTAAAGGTCCGAATCACCATTTAATATTAATTACAATAGTACAAATATATCTCGAATTTCTTCCTTTACAAATTTCTATAGAATAATTGCAAAAGACCATCATCGCGCACCGGCACACAAAAGTATCTTTCATTATCTCGTTTGAAAGGATCATCGCATAAGCCAGAAAGCGTTTCTCCTCCGAAAGACTTTGAAAACAAGAAAAGGGTGCTGATACTCAAAGTCTAACGAAAGCTGCTACCTCTCCCTCTCTCCTTTTTTTACTAAATAAAAAGAAAAAAAAGATAGAGGGTCTTCGAAGAAGCACAATTATTTTCTTACCGCAGGTAGTCTTCCAGCAAAGTGCTGATCAGGACGTTGCCGAGAGAACGAGAGCGTGCTCCTTTGATGGGTCGAGTCTTTTTAATGGATGATCGTGGAGAAAAGCGTCGGCCTTCTAAAGCCGTTGATTTCACGGTTTTAGAAGCACGATCTTTCCTGGAGCGACCGTACTCGCCATTTACCTCCTTCGAGGATGAAACGGTCTCGATGCACTTAACCAATGATCGGTCGTTCAGAAATTTCCCTAAAAATTCAACGCCTTCCATCGGCTTACTTAGAGCAAGAGATGCCCGAAGAAGTGCATTCTCGCGTTCTCGGATTCTCTTATGCGATGATACTGGCTTATACGAATAAGGGTATCTCTGTCTCTCTTTCGTTAAGATATTCACGTAGCTCGCGTATTTATCAGTGGCGTTATACTTACAGGTAATCCAGACATACTTATATGCGGCAACTGCAGGGAAATGTTCACCGATCTCGGAGAGCTGCTCGAGCACAAGCGGAACTACTGCAAACTGCGGTTCACATGTAAATGTCACACCTTCAACGGAGCCGCCCCAAGTATGTACTCGAAAGAAACTTAGAGGCGCGCCCTTCCGGTACGTACATGCGTCTCTGAGCCGATCGAGTGCCAACTACCGCCTTTCGCGAGGTGCTCTCTCTTTCTCTCGTTTTTTTCACTTTCTTCGTAACACCCTCGCGTCACCCTCGTTCATCGTCATTAAAAGAAGCAAAATCTTCGCTCGTTCTCTTTCTCGTCGTTAAAAGGAATCCGTTCTTCCGTCTTCTCGTTTCGTTCTTTCGAAGAATAGATTTACTTCTTCTCTCTGTTACTGTCATTAAGGAAATATCTTACGTCAGTTTTCATTTTTATCTCGGTCTCTTTAAACGCAAAGCTTTATCCGTCCGTTTGCAACTTTGGACAAGATATAAATCACATTTTCACGTAATATGTTTGACTTTGTTCAAAGCGAAGTGAATACAAATGTGATTAAATGATTTTCGAATAAGTAAAGAATTTATAAAAAAAAATTCATAATTAGATATTAATTACGTGCATATATTTTATGGAAAAATTTAATTTTTTCCAATAAATGTAAAAAGAGTCCATAACTTTTGTCATTTTGACCATTTGTATAACCCCTTTCACGTACGTTCATTTAATACCGAGAATTTATATATTTAATTTCGAACGAAATCAGAAAAGTTGCTACGAAAAATGATCGCTTAGCTACATTTGAAGTGATTCGACGGTCGGTGAGCCTTAAAAATAAATCCGAACGCATCGATTTCCGTTCCCATCGCGACAATTAGTCTTTGACCTTTTAAAAATAGGTACGTCCGTCGTTTCGATTCGAGTCTTTCTATTTTCTCTAGGTTCCTTCCTTTAATTGTTCTATCGATTATTCCAGTCTTGAAATCTTTTCTCTGTTTCGTGTAAAATATTCAATGTCGGAAGATTAACCCAATCCCTGTTCAACGACACCATTCGTCATCCTTAGAAACGTCCTCTTGGACATGCTCGCGACAACTATGTATATACGTTACGCGAGAAGTATCCAACATTTTCAGAACGGTTTCTCAACGTCTCTGTTAAATGCCAAGGAGAGACAACACGAAGTAGGATGATCGTACGCGTCATTCTTCCTTCATAATGGATGAACGTTGATCCATTTTCATGTTCACGATCGACATCGTCTACGGCTAAACATAAACCAGACCCGCGTGTACCTACGAAATGTAGGCAGTTGTCTAAAAATAGAAGACAAGAAGTGTTTTCAAAGGAGGACATTTTCCGGGATACACGGTCAATTCGTTTTTGGTATAGGTATTCTCGCTTGCTATCGTCCCAGAAACATTTTCGCGAAAATATATGTGTATATGTTCTGAGTGAAGAGCACGAAATTTCCATTTTCATAGATCTTGAAATAATTCTACTAAATTGGGAACAAAAATCGGCTTTCGCGGTTCGTCGAGCCAAAATTGTATCGTTTCGATAGAATACTTGTTTGGGGTCTTAAATGTAATTACATTTTAGTTATAAACAATTTTACCGGTCTTTCAAAATTGTTACGTTCTCGTTTAAACGAAAGGTAGTACTCCCAGACTTCATTTATAAAACAATTCTATTCAATCAAAAGCCAAGGTAATTTTTAAATTGTAATCGAATATACCATCACGCAAATTCGATTCAGTGATTTCAAATATTTTCTCCAAATCGTAATACTTCCATTCTAAAACGTTTTCCCTTAAAAACGATAACTTCAATGCCGATGAAAATGGAAATTTTATAATAGCTCCCACCTCGTATATGTATATATACATAGACGGTAGGATCGGTCGCGTTAGCTCACTTGTTCGGTTGACAACGTCGCTGACAAGGACTGTTTGTTGCGTCCACGAACAGGAGACTCTACGACGGCACTGCTCTGTGTGCTCTGCAAGGTGTCCTTTCCAACAGCATGGGAACTGATGGTCCACGCTCAAGCCGCTCATATGATAAACATCTACGAGCTTGGTACACGGCCACAGAGTCCAAGATCAACGCAGAGTCCACCGCAGAGTCCGAGTCAGCACGCCAAGGAATCGTCACCCTCGCCTCAGGACTTTCAGGTGATTTAGTCTCTCTCTTTCTTTTTACACACATATACATTCATTGTCTCTTGCAGACTATGAAATATCGTCTTAATAAATTAGCCAGAAAATTAGTGTGCCACGAAGTTCGGATTACATCGGAGAAGAAAGTTCCCATCGTTCCGTCGTATCTACCTAGCTAGTAAAAACACGGTTAGAGTCTTCTCGTAGAATCGCGGAGGTCAAAGAGTCCCATAACGATTTACGTGATTTTGAAAAAAAAGTTAAGTAGACTTCGAGCACCGTCGGATCTTATCGAGATGGACAAGCTCGATGGAACAGCTGAGGTGAGAAAGAAGTTAAGTGGAAGTCGCAGTTCACGCGGCTTTGCCTTCCGGCAGTAACTCTTTCTCTTCTATACTATTTCTCTCTCAGTCATTCGTTCGCTCCCTCGCTCACTAGCAGCCGATAACACCGGTCTAAAGACCCCCCATAGTCGGTAACAGTTTTTCCTTCGATCCAACTTCCTACGGGCGCGAAGTAAAGGCATTTTCTTCTTCTTTCTTTTCATTCTTTTCTTCTTTTTTTGTTCATTCCTATTTTCACCAACTTCAAAAACCTACCGCGAGTTGCTTAATCTTATAATGTATCGAAAACGAAACGCTGAGGTTTCTTCGTTTTTTTTCTATTCGTGATCTAGCTTTTTAGTATATCGAAAGTCCAATGATAAAATTGTTGAATAATGCTCTTATAAGATAAATTTTGTCTATGATTATAAAACTGTATGATTATTAAAAAAAAAATTTTTTAAATCTCAAATAAAGTTTTAAAAATAAAAAAAAAAGATGATTTAAAAATAGTCCTACATTTCTTTAACTTAAATCACAAATACAAACATTTCTAACTTATTTAATTGTCCAAATAAAAATGTGGTCTCGTTCAGCCCTGTTATTAGGTAAGCTTTTATCCAATGACTTGATCTAAATGGATATACTGCGAGATCAATTCATTTTGGCTATTTTTAATCTACCACTAATCATAAATCAATAGGTCCGTTGGTATTAGACACAGTAATAGCTCCATCAGACTTTGTATAACTTGAAGGTATTTGGAGCACGACAGAAATAATCACAATAGCTTATTCCTAATTTTGTTCATCCAATTAAACGTCGAAATGTATCTATTGTTTCCTTTTTTTTTTTAAAAAAAAGACTGTTTCGACAAAAATAATACCCAATAACGCGTTTGGACCATAATTACATTAACGACAAACGATTGAACCGTTCACTAGAAAACCCAGTCGTCCTATAGATGGCAATAAATTATCATCTTATAATCCCTAAGACATCGTCTTTCGACGAACGTAATGTATCTACGAGTTTTGCGAAATCACGCGAGAAGGAATAGAAGCGAAGCAGCGTCGATAGAAGGGTCACGTTTTCCTTGCCGCGAAGGAAAGCGCGAAAGCATTAGGAACGGAGCAGAGTCGCAGTAAAGTCGTAAGATCCGAAGAAATATTACTCCGCCGTGTGTTTCACTGTCGATATGTCAACCCCAGAACAGCTAACTCCGATGGAATCGACGTTTCTCGTGTCGGTCATTTGGGGCTGCTTGCTGAGTAGAGACTTTCCTTACTTTTCTCAGCTCCCCCTCGTCTCACCTGTTCAATCCCATCCCCCTCGGCCCTCATCTTGGTTTTCTTGCACGAGCGTCATGGTAAGACCTGAAAATGTGGGACATCTTACACTTATCAACCCCGTCTAGACCATTTTTTAAGGTCTAGTATCGAAATATCGAGGTGTTAAGAAGAGAGTTCAGAATTAATATAAAGCAAAGTCTTTACAATATTTATTAATTGCAAGTGGGGTCTAAATTGGTTATTATTAATCAATGCTGAAGAATAATTTGTTTTTAAACAAATATTCCTGAAGAAATTACAGAACTGTTAAGGAATATGTATTTATGTGATCAAAGAATGACGATTGCAATCACAAAAAAAACATACAATACATTTCCCTCTTAGCACAGTTAAAATATGATAAGCTAATTTCGACTACTCGCTTATTTATTTTCTAATTACCTACAGTAAACAGAAATAATCGAGAAAAATCCATTAATACTTCAACGTACATTGTTCGAGACTTAAAACTAGAATCCTTTTCTTTCAAACACCCTTTATTATCAATATCAAGAATCACGAAAAGAACTTCGTGGCGAGGGCGATCTTGACCGTTCCGCGAGGCGCGTTTGTCTACGGAAATTACTAAGCATCTTGTAATTCCAACGGCCGATTAATTTGTCCCAACAGGAGATCAAAGCGGATTGCGAGGAACGCGTCGAAGAGGAGGATCTTGACGGGCACGAACTAATACCGTCCCCTGACAGTGGCAAGTCAACGGACAACGAGGCCGCTCTATCTCCGATCAAAATACGATCCGACGTTAATGGCCTGGATCATGAGGATTGCGACGAACTGATCCAGGTCGAGAACACAGCTCAGGCTTGCATCATGCACGCTCTTAGCATCGTAAGTAAATAGTAACGACGATCTACCCCTTTTATTTCCGACTGATATTCTTTCTTGTTACTTAAAAAAAAAAATAAAAAATAAACTTTTTCTCTCCCACCAGAGTAATCAAGTAAGAATACTTTAAATACATAAACCATGACGCGTAGAGTATAAAAAATGGGTCAGTGCAGAATTAATGGATAATAAATCTTACTGACGAGACGTTAAAGATGGCAATAAAGTGGGAGAAAAACGATCGCACGCGTCACGGACTTATTTATTTTCCGTTTGTTTGGAAAGATCATTTACTAGCCCACCGAGACTTGGTGGGATATCACGATGTCTTTGTCATAAAGTGTCTATTGAAGGAAGTAATAGCTATACTTGATCATCCATTAAAATTACAACGATTTTAAAATTGTTTCTACGCCATTAAAGCTTTCTTAATAAAACGTTAATAACGTTTGCATTGAATTAAATCTTAACTCGACCCAATATCCTAGGTACTCTCCCAATAATAAGTACTCTTCATTCCAAATAACAGCATTTAAGTATGGATTCGTCTTCTCTATTTTCAAAAATAACTTTACTTTTAAAACAAGATGTGTCTACCATTTCCTTAATTTTACATTCTAATAATTTCAAAATTTCACCCTCCCAAAGTTTTTCTAAATTTTCCATTTATAAATGTGCCCAATAGTAGAAACGAACTTATCGAAAGACCCAATATTACATTAATAAGAAAAGAATCCCTGGTCTCCATAGATAAATCGATGCAGATAACCCAAAAAAAAATAGCCACGATCCCACCAAAAAAGAAAAGAGATTCAAAAATCCTTGTAAAGTTTCTCTAGCAAAAAAAAAAACGTAAGGAATATCGGTATGATGGTCCAAGAGAATTTCCTTCGGCGTACGATCGTGTAATTGCCGAGTAAAGCGTTCTCCCCAAAGCGGGCGGGTAAGACGGGGATGCTGCGTCGGCGGCGATGGCAGATCGTAAAGACTGTAATGGACCCCTTTAACTTCCTAATGACCGATACCACGAACGGGCGGGCGAACGAGAACCGCTGGAGGGTAGGAAACGGTAGGATAGCAATGGAGGCTAGCAAGAGCTGGCAGACAGCTAGGACGAAACTGTTAAAAGCAGTCGTCCTCGTTGCTGGTACGCGGAAGCATATTACGAACGATCGTAAACCGATCAACGTATCTCGACCGACTGTACACGTATATGTGTGTGTCTGTATGTACATGTTGCTATATATGAGAACCATTCGAAAAGGCTTTCTTCGCGACGATAAATCAAGCAGGCCAGCATCCGGCCGTCTGTTTCTCTCTAACACACACACGACCATACATATTTTCTATGTTTCCACTACTCTCGACTAGCTCGTGTCGTGCCTATCCGTGTCGACCGCTTCGGTTTCACGCGTACGCCCGGACGATCATTGCCAAATGTATCGCCGAAGCTGGCCACGAACATGTAATGACCGCATAAACCAGTTATGGTTTCCTATATCATCGTAAAGCAACACCGAACGGAGCCTCGGGCTTTGTGGGAGTGCTCGGCCGAAACCTTTCTTTCTCTTCTCTTTGCAATCTCGTCTCGTTCGTGCAACGTTTCGTTTAGTCGAGTGCTTCCTTTGATTGTCAAGCTGTAACTTTGTGTAAACGGAATTTCTTTCTATTAAATGGTTTACGATTGATTGCTGAGTTTTATCGATGATGGGTGACATTGAAATTTTATTCGAATCTAAAGAAAAAATAACATTAGATATCAGAAAGACAGTAATTTCTTTGTCTCCAATAGACTTTGAATAAATTAGATTGAGATTAACTGATAATGATAAAATAAGATTCTTTCGTTTCGTCGGTCTATCAAAAAATTACAGCACGTTATAGAAAATTAAAGACGTTTCTGATTTTTTTATTCTTTTTCGCAAATACAACGATAACGAATCCGACGAGTATAATAATGACAACGTATCGCTTTGTCCCCGTCTGCGACGATACTCATGAATACGGGTTTATAGATATTGTATCGAGGTCAAAACGTTAAACGACAAAACGAAACGTAACGACTTTAAAGGATTGCGCGTGCATTGAAAGGACGAGATCGACATTTTATTAAACGCCATCGAAATACGTCCTTTCCCGTGACGGACACGTTCCCAAGCACGTGCAACAAATTTATAATATTTCCTGACGCGAACCAAACGTGTCATGTTACTTTGTTAAAAAAGAAGGGAAGAAAAAAACTTTACAAAAAAAAAAGAAAATGTAGAAAATTACAATCGCCGTCGCGATATATCACTTCGTGGTGTAACATCTAATAAATTATAAAGTTACGATAATCGATCAGTGGCAGACAGGAAACCTAGTTTTCTTAAAATTGAAAAAATAAAGAATTAAAAAAACAGAGAAGAATAAAACGACAAATTACGATTTTTCCATTTTACACGTTTAATAAAGTACCTATGAAAGCTCGTAGGGAATCAATTAAACAAATTGTAAAACATTTTTCTGCTTAAAATGTATGCGATACGTAAATGAAAAAGATTAATCCATAAATTGACCATCAAACAAATTTTAATACTGTAAAATATATGTATACCTACTTAAAAACTTGAAACTGTCGGTATAACATTAACAAACAAAGTATCTATATTTATAAAACGATAATCGATCGGTCAACGAAAGGTCAAATTTTCCTGGAAAAAATACACTCCAAATCACAATGTAGTACCTAAATCACACCACGGTGTCTAATAAATTATAAAAGCTCCTGAGAAATAAATTTAAACGATGTCAATAATCGATCGATAGCCGCTAGTCCAGTTCTGTTTGGAAAAAGGAAAGATCGTGTGGCTAACGAAAAACTGTCGGACGTCGGATTTATCGTAGTTCACCTGAAAGTTCCCCCCCCACTCATCCCCCCTAAATACTTCGACGTCTAATCATATATTTTTCTCGTACTCGTTGCAGGACTCGTCGTTGGAGCTCAACTCCGACACGAACTCGAGGGGAAGTTCTGGCCCGGTCATGGCGTTGACTAATGGATCCTTGTCCGCGAAAGAATAAGTCAGAAAGAATTAGTCGACGGAATATGGTCTTCCCTTACGTAGGGATTCCTGTACCAACGCCACCAACGAGACATATCGATCTCCTTTTAAGGATACAACACAGAGAGAGAGAGAGAGAGAACCCGCCTGTATATAGCTTAAATGCCTAAGAAATAATTCAGGGTCGCGTTCCATGCCATATCTGTCTCTACCTATATATTATTTACCTCTATCTATTCTATCCTCCGGCCCATCTCTTGGACATCGCGAAAATTTTCGAGTATCGACGATACTACCAGCGGGAAACGGGGTACCGGCGTGGACCGAAATATTATCCGGAGAATTCGAAACGATTCGAAGGGAGATCATCGAGATTTTTGTCTTTCTCTCTCGTCATTCCGTTGGAATTCGACGTCTCACTCGGCACGGTCCATCGTGATTTCTAGTCACAAAAGAACAACAAACGATGGAGTCATTTTCTCTAGTCGAGTCTGCCGTGATGTACTCGAATTTTTCGATAAAAAGAGAGAGAGAGAGAGAGAGAAAATAAAAGAAAAGTTCGACCCGTTAACTGTTCGCGCTACCGTTAGAACGTGTACTCGTTCGAACGAAACGAACAAATCCGTACATAGTGCGATAGATCGCGTGAAAATTGAAAGAAAATAAAAGGACAGTGGTTTTTGTAAGAGAGAAAAAAGGTTTCCATCTCCCGATCGAGTGTTTCTCATCTGTGATATTATTATGAGTCGCATTGCTTTTATCAGATTCGCTCGTACGATCGATGGATCAAGATCGCACGATATTTTTAATAGATACCGATGCGAGATGAAAATTTAAAAAATGGAGGATTACGAGTTCCATGACACGAAGACAGTCGTAATGGGTATCTTCGCGAAGACAAGAAACAATTTTGGTCTCATTTCTTTATCGAATACCCGATCTGTAGCATTTGCGAATTTTACCTAAAAACCTCTTCCTAAATCCTCGCTCCCGTTCCCTCCGAATTTTTTCTTACGTTCTCGTTAGTTTAGTCTTTAGAGAAAATCATTTTAGAAATAGGTAATCAGGCCGTCCGTACGTGGTAGACTCTACGAAAGGGTTTATTAGATAGATTACCTCTGAGAACACGACAGAGACGAGAGAGAGAGAGAGAGAGAGAGAAAGAGTGACGAGGAATACGATCTACACAGCGCGATCTGCGATGTAAATAAAGAATATTTTTTGCGTTAACTTGCTACATACTCGCAAAACTGGTCGCGATGAAAAGCTGCAGAAAAGTCATTATAAAAGCAAAAAAAGAGAGAAAGGAGATAAGAAAGGAAAGATTAAATTACCTCTTACGATTAAAGAGAGTGAAAGAGAGAATGTTGTAAATATATGCTTGTAACTTTAAGTTAGTGCTTAAAAAAAAAAAAAAAAAAAAACAAACAAACAAAGAGATAAGGGATAATTAGGAGTCCTGTCATCCTCTCGTGTCACGCGTATACCAACGCTAATTTAAAATATTACGAAAATGAAATTCCAACAAAACGTTTCGAAATTTCGGACTCGTCGATACTCCCCCGCCTCTCCATCGTCGATACCGCCGTACTACCGTAAACGGATATGTATTTACACGAAAAAAATGATGACGTGATTGTTATGGCCTGGGACCGACCGCGTCATTTATGGACTAAGGTATTTTAAATTTAACGTTATACTAGTCGAGGAACGTAAACGGGGATTGGATTGATCGTGAAAGGATGTCCGTTTCATGATTCGCAAGGCTCCGCTCTATATATACTTCCTTTTGTAGCGTTCACACACCGAGAGACTTACATGCACGTATACATAACCAAAAAACACACATCCATACACACACATATACACAAATATAATACAAGCCGCAGAGAGAGAGAGGAGATATTCAAGATTTTCAAGAAAGAACAAAAAATTAAGGCGAAGATTTAGCGCAATAATTGTTAAAAACGTTCAATATAACAAACTTGTATTTTTGATGATGTACCAATCCAATTTTCTTCCACTAAGGAGACATGCGAGAGAGAGAGAGAGAGGAAAGTGTGTGAGAGAGAGAGAGAGTGAGAGAGAAAATTACAATTTCATTTCAGCACTAAAATCATCGTGTCACGAAACATTACAAAGGCCCCTTTTACGAATTTTGATTCTTTTTTTCCACCTTCCGTTTACCTCGCCTGCGAATCGCATCTCTCATCGTAGCGCGAGCTCTTCGTCAAACGGAGTTTCTAAAACGAACGATCGTAACGAGTGACAATCTAGTAATTCTTTTCTAAGGGCGAGAAAAAAAAAGAGGAAAAAAAGGAACGACTGCGTGTGTGTGCGATCAATAAAAAAAAAAAGTATCAAAATTCTATTCATCCTTGCTCCTTTCCTTTAAATCGAAGCGAACCTTGGTCGGTTGCACGTGCACCGTTCGAGTCTCGATTTCCAGTATACAGGAAAAATAAATAAAAAAAAATGTGAAAAAAAAGAACAAGAAATGCATCGAGCTAAATCTTCCAGTCGACCAAAAAAATGTCACTTTTTGTTCTTTTCCTTTTATAATTTCCCTTCGAAGCTGTTCGCTTCGCTTGAATCGTTGAAAGTGTATCAGCGAGAAGTAAAATAAGGAGAAGAACATTAAAGAAAATAATAAAGGTAAAAAGAGAAACACAGAAAATTATATTTGGTATGAAAAGAAATAGTGAGTTACAACATCACGTCCTTACCGATTCGTAGACGTTAAACTGCGTTTATCGCTCGTTTTTAGCGAGTGCCCTACGTTATTAGTTTATTTATCCACGTCCACCGAGTCGACGCATGTACGTAAAGCGTGATTCATCTAATTGTGCCTCCTTAATTTGTTTTTATACTCTGTTGGATAAAAAAAATGGTTTAAACAAATATTCTGTACTATCAAGGAGAGCACATAACGTAATAATCATGTTATGGTTATTTTGCTTGATAACGTACAACCTTTGCTTGAACCATTTTGTCATGTAAAAAAGAATTGACAAGTAATTCATGTGGTACCCTTAAGTGAATCACCTTGTATACACACATGTTTGTATTGGATTTTCACTCATGAATGTACTGTTTGGAATACAAAAATTCAGACATAATTTAAAAATTTTTTTTTTTTTATATTGTGGAATTCCGATAAACGGGGAAACTAGACCGCCACAAAAGGTACTTTCATCGGGTATTTGTAACTTGAAGTTTTTTCACCATAAAAAGATATTCAAATTTCAAAAACGATTGTAATTAGGTACAGAGTTTAAAAAATATGAGGAGACGATTAAAAGTTTTCAGTCGCAGCTCTTGTAATTTTGAAAGTATCTTTTGTAACAAAATTTGTCGTTTATCGGACTTCTACAACAATGGCATAAAATATAAAACGTAAAAATGGTTAAGTACATTAAAATCATAGGTATCGTTATTTTTCCATTACTAGAAATTTAAAAAAATATTACACTACCTAAAAAAGGATGCCTAAGTTTTTGCAACCAAACGGCTATATCATATGTAAAGACCGAATATGTATGTTTATGTACACCCTGTGACAAAATAATAAGACACTCCTATGTAATTTTTTTTAAACTAATTCAAAATATTAAAAGCTCACCTTCTTATCGGCTAAATCGTGTTTTATCGCTAATTTCGAATTTCAGTTCGTTTAAGAGAAAACAGCACAATTAAGAAAGAGTGATGATCAGTTTTGGAAAAATGTATAAAAAGATTACATAAATCGTTACAAAAGAATTATCTTTCTTAATAAAATATAATCGGTTCTCAAGACCAACATTATTATAGGCACGTATTTTCCAACAGAATAGCAAATATTTATAAAAATTAATATAAATGGCTCGCTAACAATAAGTTATAAAATAATAATGAGTAAAACATGAGGTGAACATAACGAGTATTTCACATTTCGAATTATTTTTGAGAACTATTAAAAATATAGGAGTGCCCTAAATTTTGTCGCGAGGAGTATATTCGAAAGCGATGCAAATTATGAAAAAGAAAAGGCTACGCACGATCGAACTTGCCGTAAAAATGAGAACTCGAAGCTTCGTCCGTTTTTCTTCCTGTGTTCTTCTTTTCCCGTAAAAGAAAGAAAGAGAGACAAAGAGGGGGGCAAGCAACAGAAAAAAGAAGAAAAGAAAAACCAAACCAAAGAACGGGAAAACACATTAATCTACGTTTAAGTCACGAGACTAGGATCCTAGGCGAAAAAAAAGATATTTGTTCATAGTCCTACGTATAAATAAATATATATATATATATATATATATATATAAACAATGTTTTATGGAACATTATTATCTGAATAAAAATATATTACGTCTTTTAATCCACCTCTTTTCAACTCAACTCGTTTCAAACCGAAAACTATAGAAAACGGTCGCTTGGAATGTGGAAGAAAAAATAGCTGAAAAGAAAAGAGAACGTCTCGAGTTAAATCCTCGAGAAATTCGTGCCGAAAACGTGTCGTCGTCAACCCCTTCGCGGTTTCGGCATCTTTCCACGTTCGTTCCTGACGCCATCAACGTTACCTCTTACGTCGTGTATTAACTCGCTTCTTTCTTCGTCTCCTTCGTCGAAGAATAGTACAGGAGAGAGAGAGAGAGAGAAAGAGAGACTCGTTATGCAAAGATTTCACGAACCACCACACTCGACGTTAAACGAGCCTCTCTCGTCTCCTCGACCGTACGACTAATGAGTCTGTTGTTACCCCAATTAGACCGAAAGCAAGAAGGATGGAGCGAGAGGGAAGAAAAGTGAAAGAGAAAAAAGATAAAAGAAGTATGGTAAAAAAAAAAAAAAGAAGGAAGAAAGAAAAAATGAGGGAGAAAAAACGTCCTCGGGGGATGTTGGTGGTCGCGATACTAGAAAACGCACGCTCTAGCCTGGCGGCTCTTCTTCCACCGTCCAAGCGCGCTAAGTGTTCACCTCTTCGACTCTTACGCGTATTTCTCTCGCTCGGTAGTCACGTAAAAAACGAATGGAGTGCCGTTAAAAGTGGTCCCCGCGACTATGGCAAACGACGTAGTACCAACAGTACCAGCAGCAGGCGTAGTGCGTAATAACAAACCTGCTCTCTCATGCTAATCCGTGACAAATCCTCGAGGTAAGTTTTCTGGAGAAAAGAGTACGAGAGAGAGAGAGAGAGACAAAGAGAGAAATAATTTGCGTACGAGCATGGTCCTGCCGAGAAAAAAAATATGCTTGAAATTTGTCTTCCCCCTCCCCCCCCTCTCCTCCTTTTTTCTTTTTCAAACCCTCGTTTCAACTCTGTTTTCCTTTGCCTTGTTTTTTCTACGCTCTCTGGCACGTAAATACGTGCTGTACTGACGTTGTTGTCGCATTAAAATACTAGGAAAAAAATTCACTTCGAATTTTACGTTCCTTCCTTCCTTCAAACGATTCATTCTTTCTCGCACTTTGTCACGTAAATACGCGCATTGTCATTCTCGTCATCTCTGTCGCATTCATTTATTCGAGAATGGCTCGGATAGAAAACACGAATCTTGGCGCGCTTTTGAAATTTTCCTTTTTTTTTGCGTTTTACAACAATTATTATTTATGGGGAATATCATTTTACTTGGACTGTTTTTTTTAATCTACGAAATAGTATTTATTTCGTACGATCGTTAACGAAATGGCGACCCCGCTAACGTATAGTTTTACGTCGCTCATTTTAAATAGTTCGTTTTATCTTGCTTAACCAACGATACATTTTACAAAGCTTGTTTCAGTATTTATTAATGTAAGTATTTAAAAAAGTTTTTTAATTTGAATATCATTTCGGCATCATCGTTGCTAAATGCCACACGTATTCCCTTAGCCCTACGATGCGTATATCGTCTTGTAGCTTATTCTTCTGGCTGTCTAATGCAATATTAATTATTAAAATCGACCGAAAATTACATTTTGTAGAAGAGTTCGCGCGGACGGTTCCGAAATCGGAATGTAAGAACATCGACTTTGCTGGTAAGTATCCATGGAGAAATGCGGGCAGTTCTCAAAATCCTCGGCCGGATATCATGGAATCGTTATGTTTAGTTATAATTCCTACCGTTTTGATAGCGCTGATGCCTTATTCCATTCTAAACCGATAGTGTAGCATGCGACACTAAAATGGTAAAGGGGGCTACGTGACCCTCGGATTCTAGATAGAAATTTACATTGCATGACTGGTCTATCTTGTACCTCGTCCGTGGTTATACTGAAATATTGTCGGTGTTTCTATAAAATAGTTTTATTTAGTGTAATGTTACTCTGATAAACATTCCTTTTTATAACATATTTATATTTTACACAGCTGAACTTAAACGTACAATCGTCTCAATGCAACTTATAAGTCGTGCGTTATTTACATGGTTTATTTTATTAATCTTTTTGGCACTACTCGTTATAAGACTTGACCAAAGAATACAATGGAATTGGTTTATTGTATTTATACCAATGTGGTTATATGATAACATACTTCTTATTTATATCATCTTTACCATGATCTCGCATTGTAAAAATGGAAGAGTCAGTAGTCTGCGTCGAGAAGTACGTATCAATGATGAAAAGGATCTTACCTTTGTTCAATATTATGTACTACCACACTTTAGTTGTAATATTTTTTATCATTAATGTTGTTATTTAAACTATTTTAGGTTTGGTGTATAACTGCCGTACTTATGAAGCTAAGTGCACAAATACTCATTTGTCTGAAACTGGAAGCTCCGCATTGGTTCCTTCCTGCAAAAGTGGTTTTAGCCCCGTTCTGGTTATTGCTACCAATTCTAACAGTTGATGTTTTCATTCACTTAATAAAACACTGTAGATACTGACGGTAGCCAGAATTCGAATTTTCCACAGACTTCTAACGAAATGTAAATTATGGTCACTTTGTACATCGGTACCAGTATGACTTTTATTATCACAAAATATTTCTGACAATTGCCAATTTATATTCTACAATTTATTTTCTACAATTTATTTTCTTAATAAATGCTAAGAAAAGCTTTGCATATGTTAAGAAGATAATTAATTTTAAAAGAGCACAAATGTTAATTCAGGCAAACAGATAAACACTAGGTTTGGACTTGAACTCAAATACTATCGTGATATATGTTAAAACAGTTTTGACACTTTCATAGAGAGAGTTTAGATGTGATCACAAGATGCTGTCTAGTCTACTATAAATACTCTCTATTGCACAAGAATGGATACAACGGAGTTATAAATAAGTAAGTTCGTGGCAACCTTCACTGTAGAAACTTTTCTTGATGGTTCTCAAGCTAGAGCTTGATGATTCTTTCTAATAACATAATCATTTTGTATTAGTGTCACAGTGAGGTGTTAAGTGATAATCCAGAAATGGTGAGAAATCATGGAAAACAAATTCTTTGGATGTTACATAACATACATTATTAATAATAGTGTTTTGCTTAGTGTTACACATGGAATAATTATCCTGCTACTTACACAAATTGGTTTTATTGTCTCAAAGTTCTGACAATGAAGGTGATCAATGTAATTAGAATATAATTACTTCATTGCCATGGAAGATCTATTAATACCATAGTATAGACTTGTGATGTCTGTTGACATAGAATGTGTATTGCAGTTTTATGCTACCTCGTTTTGATCAGTTTCTCTGGTTGCTTGCATTAAAAATAGGTGCATTATAACACAAAATTAAAAGATATTATTCTAGACGTGATAATAGATTAGTAAGTAACATATGAGTGATTGTTACTTACATGTGACTACTAATTTTGGTTTTAGGTGGCAATGCGGTTGTTTTTACTTTTCTATTTATCCATGATTTTACATAAAAAAGATGTTGCCAAAGCGATGGTTACGGTGACAGAAGTTCAAGCTGGTCATTTAGCTGAGCTTCCATGTTTAAGCAGCGACGATCAACATCGATTTATATTTTGGCAACTTACAGACGACAGACATGTAATTGGTCCTGGAAATCCATTAAATGCGAACAAATACAACTATGAAGTTTTGACAGGCAAACTTTATATCAGGGTAAATCATTACTTCTTCATTTTATCATTT
The DNA here is from genome assembly GCA_916049575.1 of Ancistrocerus nigricornis. Classification (NCBI taxonomy): domain Eukaryota; kingdom Metazoa; phylum Arthropoda; class Insecta; order Hymenoptera; family Vespidae; genus Ancistrocerus; species Ancistrocerus nigricornis. The sequence goes on from OU696664.1 coordinate 38,690,015, forward strand.
TTTTTTTTTCATTTAGTAAGTGAATTAATTCTAATAGGGTGTATCAACTGCGGAGTCTGGTTTTTATAAATGTGTTTCAAGAGGAATACATGATCCTTCAGCTGTCAATGTCCACATAGTTGAATTAGTAGTAAAGAAAGATTGGGAAGATGTATGGGAAAATGATTTTGAGGTAATTTAGTGTTGTTACTAAGAAAAATATAGATGTCTTCCATAACTATTGTTAATTTATTTTATTGCTGTAGACAAACTTGCTAAGAGGAATGGCTGCTGTGATGGTAATAGTGGTAACTATAGCTGTAATTCTTCTTATTGTAATGGTCAAGAGGAAGAAAAATCATGGAGGATTTTTTGGTAAAATTGCCATTCATAAATAAGGCTACTGTAGCATCCAACCATTGTCCCTTTCCTCAATTACTTATATGAAAGATTTTTATAGATTTGGAAGAATCAAGAGAGAACTCACCGACGAGATTTCGAGGAAATATTATGAATCCTTCTGCTGTACCTACACAGGGGGTTGCCGATGGTGCAATCGACAATGCAGCTCTTGATATTGACTTCCCTAAAGTCTTTACTCAAATGCAAAGAGACCAAGGATTTCCATAATGAATTGTGAAACTAAGTCTTACCATATATTGTATTATACCGAAACTATTAGAAGTGTTCAATGAGAAAGGAGACAAAAGAGAAACAACATATAAATTCCAGTATCAAATTGATACTGAGGAACATAGAACAAGTGTAATTAATGTAAATTGTGATAGAACTAGCAATGCAACTCGTTATTGTATATACAAGAATAAATCGTTTTATTAATTTTAGAAATAAATAGAATAATTATTAAATATTTCTATATTTGTGACATTCTTATTAATGTCTATATCATTAAGTATGCATTATGTGTTTGTAGTTTTTAATTATTATTAGTTACAAAATATTAGCGGCTCTACAGCGAATGTATGAGCAGACATAATTGTTATTCTCATGAAGTACTTGGATTTACACTCGGTGTCGTATCCATCATACCATCATCGATTCCATCTTCATCATCGTCATCCTCATCTTCTGGTTCTACTTCGGTTTCCAGCAGTCTTATTTTTCTATTATTTTCATTAAGTACTGCTGCTACTTTCCGTGCACCACTGACTGCTAATCGTCTGGCAGAAATACCTTGAAAAGCTCTTGGTATTATGGCACCCATAAGTTCGGTTAAACACACAGAAGATTGACTTTGGTGTTCTAACAATTTTACATGACTTAATGGTAACTGCAAAAGAGTGGATGCGTAATTCTGTTTATTTAATAGAAGGAGACTGAGATAATCTTGCGAATAGAATTGTAAATCAGCTATTGTGTTTTCCGCAGAACTTTTTGCATAGGATCCTTGTTTATTATCAACATCTATTACAGCTGATTTGAAACATAGAGAAAAGGATCCCGTACTTGTGAGCGAGGATTCGACCTTGAACAGTCTCAAAAATTTACGTTCAATGTCTGTACTGGCTATTAACAAACTTTTATCGTTCGTTACTATCTGAGCAGATAAGACGCTCGTCGAAGGTACTAGCGATGTTTGCAATACCGTGAAATGATTAACTAAATCTTCATAGGCTACTGCAAAAACATTGTGTACGGCACTGACTAGTTGTTCATGAGACTGTAATAAGGAAAAATTGAGATCTTGTTTAACTATAAGCGGATGATCGCGAAGACAGTGATTGTCGTCCAACATTGACGCCCACTCGCTTCCTTCTGGCGTTAAACAAGTTTGTAAAGGCTCGTGGCGTAAATATTGTCCTAATTTTTCAAGATTTACGCCTTTCCTACTGCCCGTGCTTGGCTCAATTTTATCAAATCCTTTAAGAAATTCCGCGATAAATGTTAATTCTTGTTGGCTCATACGACTTACTTCAGATGGTATTCTTTCGTCCGTTAATCTTTGTATTTCTACATATAACCACCTTAAATAATGAGAATATGGTTACGATTATGATCGTATAAATGTATTTTCGTTGTGACAAAAATAAATCTGAGTTTTACCTAAAGAACGCTTTATAGTCCCGCATGCTGTGATCTATAACCTGTTGCATTTCAGAAGCCTTAGCTAAAAAGGCCTCTGCCGCATGAAGAGCTTTCGTTATGAGAGCTTCATCCTTGAGACCAAGAGATTCATAGGGTCCACCTAATCTCACCATGCCTCGTACTTCAGCTAATTGATATACCAATGCTATCCCAACGCTATTTAAATTTTTTACAACCAGTTTCTGTAGAAATTATTATTATGCCGTGTAAGTAATTTAACTAAATTTTCAATTAAAAATCGAACCTGTATATTGCTATAGCACATCTCTATACTGTGTCCCAATTTTTTCAGGCCTTTCTCAGTTAGATCTCTCAATAAAAAGTTCTCCAAATTTTGAGTCGGTATACCGATCATCAATAGTTCTAAAAAATCTGCAGCCACTGCGCCAGGTGGATTACTTTCTGCATATCTTGCAAGTTTTTCATCCATTTCTGAAAGAATTGTTTCCCAAGCTTCAGAAATAGCCATTAAGGTTCGCGAAAGGTAATCCATCAAACTTTCTATGTTTGCTTGAGCTTGCGCTACCTGATAAGTAAGTAAAAATGTAACTTCCAATTATAAATCAAACAAGTCAAATATGTTTGCAAAGTTAACTCCCACCTTTAAAAATGCTGAACTTTTTTCAAGCAAAGTACAAGAATATCTGTTAACCACGATGCCATTGTTATCTTTCCATGTAATCCATATCGGTCGACCGGATCCTCCACTAATTTCAATTATAGGTCCATGTCCGGCGGTTATGTTCCCACAATAAAACATTCCAAACACATACATCATCACATTCCCGCTATCTTCTCCAAGCTAATCAAAAGACATAAATTATATTTTCTTACTGGAATCCTTATGGATTATTACAAAACACATAAAAAACTTACAAACAATATATCTAAGGTTTGAGATACAAGCTCCTTGCGTTCAGACTCTTGACCAAAACTTCTATTCAAACTAGGTAAAGCAGGTAAATAATTACCAGTAGGGGAAGTATTACTTTTACTACTCGTAGAGTTATCAGAATCTATGTTTGTCAAAGGCAACCAAGTCATGTTTGTGACAGAGTTCTGCGACGTAAGTTTTACTTTATGTATAATATTCTTGTTTTCAATGTCTACGAGACAGAGCAGCTTCGTACACTCATAGCAAACTGCAAGTAATTTCCCATCCGGCCTCCATGATACATTTACCAAAGTATCAGACTCACTTTGCGGGCTCAATAGCCATACTCTTTGCCACGTTAAACGATGCAATGCAACTTCCCCTGAAATGATGTTCGCATCAAGTATCCATTTTTATAACATCATATAAAATTATACAAAAATTATAATAATATTAAATCCTAACCTTTAACATTAGCAACTGCCAAGAGGTCCATTTTTGGTGACCATCTCATCATGGTAACTTCTGCTGGAAGCTGACGTTCTTCCAACTGTCTCATCGCGCCAGACATTTTTGTATGTTTTAAATAATTGAAATATGTACATTCGGTACAACAAAAGCGTCGGACGCAACCGGTCAGAAGTAAAAAAAAAAACAACACTTTGAATCGGACGATCGAGGGACAACCTGGTGGTCAAGTTTGGAAGTTTCGTCGTTACAATGCTGCCAAGATTCTAAAACGATTTTTTTAAAAAATAATTACAACGTGAACGTTGGCAATGCTAATAGTTGCGACCTGGCAGGAAGTAGCAATCAATTGCGAAATCGTTCGAAATCGATCGATCGTTTATATTATTTTAAACGAAAGAATTCGAATATTTTCAGTAGCTGACGTAATTTCTTTGAGTATATCACCAAAAGATACAATAAGATATTATTCAAAGCACGATTGAAGGACCACGTCAATAAATTCATTATATACCACAAAAGTATTGTTTTTTTGTATTTAAATTTTTTGCAAATGATAAAAGAATGCCACGAAAGAAAAATATACTATGTTACACAAATTAGTATATATACACGCGTATAACAAACACAATTGCGATAGGAATGCGAGCGGAAAAGTAAAGTTACGTTCTTGCCAAAAGTAATTCAATGAATGTCAACGAAGAAATGCGGAAGAGTATTCCCAATGTGCGTTCGTAATGGCTTTATACGACAAGGATCTTTATGAAAAAAATATCACCTTGAAAATATTAGATATTTACGAAAAAAAAAAAAAGAAACACGCATGCACTATTACGTTAGACAAGAAATAATAACAATTTTTCAACATATCTTCTCAGCGTTTTTAACAGAATAGGAAAGCCCTTTGCGTTTCGATACAAAGTGTAACCGGAATAGAACATCGAAAACCAGGTCGTCGGGAGTGGAGTCGTAATTGGAGCAAATACTTTCGGCATTACATCGTCATAAGGCAAGACGTTTCCATTATGAAGTTATTACAAGACTCACATTCCATACAGTTATATTAATAACTATAATGAATATAATACACGATGCGTACGTATATATTTACATTACAAAAAAGTTAAATTAAGAAACAAACCAAAATATTTATATAAAAACCAAGCACTACTCAACACAAATTAATAATAACAAATGTTATCTTGCAACAGGTATAATATACAAGATAGAACCGTAGGAAAGAAAAAAAAAAAATGATTGATGAATATTTTGAAGAAGAGTCATCGGAAACTTATGATAACATACCAAAGTATAAGTCAAATTTTGTCTTATTTAATACGTTCATATTATTCATACAAAATGATAATAATGACGTTCTTCTTCTGGCAGGTATATACAAGCTACAAGAAGAGAGATAAATGGATACATAGATAGGGGGGGAACAGAAGAACGTCGTCGCGGTGTGGAACACGTGACCCACCAGCAGAATCCGCGGCGTCCGCCGAAAATCTAAATCCGTCCGAGCCGAAGAGAAGAGGCCTCCTCTCCCGGTCTCGGCACCCATGGCAGACACACGCGAGCAGAAACACAGAGAAACACGGAGTGAGGGAAAGAGAGAGAGAGAGAGAGAAAGAGCCACGATAGTCGATAATCGTCCTTAGGGTGAACCGTATCTCGCGTGTGCTCCTCTCGCACGCGGCCGCGTCGTTCATCCTTTCGTGTGCCCTCTCGCATTCGAAGGTACATTCGACGAGTTGGGAACAATTATATGTACTAGTGACGATCTACTTTCTGTCAATACAGTGTAATCGTTTGTGCAAGTAGTTTTTTTTTTTTTTTTTTAAAGATAGGTGAATATAAAAAGAAACGATGATACGCGTCGATGAAACCGATCCTGTTGGTGGTAAGTGTTTGGTTGAATTGAAAAGTTCCTTTCCTTCTTGAAATTTGTTGTGTTTTTTTTTTATGTTTACCATTTAGAATAAGCTTTTTATATTTTAAATCCTGAAGGGATAAGTGTTAAAAAAGATTGTTTATCGTTAATACTTAAGGATCAATGTCGGTATGTTTCATTTCGATTTGAGGAATTAATAAAAAGGCGGGAAAGAAAGGAACTCTTCGAGTATAGATTATTTTATTACAAAGAGATGATATTTGTTATCGTTAAGAAAAAAAACGCGGTTTTTCATTTCAGAATTGGAACCTAGTTTTCCATATAGGGACGTGAGAGTTCGTCGGGGTGTGGAATTTAAAGATCAATATGACATCCAATCGGAGATCGGTCGGTAAGTAGGATGATTCGAATGTAAGAGAAATCGATCGATCGATTTTATTATAATCGTCATAGTCCTCGTGAGTTTTACCTTGTGAAAAATATCGTGCCAAGGATCGAGTTTGCAAACAAATCGATTTTAAATCATGCATCAGCGCTTGCATATGTTGTGTACAATGTACGTACATCGCCGGTTACCTTGCGATCGTATATTGACTACACCTTGCAATGGAACGTTGCGCAAAATTCATGGCATGCCTTTGTCAAGAGAGAAAGAGAGAGAAAGAGAGAGAAAGAGAGAGAGATGGATAGAGCGCGAATATACCCAACATTTGTGCAATCAACGCGTATTTGTATTCACAGTGCGTGCCTTCGTCCGAATCGCGCGCAACTGTTGGATTATTTAAAATAACATCGTGGGATTTTAACGCGAAGCGACGTTTTTCAAGTTACACGTGATACGAGTTACTATAATACGAACTTTTGCGCAACGATCGTCTCATACGATACTTTTACCACCGTTCTTTCTTTTATTCGAAATTTTATAAAAATTCGTAATATATGTAATGTTACATGGAAATCTTAACCCCTTTGCCTTATAATATCGAGTCAGGCTTGTATGAATCTCACGCATAACTCATGGTTTCACCGATTCGTGGTTTAATTTTTGCGAGTTTATTGCTTTTACTCATTTGATTTTTTAGTGTTCATTAATCTCTTTCCGAACAAGCACGTAAACTGTATTTTTATTTTATAGATTTCAAATCGAAACTATCACTTTTTCCCGCGCTTTCTTTCGCTTCTCACATCACATGCGATAAATTCGAAAGAACGTCGATCGTAAATCGATCGCTCGCCGCCGGTCAAATTATTTTGTGGATCATTGCCAGAGGGTAAGAGTTTGAATGTCAATGACGAGCTATTGGCGTGAGTTAAAAAAAAGAAAACAAACGAATCGATCACCGGTACTATCTTGACCGCGAAAATAGTACACGTTTGAGTTAGACGCGATGTCGACCGACCAATTTCACGATCTCGTGGATTTCATTCGCAAAATTAGAGCAAAAGAGTTCACGGTTCAACGACATTAATTATTATATAATTGCCGGTGCGAAAATAAAGTTGGAGAATTTCACCGGGTGCTCGCGGGTCACGCGAGACGCACTTTGGCTAAGATCCATTGATCGCGGTGAGAAAATTGCGAATATCACGTGCGTCGTCGGTTCGTGCCATGGCGGAAAATATCCGCGAGAAATGATGCTCGAAGAGTAAAATAAACATAAAGTGAAAGCGTACGAATGAAATGAGAAGCAAAAAATTCACCATAAGCAAAGTTTAACGCTATGGAAATAAAAAATACCAAAAAAAAGTAAATCAATATTCTTATCTCCGAAGAAAATCGTGTAAATCGAAAAACTGTGTACATAAATAAATGCTAAAATTTATAAAATTCAGTCACTTAGTTCGACATAAAATAAAACTAAGGTATCTTGAAAAACATCAGTTTCTGTTTTCAAATTCATTACTTAAAAAAACTGTATAAATCAGGGGAATAAGTATAGTAATATAATAGTAAATAAATTACATACATAGGAAAATGTCAAACACATTACGCTTCTGTTGCTTCGCCGTAGTCTGGTAAAAAAAATTAATTATTTACAAAAACCGTATAAATCAGGAAAATAAGCTTAATAAAATAATAGTAAATAAAAAAACTAGTTAACGTTAAAGAAATGACGCAAGGTCGATAGATAAAGGAACGAGTCGAGTGTACCTATTTTTGTCAATTTCTTTTTGGAAGGAAAAAGAAGAAATATGCAAAAAGGAGGGGGGCGAGGGTGCGTTTGGAAGGAAGCGCGAAGAAAACGATAACGATGGTACACAGCCGTGGCGATCCATTCGAGCTTCTCCTCTTGTTCGTAATCAAGGTCTCTCTCGTCGCGGGCCTATAAATAATGCGTTTTTCGTACTTGCGAGTGACGCGTACGTAGCTTGTGCGTCAGGTCGGTTGAAGCTATTCGAGCGTCGCTCTTGACACGTCGGCTTTCTTGAAAGCCGTCGAAAAGGGGCGTCGAACGCGTCACAGACCTCCTGCGATACTAATTTCTTCTATTATTAGCCTCTCTCTCTCTTTTTCTGATTTTCAAAGCAATACCAATAATGGTACTTACGTTTTGACGGAACTATGAGATTCATGGCACTAAAAGTTCCGAGAAAGATTTCGCTTTCTGACAATAATTTACAAAACGTTATTAGAAGTTTAGAAAAACAATTGATATTTTATTTTTTATATATTGCATGTTCAATTAAAATGAATAGAGAGAAATAATTAATTTAATACGTCCTTATCTTCCATTTTGGTAATACGAAAAGATGGTGGAGGGGATAGTGTAAATGCGTAAAAGAGAATTTCATTCAGAATTTGGTTGCCGGTGCATTGGCAAAGCATCGTCACCACTCGATGATTCCTTAAGCCGACCCTGGCGCCTCTGCTATGCTCTACTAACTCACTGACTCACTAACTTGGCTTCGTGACAGCCCGTGTTGTAGGTTACAACACTATCTCCTGCCAAGGGAGATGCCACCGTAGAGGGAGGAGTTTGGCACTTCCTACCAATCTTTTCTTCGCTACGCGGCATTCTTTTTTCTCTGTCGTATCTTCGTACTCGGTCCTCTTGTTTACCTTTTATAGACGATTGGGAATTAATTAAAGAAATTAAGTGAGACGTAATTAACTGATTAGAGCTAGTAATTCATTGGTATAATATGTTGTATAATTAGTTCAAAGAAATATCTACATGAAAAAAAAAATTGTGTTTTGGGTTATCATTTATGGAAGTTATGTTGACATTTTTCCCGGAACTCGTAAAATCTGACGTGAGTTACTGGCTAATGTTAATTCAGTATCGTTTATGCAATTATCTTAGATATTTCCTTGCTAAATGCTTTACGATCCTCGCGAGCTTGATACGTCAGGCGGAACGTCCCTGAGGAAACTTTGGCACGGTAACGACGGGAAGTATCGAAAATTTGTGCATTCTATGCAAAATGTGGATCGTCGACGGACGTTCGGCTCTCTGTGACATATAAAACGAATTAACGTCAAGGTGCTCGTTATTATAGCTGACGCGAAGGAAGAGCGCTAACAACCGAATTCAATTCGCGAATGCCACAACTCGATACGAGAGCATATAATTTATTCTCATAATGCAATAAGTACTGTACCCAATTCTCGCTAAAAAATTACACGAAAATCGCAAGGTTCTAACGTGACATTTTCATATGGTTTATCGTATTATTTGTGTTAACTTTTTTACGTCTGGAAACGATCTTCAAAATAAACTTTTCTTTGCATCGAACCTATATCTATCGAGAGAAAACAGAATTGGATTTAACGACACTGTATTTATAATAAAAAATCTTCATAAAAAAGGAAAAAAAAAAATTATTTTTTTGTTGCTGTTTTACCTTTTTTTCCCTTCATCATCGCATTCTTATTTCGTCGACAAGCCATTGCCGTCACGTTACTTTTTGGCATAAATAAGTTCGTCGATCACGGTACGTCGCAGGATAAAAATACTGTTTTTGTTTCAGGGGAAAGTTTGGCACTGTGTATCTATGCAAGGAAAAAGCGAGCGGTCTAGCTTTAGCCGCTAAGGTGGTGAACATATCGAAGAAGGAAGATCGTAGATCGGTCGAGAGGGAGGTCGATATAATGAGACGGTTACAGCATCCACGGCTGATCCAGCTCTACGATGCCATCGACACGGGGAAACAGATATACGTTATTTTAGAATTGTATGTCCAAAATTCTGTGAAAAAAAAAAATATTGCAAAAAATTCGATAAGAGAAAAAGATGTTCATAATTTCATTTGTTAAAAATATTTCATCCTTTTATCAAATTTTTTAATTAATAAAAAACATGTAGAGTCAAAACGTAGATAGAGTGAAAAAAACAAGTGAAATTCTGAAATTACAGAATCGAAGGTGGAGAACTGTTCGAAAGGGTGATAGACGATGATTTCGTACTAACGGAACGAAGTTGTGCCGTGTTCATGCGACAAATTTGCGAAGGAATCGAATTCATCCACGCTCAGAAGATCTTGCATCTCGATTTAAAGGTAACATACATACCATTGTTTTGTTGGATTCCAAAAAAAAAAAAAAAACACTTTGGTTTATCCAACACTATTTTTTTGCAGCCTGAAAATATACTCTGCCTGACGAAGGAAGGTAACAGAATAAAAATCATAGACTTTGGTCTGGCAAGAGAATACGATCCAAACAAGAAACTTCAAGTTCTATTCGGTACACCGGAATTCGTTGCACCAGAAGTCGTGAATTTTGATCAAATTGGTTTCGGCACTGATATGTGGAGCATAGGCGTAATCTGTTACGTTTTGTGAGCATTTTGTTAATAAAATTTATTAAAATAAACAGCGTAGAATATTATAGGTTATTAGAAATTGAAGAGACTATTGTTTTGTAGATTGTCCGGGCTCTCGCCATTCATGGGCGACACGGATATCGAAACAATGGCGAACGTCACGATAGCAAAATACGATTTCGATCACGAGGCATTTACGGACATATCGGAAGATGCTAAGGACTTCATCCGGTGTCTGCTTATAAAAGATAAAGAGTACGTATGCAAATCTGTATCTTTATATTCCTTGAGAAAACTTCGGACTCTCCGAATTCTGCTGTTTGTTATTACAATTTAGCAAGTTTATCGAGAGCTTTTCTCTCTCTCTCTCTCTCTGTCTCTCTTCGTTGTCCTCTCGAGCGATCCATAGTTCACTCGAACGAGAGAGCTTGAAAATAAAAAAAAAAGAACCCAGTGTTAATTTTTACAATGTACTCTTACCCATCGTTTATCGAGAAGCAATAAATCATTTGCTCAAAGGACTTTCATCGATTCGAGAGAGAACCATTCGATAAATCGCCCATTGCTTTCTCCACGTTATAACGAACAGTCTCTTCGTCTCTACTGAAGCAAAATCTTATCTCAAAGAAGAAGAATGCATCCAAGTAGGAATGAAAAAAGTAGAAAGAGAAAGAAAGAGAGAGAGAGAGAGAAAAAAGTTAAGAAAAATTCAAGCCCACTTACGAAGAGCCTGTTGAATCTTTCAGAAAACGAGCAACCGCGACACAGTGTCGCGAACATCGTTGGTTGGCCAGAAGAAGTAACCCTAGTATCGAGCAGAAACCGGAAACAGGCACGATATCGAAAGCACAGACCTCTGGCATCGCGTTAGCGAGTTCTCAGGTTGCCGTGAACGGTACCGAGGAATTGGATGTCACCAAGGACAACTTGAGACTGTTCGTGGAACGTTGGAGAGAGCATCCGGATAGTCCGTACATGATTGACATACCTCAAACTTTAGGAAAGTTAAATACACAGTATGATCACGAGGAAACAGTTTCCTTGCGTGCTCAGAGTCCATCACCGAGAGAAAGTCTCTGTAGTTCACCGTCCGAAACAATGAGTAGTTCGCCTCGAGAAAATCGTGGGTTCTTCTTGAACGTACCTAGCATGGGTCTTGCTTATGAGAGAAGAGCTTCCGAGGGTACTGCAGCTGAAAAGGCTCGTGATCCAGCTAGTCAAATTGTCTTGGCTGAAGAAATCATCAGATTGTCTGAACATTTACGTTCCATCGCGACTATGGGTAGTTTAGACCCTAATAACGACGAGAGCAATGTTGTTGGTGATGGTAAAAATCTTAGTATATTGAACAGCACGAAGATCATAGATCAAGATAAGTCTAGGGATAAAGCAAAATTAGTACGACCAGTTCCACAGATCAAGAATAATAACAAATCGTTAACGTTGGAAAGTAATGACAGTAATGAAATCACTGAAAAATTGTCTAGCATCACCAGACAAAGGAAACTTAACGGGACAACGTTTCACAGTAATCGTAGCTTTGACAGATACAATGAAACAAATTCTACGAACGTTTTCTCTTCGTTCAGGAGAAGAAAAAGTGAAGATAAGGTCTCGATGAAGAACGAAGAACGTACCATGACCGAAGATAATTCACAGACAACGAATTTAACGAGAGTATCCGAAAATACGAAAGTTATTAGCAATGAGAGCAATGACATGGACCTGACACCACCTTGGAGACGTACAAGAGTAAAACATTCCTTCGGTGAGACGAGCAGAGACGTCCCACGGATTTCTAATTTACGTGACTTGCATAAGAGCTTGAATCTCGACGAACCGGCTGACACCAAAGACCTCTTGATACATTTGTTAGGTGAATGGGAGGAAGTCGGTAACCGGACGTCCACTATAGGCAGAAAATCCGTCAGCATCGATTGGTGCGGCGAAGAATCGGTCGCAAGGAAGACTTTGAACTCCCTGGCGGAATATTTTCAATCGAAGCAACAAAAGCCTTCGGCCAATAGCGTTGCTGCTAGCTCCTCGCCGCCTATCTATCGTTGAAAAAAGGTTTTTTTTTTTCTTTTTATTTATTTTTTTTCTTTTTGTCTTCTCAGGATGGTTCGACGATTGGATGAAAGCCTGTCGATGGATGTATTGTATTAATTATTGATTACGATGGCCGTGCTTTAAGCGATTCGATGCCTACAAAACGATATTTTTTTTTTCTTTATCATGTAATATACATATAAATATTATATATCAATGCTGAAAATGTATTTGTAAACGGCGACAGACATTGTAATAGGATTAGGACCATCAATTTTTTAAGTTACTGTTAATAATGTTTCTTCTTCTTTTGTAAATGAGACTAATAACATTGAATTCTTGCATAAAAGACATTTCACTTGCTGTTCACGCGATTATAATTATTATATAAACGGGCACGATAGAAATCTAGTCATTGTATCTACGAGATATAGGGATGCGATAGGTTTTGTGTTCCGTTCAGATGACTGATGAGAAAGAACGATAGCTGCGATCTATCGATCTATTGTATGATGATGTATGATTGATCTGATGATGTATGATCTTATAAATGTTGAGACGTTGGAAGGAGAATGTCCAAGCTGATGACGCAAAGATTTGTATACATATTCCCGTTCGATTATCTTTATTTATAATAATATTGAATATAAAGAAGCTAAGTTACGGTGAAGAAAAACGTTTATGATAAATTTTATCTACTTACTGTCACGACCTTTTCATTGAAAATGAATATATATTTTAACCCTAGAACACTATTGTATTAAATGCTTGTAACTGATCATTATTTTGACAAAATTATTTTAACAAGCAATTTTTTCAAAAGTTTTTCTTTTTTTTTCTTTAAATAGCTAAATACTTACTCTTAAATTGGAGTCCCAAAGGTGCCTCAGTCAATTTGATGAATATTAGTGTACTAGGGTTAATGAAATAAAATTCTAAATGACTAGCCTAAATTAATGCATTTCTTTCGCAGAGGGAGACCAACTGCTGGTGTACTTTTAGAACATCGCTGGCTCGAGGTGGCACTGGAGAATCCGATCTGCAAGAAAAGATTAAAGCGATATGTTATTAAAAAACGATGGATCAAGGCCGTCAACACGATATTAGCGTTAAAACGAATGGGTGCGCATCTGGACTTGGACCTGGTCTAACGATGTACACATATAAATTTAAAAAAAGAGACCGCGAAAAACCGAGTAAGATGAAATACATATTCCACAAATTTTATCTTCGTTTATTTATGTAAAAAAAAGGTGAAAATTGTTGAGAAAAAAAAGGAATCTATGAGTGTAGCGTGTTCGCTTTACGTAGCTAAGAATTAGTATTCCATTTTTAGTACTTAGCAAATTATTATTGTTATACATATTTTAGGGAAGTAGGATTATCTTTTTTTTTTTAGAGAAACAAGCCGTAAGGAAATCATTTTCGTGAAGGAATTTATCACACGAATGCTTCTAATAATTTATATCGTTGTTATTACGGCGATACTGGCACGGATAAATGATCCTGGACTTTTTTGTAAAATACATGTATGTACGTGGGAGATTTATGAGTTTCAACGGGCGATTAGATGCTGCATTATGTAAATCTATACATGTAACGCACCTGTTGTGCCTTTAAATAAACTCTTTCAATTTTGTCGTGCGAAGATTAACATTTTATAAGGTTCTAACGCTATCGTACGAAGATATCGAATGTTGCGTTGTGAAATTTATAAGAATAGAGTTGTTTCTATCTGCTTCTCGATCCTTTCTATTTTTACTTTATAAATATAGGCCGTTTTATCGTGTCAAAAAATGTAACGCGTCGAACGCGTTTCCGCCGCGTCCTCGTAGCGACTACGAGAGACAAATGTCAAGATCGCATTTTAAAATGTTGAACGACTTGGAAAGATATATGAAGCTTTTATAATAAAATAGATTGTGTTCAAAATGTTCTGACAAGCGTAAGATTGTTTTCACGAATCGAAAATATGCGAGCTTGGAAATTTTTAAAAATTGATCCTATAAGAATTTGTCGATATTCCGCACAGAGTTTTGAGTCAATCTACATAGATGGCAGGAGCGTGCACTTGTCTGTCTCGCTTGAAGCTAAAGAGGTGTTTACGGTGTTGTTTGACAACGATTTGTGATGGTGAGCGAATTATTTGTGATTCTATGTGACATCTTTTAGAATATCGTTTTACCAGTTATATAAATGTTTTTTTTAAGGCATATGTCAATGAAATATTTTGCTTTTTACATTTTTTATAAGAATACATGTATGTGAGGTTAGGGTATATAAGTTCTAATGTTTACATTATTTTTAACAGGAGCAATCTCTACAAAATTGGTCTCCTTATGCAATAGAATATGATCCTTTAAAAGCTGGTAGTATAGATGGTACAGACACAGAGCCTCACGATAAAGCTATCAGTCGTGCTATACAAGCACATTACGAACCACCTCACGGATTGAAATCTAAGCCTGAAAGGACTTTATTCGTTGCTAGATTTGGTCCAAAGGTAACGAAGCACGACTTAAAAGAGGTATATATCTGTGTCTAATACTTATTAATAAATTGATTATCAAGTAGCTAAATCATTGTGTCTTTTTTATAATATAGTACTTTTCTAGACACGGAGAAGTTTTATCTGCAAAAGTTATATTAGACATAGTCACGGGTCTCTCTCAAGGTTATGGTTTCGTAGAAATGAGGAGCGTAGAAGAAGCAAAGAGAGCCATGAGACGTAGCACGGACACTACTCTGAAAGGAAATCAAATTTTCATAGACTTTGAATGTAGTCGCGCTATGAAGGGTTGGAAACCTAGAAGATTAGGTAAATTTTTTAAATCAATATGATACTATTCATACAAAGTACAAATATTAACATAACATCTATATTCTAGGTGGTGGTTTTGGTGGAAAGAAAGAATCCGGTCAGCTTCGATTTGGTGGCAGAAACAGACCCTTTAAGAAACCAATCGTGCCAAATATTATAAAACCATCCACTTAACTGCCCGCAACACCAGAAGCAACATTTTTTGGCAACTTATATCAAGTACAAGAATAGCTTATTCGCATCTATAAATATGTTAAATTATCTACCTCTCGTTAAATAATACAAAATTACAGGAAACAAAGGAATTGGCTGATCAATTAACGATGTTGCTACTCCAAGAAAACGAAAATCTATGAAACGCGCGAAGAAACGACCGTGCTTATTTCCCGGCGTTGTCTGAGCCTTGCTTTATGCTCTCGAGGAACTTTATACCCAGATATCGGTGCGCCCTCTCTCGTCCACAAGACCCACCATATAAGGAGGCGCCTCGTGGACTTGAACGTCCACCACCGTACCTTCAAAGATTTAGCCTCCAGGTTCTTGCGTCCGTCTTTGATAAGGTAGTCTCCCTCCATCGACGTGTGTAACATCCTCTCCACGTCCCGTACCCTTCGACAAGGTCTTCAAGGAGTATCAACCTACATTTCGTTCATCGCAGCTCCTATTTCGTCGGTCGCCACATCTGTCGCCTCAGTTTACACAACAAAACATTTTAACTGGCTATGCTTTTTTTTTTTTATATCACAACGTAATCATTCAGAGAGCTATCAGTGTAAAACGAAGGAGGCTCTAGCATTCTCATAGATCAAATAACAAAATATCTCATATGCGTCATATATTTCAGATAAAGATCTAACAATCGACTCGAGCTTTTGTGACTCGTCATTACCATTATGTAACACCAAATATACAATAATAAACTACGAAAGATCTAAAATCGTAATGGAAAACTTCGCAATCCTTCCACAAGATGAATCCATTCAATTTGTACAGCATCCTAATGAAGTTAACGAGTAAAGGGAAAGTTTTGAGAAAGGTGTAAGCGATCGCACGTTAGGTAGGTACGTTTCCAGATGGGCTTCTTAGCTTCACCGAGTCTTGAAATTGGTGTGGTAGCAATTTCGAAGCTCGCGGGGGCGAGGTGTGTGTAGCAGCAACGGCAGCAGGCCGACTCGTTCGATGGAAAAGAAAAGATCGTACATTGACGAAAATAGTATCGTCGGCCAGGATCGTATCACGCTTCGAGCCCCACGTAGGACGTAGATCTCCTTTCTATTAATAGTAACGAACGAGAGAGAAGGATCGGTGTAGAGCCGAGAGGTAGCAGCCGCTTCGCACGAGGCAAGAGAGTCTTGCTACGATCACGATCGAACCGTCTTGAGTTCAGAGCCGCTCGAGCTGTCGCGGACTCGACATTCCACCGGCATTAGAGCTCTTCTCGTGCGTGTCGTTGTAAAAGCATCTCTCATTCGGCTGGGGCCCCGAAGGCAACCCTTTCTCGTGCACGTACACACACCCACCCACCCACACAACTCCACATACATTATCACACATTGACATCACTCGAGTGTAAGTTTCTAATTAAGATAATCCATTTCTTATTCTCTCGTTTTTTTGGTGTCTCTTTAGTTCTAGTTTTATAACTAACTCTCTCTCTCTCTCTCTCTCTATCTCTCATTCTCTCTTTCTCTATCTCTAACTTTATCTCCTTCTATTCACTCGAAGGGGTTTTATAAAATTCAATTATTCGTTGGATAATTAATTAGTGTCTGATCTTCGTCACCGTCATCGGGATATTGGAGGACCATCGTGCTCTTGGAATCAGTGCAAAATTCGTGACGAAAAGAGACTAGTATCCTCGTCCTACGTGTAAAAGTAGAAAAAAAAAAAAGGGAAAAAATGGAAAGAGTATCTATCTTTATTGCGAAAGACATATCGTCTTCGCTCGAAATGGTGCGAGGATTTATTTAGCTCGTGAACAGTGCCGTGTTACCGATCGAGAAATCTCCTGCAAGAGTGGTGCCTGACTACGTACCGACCTTTACTACTTAAAGAGCTCGAGGAACTATCGATCGGACTTTTTTGGATCTCGTGTGCTCTTGACAGTTATATTTTCGAAAATTTCACGTGAAAATAAGTGTTTTATTCGATTAAAATCATTCTTTTTTTCTTGACTCTTTCTCTGTTTTTATTTTAATTCTTCGAGATGTGACGTTTAAACGACGCTAGTGAATGATATCAGAATTTTTCTACGGATATTATTCGATGTAATGATATAAAGGTTAAAGAATAATGTTTTTACGTATACATTAAATTCGTACGATTTTCGAGTGTTATTTCGATGATTTTTGGAGTAAACGTTAGAGGTAAAGAATTAATGGAGGATATAGGGGAAGGTAGAAACGACCTCCATATTGGATTAGAGAGGAAGAAACAGTGTTAGGAAAGAGAGAGAGAGAGGAACTTTTCTAAAATTAGAGCCACGAGGAAGAGAAGGGACCGGCTCCTTATAGAGCTTGCGATGCCGAGCTTGCGGCCAGGGTTAGCAAACTGGCAGTACGTCTCTCTCTTTCTCACTCTCTTTCCCACTATCTTTCTCTCTCTTTCCCTCTCCCTTCTTACAGAATATCAGATTACCTTTGGGTCGGTGCATCGTTGGCTCCCTTTTTGAATTTTTCTACTTCATTCCACGATTCTTTAAATCTGATATTCCCATTTTCATATTGATTTTATCATTAGTATTGGAGACAGAGAGAGGTATATATATATAAATAGTGACAGTGTTGGCTTACTTCATTCACGAATATAATTTTTTTTTTTTTTATTTTGTGAATGACGAATTTTTTTTTTTATAAAAAGTGAAGCAAACTTGTTACACAAATATAAGAGACCGTGGATTTATTTTTAACATTTTTATAGTAAATTTAAATATGAGAATTTCATGAACGAGCGTGTAATCCTTCCTACGTTTACGTGTTGCAGCTCCTTAACCAACCGCAAACATGTCTGACGATGAGGAACAATACTCGTAAGTATATTAAAAACGAAAGAAAGAAGAACATTGCGAGCGTATTTTTGTAATTTTCATTTTTTTTTTTTTTTTTCAACGACGAACGATGCATATCGTCGTTACTGTTATCGAGATTCTTTTTTTGGACGTCGGCTTGAGGTTATCCCGACTAAAATAGACTCGATCTGCATCGTTCTGGCGACGTCCGAGTTTTCGTCACTTTTGGTAGAATTCTATTAGAGCGGATAAATTTTTTAACGCGAACGTCTGATAATTTGAAGCGACTAAAATTGTCCATCGCGCGGCCTTCAATTTTAATAACGTTTTTATCTAACTTTAGCATACGATATTATATCGAGAATCACATTTATTTAATTTTAAAATCTACCAAAAGTCGACTGAAACTATGAAGTAAATATGTCGGTGATTACGAAATTAGTCCAAGTCAAAAATATGCAATTTCTGATTAGGACTACTCTCATAATCATCAGCACATATGCATAGATACGTAACCCAATACAATAGCCCCATTTTTAATCGCTAGGTCGCGAGTGAAAAAAAAACAAACAAACAAAAGGCCACTTTAGCAAGGATATCATTGGTGAATCTTTGAGTGCAGATTTTGCAGGGTCGCGTCAGCGAAATCTCTTTGTATTAGCCATTTCTCGATGGGGGCTCGACGAGACCCCGAGATTAGGGAGCTTTACGAGCTTTACGAGCTATCTCGAGGATAATCCGAGTCCAATCGTTGTCGCACATACACGCGATATGAACTATAAAAGCTCGATGTGAAAACGTATCGTTCTCCACGTAAGATGAAACTCTACACTCGTTTCTTGTCTCTCCCTTTGTCACCCGTGTCTACGTGTCTTTGAAATCATTGTCTCGTCGATTTTTATCGTCCTTTGGCCCTTCTTTTGTTCGCCCCCCCCCTTTTTTTCTTGTCAAGGAGAGAGAAACAGCCCCAATTTGTATGTTCGAGTGTCCCGCGTGTCGTTATTTTATAGTGGTTGAATTTCTGAAAGAGTCATGTTCCTTTAAAAAAAATAATCGAATGAATTTTGTCGTTGCTTAAGAGAAGAAAAACATTTTTTCGTGAATAAATAATATATGTATACGTTTTTGCAAATTTTATCGTTATTCTTAACAATATTATATAATTTAGTCAAACCAATGGAATTTTTAAAGTAGAAAACAGCTATTTTTGCAAAATTTATCGTTATTTTTAACAATGTTATATCGTTTTGTCGAACCAATAGAATTTTTTAAATTTAAAACATGACTATTTTCGCAAACTGAACCACTGCGTTTTTTTTTAGTTTATCTTACCCACGCATGCTATTTGCATGTAAAGAATATCGCGTTAAGAAAAAACAAAAGAAATTCTAAATCGAATTCGTTCGAGTTGCAACCCCCTTTTAGCGAGTGTTTTAGCGATGAAATTTCTTCAGCCATCCGAGAAAGCCATTTTCCAACGTAACCCGCGTGTTATCGTTCGAAACGAATCGAGATAAAAGCTCGAAGAAGCTTTAAAAGGAATCGTGCTGTACAAATAGCGAGCCCCTGCCCCTTGTTGCCCTTTTTGTTGAAACGTCAGCCACGCCCCCGCCCCCCCCCCCCTCGTATGATAGCAAGAAACCAACGACTAACAAGAGCTCTTCTCCTTTTTTCTGTTTTACAGCAGCGAGGAGGAGGTCGAGGAAGTGTAAGTGTCCTTCGCTTTTTGTCTCTTTCTTTTAAAAATTTCTTTTCGTTCATACATCCATAGAAAAATACACTGTCTAACACGCACGCTTTTCCGTTTTCTCTTTTACAGGAAGTAAGTTCCAGCTATGGGTTCAACTAATTTACGGCACACTGATGCGGTGCCTTCACTACCGTGAAAAAAACAAAAATCTCCATCTATTTCAAAGAATGATATATAAAGGAGAAAAAAAATAATCTGAGAAACGCCCGTGGGTGTAAACGGTTTTAGACATTTTTCAAATTTTTTACCGAGAGCCAATTTCTCGAAAATCTCGGTCGTTTTTTATTTGTTGTATTTATATGCTCGATAAAAAAAGAAATTCGAGAAGCAGTCACGGGCGTGGACCGTTTAAATGAATTTTTAAAAATTTTTTTTTTTACTTGCTCATTCGTGAACAGATCGGTTTCGAGTTTCGCGTTTAACGGTTTCAAGAATTCTCGCTCGAGTAATTTTTTGCAAATTATATAAATCACCTTGTCCTCGTCGTATTGGATGAATTCGTGTTATTCAATTTTTTTTTTTTTTAACGATGGTATCACGAAACGTTGGATACATCGGCACGCGATAATTTGCAGCTCCACCAGTTCGCTCTTTTACACTCGAGAAATGTTAACGTCGTTAAAATTAGAACAGTCGTGTTTTCTTTAGCAAAAATAGGACGGCGAAATGTTTCTCACTCTCTCTTTTTTCTACCCGTCTCTCATCGTACACGCTCCATTCGGCTAGCTTTCTCCATTTACACGCTAGAATGTTTGATATAAATGGTGGTCAATATTTTACGATTTTATTTATTTATTTTTTTTTTGTATCATACATATGCCGGAATAATAACGGTAACTGGGACAAAAAAAAAAAGGGTTGAAACTTTTCATCGCGTAGCAGGAAGTTCACTAAATTAAAAAATTTAAAATTTAAATTAAAACCAGCCATGTATCTAGGACAGTCGTGGAGTTGGAATTACAAAATTCAAAAATTCTTTCGAATCATCCACAATTTCCTCTTCCTTTTTACACGCTCGCAGTAGGTGAAGATAACATTGGCCAATAAAAACGCGAACGCTCTACAGGTAATCTCACTTGAAGACTGATTTAGAGAGATTTATTAGAACGCATTTGAAACGTATATTATCATACCACCTACGTTTATTAAGCGGAATAGTTGGACGCATCGTTACCGGTCGTAGATCGGCCATTATTTGATTAAGTTAGGCACCTAATGAGTCATCGTCTAGGTAACAGCTGAAATTAACGTCGCGTTAGTGGAACTATTTAATTTCAATTTACTCGCAACCCGTGCCGTCCTGAATTCGTACGAACGAGGAAAACTGAATGAATAACGACGACGAGGACGTATAAATTTCTTTTTCTCTCTCTCGAACGATAACGAGATTTTCACGAACGTACGATTCTAACCTAAAAGCTAAGATGAGAGCGATCATTCTTGAAATGGCGTTTAAAATTAGAGCAGACGTGCTCCCATCACGAAAATAGGGCGTCCGGATGGCGCGTCGCTGGCTACGTATGTATATTCATTTAAAGACGGATTTAGGTATCGCCGATTATTGTTTATTAAATCTTCATTCGGAGATCCAATCCTCCATTAATCCAAAATGGCGGACGCGTAGTCCGCTCGCCCTAGTCGTGGAGGATCTTAAAAAAAGAAATAAAAGAAAAGTATACGAAACACTTGGTGGAGAACAGGAAAATAGAAAAATCGAAACTTCTCTATTTTCCTGTGATTAGAGATATATTAGATAAGACAGCTACGGTGTTTTCAAGAGAACCAAACACCGCCATTTTCCTTGACATTCTGATCGATTTACTTATCTTCGTCTTTTTTTTTTTCTCTCTACCTCTTTCTGTCTGTCTCTCTCTCTCTCTCTCTTTCTGTTTCTCTCTTTCTCACTCTTTATCTGTCTCTATCCGCCCGTCTCTCCACATACAACCAACACACAAAACCAACCACCAATAAAACCAACCACCATCACCACCAACCACCACCATCATCGTCGACCGATCGACCCACGCGGCGCGATTCGAAAAATTGAAAAATCAAAGGCAGCCGGAGAAGAAGATCGAGTAAGTTCCAACAGTCAAGTTGTAATAAGTGCCGTTTCTTTGGGCAGCTATTGGCTATTATGTTCATACACGTTGTCGTTTTTTTGTCTAACTATTGTATTTGTCTCTTGTCGGATTCGCAGTCTCTCTCTTTCTCTTTCTATCTCTATCTGTCTATCTATCTGTCTCTTTCTATCTTTCTCTTTCTATTTCTATCTATCACTGTACGTCCGCTCAATATCTGTCTCACGCTCTATATAATATTTTTTCACATGTTATCATCGCTGCCGCTACCGCCGCTGCAATAATTTCTGTTTTTTTTTCTTTCTTGTTTCATTCTTTATCCGTTTCTCTATCTCTCTTTTATTTCTTTAATTTCTTCATTACTCATGTCTTCTTCTTATTATTATTATTATTCTTCAGACGAAACCTTTCCTTTTTTTTTTCATCCACATATACTTTCAACGATGTCCATACGATTACATCGCGACACTATCGATTTTTTTTCCATCTCTTCATATGAAGCAACGAAGATGATTCTTTTCTTCTTCTGGTTTTTTTTTTAAACCCTTCTTCCTTTTTTATTTCTCAAAAAACATAAGAAAATATGGAAGACCGTAGAAAAATTTTGATCGCAATTTCACGAGTACATCCTCGCAGGTAATATTTTTGTTGTTGCAGTTGTTGTTATTATTGTTATTAAAAAGAGGACGTTTTTTTGACGCACGTTCGTAAATTTTTGTACTTTGATGATAGTGGACTCGAGCTTCTCTTCACGTTTCTTCTTACTTTCTCCATCACTTTTTCTATACCTTTTAATCTATTTCACTTTTTTTCACAGATTGTACCACACTTTTTCTATATACATTTTCCTCACCGAGTAGCTATCAGTTAATTACCTTCTTACAACATCCACCTAATTACTTGCGCGAACGAGGGAAGAAAAGCGTTCTACGTAAATCACTAATTTGTAGTCCGCACATACACCCACACATGTACATTCTACTTTTTTCAACACCACCCACCCAACCCTAGCCCTCGTCTCTTGCTACTATCTTCTGGAAATAATTATCATCTGTTGGTCCGTCCGTTGTCTCTTCAAGCGCCATTTTGTCTTTTTTTTGAAGCTATGTCGCTGCTGTGTCGATGGTTTACACGAGATCAATTTACACGTCCTTCGCATAGTCCTTTCCCTGACATAAATACACACACACGTTTCAGCATCCGACACAACAAATGAAAACGACAAGGAAAAAGAAAAAAAAAAGTGAATCAAAGATGGGAGCTCTTTTTTTCTCTCTTTTTTTTTTATTTTTTGAGTTTTTATTCGAGAAAAGAGTTACGAAATTACCGAAACATTTGTTACTCGAATTCATTATCCAACAGCAACAAAAAGCCACGCCCACACTCCACCATACCCAAGAAACCCATCTCAACATTGTCGTTCTCGTGTCTTTGTTTCTTTATTGTACGTGCGCAACATTTATGTCGCATATATTTATATATAATTATCGTCTGTCTCTCGCATTATTGACGAGCCGTCGAAAGCATTTCGCGAAATGCTATAAACAGGTGTGACAATAGCAAGATGGACGAACGGACGATGGCGGCCGGCCAACACAGCGCCAACGGGCGTTTACGTAACGATTTGATAAACGATAGTGTGTCTTTTACTACATTGCTCTTTTTGGAGACACAGGAATATATATTTATAGCCGGGTACGAATGGATGAAAAAAAAAAAAAAAAAAAAAAAAACAAATATTACAAAAGCAACCTGAGAAAATTGGTATTATCGAATATGGCCGTGCTGTTCGTTCGTTCAAAATCGTTAAACGTCTCGAAAAAATTGAAGCAGTCGAAAAAAAAGAAAGGAAAAAATATTCGAAGAATCCTTTTATCGAAGGTAGAGAAAAAATCTCTGAATTCGCCTTAATAAGCAATCGCCTGAATTTTTTCCACGTGGCTTTTGCGCAAAAGATTCGCAATACGCGCGAACTATCTTTCTGTCTTTCTCTTTCTCTCTCTCTCTCTCTCTCTCTCTCTCTCTTTCTTTCTATCTCACTCTGTCGATCTGATTATTGTCTCATATTAATCAACCTGTACTTTCTCTTTTTTATAGGGGTAGGGCGTCCCAAAAGTAAGTTGAAAAATCGCTCGAGGTGTTTTACACGTCAATAATACTTCCTCCTTCTTTTCTGTCCACTCTGACATAAAAAAAATGAAGTGCCCAAGTGAAAGAAAATAAAATGGAGAGAGGAAAAAAAAAAGACTTTTTTTTTGTCTTCTCTCGATCGCGGCAGGATCGATATTGACCTAGATCGTGGTTAGCGTGATTCAATTTGAATTGTTCGTCCGTGAGACGCGAAATTTTGTCGATGACATTGTTTACTAAAAAGCTCGCTACGCGTTTTGGCTGGCAACGGTTACCGAGCAATTGCATAACAAGCATATGCAACTAATTTAACTTGCCGCGTCGGCTGGACACTTGCCAAGCGTTTCATAGTTATGTGTACTACTCTATAACGTAATACGGGTTTATTCTTGCACTTTGAACGGCCGTTGATGTTTCGTAGAAAAGTCAAGACGACGAGAAACCTTAGACAACGATTTCGATCCTGCCGAGAGAGAATTTTCTTCTTCACTCGTTATCAGTGTTCGAAGCAAGAACAACCCTGCCCCCACCCCTCCACACCCCAACCCTAAGCTCGCGTATCTTTATTTGTCTTTATCTTATACCCCTCACCAGCACCATTACCTATCGTGTTCTTTTCGTGTTCTTTTTATTTTTCTTGTCTATTTTTTCTCCACCTATCTTTTTACCTATTTATCTATGATTAATCGTAATGTATTAACGAGTGACGAATTCTTGTATATAATTCACTGTGCCCATGTATATTATACGTACAAGAGTATTGTACATATATCTATATATATTTTATAAGTCGTGTATACGTTTAACACGTATGTCCACGTTGCTCCAATCGTCCTGTTGTTGCTCGTTGTTCTTTTTTTCTAATTTTAAACCAGCTGTGCTTCTGTTCAAGGAGTCTTCAAACTTGTCCACGTTTCTTTCTATTAATCTACAGCAATAATTACGAGTCTCGTACTCTTTTCTATCTCCACTCACCTCTCTTTTTATTCTGTGTCTCATACGCGTGTCTCGCAAACAGGAATAAAAGTCAACGATTTTTCGGAAAGTGTCGTAAACTCGAGACAAATTATTCTTGGATCGGGTATTACGCGATATTTCTAAAGAACGCGCGTTCTCGTCGCGAATAAATGTCAAGAAAGTTCGCTGACATCTCACAAGATAATAGCTGCGGTAATTTCGAGTCTCGCGCGATTCGTCGTCGTTGGTCTCTTGGAACTTGGCCAAGATCTCTCGTGAGATCTTCTCGTATCTCATCGGGAATAAACGTGCGATGATGATGACGATGATAATGATGATTCATAAAGTACGGAATCGTCGAAAAATTTATCGTCCTTGCTCGACGCCCCTTCATGTGTTTTTTTTTTAGATAAATATATATGTCTTTCTATTTTTATCTTTTAACTCTTTTTCACTTTTCTGTCACAACTCTCCTCGGACTTTTTCATCCCGAGACCATCTTCGCGTCATTAAAAGAACAACGTTTCGTTCTCGTCTCGATTTTTCAAACATGCATCTTGAATTTAATTTTTTTTATGTCCCGTATGATCGATTCTCTCGAAATCAAAGTTTCCAACTAAAATAGTACAAAATTATAAATAAAATTTAACTAACGATATAAAAAAATTTTTTCAATCAATTTAAAGAAATTCTTTAATCAACACAATTTTCTCTGAATTTCCTCTTTCATAAATTCTTCGAGGGTCAATTTATCTTCGATTTGAGACAAACCTGAGAGATCGATCGTACTCCAGAAAAAAAAAACAAATAATTTTTCTATCGCTTTCTTAAAAAAAAAACAAACAGCTATCGAGGATCAAGCTCTGCAAAGAAAACGACGCGAGCTCCTCGCAAGAAGGAATCAAAATGAGAAACGATTCCTCGCGAATTCACGTGCTTGCACGTATCTCGCCTTCTATCTGTCTCTCTCTATCTATCTGTCTATCTATCTATCTATCTATCTTTTTCTCACTCTGTCTCACCTTTTTTGTTCTTTTTTTTTTCTCTGTCTTCTGTCCGTCTGTTTCTTTTCTTGTCTGTCTGTCTATTTGTCTGTCTGTCTGTCCGTCCGCCTGTATGTGTGTTACGTGTGTGAAGACATACGCGCGCGCGCGCGTAATGTAACAGTACCGAAAAAAAAAAAGAAAAAAAACTCGCGTCAATACGCGAGAATGGATGATGAGAGGGGAAGAACCTCGAAAAAATGGCGTACGGAGTATACGAAGGATCTAATCCTCATATTTTACCATCGAACGCAATCGTCGAGGACTAAAGAGTCTTACTTTTGTTTTCGCTCCGGCTTCATCCAGGGACTCCGGGGAGAATATCGAGTTTATGAAGGTAAGACTTTTTTTTTTCTATCATAGCATTCTCTTGTTTGCACGTGTATCAATAGTTTTACACATTATCTCTAATTACTTTGCGATAATAAAGTTATTAGATATTGTTTATAACATGGTTGCAATGTAATCCATCATTATCATTGATCTCTAATCAATTTTTGAAGTAGGCATCAAAAGTTGAGGACGTTATCTCTAATCACTTAACTGCAAGCAAATTAGTAAATTTTGATACCGTGGATTAGTGTAATGGATCATTATTTGTGATTAGCGATCAATTTTCGAAATTAGTGCCAACAATTTGCAATATTATCTCCAATCACTTTACCATAATCAAATTATTAGATTTTGATACAATGGTTCATCGATCTTTATTAGTTATCTTTGATCAATTTTTGGAGCCTCAGGTGCACTCCAAATATTTGAAACACGCTTTAATCGGATATTTAAGAAAAGTGTTTCTTTTTCTACATTTTAGAGGCAAGAACAGAAGAGAAGCGACCTCGATGAACAGCTTAAGGAATACATCGCGGAATGGAGAAAGCAAAGAGCCAAGGAAGAAGAGGAGCTCAAACGGTTGAAGGTTCGTCATTACCCTCTAACGATCCTTTTTCTCTATCTCTCTCTCTTTCTTTCTCGTTATAGCAACGATCGCTTCAATTCCCTTATCCTCTTTCGTTCTTTCCTACAGGAGAAACAAGCGAAGCGCAAGATCACTCGTGCGGATGAAGAAAAGAGATTGGCCCAGAAGAAGAAGGAAGAGGAGGAACGCCGTCAACGTGAAATCGGTACCTTTTTTTTTGTAACATTAGAGTGATTGATGGAGTAGCTAGGAAAAGAATTGGATTTAGATGAAGTTATACAGGTAACCCGAGTATAAAAAGAAAAAAGTTACTGCTTCGTACGTGGGATACCTGTATTCCAACAGTTTTAATCACATCTTTTTGCAATAAAAATTTCCAGAGGAGAAGAAACAGCGTGACATTGAAGAAAAGAGACGGCGTCTCGAGGAATCCGAAAAGAAGCGTCAAGCGATGATGCAAGCGATGAAGGACCAAGCCAACAAGAAAGGACCTAACTTTACCATTACCAAGAAAGACCTCGCGGTAAGTTCTTGAGACACAATTATTGCTCTCTCGACGCGACATCTTCTCTGTAACTATTTTTTTATCTTTATTTTCGACGATTTCTGTTTCTTGGGATACAGGGCAACCTCTCATCGGCGCAATTAGAGCGCAACAAGACGAAGGAACAGCTCGAAGAGGAGAAAAAGATATCGTTGAGCATCCGTATAAAGCCTTTGGAAGTTGACGGTCTGTCGATCGACAAACTTCGATATAAGGCGACCGAACTTTGGGAGACGATCGTTAAGCTCGAAACCGAGAAGTATGACCTCGAGGAGAGACAAAAACGTCAGGATTACGATGTGAGTTAGTGAGAAATAAATTATTATATTTAAATAAACTAAACGAGAATTCAACTTTGAATATTAACTTCCTTTCTTTTTTTAGCTTAAAGAGTTGAAGGAACGTCAGAAGCAACAGTTGAGGCACAAGGCTTTGAAGAAGGGTCTTGATCCCGAAGCCCTCACCGGCAAGTATCCTGTAAGTATACAAATATATTTTCTAATCGATAAGAACATTTTTAAGTTAATACAGACGAATGATAGAATAATAATGTTATTATTTTTGTAGCCCAAGATCCAAGTCGCCTCCAAATACGAACGTCGTGTCGATACCAGGTCCTACGATGACAAAAAGAAACTTTTCGAAGGTGTAAGTATGGCAATATATCAAATTAATTAGTCATCGATAGGTATAGTATATTAATCGATATAAAAATAACCCAAACGAACGAACCCAACTCGAGCAGCCATCTCGCGAAGCCCGATCCGTGATAAAAAATTATAAAAATTTAACAAAATTTGCAAAAAGTTGAGGATAGACAAAAGTACGGTATATTAGAAATCTCGATTGAATCGCAGGGCTATGACACGCTTTTAGCGGAGTACAACGAGAAACTATGGAAACAGAAAACAGAACAGTTCATGAAGCGCACCAAAAGTGAGTGACTAGATACGTGTTCTAAATGTACCACTCCCCTTTTTTGGTTTGACTTGTTGGTTGCAACCTCCCCTCGTCATTTTTTAAACCCCCCTTAAGATCGTTTTTATAATTGCACCCACACAAAGTTGACTAAACGATGAGGTATACCCGAGATTAATAAGTGTTGTTTTTTGTAAAACTAAAGAGCACGATAAAAAGCCGTGTTCATCCTTATCGTATCTTTAGCATGGAACTAAGGTTCTTACAGGTCTAAAAATCAAGCCAGGCCCCCGTGTCTCCTTAGTCCCAAATTTTTCGTCTAAAATGGTTCACACCAAGAAGTTAGAAAAAAAAGACGATACGATGGCAAATTGAATGTTGCAACGACACAACCAAGACAAAGTCGATGATTGAATGTCGTATCAATGTAATTACCGTACGATTTGAATTGGTCTATGGTAAATTGTTGTTAACTTTGACACCCGTCGATCACCCCAATCGTCACGGAGAAAGAGAACGATACGCCCCAGGGAAAGAAAAACGTTCAGGCGTGTCCTTGACGTGTGAAACTGTCTCCTTGCATGGCATTTTGTCCGTTAATGTTTCAGGGTCTGACCGAACAGCAGAAGGAGTCCATAGAAAAGCAATGGACCCAACAGAAGGAACAGTTCCTTGGTCGTCAGAAGAGTACGTATTTATGCGTTCGTCCTTGGTGTCTCGAGATAGGATGCGTTGGCTCTTAAAAGGGTGTGAATTATTCCACACCTTTTTAAGATTATTCTGTAGCCTATAGCGAGAGTTTACTTCTTGTTCAAGAGTATTCAAGAGGACTCGAAGGACGAATCTGCGACGATCATTTTTCTTCTTTACGATGACAAACTTTGAACGAACACGATTTTTTTTTTTTCTTTAGGAGCATAAATATAATTTTTTTTTAGTCTACAAAAAGTGTCATTGAAAGTTCGTCATCTAGAGGGTCGTCGATGAAACCTTAATTAATATTATGACAGATTAGATGTATTAACTAACGAGACTTCTTCTTTCTTCCTCGAAATAACTTCAAAAAATACAGCGAAGTTGCCAAAATGGTTCGGCGAGAGGCCTGGCAGGAAACCTGGAGATCCCGAGTCACCGGAGGGCGAAGAGGACGTGAAGGCTGCGGCTGACGATGATCTCGAGGAGCCACAATTTGATGAAGAAGAGGAAGAAGAGGAGGAGGAAGAGAAGGAGGAAGGCGAAGAGGAGGAGGAGGAGGAAGAGGAGGAGGAAGAGGAAGAGGAGGAAGAGGAAGAAGAGGAGGAAGAAGAAGAGGAAGAATAAAAAATGGCGTTCGGGCTCTACAACACAAATAACAATAACAACGACAGCGAGGATCTAATCTCGAATGAGGAAAAAAGAACACACGTGAAACAAGGGAAACGAAAACGAGGATGAAGCAATCACGATCGATCATTCTACATATACATACATTACGTACTACCACAAATGTTAGGCTTGATTGCTCGAAAAAGTTACCCCGACAGAGTGTGTCACCGAGATCACCGATTTGTTTAACCGTTTAACACATGAGATTTATTATTGAAAATTATAAAGGAGATCAAAAAGATACCGGCGTTCTTCCATGTCTCTTCTTTTTTTCGCGTTCCTCATTTGTTTTCTATGCACGTTCACGCACATATACATACACACACGTACTGATTTACATAGGTATTCGAGGACGAGTTCTCGATTTCTCAAACGCGTAACTCGATATACCGTTCGGTAACGCGATCTCCCTAGAGTTGAAGGAGGAATACAGGAAAATCGATGAAAACAGGTGACTAGGAGAACACGGTCCCTTATCCTCGAGTTTGTTCGAGCTCAACACAAAACGAGTAGCCACTCGCTAAGCTCCAAAAGCCTTCGTATATAGTTTGTTATGCCATGCCAGAACAGGCGCGCGCGCGCGCTTCCCCAGAAGTTTACCGTCTCTCTAAAGTAAATTTGCTGCCGGTTTGCGAACCTTCCGCACCAGATACCCTAACCCCTCCTCCCGTAACCGACATGACGTAACAAAGGCGCTAAGCCAGTTATTGTTTTCCTTACGATAAGTATCCCCCCACGTCTTATCGATCTTCTTTCTTACGCTTCCGGACAACGACGAGAGTCTCTGTACAAAGTATATATTATTATTATTACTATCATGAATTTAAGCATATATCTATATACATACGCATAATATACATATATATATATACATATATCTATATTATTACATGGATCGAGTGTTTGAACATTTATTTGAACCCATTTTGCGATGGCGAGACATTTTCATTTATATGCAGGTAAGTTTCTATATAATAATTTCCAAAATTATTCTAACGAATGTAAGAAAGATATACGAGTATCTAAAATACAGTGTGTCTAATAAGAAGTATATCATATATTCTGCTACTAAACAATGGCGGGAACTTTAAACCGACGATCAGATACACCAAACGAAAATGGAGCTCCAGGTACGTGAAACTAAGTTTATGGCACGCCGAGCAAGGTATTAAGTCGTAATCCGACAACGATTCGGTTCGTGCATGTTTGAGAATGAAAGAGGGAGGGAGAGTGAGGTCATACGTGAGCATCTCAATGGCGTAGGAAAAAAAAATCATAACGGTAGCACTTTTTTTCGTTCTCTCTTTTTCAGCGAACGAGCGCCCCCCTTTTCTAAACAGGCACACTTGACCCCGACCTTTTGCTCGAGTATTCCTCTATTACGAGTGTGCGATGTGTAGCTCGAAAATAACTAGTCCAGCTACCCCCCCCCCTTTCTCTCCTTTAACGATTCACTTTTTCTTTTTTTTTTTTTCCTTTCTTTACTACCCCCTCGATCGATCACACGAAAACCACTCGCATACGATTTGTATATCGCGAACGCATTATCCTCTCCCTGGGAATAATAAAATGGCGGATGGTCGTGATCATGGTCCGAGTAAACGAGTGTTGGGAAAGCAGTTCAATTTGACTTTCAAATGCTCGACCCATAGCACGAACTCGCATCTTTTACATTAATGCCAGTCGTTGGTCCCCTTTTAGGTTAACTCATTTAAATCGATCACGAGTACTGATAAAATAGAGATTGGAAAAATGCCTTGTTGCATTTCTAAACTGCGAATAGCATCCAAATGTATCTAACGGGATAAAAAGGGATGAAAATGGTCGGTCGTAGACAAAAATAGATATACCAACAACGTATCGTCGAACGAGACACGATTATGGTTATGTACGTGGAGTTTTCTCGTAAAGGAGAACTTATTGTACGAAAATTGCAAGGCTGGTGTACGATTCGGTCGATATTAATATTCTATTTGAGTTCTCTTCTGTACCTCTCCCTGTATTTTTTATCTCACTTTACCGGCAATACCGGTTACTTCCTGCGGCATCTCTTTCTCTCTCTTTCTCATTCATACATATGGGGAAAGAAGAGCGAGAGAGACAGACATACACGTACGCATGCGTAAGAGCGAGAAACAAAGCTGCTAGTCCCTGTCTCCAGTGGCAACTATACTCGCGTACGTACGAAAGACGTAAAAGTGTGACATATACGGAATTACATATATATATATACATGTAGATGGTAAGAACGAGACAAAGCTAGTCTCCATAGTCGTAACTATTTATAATAATGGCGACCGGTAGGACCCATGCCATCGCGTGTTTCTTTCTCTCTTTATTTCACACACGGTCCTTACACCTTTCTCTCTCACTCTCGAATCATAAGAGAACGGTTCAAGCTTAAAGGTTCGTTTTAATAGTGTCGCGAAGCGTTCTCGCCGGGCAAGCGGTATACGCCAGCGTCCGTCTCGTTCTAGCTGCTGCGAAGAGAAAAGTGTGCCAAAAATAGATCACGAAAATCACACCTTCCATCCTCGAAGAAGAGGAGGCACCACGGTCGCCGGCGACGATAAACAACAACACGACGAGCGCGTGTGTATGCGTTGTACGTCATCGGATAACGACGCGAGTGGCGCGCGCGCGCGCGGACGCGACCTGTTGCCGTTTTTTTTCTCAAGTTAACACGTCGATTAACGTTAGTTTTTTCATCTCTCGTGTGAGAAGGTTAATTATTTGAGATACCTGGTCGATGCTAAGTGTCAATGGGTGAGGTTATGCGTGGGATTGGTGCGAAGGTTCGGTGTCCTTTCAACGTAAGGATTGGTTGTCCGTCATGGCGGTGATCGTTGACGAAGACAGCCACGTTTGCGTAGACATGGCTACCGTGCTGGCTACGAAAGAACGAAAGAGAGGAAGAATGAGGAGCTGACTAAGACGAGGATTGGCTACGAGAAAGTCTTTACAATCGATGAGGTAAGTCCGATGATCGATTATCGTATGAGAGATGATCTTTCTTCGTTGGTGGAGTTAACGAGGTTTTCTTTTCTTTTCTTTTTTTTCTACTTTTATCGACGGCATGGCTGTCACTTACCATGCTTATAGCGCCGCGGCTGACGTGTGTTTGAGCGAAGAAGCGCGCGATATACAACGGTATGGTGATTTTCGTACGAATTTAACCGAACGCGTGCCGAGTGACGCACGAACGTTTACGGTGGAACACGAATGTATCTTCGTACGTATTCGACTACGCTCGTCACGCCCTCGCGGCATTTCGAGGTACTTCGGTACCATTCGTGATTCCTCGTATCTTTTCGCGAAGAACCGCGAAATTTCAGCCAGGCTAAATTTGTCCAGTCGCGTCTCCTACACAGAATGGGATGATAGCACGGTATTAGAAATTATCGAAGCGTTTCTTGATTCGTGATTTTCGAAGTGATGTTTTAAAGATGGTTCGAAGCATCCTCGTTCTTGGGAATATGCTTGTTTTTATATTTGGTAAGTCACAAGGATCACTCGGACTTTAATGTTTTTGTAAACATATATATACTGTTTGTGTAACAGAGAACGTATATTATAAGAATCGATTTTCATGGATTTCTCTGGAGAAAGAAAAATATCGAAGAAGCCATTCGAACTGTAGCGTTTTTATTTTAAACCGGTGAAACGCTGCCACAACGAAATTGAATTTCATCGGGAATGTATTTTCTAAGGAAACACCAGAGGAACCATATTTCGATATTTCGTTTTCCCTGAACTGTCGTATCGCCTGTCCGGAAAACGTCGCGTTTCCCGTATTATATCCATGATTTTATTCTTCTCCCGTTATGAAAAAGTTTCCGGAATTTGAAGCAGGTTTTCTCACGGTTCAATAAGTTTCCATATCGCTCTGTCCCGTTGTAAATCTTCCGTTATGCCCCCTTTTACGCGTTTTCAATTTGCGCGGGTAATTTTCAGACACCCTGCTCGACGCAAGTTATCCACATTATAGCGACACGATATTAAAAGCGACATCGTCGTAGGAGGCAACGCGGCCAGAGAACGGCAATTTGCGATTAACCGAGTGATATATCGTCTCATAAAACCCGCTATATCTTCTTTCCTTTCTTTTTTTCTCTCTCTCTCTCTCTCTCATAGTCTATCTCTCCCTTTCATGTAAAAGGTCGAGTGTGTATCTACGCGAAGAACGCGATGAATGAGAAATGACATAACCGAAGTACCGCCTTCTCCCTTTGGAAAACGTCAACGCTTGTACGAATAGTCCAATTTTTTTTTTCTTCTTCTCACCGACGAGTTGGAAATTACGTAAGATTTATCGATCAGCACCGTCTTTAACTCGACTCGATTTAATAATTACAACGAGAGAGAAAGAGACTACGAGGGAGTGAAAAGATCGCGAGAAAATAGAGACGAGAGACTTATGCCTTTAGCTCGTTATACACAGAGACAGATACATACGTCCTATGTGTGTATACATACCTACGTTTTACCGAGATAATGTTCCACGTAAGAACAACGAAGCTCGTAATCGACGACGCCATTCTAACCAACGAGACAGCAGCAGTAGCAGCACCTTGCCTCCAGGTGCAAGCACGTAGAAGCATCGTTAGAGAGACTAGAAGCTTTCTATTCCCACGTGTGTTCGTTGCTGTATTCACATGGTAACGTAAAGGAGCAAACGGCGTCACTAGTTTGCGAGTTTGCTATTATACGCACCTATACAAGAAAATATGCATATAGTAGTTGGAAATATTCTCTGGATGTGCCCTACTCTCTGGCCTCTACTGGCCTATTGTCTTTCACGCAGGAAATTGAACGAGTGCCACTAAGAATGAATGTATCTGCAATTGTAGGGAAAGAGAGAAATATGTATACACGTATATACATACATATATATATGGTATATATATATATATATATATATAAAGAAAGAGTTATTTACACGATACTTCGTAACAGTTACGACAATAACGAGAACCCAGACAGGAGTACGGAAAGATGGTGGTGGTGTGAAAGACACGTTGAGATGTGTCTCGTGTTTGGAAGGGATAGACACACGGCGACAGCTTTAAACACACCAGGGAATATACTCCAAGAGATAGAGCGAGGGAAAGAGACAGAAGTGTTAACTGGTGCACCCATTTCTGACAGAATGCACGTGTACTTAAGCGTAGTGCGGAAACAGAGTGTGGAGGATGTCCTCCTCCTCTTTCCATTCTTCGTTTTCTCACAACCATGGATTCTCTTTTGTATTGGTTGTGTCGATGTGATGTACTAGAGAGAGAGAGAGAGAGGAAATTGGTCTTTCGGTACATCTCAAGCGTGTAGCGCGATCGCTAGAAAAGTGGCATTGTTTTCATTCGTTTTTCATTTGTCGACTCGCACGAGTTTTCTTCCTTTCCCTTTTCTCTGTTGTTGTTTTCTCTTTTCCTTTGGTGTATTTTTCTCTAATGGAGCTACAAGGTACATCGGTACCTTTAACATTTCCTTCTCTTTCTCTCTCTTTGTCCGTACATAAATCCTATCTATTTTCCTTTTTCGAAATATCTCCTTCCTTTCATTTAATTTCGTTTCAGAACGAAACTTTGACGCTCGAATCCTTCGTTTTTCCATCGTTATTATTTCCCGTTCGATGGAGAGTGTACCCGGAGTTGTAAAAAAGAAAAACGGTCGGGATGTCAAAGGCGATCGCGCATGCATATTTATCGAGACCTCATTTTTTTGGTTCAGTTGATAAATTCTAATAGACCGTAAAATTTGTACGTTTATATAAAAGTTCATCTCATCAATTAATCGATCAACCAAATGAGAAAGATACCCATACAAACCTCTATCCATTAACTAAGAAAAAATCTTTCATTACTTACGTACAGTGTCTATCTACGGTGTATTATAAGGCAGACCAAATATTTTCTTCCCTCCTTCTTTTTTAAGAAGTGCATTGTGTAACCCGAATGCAAGTACACCCTCGTGACACGCTTTTTCTTTTCTTGTTTCTCTCTTCCTATTTTTTTTCCTTCTCTCTCTCTCTCTCTCTTTTTATTATTCTTTCGTTCTCGTCAGCAATTCACCTCTTTTGGTATTCGGTGAAAAAGAGCGAGGCAGGAAGATAAATATACGAGCTCTACGATGATACACTCGACGGCAGAACGACCGACGACACTTTACGTGAATTAAACTACAGCGTTTGCGCGCGACGAGCTTTCCACGGCGAGAAAATTGTATCCTTCGTGCCTGAAATACCCGCATTTCCGGATACGTCTACCATAAAGTGGAATTTCACCTTTTAATATCACGTCCGAACGTGTTGTCGATATCCACGAAGATTTGACGTTTCGAAATAAACCGTTCTTTTCATTCTTTCCTCGTCCGTCCGTTCTTTAGTACATTTATAGAAGAATTACCAGTAAAAAATGATATCAAATCATTCTCAATAATTTTTCTTACTTTTTCATACGATTTGAATAATGTCAGACGAATTAATTTTATACACAGAATACCACTAAATTCTAAAGCACATTTAGATCACGTGTTACGTTGTCTCACGTTCGAACAGACTAGAAGCACATAAGCAAGCGGATTAAGACGTCGATCTTAACTTATAAAGGAAGCCCACATTTCGCGAGGAATGTCCTCCATACTTCATTACTTTATCTCTGTCCTTCGTTAGGCGTGCTTCGTTCGAAGCTTTTCGACGAGTCCTCGAACGGAGAAAAGCTCATAACACTTGGTGCTATCGTGCCAATGTATAATCTATCTAACATTCTTCGTCCTTCTCGACATGCATCCAAGAAATGTCGTCGTCTATCGGCCGTAATGGTATTATGGAATTATAGAAAATAGAATTGAGGAGTTGAGAGTCTTCCGAAGCCATAGAGATTGTCAGTTCCGTGAGTCGTACTTTTGAAGAGAGTCAGTCGTGAGAAATTCGATAGCGAGGTGTCACCACGGTAGTGGTGACCGATACGTGTCCATCTTCTTAGTAAAAAAAAAAAAATTGTTTAACCGTGCTTGACAATAATAATTGAAAAGAAAGGTTCTTTTCGAATTCTTCTTTTTCTTACGATTAATACTTGCGCGTCGCGCTCGGATCGTGATCGAAGGTAGGAAGGAACTCTCGTTGAGATGACCGAGGAAAATAATCGAGAGGATGCTGAGCAGGAAGAGGAGGATGCCGCGGACGGGTAAGATTAGTATAGGATGTTTTCGTCCGAAGGAAAAATTCTCAGCCGATCTCTCAGTGACGGTCGATGAAAAATCGTCGCGATTGCCGTCTTCTATCTCTCTCTCTTTTTCTTTTTTTTGCTCTCTATGTGGATCAAGGAAAACGATCTTATCGCTCACTCTTGATCTACGAAATTACCAGTAATTTTCTTTTTAGATACTCTGGAAAATAGTAATAAGTGTTAACGATTTCGAAAATATTACGTTTGACGTAACGCACATTTCTAGCTATCCGCTTTACGAGTCGCGCTAAAATAGCGCTATTTAACACTAGAACTACACAAATGGGGTCAAAATGACTTGTTGCGTGTTTCCTATTTCACCATTTTTTTAAATAACAAAATTACTTTTGTACATATTTATTATCCTTTTTTTTTTATTGAATTTACAACTGGTAGCTTATAATTTGTATGCCAAAGGGTTACATAATCCGGAAATAGATAAATAAAAAAAAATTATTCATTAATCATGGGAAATAAAATGATTCTATTTTTATTACTTGCGTAGTTCTAATGTTAAAAGGTAACAATCGCAGTAATTCATTCGCAGCAATTTTCCTACCGCGCGATGAGTCAGGAATTAAGCTCACCGTTTGTTTCGCAGTATCAGCGAGTCCTTGAACACCATTGGTATTACGAAATGCAAAAGACCGTAACGATGGCTCTTTGCACGAGCAACAGCTAAATGAAACTTGCGATGCAAAATTATCGCGTGAGAATGAGACCTCATTATTCGTTTGTACGACAGTCGCATTTGTTACTTAAAAGTAAGTTGTCATTTACGACCTTTATTTCTATTTCGAATGAACACATTGTATTCCTTGCACGATCACTTTTATTTAAAAATACTGTGACACCCTGTATGCATACAATATATAAAAATGCATGTATGAAAATCGTTAAACAAAAGCTCGGATTTGCATTTCCAATGATCGTCCTTTTAAATATGTCCTCACCTACCGTCGATTGCGAAAGAGGCCGTATATAACCGCGAGTTCGTCGGTCGCTCGCGTTTAAACGGCTTATTTTCTTTTCTCTCTCTCTCTCTCCATCTCTCACACCCCAATTTTTTCCATTTGCGCATTCATAATTCACTCTTCAATCTCCATATGACGGATTAATTATTGATGCAACCTTGACAAGCAGCCCGAAATTTCACGAGTTACTTTCCACGATAGAGAAAGAGAGAGAAAGAAGGAAAAAGAGAAAGAAAAAAAAATGAGAAACTAGAAAGAAGGAGAGATAGAGAAAGAGAGAGAGAAAAAAGTCGTAATAAAGATCTTTTACATCGCGCTTGCGCGGTAAACGTAATACTTACGAACGTACAACCTATTTCACGATAGCGTGACGTTATAAATTACTAGCACCGATCTTTATTTATGTCCCTCTTATCTAATCCCTGTTACACCGATCTATCGCTTTCTTTCGTGAGTCGTGCGATTATGCTAGAATTAATTACGTGAAAAAGAAATCTATTGAAATCATTTCTAATTTTGTTTTCCCTCACTTTTTTTATAGCATGTTCTATCAATTATACTAATATTTTCTGATACACCTGTACATCTATCGATATTTATATACTACTATACTACTATAATTAGATATTTTTGTTCCGAGACACAAGTAGGTATCTCCGTTATATGAAATTCGGCCTTCGAAATCTATGACCTTGGAATGCCGCTCTTCGTGGACCCGTTTCTCGATTCCTTCGTTTATCGACTTAATTATCCGTCCAATGACATACACATACATATATATTTATACCAAAATCATAGTATGGAACGTAAACGATTGAAACGTATGGGGAACCGGTCTCCCCCCTATCGACGACAATGCGACTTTTGCCGTTGTTCGTCCTGTTCTTGGAGAGAAAAAGAGTAAGAAAGAGACTGAAAGATAGAGAGAGAGTTATACATTGGTGAACGAGAGAGGGAAATACGAAGAGTCAGAACGCTCATCGTCAACGCTACTAAACGCAGTAAGTCCCGTGTCTCTTGTTCGCGCGTGCACACGTGGAAAAGAAAAAAAAAAAAAATAATTTATCAAATGACATTTAACGAATTTTAAACAGTCTTAATAATTTTCTGTACGTTATTCGTTTTACACCGATAGAAATATTTGGCAATTAGCCTTTCCACGATTGGCTCTTGTAATCGATCGTTAATTAGTCCCGAGTTAGCGTTAATTTTCTTTAAGATACGAGAACACGCGGGAAAAAATTTCTCCAGAATCTACGAGAATTCATAATTGACGAGTTTGTGTGTATATGTGTACGTGTTGGAGTGTTCGCGTCGAGTGAGTTCTGAGTGCACGTAATTAAAAATTTATGTAAAATTTTTGTTGTATTGCGCGTATCGTGAATGTTTTCCGATGTTGTTTTGAAACTCATAGTATATTTCGAATTATTTCTCATTTTTTTGTTCTCTTCGCATCGTTAAACCGAAAGCTTTGAAAAGTATGTTTATGTACAACCGCGATTCCTCTCTCTCTCTCTCTCTTTTTCTTTCTTGTTCTCTCTGTCTCTCGTTCCCTCTCTATTTGCTAATTGAAGTACCTCAACGGGCGTTTCCGTCCTTCTTGTAATCGCGCTTGAATCTACGAAGCGAAACACTGGCGGTTAAAGCGATCGTGGAAAGCGTGAAACTGTGTTAAATTACGGGTATCATTTTCAACGAAACAGAGAAAGAGAGAGAGAGAGAGATATATACAGAGTGAAATTCACAGAGGTGACAATCGAAAAATACAAGGAATTATCATTATTACCGGTGTTGTTACAGTGCCGCGAATGTTGATGACATAATACTTAACCAGGTGGTGTCACTCGTGTGTTGAAAAGTGCATTCGATGACGTTAATTACGTCGATGACAACGAACGTGACTAATCGCGAACGTTCATGCTCTCGATTTACATTCTGACGAAATTCTTTTTTTTTGGTGCTTTATTTTGAAAATAAGGAAGAAATTCAATATGATTATCGATTGTTTACCATGGAAGTTATGTATGTCTTCGAGCAGCTCGAGATCGAGCGTCCCGACGAACCAGAGCTCGAAACATATCATGTAAGTCTGAAAGAGTCATCTCTCTTTTTTTTTCCAAAAAAATATTTATTCAAACGAATTCTCGCACGTTCCATCACGCAATTCTCGCTTTTAGGTGGAAAAAATTTGTTCATAAAATTGTTAATATCGTTAAAAAATCTACAAGAAACTGTAGTACGCTGTAAAAGTTTTACGGTCGCTGTAAAAAATACCAAGTTCACGTTTTCGAACTTTACTATTCCATGAAATTTTGTCAAACGTGAAGTACCCCATTTTTTCTCCTACATTCTCTCGTTAAATCGTAAAGTAAACTAACCCAATCTGCTGTATTTTATCGCATTATATTTAACGAATACGTTAAAAAATGTTACCCGGAATTTCTGCAGGAACCTCCGAGCGAGGGCTCGAAGGATTTAGCTTTGAGCTTACTACGAATACATATTTCCTCTCTTTTCGAGACGACGAGCTCGCCTGGGAATAACGCAAAAGCTATTTAACAACGGAGCAGCAACCTGCTCCCGCTTAACGCTTCATCTTCTTCGTCATCTCGTGATAAACAAGCGGGTGCATAGGTTAAGAATTTTCCATTTTCCAGAACGGGTATGTATCACCTGCTCCTCGTCTCCCTTTGTAAAATAAACCAACTGTGAACTTTTCAAACGAATTCGCAAAGTGTTTTGCCACTTAAAGTTATATTTCATTTTCGTTACGTCGCGTCCTACTATTTTTTGAGAGCTGCGTTGATGAAGTACAAGAAAAAATGAAAAATTAATTTACGTAGGAATCTAATGAATATTCGAATGGATATGTATAAATACGGTAGAAATTTATACGCATAAAGTACAGATAAGATGGAGTAGAATTAATAAAAAACAATTTTAAGCATGAATATACATATAATATGTAACAATACGAGAACAGGAGGGTGAGAGAGAGCGGGAGAGAGATAAATGGAGTCAAATACGAAGAGATCCTTTTCCTCTTTCGTGTCGTTCCACACTTTGCAATACGGTAGTACGACGGGAGAGCACGCAGGAAATTCATAGACCTTTCGCGTTACAACATCCAATTCGTTTCATGCGATACCCACCACTTCATATACACGTACGGATTTATGTACCTGCTCGACTGTAACAGAAGTTTCGCAATTTTATTATCTACCGTTCGTTATTTTCTTTCTCTCTCTCACTCTTCCCTTCTTTCTCTTTTCACGGCCCACTACTATCACGCTTTCACAAAGCTTCGATGAAACGAAACGGAGAAAAAAAATTTATTTCGACAAAGAAACCTCCTGTGTAGGTATGCTCGAAATAATTTTTTTTTTCCTTTTCTCTTCCTATTTCTTGCGTAGGAAATTTAATCGTGCGAATTCATTCGATTTGATTATACTTACATACCTCGATTAATCGTTTCGTCACAAGAAAATGAATAGAACAATGATTTCGAAAAATTCTCAAGAATTTGACAAGATATCGTAAGATTTTATTATTTTTACGATTAAAATGAATAATTTTTACAAATTGGATCATAGTTATTTGAAGTTAATTTAATTTATTGATTGATTCCTTCTTTAAGCTCGTACCTGCAAATACGAAGCCGTAATTAAAACATTTCTGATTCGACGAAAGATTAAGGTCACGAGGTAATCTGAAAAAGTAATAAAGTTGTTCAGTAGGTTAGTATATTAGTTCAAGAAAATTCTATAACATTGGGCAAACTCGCAGTATCAATAAACATACTGATTTTTCCATTTCACCGCGATATATGTAGTATATACATATACGTGCCTGCATGTGCATAGAAACGTAACGCGAGTAGTTGACTTAGGACGTACTAGAAATGCGATCCAAAGTTTTGCTCGTGGCTATACCACCTCTACAACTCGCAGTCGGTCGTTTCGTTGTTCTCGTTAATTATATCTCATTTGCAAATATGTTCGCAACGCGTTGTTATCCATAGGAGGATGTCTTTTCAACTCCCTCAAAAAATACACTTCACGTTCATTTGCATTACCGTTGTTTCGTCCTATAAAACGATGGATATAACCCGGTAATGTGAAGTAAGACGAGACGCGATCAAGAATTTTACAAAAATCCTATCTTCTTTCGATAATAATAATAATATAACCAATAAAAATTACAAGTGTGTCACCTGTTATTACGTTTCATGGTTTCGTTTATGAAATTCCTATGAAAATTCCACTTGAAATTCTTCGCTGTCGAGACCGATCGAAAATTTGACGAAGTTGGCTCTACCAGTATAATATAACTTTAAAACCGCCATAACGCTAGTAACCACAGAGCCGTTACACTCCTTTGACAGATGATATCGCGAGTCGATCTCTCGCCATTAACAAAATTTCGCAATATTCATGCGGAATGAAATCTTTTGTTGGATTGCTTCTGTAACAGATTATTCATTCGTTCGTCGTTTAACGATGCGAAGTATCGGAAGAGTCCGAATATCGTGGAAAATTAACGAAAGCTTATCGTAAATTGCTATTTAATTTCATTTATTTCGTCACACGAGCACGTGTCTACGTGTCTACGTATATTTAGATACGAAACCTGAATAAATTAAATTTTGTCATAAATTACTGTGAAAGATCAATAAGGAAAAGAAACCAGGATACAATAAAAGAAATTAATAAACAAACAAGAATTCAGTTTTATTTTCTGTCCTCTTGGTACCTGTTATCTTCATCACTTTAAAAACAGAATTGACGTTAGTTCTGGTCCATCATCGTCAGCATCCCGTTTTCTTCGTAGCACGTTTGGGTCATTTACACCTACGTGTAGTTAACCGACCCCTCGATTCCAGTCATTATTAGTGTCGAAGCAAGGGTGGTAATTGCCGGATACGCTGTTAATTGAGACTTTAACCGAGAGTTATTAGCTAACTCACTGTTCGAGTGATCCGTTCTTCGGGGTTCGCGATGATAGGGACTCCAACACTTTCGAATGGGAATCGAAACAACGCGTTAAACGTTTCCGTGACGGAAACTTTGGCGACTTTTCGAGTTTCGAAGAACTTTGAAAGAGGGAGGGTTAGTGGAAAGAAATCGATAAAAAAAAAGAAAGAACGAACGAAGAAGAAAATAAAACGGATAAGGAAAGTTCGATCATCAAGGAACTTTCTACTCAAAACTGTTAACGCGAATCAATCGAACGGACGAGTCGAACTTTACGAGGACAAAATGGCCCCTTGAATCTAATTTATTATCCTAATTTACTATCCCCCTTCCAACGAGTCACCTGCTCGAGAGTATATTACTTTATTAAAATTTATTTATAACGTACCGCTATCTTTCTATGTGCTTCCACGTCATCGTTCTCCTACATAATTAGAAATATATGAAATTATTATAAATATTATTATTCCAATTTTTTAGGAGAAAATGTTCTATTTATCGATCACGATCGTTCATCTTCGACCGAAGATCGATCGGGAAACAGTATTCCTACCAGGACACGGCTACGGCGCCGTTCGATCATTACCATGATATCTGATATACGCCCTAACATCGCAGTATGCATCGAAAATAGCTCCTAGGCCTCTGGTGCTAATCAACTAAGGGTCCAGGGATCGACCGAATGCAGCATCCAATCAAATAGGATTACATCGAGTGTTTCGCTGAAGTCGCTCTATCGACGTATGTTTTATTGATCGGATTGTTCAAATCTTCTCACGATCATCCCTTAGCCTCCTTTTTTCATTATATCATTATCTTTATTATAACCAGAAACCAAAGGAATATAGTTCATCGAACTATATATTAAAAATAATAATAATAATTTATTTCATTTTTGTACACAGAAATGTTGTATTTATTTATTTAATTTTCTTGAATGTCAGGCTTGTGACAATCAAAGAAAATAGTAGATATGGTATCGACTTCTTTTATAAATATGAAGAGCTATTTTTCTACTTCTTTCTGATCTCTCTCTCTCTCTCTCTCTCTCTCTCTCTCTCTCTCTTCTCAGTACGATAATCGATAGGGGAAGTTACTCGTCGTGCTCTTTCCTTCGGAAAAATTTATTCGTTCTTCTGCAACAACACACTCGTTGGACCGAAAGCAACGAAGCGCACGTTATTTAACGATGCGAAAATCGGAAGAAGAGTCTTTTCCTACGACGTGACAACGACGACAACGATGGTGATTCTTGACTTCTTTACCTCTCATCGTGTGCGAGCGTTACGTAAGTGCCGTGAAAAAGAAGAAGTCTACGTGGCGAATAGAACGGAAGAAGAATGAAATGCTGCATCATTACCATTAGCTGAAGTACGATTAATTGATCGCGATACGTAACGACCTGGCGTTATGTGACTTGTACCATAAGAGTGGGAAAAAATAGTCACACTTATGATTTTCCTGTACCGTAAATTTATGTCTACCAATTTGATTTTTGCTTTCTTTTATTCTTTACGTGATATATGAGATAATTTTGAATAATATTAACTTTCTTTCCTGGAAAAGTAGTAACAATGTAATTTTTAAAATAATTAGACAGTAAAAAAAAGATTAACACAAGCTCGAAACGATTTTTACAGCATCTCAAGCTAGTATAATACTTTGTCAGATTTTTTATTAAATCTTTTAGAGCAGCATTTTTAAAAAAAATATCTTACTCGTTATAACAGAAAATATAGACATCGTAAACGGTGAAGCGTAAAATTCGAGGATGATATCGTTAAAAATCTACCTACTCTTGCTCCTTCGCGTAAAAACTCTTCTACCGCGAGATCGTAAATACGAAGTACCGATAAAAATCTTCGAAGCATATAGTCTCTCGATTATTCCGAGATACGGCTGGTTATATCTCGATAGAACGGCAGAGCCTACTCGTATATCGGA
The DNA here is from genome assembly GCA_916049575.1 of Ancistrocerus nigricornis. Taxonomy (NCBI): domain Eukaryota; kingdom Metazoa; phylum Arthropoda; class Insecta; order Hymenoptera; family Vespidae; genus Ancistrocerus; species Ancistrocerus nigricornis. The sequence goes on from OU696664.1 coordinate 38,734,800, forward strand.
AAATTTTAGTGTTGTACCAATCAGAAGGACAAGATTTTCCGATATCGAGCTTCCCGTCCGTTTGTTTCGCTTGGCACGATCGCTACGAACTTCTCGATGTGAATCGCGCACGTGCACGCGTCTTTGGCAGAGGGTTTAAGCACCGTTAGAGAAGGTTGATCACAGTATCATTGCGTTCGTCGTTCTCGACACTGATTACCGATCGTTTAGTGTCGATTCAGTAAACGCGATAATTTCGAACACACTAGTTACACGGATCTACTTTGGCGCCTTTCGTCTTTGTGTCTCGTTCTCATTCTTATATTTTTATTTCATTTTCTTTTACTTCTTCTTGGAACACTTTTACCTTCGTACCAATGTCGAATCTCGAGGTAAGACCGAATATGTAAAGAAACCGGTTTCAGAAGTATCTCTCCGATGGCAAGATTATTTCATCTCGATGTGATTATATTTTTAAAGTCCATTTGGCATAGCGTTAGACGATGATCGACAATCCTCTCGTGGCTGAGAATATATTTATACGAACAGCGAGTAGTAAATAAACAATTTTCCTTCAACCCTAGGTATCTCTATACGTAATCTAATAAAAAAAAATGAATCGATCTCTCATATTAATTCGTTCTCGGCTATTCCATACATTGGAATTTTATTTAATTTATTCTCCATCTGTAAATTGTCTAATTTATCCGGATTGTCAATTTCGAGTTCCGTACGGAATATGAAATGTTAAACGATATTTTCTCGATTAACATTTTAGATTAGCCGCTCGTCGATCACCGTTCTTCATTCTATATTAATTCCGATGATTTACGTCGTTGATATTTCATGACATTTAGATGAACCTAGTATCTAACGGTACACAGGTGTACCGATTTTATTTCCACACTTCTCGCAAACTTTTTACGCGACTTCGCGTCTATTTTCTACGGGACAATTTTAATCTCGTGCATTGATCGTGTCAAGAGTGTTATATAATAATAAGGAACGAGAAAGGGCGAGAGAGAGTGAATAGAAGGAAATCGTAACATTTTTTATGGTGGATGATCATAACGTGCCAGGTGTCGAGCAATAATTAAAATCCGATCGATGCTGTTCGACGAGTCGTGAGAAATGCATGAAAAGTTTGATAAAAAACAACGTAGAAGAAAACAAAATTTATATTAGAAAAAATAAAGTTTCACAGCATACGTGAAACGCAAAATACTAAAAAACAGACACAAAGCCAGTTATTTCACTTTCCAGGTGAGATTTCCATATTTTCCAATTTTTTAGATCACGCGATATCGACACGATGAAAATTCAACGCCCCGCAACGAGGAATTGTGCAAAACCCCGTAAAAAATAAACCAACGATAAACGAATGTGATTTTCATCGTTAGGTGTTTCCACGGTGACGTGAAACTACCTTGGAGTTTCATCTTTCACAAGGTTCCCTGGTCTGTTCCAGATTAACCAAGTTTCTTCATGAATTTCTGAATTATCATCGGACTATGTCGACTTTAGAATACGCTTCTCTCTCTCTCTTTCTGCCTCACGCGTACTCACTCATGGCTTTTGCTTCGTTTTATGTTACCGGCATTATACGATGCGCATCTAAAAGGAAAATGAAAAATTTAATTGGAGATTGAGAGATTTGGCGTTCCCTCGTGTCTCCAATGGCTACCATTTTAATCAATTCTCGCAAGGGGTCACCGAAATTTAGATAAATCTTCGCCAAATCTTTCTTCGAATCTAATCGTTTCGTTTCGATATTTCAGTGAATCAATTAAAATTGTATGTTCTATGTGTAACATGTTTCATTTTCCAATTTCATCATTAACGTTAATCCGTATATCAATATTAAATGTGTTTAGGGATTTGTCGAAATCGCAGATTTTCCAATTTCACTGGAACGTACACATATACATTTGAGTTTAAAAAAGTAATATAAAAGCATTTGACAGCGATACTTTTTTTGCAACAAGGATAACGTGATCAAACGAAGGTTGTACGGCTTACCGGACAATTCTTTGAATATATCCCTTTGCCTTTCGCGGACAATCAGCCGAGAGCTATTTCCAAATGCATCAGCGTAAAACGGGAACGTAGGTATGTAAAGGCTCGTGATTTGGGCCAAGTCGTTTATGTTTGTTCTCTCTCTCTGTCTATCTCGTTCTCCCTCTCTTTTTCTGTCGTTACGAGAACGTACACTCCTATGTGAATGTATCTCTCATATGTGTACACTTCTGAATAAACTCGTGTAACGTACACGAGAGTGTTAAACGCATGATTTCAGTCATATACGCTCTTCACCTTCTCTCATATCCGTCTTGTTAAAACAAATAAAGCACCGTGCACTTTATTTATTTCTGACTTCGAACTTAGGTATTTACGAGCGTGAAACGAAAAGCGAGATGCGTACCGTGCAATTCCTCTGGATGCTGTTCCACAGATAGCACCATCTTTCTTTCTCTGTGTCTTAAATGGAGCTGACATTGACGTAAACTCTGTGTATACATATATCTTACTCTCTTCAATGTTAACATACGCAGCTTCCACGATGCAATCGAAAGGTATACCTACGCGAGAATTCCAGAGATCAACTTTATATAAAATTATTGGTGAAAACCAATCTTGAAAAATTGTTAAATGAAACAAACGTTGATCATTACTAAACTTTAAGATTCATATATGTCATTCATTGTAAAAGTAGTGAAACTCCATATTTCTAAAATAATATTTATATTATATATAAATAAAGATATGACTAAGTGATTCAAATAAGCAAAAAGATACATATTTAAAAACTATGGAGTTACACCACTTTTCCAATGATCGATACATATGTACTTACATACACTTTTACCTTACCTGGATTAATATTCATTAATCATGATTATAGAATGATTACCGGGCACGGTATTATCGAATATTCTCCATTTTCTCGAATATCGAATAACCAATATCGAATGGCTATCTCGACTATTATCGCCGTTCGAATTTCGAGCTTCCCGATTAGGGTCGTACGATCTTGTTCGATAAAATATCGAATCGAGTAGCCAGTTTGCGCGATAAACGTGCTCGCTCGCAAGTACATCCTTCTCTAACCCCCCTCTTCCCTTTTCTCTCTCTTTCGAGTGATCGAGTGATTCTGTGTATACACATATACACACGTACACAAGCGTGTTTATAGGTACATAGTACACACACGTGTGTATGCTTTTCCTATCCAGTGATACTCGAGATAGAGAGAGAGAGATGGCGAGTGTTTGCACTCGAATGCGTGCGTGGAAGCCTCGAGAGAATCGGTGACACGCGATCGAGCGAGCTTTTGCTCGCAAGTATTCCAGTGAAATCATTCTCGCGATCATCAAAGCGATCCGACATTTTCAAGCGTGAAATCGATGACGTACTTTTATGTCCGTTCGCCGGAATTTTCCTAATCGAAATTACGCGGAATTGGCGGAGTAGTTTATAAAGATTCCCTGAACTCGTGAATTATTTAATGAACCTCTAGTTATTTATTGAAATTAATTGAATTTGATATGAAAGGGTTGTGGATGATCGAAGAATTATTGAAATTATTTCTATCGGAATGAACAACTACGAGAAATTATTTAATGTATTGATACCTGATTTTATTTTCTAATATTTAAAGATATTAGAATGTTTAGAGATGTAGAGAATACTAGAAAGACTCTACATAGTGGTTATCGATCGAATTAAAGTGGACATTATATCAAACGTAGTGAAGTTATTTTTAAAAATTTTATCATTTATAGAAATGAAGGGGGAAAAATGGAAATTTTATTAAGAAATAATGAATAAATATCCTACTAAGGTCGTCTATGGTAAATAAGGTACTTCTACCGTAGGTAGGTACGAATTATCCAAACGATCGAAAAGATGCTTTTTAGATCGACTAGATACGAACACTGGTAAGATCCATCCCTGACGTTTCTTAATTGATTGTTATTATTTGAAAGGTTGAGTGCTGGGTTAGGTACGGAAAGAGAAACGCCGGAAATGGTTACATTTTCTTCAAAGCGGTTGTCATAAGCTGTCCGTTCAATCTTCTTCATCGTATCGGCGAACAAAGCTCGATCCATCGAAGATGTTTCTGACAATGTGGCCATGTTTCTGGCAACGCTTATCTCGTAACGTTAAAATTTATTATCCACCCCTTTCTATCTCTTCTTCTATATTTCTTCATCGTTCATTTCATTGATGATGAATACGGCTATTACATCGATGGTCGTTACATCACTCGATTCTGTAACGAAGTTAACAAAAAACGGACTAAGAATTACAAAGAAGAATAACCTTTGCTTTGCTTTCATCATTTCACTTGTAGATGAGGAACAAGGTGGTGGAGGAATTAAATAAAAATGTTCATCAACGAACCTAAGAAAGATCCGAAAGAATTCGTTGAACGACTGCGTGTTAATTAAAAAATTCTTCCTTTTTCTCAAAGCGATCCGAGTTCCCTTACATTTTATTTTTTTTTGTCTTTTCGAACTTCTTAAGATTGCATGGCTCGGTCCATTTCTTTCGAGACTGCAACGGGAGTCGGAGTCCGCGAAGCGGTAGAAGGGACTCGCGGTACGCGTTTGTAGTTATAATAAAAACAAAGAAGAGGAAAAATTATATAGAAATAACGGGTACGCTTGGTTAGGACTGTAAACGAGCGAGGAGGCTGCAAAATCTCTAAATGGGTCAGACCTTTTTATCCGGCTTTCAATTTCTCAATGAGACGTTGGCGTATCTGCCTTTCATTCCCACCCCTCACCCTATCCTTCAGTCCCGTCCCTTTCCTTCCGCTTTTCCTTTCCATTGTGCGATAGCTCTACGCGAAAATGACTTCTTCTTCTTCTTCTTCACTTTTTTTTTTTCTTTTTCGTCAGTAACGGTTCATCCTCACAATGACGGTCGAGAAAGGAAGAATCTTCTGTCTTTCTTCTTTTTCATTCGACCCTACACCTTACAGTCGAAGTCATTGTCTTTAGAGTGTACTCAACAAATTATAGAATATTTTTTCCTTCGAAGTTATTACAAATGAAAATCATTTTTACGATACACACCTACTGGTCAATAATTATATATTAGAAAATCGAAGGTTTCAATTTGATTATGACTTTATTTCGTTATACCTACCCAAAAGATTTCTAACAATCTACATATATCTTCTTTAGCAATTGTTCACTACACCCTAACATACCATATGATAGAACTATCAATTCCATCGTTGATCTCAAAAAGCATCGCCGTCGAAACCGAATCTGTTTTTCGTGTAGCCGCAGGATGGCGAGAGATCGAACAAAAGCCACCCCTTTTCGTATCCAGGCAAAAAGTTGAAAAAGAGTGTTAATTCGTTCTCCGCGATTTTCATCCTCGTATTGTTTTTATCGCTTTTTCTCCTAATCGAAAGTATTATTCCTACCAGAGCCAATGTTTATATCGGGAGTTATTCCATATATCCGATATTCTTTATCCAATACTCATCGTTATTTCACTGTCTCGCCTACTTGTTTCTCTGTTTCTCTCTCTCTCTCTGTGTTTGCGTGTTCTATTCGTTATGGCGGTTCAGTCTGCTACCGAGCTATCGTTGAACAGAACGCGACACGCAAATTTGTACGCGTTGCACGCGGACAGTTGTCAGTTTTCGGATTTACTAAAAAAAATTGCTTTGACTGATGCTTTTTGAACTAAGAGATTTATCACATTATACACAATTTAGTAATATTTTTAAATTTTATTTTATCATATATCTAATAAGTAATTTTGTTTCTCGTGTAATGGACCGAACTTTGTTACTTGTAATGAAATGGTTAAATGTTATCGATAAGAAGCCTCATGTTTCCGAGACTTCCTCCCTCGTCTATCATTTTCCAGTTAGCAAAATACCTTTTGATCTTAATTTCCTCTCTTACTCTCTATATCACTTTACAAAACCGCTACTTGTCTTCTCGTTATCAGGATAAGTGGAAGCTTGTTTCGTTACGTAATTATTAATTTCCAATTCGCGTTACCCACTTATTAATCCAATTTCAATGTAATCGGCTTAACGATTTCTCATTCGGTAATATTTCAGCGATCGTGATACGTAATAATCATAATTATGTTTATAATAATTCTAATAATAATGATGGTGATGAGAATGATGGTAATGATATTAGTAATAAATATATTTTTGTTTTTTGGTCCCACGATCTCGCACGAGGGGGCACACACTTTTCGGCTAACCTTTTTTTTTTTAATTTTGCTGAAACGATAAATTTTTTTTTATGTAATATTTTTAGATCTTTTACAAAATTTTGTTACAAAATGGGGAAAATTATTTCATGAAAACATATCATATAAATTGAATAAAGGAAAAAAATAAAAGTTCATCAAGATGCTACAGCTTCCCGAGTGTCTTCATATCATTTGTACGATTGTTATTAGGGTATACTGAGTTCATCATGAATGAAAACGTGTTTTGTTATAAGAGAGTGTGAGAAAAAGTGAAGATCGAAAGAATGGGAGTCGTACGTGAGGAAGGTGAACTTGTATGGGTGATGCTCGGAAGAAATCGTAAAGGGTGTGTGGCCCCTCCAAATTCCCAATTGTGTTTACCGTATGATACCGTAGTATACGACCATATGGGTGTTCTCGTGTGTATTGTAGGTTGCTCGGATTCTCACCGGATCTAGGACAGCGGGTGCATTTCGCGGAGGGCACGAACTTACGGTGCCGCGAAGATCCGTTACCGTCGGATGAAACCGATGAAAGGTTGGCAAACTCGAAATCTCATTGACCTCTAAAAAACAACAATAAAAAAATGTTCATTGAAAATAAATCCATTTACTTCGCAAGAGTATACTCCAAAAAAGTTGTAGGATCCAACTTGAGACGAATACCTGAAGATTTCGAGCGTTTATAAGAAAACTATTTTTCTTTTTTTACGAACAGTCCATGTACAGGGTGTATAAAAGTGACTACTCGATGCTTTACCAGATGATTCTCCAGTTTTCCATCGATAAAGATTGATTCTTAAGTTGACCTTGAGTTTGAAGGACAAGCATTATCCATATAAGTCTAAAATATAAATAAACTGAGGAATCACTTGATAAACTTTTGATGTACAATTTTCATAAACCCAGTATATTCATATTATTCCCATTTCACGTTTTATAATAACTGCAATAACACGATTCATCCTCCGAACACAATAAATTCTCACAGGTTTCCAATTCGATCGAATCGCATGTCATTGTCAGTAAATATTTAAAAAGAGGTAAAAAAAAAGAGAAATAAAACCAGCAAAAATATACTTCGAGCTACCAAGACGCGGAAACTTTGTTATTCTTGCAAATGTCTGCGAGAATCGTGAAATTTTACACCGTCCTTTGTCCGGTGAGACTACCCATACATACACACACATGCCTGCGCACAACACATAGCTACATTTATTTGCGGAAACGCGCGTAAACGTTAGCCTTCATTCCGTAGATTGGTCTACGCTTCTTTTTCACGTTACTTCCGGCGAGGCTCCCTCTCCTCCTCACCCACGATGTATGAAAAGGGCTTATCTCTCCTCATCGACCCACTCACTCCCTTTTTTCCCCTTCCTAGAGCTAATCCGTTAATGACGGCTTTCCTGTTAATAAAAAAGGAAGCTTAAGCAGAAAAAAGGAAGAAGAGAAACTACTGGTTCGATCGTCTCAAATTGCCGACAGTGCGATACGAATAGACGCACGGTGTGGAAAGCAAATTGTTTATGAGATTAAATGGGAGTGTATGGGTAGGATGTACGTATGTATTTGTGTGTGTGAGTGGGAGTGTGATAGAACTATCACGGAGCAGCCACCTTTTCCGCGTTCTCTGGCCAACTAACGCACGCCGTCGAAGGCCGAGATCCTCGTCAAAAATAATAGCAATCGGATTTAGATGACTTTAATGTGTACGTGTGTCAAAACCACGTATAAACACACACGCTTATACTTACATACACAAGTGTGTATCCTCTTACACACTCGTGTAACCTTTAAATGGCCAGATCTCGTGGATCCACCGGGTTGCGTGAGAATTAATAAGTCAACATGTAAATACGAATGACGTTGGTAACGCGCACATCACGAACACACACACACACACACATACAGAGATACATATTTACATGTACGTACGCAGATCAACGCAAAGGAAAGCCGAGATATTGGAATTACAAATTACGTATGCGCATAACTCATGCGGTACGGCTACCTCGACATTTTTGCAAAGTATAACCAGTTCTCGTGGTTGGCTCGCGTGAGATCCGTGATTTGTGGATCACTCGTTACTTATTGCCACGACAAAGACATTTTGTTTCTGTCTGTCTCTCTCCGAGTTTCGAGACTCAGCGAACTTGTTTTACAAATATAGATTATTTTTTATCGGACACCGGAAAATCTATATGTAGATAATGCGTAAAATATTTATATTTTATATCACATTTCAGCAATAGTCCCTAAAGAAATATTTATTTATATCATATATTGGTAATGCGAGTTTCATTTAAAATTTATAATGTTTTTAAATGAAATATATGGAAACGAATAATAATTAAACACGATGGTACAAATAAAATTAACAATATTTCGTTTCCCCTTTTTCTTGGTACGTGTTCCGTGTGGGCGGGGGCCCAGGGGGTTGGTGTGGGATAAAAAAAAGGGAAGGTACAGGAAGAAATAGGAAGAAAGGAAGGAAAATAACAAAAAAAAGCCGGAGCTTCCGAGCGGGTGTTCCGCATTTGTATTGTAAATTGCCGAGCACGTTGTTGCCACGGGGAATATTAATCAGCGTGACACCCGTTATACACGATCCGCGGCTTTCTGACTGTCGCGATAAAGACGATCTGGGTCAAATAATTTTAACACGGTCGAGGGGAAATTAAAGTTGTTTCTAAGAAGAGCTTTGGAGAGGAAGATTTTGCGAGCTCGAAAGGCGGAGGTCGGGAGTCGATGCTCGTGACTTAAATCGGTTGAAGGAAAAAAAAAAAGAGATTAAAGGAGAGAAAAAAAGAGGAAAAAAATATGGAGATTTTACAAGATCAAGTAAAAGCTTGGATAAGCATCCCTTAAAAATCTTTTAAGCGTTGATTTAATTCAACGCGATGGAAGCGAAGAATTTACGTTCGTTCGATCGATTGCTCGACTAAGCGGGTATACCTAGGTATGATTGTAAGGTAAAACGTCATAAGTGAATGTTTAGTAAAGAATTCTTCATTTATGTATTCAAGTAGGGGAGAGTTGTACAAAACCGGATAGGTGGGTAAAACCGGACACCCATACTAACTTCATTCTAAGAAGTGCTAGAGATTTCGAATTTTGGTACATGTATACTACTATGTTTGTTTAATAATGCAACAAATTTTCAAGTCGATTACACGCGTTGCACTCGAATTATAACAAAAAATAGATTTTTTGGTGACTTGATATAACTACGTCTGTTGTTTCGTGTTATGTTTATGTGGAAAAACATGAAGGTAAGTGATTTTTGAGAATTGCTTATTAATTAGCATACATTAGAGTATGAATTGCGCGAAAAATATTTGGTAGTATCAGTCATAACAAACTCATGATTACTATTTTTGTTAAACCTAACGCGCGGGGCAAAACCGTCCGGGGTAAAATCGGATATATCCGATATTGCCCGCATGTTCCGACGATCGTCGGCTACGAAAAGTTCCACGAATTTTCCGTTTTGCGGAGCGAGCGAGAAAGCGTTCGGCAGACAACAAAGGGCCGCCAGCCTAAATCGGCTGTTCAGATGTTTTTCTCCAAATATTAACGAACAAAATAGCAATGAAAAATCACAAGTCGTAAGACAGTCGTCGTCGAATGTTTAAGCGAACAGCACGTCCAACAATAGACATCGTGTAGCTTATTGAAATATACTTACATAGATATTACTAATAATAATATAATAATAAATAATTTAAGAAAGTGTAGCGAAGGGTTTTTTTCATTGCGCTGTGGTACGATCAAGTAAGTACATAGACGGCATGTGCACGCAAAGGTAGCTAAGAGTGATGATACTAACAAATGTTCATACTGCAAAGAAAATTATGTTCAAACCCAAAAAAAAGATGACTGGGTGCAATGCATGCGTTGCAAGAAATGGGCACATGAGAGTTGTACCACTCTACCAAAAAAAAAATTAATATTTTTTATATGTCATAAATGTACTTGAAATGATATTTTTTATGTTTTAATAAAGGTTGTTATGAATAAAATTGGTTATTATAAGGTTTATTTACAATGAGGTCAATTCGAGTATAGTATCCGGTTTTGGACTACCCACGGGGCAAAACCGGAAAAATGCAACATTTTCTAAATTTGATTTATTTTATATTTGTAATTGAGTTATGTTTGCCGTTTTAATGTTATATTAAAGTTTAAAGACCACATATTAATATAAGATAAGAAATTTTATTGTCAACAAAGAAACATGAGTTTTACAAACGATCTCCCTTAGCTATCCGGTTTTACCCCACTGTCCCCTACTTGTTTTCTTAACGAGAAAAGAGCAATTTTTTCCTGTCGATATGATAATCTGATTCGTTCGATATGTCGGTTTGCCTTACATCAGGGGTTCCCAAAGTGTGGCCTGCGATATCAGATTATCCACGAATTTGAATTTATAAAAATAATTCACATTTTTACAAAAAAATAAATAACTTTGATCATATTATAATTAAAAATTGTTCAGTTAAAAAATAATACCTAAATTTTATGTTTAATTATTTAAAAAATGTGTTAATATAGGTACAGTTTTTAATAAAAAGTAATTATTTTCATAATTAAAGAGCGATTGTGTTATAAAAATATAAATCTATCCCTTATGTCTAACTTTTTATCTTAATATTTTGGAATTTCCAATTTGATCCACCTTAGTAAAATTTTGGGAACACCTACCTTACACCCACAGACGTGTCCTCAAATTAAAAGACTCCAGTCCATTGAAGATAACTGTAGAAGAAAAGATCGTCCACATCGACGGTCGAATCGGTGCCGACTCGTTACAAAGCCGAAAGCGATTGATTTCGAAACGAGATGAAACGGTTTACGCATTCGACTCGAAAATGGAGTTAGCGAACGGTGGAACGCGTAAAGCAATTAACCGGTATCAACCTCGTGGCAACGTTTGATGCCGATAGATGGTCGGCCTATTCCCAGTAATTTTCATTCGATTTGCATAGTTGGACTAATTCGATATACAATATATATCATTCGTGATCGGTAGTTCGAAGTTACAAAACTTTTCTCAATAGCTGTACGAACTGACATATACATACGAGATCCTCTTAATAAAACTTCGTCATTTGCAAATTGCTTTCCAACAAGGAGACAAGTTGGAACGAATCATCGAATTTCGTCGGAGTAGAGAAATGCATCAAACTCGAATAAGCCTATGCGAAAGTTTTCGCGTGTGCGGAGTTCGTGCATGCTCGTTAAGAACGCGAACGAAAACTTTATTCTTTTTCAGAGTTGTAAAATGAATTTTTCATGTGTAGTCTTCCAATAAAACGGCAGTAGCTAGCTCGTCGGTGAAAACGAACCTAATCGGTAAAAAAGCTCGAATAGTTTCCGAACGAGCCAGGTAGAACGAGTTAACCGAAGAGAAAGCAAGAGATAGAGTCGTGTCGGAGATAAAATTATTTGTTTCATCTTCGAACGGTGGCTGCGTTTCGTCTCCTGCTAATGACAGCTCTCCCGAGAGACAAAAGCGAAAAATCGAAAGAGAGAGAGAGAGAGTTTATCGTACAAAACTCGTGGTCATACACAAGAAAGAAAAAAAGAAAGAAGAAAGAAAGAAAGAGACAGTAAGAGATGGTCGGATAAATGAAGATAAACTAACAGTGCAGCTCGCGAGGAAACGTTTAAAAATGTATCACGTCGTTTTCCATCGACGATAAAAGAAGTGAAGCGGGGATCATTTAGTCCCTAATGACTCCTAAAGCAACGAGCTGAGGTTAATCGTCTAACGAAACGTCGCTAGCGAAGCTTAGGGGTAGAAAACAAACAGGAGTTTGCTCTAACGTGCTCTCGCATATAACACACATACATACATTTATATTAACGTATACAAGATTGAAGCCATAAAAGCGAGTACATACACGACATTATAAAGTCTAATTATCCTGATAAGAAGATAAATGAAAGTTGGCTAGAACTGAGCTGCGGGGAACATTCGCATAACGTGATAGAGTAAGAGAGAGAGAAGGTAATGCGCCATACGCGAGCGACGTTTATGCGAGAGTCAGGGAATCGATATCGAGGCAACGCAACGCGTACGAACGAAAGCTCTGACGCTGAATTTAGAATCGTACGAACGCCTCTTTCGTTCGTTTCTTCCTTCCTTTCGCTCAATTAACATGAACCACGAAGAAGAAACTGCACGACGACGTCGAGGTACCTCCATTACTAGCTTGTTTTCACGATATTCACCGAAAAAGAGGGTTCACGAAAAAAGGAAAGAAAAGTGTGGTAGAGCGCTTCTGAAAAAGCTTGCTTCGAAAAGATTTCCTCTCTCGCTCTTTCTGGTCCCGTTTTCTCTTTCTGTCTTTCTCTGTCCCGCTCTTCCTCCCACTCTCTTTTACTCTCTCTCTCTCGTTGTGAATTTCGAAGGACGGTGCTGGTACTACTCGCTATCGCGAGAAACGATCTACTATACTCCGTGTCGGAGATTAAAAAGGGAACTCTAAACCCACTTGAAAGCTCTTCGAGCGCCGATATTACCCGAGTTTCGTTCTTCTCCTTCTCCTTCTCTCTCTATGTGCTCAATAAAAACGTAGAACGCCGATTTACGAGCTAGCGCAAAGCCCTTCAATCCGAAGCGTTAAAATAATTCTTAAGAAAACTCTATTTATCGTATAACAGGAAAAATACCGCTGGGTCAGAGGACTTGGCGTTCACGGCGAGTGGTCACGGTCGATGTTTGATCAGACGAGCTTGATACTCGCATTATCATTTTTTTCCGTTATTTCTTTTCGTATCAGATTCTTTACGAATATGATAAATTTTGATGTAATAATTGGAGGATAAGATGAGGTCGAAAAAATTTAATTAAAAATCGCCTTGACGTTCCTAAGATTAACCCATTTGCATAGTTATCGCATGTATGCGCTCTCGAGAGCGCGTACGTAGTATAACTAAATGAAAAATGTTAATAAATCTTCCAATGGATGCATATTAATTAACAGCGAATTGACACACGTTAAAACTGTATAGAATATAATACAACTTGTACTAACTCAAAAATCTTTTTATTACCCTTTCTACCATCCCTTAATCTTCCTTCGAAATAAATCCCAACGAATCAAAGCATTCTACATACTTAACAACCTAATTACACGAAAATATTTCCCCCTAAACTACGCTCGGAGTCCAATGACACGCGACACGCGATAAAACAAACGAAAAGACGTACGTCCGTTGGAAGACCGTAGGAAGATAAAACTTTAGGAATCATTTTAAACGTGGAAAAGGGTTAAAGACATCTTATCGAGAATGATTTCTTGGGATAGGAAGAGTGATGGACGAGAAGCAAGAAGATAGAGGCTTGTAAAGTCGACGGAAGAAGAAAAAATCGCACGTGTTTGCCCTTGCTGAGCACGGTGAGCTACACGTATGAACTATACATATATGTATATATATATATATATATATACACATATATATAACTCGATCCGGTAAAGCTGAGGCAACGCATAAAGACACGTAGAAACCATCACACACCCACATATCTACATAAAGTCACATAGGTGTCGGCGCGTGTGTAACCGTTAGCCTGTTAAGTTGGTATTGGTATGTCGAATAGACACACGTGTACAGGTAGCTATATAGAAAGAGCATAAAGAAAGAACGAGATAGGGCGCGTGCAGGAGCGCGAAAGCGAGAGAGAGAAGATGTCGAGAAGGCGCATGTCCGACCGAAGAGTGCAAAGGTGGGAGCGAGAGAGGCGTTCCAAGTGCGATAAGGATGGAAAGTAGCGTTATTTCCCTCTCTCTCTCCCTCCCCCTCTCTCTTTCTAGCCACCCCTAACGGTGAAGCAAACCCCGAAGCAGCCGGCATTGCCGAGCCCTGGTCACTAGTCCGACCAGTCTACCCTTACGCGGCACGTTGCTGTGTACTCTCCACCCACCGGTTCATACCGAGAACATCACGGTGAAGACACACCTACGTATTCTGAAAGTTTTATCTTTCTCTATCTCCCTCTCTCTCTCTTTCTCGTGCCAGCAGCCGATCCTTTCTCGCACGCGCGCGTGTAAGGTTGGAGGGTGGCAAAGCCAGTGCTAACGATTAGATCCAGCCGGTGTCTCTCTTCCGAACGCGTTTCGAAGCTATCTAAATGGTGTGCTCCGCTGGTGGTTGTTAAGGAACGTGTTCTTCGCGCGTTCCTAACTTTGATCGGGATCTAGATAATATTTTCGAAAAAGTTTGATCGAGTTAGAAGTTGAAATGACCGTGAATCGTAAGCGATGAAAGAAGGGTCCCATCGTTGAGACGATGGCACGCGTGACTGGATTGATGAGACTCGCGAACTCGTCGTGCCGGCGAGAACGTCGTCGGGGTGAGTGCGCGTCGGTTGGTAGTTAAGTTTACGGTTGGTTTTGAAGGAAAGAAGAAAGGAAGGAAGGAAGAGAAGGAAAGAAAGGCAGGTAGTCGATCGATGATGCCAGTCGGTCGAGAGGAGAGAGTCTCGCCGTCGTGAGTGCCGTCGCGAGGGAAGAAGACAAAAAAAAAAAAAAAATAGCGAAGGTAGGAGGTTGAGTTGGTGGGTCGCGGCGTTGTTGAGCATGTCACGTGCCACTGCTGCTACTGATACCGAATGAATTCAACGTGGGTTGCTCGATCATCATCGGTAGGCTGTTAGATGTGGTGGTGGTTGGATCGGTGCTAGAGAACCCCGACCTTCGGCTTTGGTTCACACGTCGTCGATCTCTGCACTCGATATATCTCATGGACTGGGTAACGACCGACACCTCACGGGTTTTACGATAAAAAAAGATTTTACAACGATATAGAAAAAGATCAGGAGCAAGAATGAAAAAAGTGTGTAGGTGCATCGTGCTAGAGTAGCAAGACCTAGCGATTTTGACTTTAATGTGGATAAACTTGTAGATAACGTTTAAAAATCAGTATGATAGTTCATCGTCGAAGAAAGTTCAAAAAGTTTGTCGCAGCCTTTTCGGTGAGACGTCCGACGGACGAGCCACGATCCTGGCGATCAGCTGATAACTTGTAAAAACTGAAGAAGAAGAAGAAGAGGTGGGGAAGAGAAGTTGAGGTATCAGGGAAGAGACTTAGGATGGGCTGCAGATCGGCAGCTGAGTCCACGGTGGAGGTAGGGTGCGATCGTGGGCAGCCCGAGACGAGCGGCACCTCGTCGTCGGCTAGGTGTACCGAGGTCACCGACCTCTTCACCGAGGCTAAGCGCCTACTGCTAAGGCAGCTGGGCGAGAAGCGTACCGGTGAAACTGAAGAAGCAGAAAATAAAGAAGAATTAGAAGAAGGTGACGAAGAGGTAGAAGAAAGGACGAGAAAAAGGTTGATCGAAGAAGAAGAAACGAATAGTCGGTGGTCAGGATATACGAAAAGGTCCAACCAGCTCCGGGACAGTCAAAAGCACGAGGAAGTATCCTCTGCCGGAAGATAGCTGCGAAGTGAGAATGCAGAGATTGCGTTCGACCTTCAAAAGGTCGCGCACTCCTACGGGAGCAGAAATGAAGTCGCAATCGAGCTTGGAGGTGCCGAAGCAGGTGAGATCGGCGTCCTTCGACGAGATTCAACTGGAGGCTCAGCGTCAGGACAACGCGGCAGCTGGTGGTGGTGCTGGTTGTGGTGGTGGTGTTGGTGGTTATGGGGGAGATTTGACGAGATCACCGAGGACCACGTCGTCATCGTCATCGTCATGCTCGCCAGCGAGATCGCAGGATTCTGTGAGAGGAAGGAGATCGTCGACTTTACGGGTACCGCAGTTACAGCCTGGGCAACGTTCGAAAAGTTTCGATGTCTACGAGAGAAACGTGGGGATGCCACCGCCGCAATCTTCCCTTGGTGGAACTCGAAGGATCGACACACCGACGATCCAGGTGTCTGGGTGTTATCATTGTGCCTGCGTGGAAGAGTACAAGAGTCTCTTTCTTAGCAGGGATAACGACGACGAGACCACGGCGTCGTCTTCTAGAGACGACGAGGATGAGGACCCTGAGAATGTTGACGATCGGGATGAAGAAGATGACGATGCTTACGAAGAAGAGGAAGATGCCACCGACGAGGAACTCGATGTTGAGCTAGAACTAAAACGAGATGGTAGTCCCGAGATCAGAGTCACTCTCACAGAGGTACTTTCAATCGTTGACGATCTCGAGACGACTATCGCTACCACTCCCTCCAGCACCGGTTCCAGTGGCAACACTCCCGAGGTCAAGGCCGAGCTCTGTCCCGAGAGACAACGGAGGAGGTCGATCGCTTCCCCGAAATTGTCTCGTCAAGAGGCACTCACCTCCTTCCCTGCCGACTTACCCTCCTCTCCTTCGGGATCCCGCGAGGACGATGACAAGGACGACAAAGACGAGGAGCCCGAAGAAGAAAACTCTGGAGCGGGTAAAAGCAAACTCGTCGTCAGAGATATATTCCTAACTGTGCCAGAACTGAAAAGGGACAGGGCCGCTTCGGTTGATTCTTGCTTCAATAATAACAAAAACGGCAAGTCCGAGGACTCTCACTCGCTCGACGTGCCGCAACAAAATATCAGGTCGAAGAGCGTCGACATTGTTCTACCCACCGAGGTTCAAACGAGATACACGGCCTTGCTACCGGGGAACGAGGTTCGACCTTCAAGAGGGTGGGTACGTCTGCCGAATGGGACAAGTCTCTTCTTTCTCGGTGTTGTTCTTATTGTTATTGTCACTGTTGTTTTTTTTTGCTGTTGATGTTGTCGTTGTCGTTGTTTTATCTATCTCTTCTCTAACTCTAATCTCTAACTCTATCTTTCTTGCTCTGGCCTTTCGATGTCACGAGCTGGTCTATCTTTTTTCTATCTTTTTTGAAAGGCTCACCAAACTGTTTTATCTACAGTGTGTACGTGACACATTCGATGTCATCTTTTCACGGTATCATCGATGCTACTTCGAAGCTTGCCAAAGCTTTACTATTTTTCGAAGAGTCGCCATCGATATCAACTACGAACACAAAATCGAGCTACTTTGCATGCATCGATAAACTCAGGAACGAGTAAGGCTCTTATTTTGTTGGTTTGACGAAGTAATGAGACATGCCGAGCTCTTACACCACAGTTAAGCCTCCTTTTTTTTTCTTCGCGCTACCCTCCACATTAGTCGACGGGGGATTATGAAGGGAGAATTTTCCTTTTGCCTTTCTCCCCACGGAGGAGGAAATCTTTTGCATATTTTATTACATACCAAGGGGATCAGCCGCAAGCAACGAGCGCAAGCGGTAGAAACGGCAGAAACGTTACCATGTTCTGTGGTGACCCGTACAATTTGTGTGCAAGTCTAACAAATTGCTTTATTGAGAAAACTACTCTCTCTCTCTCTCTCTCTTTTCTTTATTTCCCTTTTACTTACTTATTTGTTTACCAGGTAAACGGTACAGTTATTGAACGGTGCACAGTGAACAAGTCTTTAAAATTTTCAGTAGATCGAATAGATTTTTAGCGACCGAGTTCAACGTGTCACCGTACATAATAATCGATAACCGTACCGTGTACTCTGTTGAATGGAAATAAAAAAAGAGACAATATTTTGTTAACAATTCTATTTTAACATCGCACATTAACACACTTTTTCGATGTGCTTGTTATCAAGCTTTTTAAAAGAAAATTACATTTAGAAAAGGCTAGTTCTTGCTTTTAACATATTTTTAGAGATTATTACTTAATAAAATCGCGCGATTGTGTACTCGAGGATACCTAAACGGGAACTTTAATTCAATTAATTGCGATAACGAAGGGGTTACGAGATTTTCATGAGAAATTGAAGATTTATCCGTAATACGTTGCACGACATCGTTAAATGAAAAAAGAGGAGACCGCCGGCCCTTTTGCGTTCTCGTGCCGATGATCATCGTCGCGACGAGATGAGCGTTGCTTCCGAGTGGAGAGAATTTGATTAGGGTTTCCCATCCCGTCTTATTGAGCTGCGAGACTCTACTACGTGGAGTCGATCTACGAAAGGCACGTTATATAGCGCGAAGAAAAAGATCCTCGGAAATTTTGCCGTCGATGCTTGACCGCCGTTTCTATCTTTTCTTTTCTTTCTGTCTTTCTTTTTTTATACCCTCCTTTCGCGTGAATCGACATTCGATTTAACGAGCTTTATCGATTCTCTTTTTCTTTCTCATTCGAGAGCCGCAGAAAGTAATTATTTGGAGAAACGAAATAATCTAGTCGTGCAACAACAAAAAATCTGAATAAAAATTCCTTTTCAGTTTACGGCCGATTCTATCGAATTGCTTTAAAGGATTTTATTAAACTTCGAGAAATAAAGTTCTTAGAATGAATGGAATCGTACGAGCTAGTAGAGAAGTAAGAAAGTAAATTCATTTCGTTGTCGAGAGAGAAATAGTTCGTGTAGAAGACATTCTGAAAGTTCGATGAAATAATTTCGGGACACCTTGTATACATTCGCGTCTTGTCTCTCTCTCGTGAACTATTCTTCAAACCCGATCGACTATCGGAAAAATGTTTAGCCGTATCGCAAAAGTAGACCGAGGCTCTGTATATTCGTCGAACTCTTGCTGAATGTGACCAAGTCGAAAATAACAAATTTCGAGGAAATTATATTATCAAGTTTCTTATTATATCTTTGTGAATATTAAGCATCCTAAATTTTAACATATTTATCGACGTTGAATGTTTAAATTGATAAGAAAATCTAGCATTCGATATAATTCATACGCACGTGTGTTCTTTCCTACAAAAAATAGATACAATATCTGCTATATAAAAAAGACAAAAAAATGTCACTTGGTCATATTAACGTGTCACGAATTTTTCGTTACTTTTTTTTAATTTTTGCGAGAGAAGTAAGGTTCGATCAAATTCGTGAAACTTTTTTGCATTTCGTTTCTCCAATTTTATTTATTGGCAAGTTGTAAAAAAAAATAGGAAGTTCTCGCATTCCGGTATAGACCTGGAATCCATCCAGGAACCATCGACAGGATGAAATTTCGTGGATCGACAGTACGTATCCCTCATGGGCCACTCGTGAATTTTTGACGAGTTCCTGGCATCCATTATGAAAGATCCAATTCTACGCATGGCCAGGAGAGTCCCGGCGTAGGTACCTATTTTGAATTTCATTCAAACTTTAACGAAACGGAAGACTCGTGATTACGGCCCCTCAGAAACATTCCCTTCTCCCTCTACTTTGTTATGCCGGAAGAAGGGAGGTGTAAAAAAAAAAAAGTAGTAGGAAAAATCAGCTTTGATGTTATTCGCATTGTTAACCCTCTTTCACGAAGGAAGTATTATACATTCTTTAGGGGGTCGTTCGGTTCGAGTGTTTTAAAATATTTTACATATTTTTTCTCATGATTTAGAGTCACACGTCGAATCGAAACTATTTTCAGTAATAAACCAATTATCGCGTCTAGTTAATTTCGTTTAAATCGATATACTCTTTAAACGTTGTTTATCGTTTTCTTCTTTGTCTTTTTTATTCAAGTAATGTACGATAAAGATACGGTAGAATTTATCCCTTGTATTATACGAGTAATGCCGGCAATTAAAGTTGCATCGAGAAATGCATGTTCCTTCTTCTCTCTTTTACTCACTCTCTTTTCTCTTTTTTTCTTTTCTCTTCCTGTTTCCACGGCGACCGCTCGGAAATTTAAAGCATCCGTAAATTCTTTATGTAACCGTACTTCTGGGAGATCCTGCAATCCGATATTGGATCCTTTCAACGGGCCAACTTACTCCGGAACGTAAAGAGAAATAGGAAAAGAGAGAGAAAGGGAGTGACGTAATTTATCTCCAGTATTTCCTTCCTTTTGCGCTTCGCCTTAAATTCTTTCGCTAGACTATAACAGGAAGCAATTAGAAACATAAATGACATCTCCTCGGTCCATCGAGAACCTGGTGATCTCGAGTTTGAATAACGTTTTTAAAAAATATGGAAAGAGATTATACCCTACGAATAAAATAAACATAAAAGAATAAAATGAAAATGAATAAAAACTATTCAAACATATCAAATACAAATCCATCGAAAAGAAGTATCGAACTAACACAATCGTCGGCTTTTGCAATATGTGTATTTTTTTTTCTTGCATTTGTTATATTTTTCGTTGTTTTTCTTTCCTCCTCTATCTCGAACGAAGCTAATAGCATTCTCTCCGTTGTCTCATTGTCGCTTCTAACTTGGCCCCGATATAATAGTGGGTGTGCGTGTATATCCTTGAAGGAAAGGCGAAGTTAATGCCAATTACGTTGCGATACTATACGTATATACGTATATATAACGTCGCCCGTTGATGAAGGAACACTCACGAGCAAGTGTCTTGTGGTTTCAGAGGAAGAGAGGAGGGTGGCTCGAGTGGTGGTCAACGCGAGCTACGATCGACACCTGATTGGGGGCCTGGTGCACTCAATGGAGAACATCTTTGGGTACCTACCGCAGCGTCGGGTGATTTTTGTTACGTCAATGATTGCTCGGTAAGTATTACACGGCACTACGTTTATACACGACCTACGGTTTGTAAAATACCGGACGCGTTTCATTTAGAAACCAATTGGAATTTAAACTGCTTGATATTTTTAGTAATTTTACTCGTTACGCAGTTCGATTTCTAGAGCGTGAGTACTTTTGTACGTGTTTAATAAAAGTTAGTGGTTAGGAAAAAATGATGTTCAAAAAAGTATAATAAATCTTTTATGACTTTATCTTATAACATAAATAGTAACTATCTTGAAATTATTTAAATGGGACGCTCAGAATAAGTAACATTTACGATGACTTATGCAGAACAATATTTATACGTTCTACTTTCTTGACAAATTGTCGTTTAATCTTCTTGAATAATTTCACTCATTTTTTAAACGAAGGTAAAAATATCCTCTTGGAATGTAATCTTGACGATAAAAAATATTGATGAAGAAATATACTGATCCAATGTTTCACTTTCTCTCTCTCTCTCTCTTTTTCTACTCATTTTGATCGTTTCTTTTTTTATTCGTCTTCCTCGTTACCTTCGTTTGACGACGTTGATCCCTTTGGAAAAAGAGGAATCGTTAAATCATTAAGAATACTAATTACTCCAGCCTGCACTCATTTCGTGCTTATCAGCCTGGTTTCACTAACGTTATAATTATCCTCATTCTTCTCTCTCTTTCTTTCTCGATGTTAATTTGCATTACGATACGACTCTCCGTCTCATTCGTAACACTTTCGCGACTAATAGAAAAATTTGCGTAGACTTAAGGCAAAAAGCTGGTAGATAATGGCACGGTAATAGTCGACGATCATAATCATTATACTCATTAGGAGCTCGCGTTTGCACGATTTTAGGCAAAGTTAGTCACGTTGCTGCTTCTTTTAAAAAATTTATTTTTCCTTCTTTTTTTAAATCCTCTCTAAAAGAGGTAGATTCCATTAAATAAAAAGAGACACGTAACGACCACTTAACATCCACTTCGTTCCTTTTCATCCCAAAATAACTTTCAATCTTTTTTATTTTCTTACCTGTATTGTCTTCTCTTTTTTCTCTCTCTCTTATTTTATTTTAGTCTTCCTCCTTTTTCATAGGGATTCACCCGATAAGTTTTCTTTTAATAACCGTAATATCTAACTTCACGAAAATGTTCATTATGAAAAACTCGTTTGCACGTTCGACGTTCTATCGTTAATGAATCACCCCGGAAACATAATTGAACCAGAACGCTTCCTCCGTCAGTGTTGATCGAGTAACGTTGTCACGTAACTTGCGGCCGTTTCAATGAAGTAGACCGAGAGAATGGACCAGGAAAAGGGACCAAGAGAGAGAGAGTGAGAAAAGTGTATTTTATTTTATGAAAGCTTAAAAGCTCATTTAAAAGCCAAAAATGAACCAAAAAGTTTATAATCATATCGGATCTAAATATAAACAAACATTAAGAATACCGAGCTTAAAATTGTGTATAAAAACAGAGCATTGTTGTAAATAAATTTATAATTAATAATTATATATTAATATTGAAACTTTTTAATAACAAAAGCTTAACGCTTTTTATAAAATCTCTTGATTCATAAAACAAGTGAAAGTAAGAAATAAAGTGCCGGCATGACTATCGTAAAAATACATATAAAAATCGTTCATAAGTTTTCCAGCGGATCGTGGTCCGCGAAAACTCGACTAATTTGGCATCGTTCGAATACGCTCGTTATATTTCCATTTTACGATTGTGCTTCTAGCGAAATAGACTCAATCGTCCAGTTTATGAGGGTCGTCACTTTAATGGATTTTGATACGTGCGCGATGGTACGCGAGTGTAATTTTCACGTCTAATCGGAATTACCGAATGATAAATATTTGTAATTGCACGGTAACGCGAATTGACGCGTAAATACCCATGCATGTCCAACCAGAATGATTACAATCGTTTTAATATGATTCTGGGTAGTTACAAAAGTTCGGAAATTCCCATGAAAGTACTTTTTAACGAAAGAAATGTACCCGTTTTACTGATATATCAGTAGGTATGTGAAAAATTGTGGCAGTCGTGGCTGGTTTAATCGACTGCACGGATCTGTGAATGTTTCATTGCTCTGGGTATAAAGGTGAAATTAAAAATATGCCACGGAGGTAATAAAGGGGATACGAGTCGATTAAAAATTTAATTCGTATAATAGAATGATACTTGAGCTAAATCGATTCGACGGTGGTATCGACTAATTTTAGTACGATAACTCACGGAAATAAACAGAACAGTTATTTAAAATTGTGATTTTTACTAAAGAATATTGGGAATGAAATATTATATAGGGTAATTTTGAACCGGGTCTGAAAAAAACTTATTGACACATTCACTTTCGAAAAACAAGCGAACATATTTGTAAATCCTATGCTTCGCACACTCGATTCCACATTCCAAGGTTAATAAATTCTAATAACGGACTCTCGGAGATACAGGCCAAGTGCAATTTCTTGCAGCAACAGCGATATTCCGATCGCGAACGCTAGTTAAACTCTTATGCTTCGTACAGACTTGAACGTTTTGCCGAACGATGAACAGAATAACGAACCGAACGGCGAATGCAATGAAAAATGAACATTACTATCGCCAAACCGAATAACGGACGGAACGGGTTTGCGCTGTTCCCGTAGTTTCTCGCGAACCATGGAAGCAGCCGCAGCGTATATTTATATTCTTATTATTCGTTAGCTCCCGTCTAAACCTGTAAACACGCTCGCGCGGTTTTCCTTTGATGTTCGTTAAAAAACCGACAACCGATGGGAACGACGACGCGCACGAACGCGAACGCTAGGATTTCCAAATTTGTTCGCGAACACGTTCGTGGTCCCGTCCAAACTGGTGTTCCGTTCGCCGTTCGGTTCGTTATTCTGTTCGTCGTTCGGCAAAACGTTCAAGTCTGTACGAAGCATTCCAATTGAAAGTTACACTTATATGCATATACCTACATGTTTTTATCGTTCAATCATTGTCGCGTGATCTTCGTAAAAGAAAAATGAGACGGCAAGTGAACCAACGAGATTCTTGAAACCAATTTTTCAAGTTCGATGCGTCGAAAGTAGCTTCCGTGATTCGATTATTTATCAAAGTTCAAAAATATCGTAACCTACAACGCTTTTGCTTGAAAGAGAAGGAAGCACGCAAAAGAGTTCGACGATGTAGGCGTCGTTTCACGTCAAGCAGCCTTGACCCTCTAGAAAACTGCTCGTTGTCCACTCGACCGCGTTTCCAACTAAAATTGTCACAATTTCGAAGTAGCATCGCTCCTTTGATGTCTAATGTAATGTAATATAGATATGTGCATAGGTGCTGTTTCTATACGTATACCTTTAAAGCCAAACAATAAATCTGAAGCTTCGCGTGTATATAAAATTATAGAATGATGCCAAGAATGGAATCCATTTAAGACATTCTTTCAAAGACAGATAACGAGAAAAGATTAAAATGCACATTATCTTGCAAATTTTCATTTCCTGATACTTTTAATTATCTCTGGATAAACTGATAAATGATACGGGGCATTCCCATGCATGTATAATTAAGCGACCAGCAATTTCGAGAGACAAGCTGCTTCGTAAACGGAACCAGCAATGTCGATCACGATATCGATCGATCGAGCGATTCTACAGGATTGGTCGTGGGGGTTGAAGCGAAACGAGTGAAAAATTTCATTAAAGGATCATCTCGTCAGGTACTCGAAAGTAGCCCCCTTCGTGTAATCACGGCACCCCCTAGGGGGTTGAGGATGTATTTTTCGATATTGCGAGCGAAAGTAATGATCGTTCGATGGTGTCAGAGTTAATGAAAATATTCATTAGAATTAATTATGAATATCGTTGCTCTACTTTACTCGCTAGGTAAATTATAAAGAAAAATCATTTCCACGATGATTCTTATTTATGCAGGAATATTTTGAACTCCCTATTTGTAAAAAAAACTCTAACATAAACGAACTTTACGATTTAGATAAAGCTTCTTTTAGAAGATCGGAATCCACTTTACATCTTCCATATTTCAAGAATCTGTTTTATATATACATACGGATCGAATTTGAAAATAATACAAAATCTAAGGGTCGTTCCAGCATAGACGGCAAACTTGGTATAAATCGAAAATGATGTCACTTCGTTTGTTATTCCTGTAGAACGCGAAATAAGGTAAAGCGAGTTAATAAGGAATACGAGTTATCACTAGGGAATCGTGTCAACCCTTTCCATAAATAAGACGTCTCCATATCGGGTATACGAGCGAGAGGAGCAGCGTCCTATTTCCGGATGAAGTACGTAGTAACTCGCTTCGGGGCCGAGCGAGATTATTCATAAAAGCGCTAGGCGCGTTCGGAGTTTCATGAAAATACGTAGACAGGAGAAGAGGATAGGGAAGTATGTACATCAAAGGCCATCAACGTAGAGAAGAAGCGATTGTGGCTTTCGGCATTCGAAAGGCATCTTATTCTCTCTCTCTCTCTCATTCTCTCATTCTATCTCCCTCTTTTGTTCCAGAAACATGGACCACGGATGAAATGTGCCGCTTGCCGTGTGGTGGCACACGCGGTATGTGCGTCTACCCTGAGTTTCGCTTGCAAGTCGAGTTTTCGTGACGTGGGCGTACGACAATATCGCGAACAGACGACCACTCATCATCATTGGGTCCATAGACGCTCGCAAAAGGGCAAGTGTTCGAATTGCGGCAAGAGTTTTCAATCGAAGCTGAGTTTTACATCGAAGGAGATCATCGCGGTTAATTGTAGCTGGTGTAAGGCCGCTTATCACAATAAGGAAGCTTGTTTTAGCGTCGATAGAATCGGCGAGAATTGCGAGCTTGGGGCGCATTCCTCGATCATAGTTCCACCATCTTGGATCGTGAAGTTACCTAGAAAGGGTAGTTTTAAGAGTAGTCTGAGAAAATCACCGAGAAGGAAAAAGACAGGTGGTGGTGGTGCTGGCACCGCATCGAGTCGTAGGAAAACGAAGGAAAAGGACAAGGATAAGGATCAGAAGGAGGATCAGGGAAAGCTTTGGGTCGTCAAACCCATTCCAACCGCTACCGTGAGGCCGGTCCTCGTTTTCATCAATCCTAAGTCCGGTGGTAACCAGGGCGCGAAATTGTTGCAAAAGTTCCAGTGGCTCTTGAATCCCCGGCAGGTCTTCGATCTGACCCAAGGTGGACCTAAAATGGGGTGAGAAGTTCTCCGACTTTGAGCGGTGTTATTAATAACCCCCCTCTTGTATCAAGTGTGTATACATCGTCCGTCATTTATCACTCCTCGGCGACAGCGTACAGCCAAGAGAACAAGCGCTTATCGCGTTCGATATGAAGTCGTCCGAAAACCTTCTTTCTTTTATTTTATAGTCAAACTCTGGCGATCGTGAATTCATGATGCTGCTATATCGAACATAAATTACGTTAACTCGACCGACACTAATTATATACGCGATAGAATACGATCTGCATACGCAATAGACGTTTGAAAGAATGGCACGTGGCACAACATCGTTTGCAGTGAACTTGTTTTTGCTAATTATTCATTCAATCATGCTTAGGACGGAATTAGATTATAAATGAAAATATTCTATCGAGTCTCATTAGTTTTTACTCTATAATTAACCTAGACGACTGACTTTAATGACTTTAAGTCAAGATTAGATACAGTAGACTCATACTAATGACCTACATCTAATCATTTCATTAGTATCTTGAAAAAAAAAAACCGAATTTATATTCACGATGGGAGCTAGACTCAGGTTATCGGCAAATGTTATTTATTGTCCATCCAGATTGGAACTCTTCAAGAGAGTACCGAACTTACGAGTGTTGGCTTGCGGTGGTGACGGTACCGTTGGTTGGGTCCTCTCGATCTTGGACCAGATAGGTGCCTCACCACCTCCCGCGGTTGGAGTCCTTCCACTTGGTACCGGAAATGATCTAGCGAGGGCACTAGGTTGGGGTGGAGGTTACACGGATGAACCAATTGGAAAGATTCTGACGAGTATAGGTGACAGTGAAACGATTCTTCTAGACAGATGGCAATTGGCCGTAGAAAGAAACCCTGACGTTCAAAACGACGATGATGGAGGCAAAGGAAAAGAAAATCTTCCATTGAACGTCGTCAACAATTATTTTTCGCTTGGCGTAGATGCTCACATCGCGCTCGAGTTCCACGAGGCAAGAGGTAAATTTTCAATGTTCTGGATTAAAAAGCTTTTGAATTTATTATCGTGGAAAATAAAACGAAACTTTCTCAACTCCTATAAAATTCATATTTACGATGCTTGACTCTGTTGTTATTAATAAAACATCATTTTCTTACTCGACAAGCGCTTAGAATCTGTCGTGTCTGGTAACTCGGGTAAACGCGAGTAACACCTTCTCAAAGTTACAAACCGCAAACCACCTAACACGTACACACACATTTGTACGTAGCTCGAACTTCGCAGCAACTGTGTTTAACCGCTAACGCGTAATTTCCGCAGAGGCACATCCGGAGAAATTCAATTCGAGGCTGAGAAACAAGATGTATTACGGGCAGATGGGTGGTAAGGACCTGGTGAGGAGAAAGTGGAAAGACCTATCCGAATTTGTGACCTTGGAATGCGACGGTCAAGACATGACACCGAAATTAAAGGAACACCGTGTCCATGCGATAGTCTTTTTAAATATCGCATCGTACGGTGGTGGAACGCATCCATGGGGTGCAGCCAGTGGAACTAAAGAACCTTCTACGGAAGATGGTTTGATCGAGGTAGTCGGTCTGACCACTTATCAACTGCCACTACTTCAAGCAGGTGGCCACGGTACTTGCATATCTCAGTGCAGTAAAGCCAAGTTGGTTACTACTAGGACCATTCCGATGCAGGTAATGGCAGAATTAAAAAATCAACGATCTCTAATTAATGCTAAATAATTTCTCTCGTCATTTGATGTTTTTTTTTGTTCCTGGTTTTCTTTAGGTCGACGGGGAAGCCTGTCGATTGTTACCATCAATTATAACAATGAGTCTCCTCAACAAAGCCACGATGCTTGCCAAAAGAAGAAATGCTGGTAAACCACAACAAGACGTGGCCAAGTTAGAGAGACTTAACCTACCCGTGATGAGGATCAAAATGTCCGATTACGAGACATATCATCACGACAAAGATAGACTGAAGAAAGCCGCGGTATCGGTAATGGCGGATCCGTTGGATTTAGATGCCACGACTGATTTAGAATCATTGAGAAAGATCCTAGCAAAAGACCACAATATGGACACTTGCTGTTTTCTCGATGGTGAGAATATTTATATCCTCGAGTTCATTCCAGGAAAGTTCCTTCTTGAGGTAATTCCTAAGGTTATTTTATTCTTTAATAGCGTGTACGGCTGAAAGATTCTTCAGAATCGATCGAGCCCAAGAACAGTTACATTACGTGACCGATGTAGCTGCCGAGGCCGTTTATATTCTCGAAGAAAGTAGTACGAGTCAAGCCTCCACCGCACCGGACACTTCAGTAATAGTCAATCAGGAACCTGAAATAGCCCAAACTTCGCCGAGGTATATAAATAAAATTCTTTGTAAACCGATTGGTTATTTCCCTAACCGTAGCCGGATTAACTCTATAAACAAATAAGACAAATGTCTAGGGCCCATAATCGAGTCCTGTGCTTGTGAAACATTATGCATATATATATTTTTTAAAAATTGATATTATACTGATTACTTTGATAACAAACACTCCTCTAGTTGATGTCCTAAGTTTGCCAAGAAATAAAACAAAATGGTATAAATGGGGCCCCGATTTACATTTTGTCTGGTAGCTTAATCCGTTACTGTCCATAACGTTACATTGAGAAACTAAAAAGCATATCATCGATTAATTTATGTAATTATGCCCCATAAGTAATAACAAGTATAATCTTTCCTCTACACACGATAATTCGATGGTAACGGTGTCCTATCATTAGATTAATAGAAAGAACGTGTGATATAGCGAAGAACGGCCAAGAGAAATGCCAGCCATGACAAAAGCAGGCCCGTCGGCCAGTCCTGCCACGCCGGAAATATCGCAGCCATCGTTACCTGAAAAACAAACACCTCCGTCTGAACCACAAGTCCCCGCAGCTCCAGAGAAAAAGGAACCAGTACCACCGAGCGATTCGTCCGTGCCAAAGGAGGTGGAGCCTGTTGTAGCAAAGAAGCATAACAGCGTAGCAACTTCTAAAGACATGCAAGAAGTTAAGGAAGACATCAATGTCTCGAAGGAACCCCCGAAACAGAGTAGTAGCTCTTCTAAACCGATCACTGCATCGAACGTGGATGGATCGAATAATCAGACTTCCCTAAATTTTATCAGGTAAGATTTATAATCAACAGAAAGTATTGACATTTGAATCACACAAAATTTGTAGAATCCTTAAATATAGAAGTATCAGTAACGGTATAAAAAAGGGTTCATTTTTATTGAACTTCTTGTCACTTTTGTTTTTTACAGCCCCCGAGATAGGCTTTTCGGGTTAAGCTCCGAAGTACACACTTTCAGCACCGGACTACTCGAGAAGACTTCCGATGGAATTTTGAAAGCCGCAAAAATCGGTGATCTCCCGGCCCTCAAGCAACTTCATGAAAAAGGATATTCTCTTCTTTCTATCGACTCCACTGGACAAACTGCTTTGCACTTGGCTTCGAGATACGGTCACAAGGACATCGTTAGGTATCTCATCGCCTGTGCTCCGCCAACCATCCTAAACATAGTCGATAATGACAAGTACGTGAACCGTTTAATTACTCGATATCCTACCTGTTGCAAAAACTAAAGACTAAAGGTTATACTTTTTTTTATTTTTTATTTCAGAGGTCAAACGGCTCTACACAAAGCCGCACAACACAAAAGACGTTCAATTTGTTGCATGCTAGTAGCCGGTGGTGCGACCCTCACGGTAAAAGATCGACACGGCAATACAGCGAGACAACTCGCTTTGATCGCAGAGGATCGTGATCTTGCGGCGTATTTGCAAAGTAAGCCTCCAATTATCTCGTAAAAGATTGTTTCAAAAATACTCTTCTAACTTTTGTCTCTATTTCTTTCAATCGATTAGGTCAGGAACAGTTCCAGATAGTCACGGAAGAGGATAATCGTTTCTGACCATCCACTCGAACCGGGACTAGCTGAAGTGTCCGTAAAAGAAAAAAAATAAGTCAACGGAAGGCCAGTTTCTTCTTGCTCGATCATACGAATTTTTGTCGACTATCCTACGTAAGTCGCACGTGATAATCCAATATACCTACACTTCGGCGATGAGTATAATAGTATACGTATTCTACCTGCGGGAGGCTGCGGATCTCCTTTATTCCTATTTAACAAAAAAAAAAAAGATTAAGAGAAAAGGAAAAAAGAAAAATCTCTTTCTAGAGACGTGCTGGTAATTGTACGTTATAAATACATATATAGGTATATTATATACATTGTATTATACATATATGTTTACGTAAAACTACTACTACCAATAGCGATTTTCGATCGTTTTCGCGTCTCTTGCGTACATAGACATACACACACATATATACTTATATTTTTAATTACGTCATATGATCGTCTCTTTTTTCGAGAGGTCCGTGAGCGTTCGCGTGATTAAAAAAAAAAGAAAAACCGAACGAGCACGATTGAGGACGGTGGAAAAAATAAATTTTCGCGCGTAAGAGAATATTCCACTTTCAGCAAATGGGATTTACCCGGTGCTATCTTTTCTTCGTTTATTACGGATCGGTACCGGGTAGTGCGTGTGTGTGATAGAATTTAAATTATTACTAGTAGATGATTAGTGAGAAAAGAACCATTAGGATTACTTGTATCGGATTTATCGCTACGCCCAGGAAACTCTGTTGGTTTTCTCGATTTACGAAGAATTGCCAATGACAAGACGGCGGCTAGATTCATCAAATTACGAGAATCGTGTGGATGATAAATTTTTCGTTTCTCTTCCCGGGCGTGGCCTAGCACGTAACGTTTACATGTTCGTTTATATAATTTTTATTTTATATTTTTCTACTTCCTTCTTCTAGATTAAACTCGAACGAAACAAAAAAACGAATGAAAGAAAGAAAGAAAAGATAAGAAAAATGGCTTTACTCCTCTAGTTATCGTCAACTTTTATAGCGACTCGTCGTATTATTCTGTATGTGTACGGTACTTTTTTCCTTACACGTGATAAGAGAAACTCATATATTATATGCATCGAGGTATTTATATTTTCGTATTACCAAACGATAAAAAAAAAAAGAAAAAAGGAACATAATGTATCTCCCTAAAGTATCTCAATGTATATTCGACACATATCCTCTTCTCTAAGTATTACATCGATTTCTACCTTCTATGTATTTGTGAGAGAAAAATGAATTGCGTCTGCGTATTTGTACACGTTAATATTATTCACACGCGAACGTGTACGCGCGCACACACGTATCTAATTATCAGTATTTATCGCCAATCGATGACGAAATGCTTTCCTTCTCATATCGGTGATCTTTCTTGAAATTTCTTTACGACCTTGCTTGGCTCACTATGCACGCTGAGAAGTATTATTTGTGAACTACAAAAATGATACTTAAAAAAAGAACCAATTTTCATAATCCGACTTTAAAAAAAAAAATCGGATCGTCCGTGAAGTAATTTTACGTTTCCCTTAGAAAAAAAAAAAGTAAAATTTTCAAGAGATCCATGTCCTCTTTGAAACATACACGTAACATACACTCATAATCACGAACACACCCTTGCCACGTTGTCTGCTAAAAAATTTAACAGGGTCTGCGGGAACGATGATAGAGTAGAATGAAGAGAAATGAAATTGACTCAAAAATATAAAATAAAGGAGGTAGCAACAAAAGCAGACGCGATTAATACCGATTTAACGAACGATCATGATCGATCGATCGTTACGATCGACGCTGTTGTGCCAACTGTTTTCCGCGAAAGAAAAATATATGAATATAGAAAGGGAGAATTCGCACCGATAATGGGAGATGTTAAAAACAGGGAGGGCGCTTTAAAATTCGTGATTTAAAACGTACATCGGGCCAAATGAAATCTCTGCGAACGTGTGATGGTAAAGTGAAAGAGTGGAATTTAAAAAAAAAAAAAAAGTAGAGAGGTCGAAAGAAAATAAAACAAAAAGCGAAATAAAGTGATCGAAGCGAATTATATAATCGGTACCAAAAGTGAAAAAGGGGATCAACGTACGAACACCAATTAGCTCTTAGAAGGCGGTCTATCGCCAAACTATTGTACTATTTACTTATACTACTTACTATACTTCTATTGCTCTCAAAAGCTGCTAAACTAATTACATTTAGGATCCCTTCGCGGCGCATAACTCATAACTCGCGTATCACACTCGAAGTTTACGTGCGTACGAATGACGAATTAGAGAGCGACGAGTCGACTAGAAATTCTTGCTCGACGTATGTATGTGTATTTGGTGAACCTGATTAGGTTCATTTTAGTGAGATGCGTTAGCGACGTGTTATTTGCAGTACCTACCTATAAACACATAATACCTATATAAATATATTTATAAATCCACGATAATAAAACTTACACCCGCGTACGCATTATGCTCTTAGAGCATGGATTTTGGTTTGAAAAAAAAAAATAAAGATATAATGGAGATTTCCAAACGCGTACAATACACGTATACATACATGAATGTTCTTACAATTAGGCGTTTAATATTCCTTTGAATTTTTCGATCGTTCCATAAAAAGAATAAAAAAAAAAGAGAAATAAAAGTTAAAAAATAATGGTCACACGTGCCGCTGCAATTTGCTGTCGCGCGAACGCGCCCGTGATATTTTTTCGATCTGACTTTCGAAATTATTTCGAGTATCGTCATTGTAATTATTCTGTATAGTAATCGTGCGTGCCTGCGTGTGTTTCTGTGTGTCTGTGTGTATGTGAGTGCGATAGTATCTCGATTAAAGAGAGATTTTTCGATTAGACATTTAAAGAATGGGCAATTTGGTAAAACTTCGGTCGGTGTATCATATCTTCTTACGAAAAAAAGGGTCGTGATATTAACTCTACTCGTGTGTATGACATTGGGGTTTAAATTGGAACGAGGGTGTATAGCTGATAACGTATTTAAGAAGATCCGTAAGTGAAAAGTGGTGAAAAAATTATTTTAATTATTTTTAGTTAATTAGTCAATTTCTGATCACTGATTAAAAACCGCATATATGCATGTTTTCACTCCAAGTTGATCTTAAAACATGTTGATTTAACAAATTGTATTTTTCAACATGTAAGTACATAATTTTTCTATGCAATTCAGACTAACCGTTCCTACCATTTATTTACTCGCTACGTCAAAATATCAAATGAAACATTGTCTACCAGATTCAACTTGATCGTAAGTCTTTCCCATTCGTTTAATTAAAAAACTCAACAGATTAATTACGGATTAGAGTATGCTGAATCAAACATAAAAAAAGGATTACCTAATTCGGATTTGTGAGTTAGAAGAAAAGTGTACCTAAAGTTGATTTATTCCTTCGTAAAAGTACACAGGGCAACTCATCACTTACGGGAACTCTTGCTAATCTAAAGAATGAGCACTCGACTTGGTGCATCGCATAGCTTCGACTTAACGCAGTTGTAATTAATTAGTAATTAATTCAAAGGTTTCGATGTACATTCGATTTTTTATCAGAGCTTAGAAGCTGGTCGATTACTAATATCTTTTACACTTTTTAAATGTAACTCAATGTTCGAGTACGTCATCGCCTGATTGCGAAAACGTAAGACTAGGTATTTTCAAAAGAGAATTCTCTAATTCCTTGATCCAGGTACTACGCGAGCTTTTTCTCAGCTAGAACTTCTATTACGAGTGCCAAAAGAGGGTAAAGGTGGTTTTAAAAAATTAAAAAACGGGGACCTTGAAGTATACTATAATCGTCTAGTTCTATATAAGAAGAGGAAAGAAATAATGAAAGAATTTTAAAAACGAGGACCACCGTCGCGTCTAACGAGTAAAACAATTTTCTTAATCTTTCAAACGAGGCAAAAATATCCAAAATTATAACCAACTCTGTTCGAGAAATGATTAACCTTCAATTCTTCTCACGATTCTCGCGTTCACATTCTTCGCGCAGTACCACGGATCGTAAAATCGTTTCTCTCCGATTCTCCCGTGCGACCCACAAACGAAAAAAAAAAAAACGAGAGGAAAAAAAAAAGCGATAAAATCAATGATCCGTCACTTCGGTCCAAATTGGGATCCTAGCCAAAATCGAAGTTGTTCTCGTGTTTGATTTACCTTGCAGCGTGACAACCAAAAAGAAACGCGACCGCGATTCGACAAATATTCAACTAGCGTTGCATCAAATTAGCATTCTAATTAGGCGCTGAAATCAGAGTGCGTCGTTCCATGACTACAATTAAACGCATATGCAATGATCGATAACTTAGTCGGTCCACTTTCTCTGTCACACTGATTGACCCACTTTACACACATATATATATATATATATTTACTAATAATTACGATGGTGGCCTAAGGCAGAAGTTTCAATAAAATCAAGTCGATCATATATTTTATTCTGAATAATTCGAAAATATATTAGACTAATATATTTAGTCTATAATAGGCCATTTTCATAATTGTTACGAACTAATCGACAGACACAAGATACACATACACCCACGTGCGAATACATGACGGAAAACGAAAGATTTCGTACGTTAGTCTCGTATTACAAATTATAGGAAAGAAGAAGCAAAAACAATAACGACGAAACAAAGAGAGCGAGAAAAAAATGCCTTCTTAATGTTCTTGCACTTATGCGTGAAAAAATAAACGAGAAGAATGTTCAATAAAGTGAACTCGACGTTCGCAATCGACTAGTTCGGTACGTTCGTGTGACTCGTTCTAATAATTCTAATAACTCTAATGATTCTAATGATCGCGCGAATTTCCGGACATACGTTATCGATTTGTGTGCCTCGTTCATTAGGCAGAACGTAGCACGAGTATTTGAATTAGTTTAGAGCGCGATTAGTTAGCGCGATTTTGTCATAACGAGCCGTGCAACTCGTTTCTTTACACTGTTCCCAATCAATCGAATGCTTTCATCGTTTTGCTTGATCGATTCATGTTTCCCTCTCCGCGGTGTAAATCCGTATTAAACAATTCAACCATTCATGCTACTCCCATAATTCTTTGCAACTAACTAATTCTTCATGTTTGTTATTTATTTTTCTGTTAAATTTTTCTACTCGTGATTAGAAAACGAAACGTAATTCGAGCTGAGATCGCGAGTATTTGACGTATTAATAAAAAGCTAGGTTGTCGCGTCTCGTTAGTTAATTAATTCCTAAATAAATTCGTTAATCAAGTGCGCGCGTAAACGACGAAGACGAAGGTATTTAAGAGAAAAAAATAAAAAAATAAAAATAAAGCGAGAAAGGTGTAGAAGACGATGAAAACTAACTTATTAACGTAAGTGTGCGTGATTTGAAAGAGTATAGCGATTGTGGTTAGTAGAGGAAGAGAATGTGCGTGTTGAGAGTCTCAAGTAAAAAAAACACAGTATTGCCTTTTTCTCGTGGACGCTGCCTCGAGTCGTAAATCTCATCTTACGTTTTTTAGAGCAATAAATGTATGGACAATCAAGATATTTCGGCTCGAGTCCGTCCCACGATTACGCTCTTTCTCATATCTACGTTAATTATATTACAATCTTCCTATCTATTTTCTATTTTTCACTACTTCTCTCTACTTCTCTACATATCTTTCCTACTTCTGTTTCTATCCTTATCCAACTTTCTTCTATTTTGAGCCCTTTCCTGTATAATTGTCTATCTTTTTATCTATTTCTATTTCTGTCCCCCTCTCTCTCTCACTCTGTCTCTCTCTTTTTGCTCTCATTAGCTTATCGATTCCATCCATGACCTAGACTATATAACGTTCGTCGCTTAGTTTTTAATGAGCATGCATAAAATCTCTATTCGTATGGGTCAGTTTTAATGATCTCGACTATCATCATTGTATTACACCTCGTAAGAGGAAGGTTGTGGGAGGGAGGGAGGACAAGAAACTATTACTATCGCTCGTCCTTACCCAATAATATCGATCTTTTCTCGCGTGAACACTTTTGCGTGTTTCGATCGTAACGATTCTATGAAGAACAGGCGAAAATGTTAGACGACGATCACTGATCTTGTCTCGATGATACCCTATCTCTATCTCTCTCTTTAACTTTCTCTATACCTTTATTTTCCTAGCTTCTATTCACTTTATTATTAAGTAGGATATACGTATACATTCGTTATGAATTTTTTCGTAAACGGGGTAACATGCACGAAGCATGCGAAGTGAGTATCGAATAGGAGAAAGAGTATCGAGTGCGTCAGACGAATAATTACAAATCGATAAGCGCGTACTGTACAGTAAGCGTTAGATATATCTCACTAGTATGAAGTTATTGATAGCAGAAGTATGTAATATAGAAATTTCTATATAACTTAACTATCGTCAACTTCATACTGGTAAGCTATATCGAACGACACTTTCGAAGAAATTTATTATTGCCAAGATATTTGATCTTGATCTTAATACGTTAACTTGAAATTAGCTTCTATCCATGTATTGTATAACGAAATATATATTAATCTCGCAGCAGTAAAAAGGAAGATTAAAAAAAAAACCGTTAAGAGATCCGAAACAGGCTATATTTTTTAAATAGTTGGAAATTGAAGAAATGTTATGAGTCAAGGTTGAATGACATCCTTTGAGTCAGAACATTTTTTTTTTTTTTATGTCCAACTGTTTAGAAGATACATCCTGTTCCAATACCGTGGGACACCCTGTCTATTGAAGATACCTCGTACCTACTGACGCATATTTAATATTTGTAATTTTCTAATTAACAATTATTCGAATTTTGAGATATTTAGTTAAAGGATCAGAGAATTAATTTCTAACTATACTAGGGTTTACTACGAAATAGAACACGGGTATATTAACAAGATGAAACCGTTTTTCAAAAAACCAATAGTGACGAGATATTATACGATATAAAATTAAAATTTTTTTTATAGAGAATTAGACGCAACAGTCACTTCTTAAAATAGGATGTAATTTACAATCAGAGTACCTTTTGTACCCTAATAATTTTAAATTGCCTTGCTAATTGTATACAGCTTTGATCCTTAGCCAACTCGAGTATAATTAATACTACAAGTTTAATGGAAAAGCTATCTACCAACCACATGCGATTTTCATGAAACATTTTAATCTAGGTACTTAGTAATTTCACATTCAAAATATACGATGAGTCAATACAAGGTATGATTAGCACAAACGCGGAGCTGCGAGGTACAAAAAAGTGAAGAACGTATTTAAAAGAAAATTATTTTCCGATAAAAAAAGGAAAAAAAATACGATCTCTTTTATTACGTCTATATGTATGACATGGTATTTCGCGTGTTCCACGTGAGACAACGAGAAACCTTCGATAGTAAAATACGGGAATCGGATTGGCCATATAATCTTGATTCGTTCGTGCACGCGCGCGGTAAAAAATTTTCCTGTAAAAGGAGAGAAAAAACGCGAGGTAGAGGAATGAAAAAGAGAGAAAGAAAGAGACAAAACACGAACGAAATATAAAAGTAAAGCGTCGGCCTAGAAAATCGAGTCGACGAAATCGAATTTTCTCGCTCGCTCAAACGAAACATCCTCGTCATTGGTAGTTTCCCTAAACTAGATTGAAAAAAATTAACTTTTCACCCATTTCCTCATCCTTCTTTTTTTCTCTTCGGTTTCTTTTTTTAAATCGATACCCATAATCGTTCTCGATGTTACTGTGATCTCTGTTTTACATTCATTTTGGAAAAAGAGACAAAGGGAGAGAAATAGAGATAGAATTACGCACGCGAATCCTTCGATATTTCATTGATCGTTCTCACCGTTATTATTATCATTATTATTATTATTATTATTATTATTATTATTATTATTATTATTATTATTATTATTATTATTACTACTACTATTATTATTATTATTATTGCGTACGAGGTGCCCTAAATATATAAATATATCTATAAATAAATAAATACATACACACATACACATATTATATATACACACATAAATTATATACCTACGAGAAGAAATGAAAATTCACCAGCGCCGAAGCACGTCTATAGCGTTTGTTATTGAAGTTAAAAAAAGAAAGAATGAAAAAAGGCGGATATGTTACAATACCAAGAAAATTCGTATAAGAATAATTATCGTCTAGTTTTTAGCGTATTCATTCGACTATTGTACATTTCGAGGGTCTATTGCTTTTCGTGAAATATTTGTTAATCGAACGTGTGCCTAGAGAGAGAGAGAGAAGAACAGAGAGAGCAAGAAAAAGAGAAAAAAGAGAAAGTTAAAATCAATATTTTCTATTGTCATGGGAAAGCGCAAAAAAGTTAACGTACGTGCATGCACATATATGTACATATATAGAAATTAGAGGTGGCACGTTTGATTAAAAAAGATTTTCACTCGTTTCGAATAACTCCTTCCATTCTACGTTAAAATATAAAAAAAAAGTAATAAAACTGTCCCTTAACTGTAGGAGGTTTATATTATAACCCCCAAACCCACACACTCTCCTGTATCT
Source organism: Ancistrocerus nigricornis (assembly GCA_916049575.1). NCBI lineage: Eukaryota > Metazoa > Arthropoda > Insecta > Hymenoptera > Vespidae > Ancistrocerus > Ancistrocerus nigricornis. Next base: position 38,773,136 of record OU696664.1, read on the forward strand.
CTGAAATTACGGTTATCTAAAGTCTAATTAAAGAACCACGTTTTACCTGTGTATGGATGTATAATAACCGAGGAAGATTTGCCGCCGTGCGATGATATAAGACAAAACGGTGTATAAAGTGCGAAGCACGTTATTTCTTGTACTTACCTTCATTCGATGGAAAGAAAGAAAGAAAGAAAACAAAAAAACAATTCTTGAACCTACCGCCTTCTCACCCTCGAAACTTTGAAATAGATAACTATTCGTTGAAAGAATTAAAGAAAAAACAAGAGAAAGAAGATGAGTAAAATGAATGAAAAAAAGTACGATCGCCTGCGCGCGCATCACTGACGTCGGTCAAATGTATTTTCCCCACTTTGTACGCTACGAACTAATCGAAGAGTTACACCTGCAAGGTTTATTAAAATGTAATATAAATAAAGCACTTTACGACATTCAACGATTCTTTTTATTAGTATTACTAAGGCTTATCATCTATCCATCGTTACGATTCACGTCCTACGTTGTTAATTGATTAATTAATTATACTGCTAATCACGAGATTGTACATAAGTTGAATCGTAATCAGATCTACATCATAATTATCGTATAGTACATAATACATTACAAACACTCTAAACCGTTCAATCATTGATTAATTACGGAAATAGTTATGAGATCATAATCATTGCTTAGACCGACTTCAAATAGAGAGCAACGCCACGACGTAGCCAAATGTTTCGATTTTCCCGAGGACACCCGACTGGAAGTGAACAAATAAAGAAACTTCGTTGGGAATCACTGTAAACTGGTACACCTAGCCAATCCTTCTCGCCATCTTTTCCATAGTGAGGTTGCAACACTTTTTTATCATTAATTTTTTCGAGAGAATATCGTTCAGGTAAAAATGCTATTTGACAAATCGGTGCTGCTGCGATCGGTGCATCATTGACGTCCACGTCTTTCAAGCTGCCATCTTTTATCAAAGCACCTGTTCAAAAGTAAATATGAATTTCTTTTTAGAACCTCTTAGGTGGATATGAACAAAATACTAATAACGAGGTGGATGATTATTATTATTTATGATTGCTATAACTAGACACTACCTGAAACTAGGAGACCCTCGATCATCACCGATACTTTCCACTGTTCGCTTTTATGATCCTCGATCCAATTAGCACGAAGTCGAAGATTCTCAAGAGGATGATTGATTTCGCGAGCTGTATGCTGCTTTAGAGCAGCCAGAAAGGCTCGCGGCCTTGCCAACCGAGAGAGATCAACTCGAAGAGGAAAGCTCATGCTAAATGATTCCAATATTTGATATCTCGATAATAATCCATTGACGAAAGGTAACACGTCTCTCGGTCCAGATTGCCATTCGTCCAACCAATGCTTTGGTGTCTATAGTAACCATAAACATTTTTGTATTCTTCTGTAATTATTTTATAGCATCATGGTATTTACCTTTGAATCTTCTATACGAATCACATCAAGATCCAATCGAATTCGGTTTAATAACTCTCGTGTAAATTCGATCTCGTCTACGAAGAAACGTTTTAACGGTGTCTCTTTGGTATCACGTGACACCGTGTTCGACGATGCTTCAAATTTTGTCCCACGTCGATCGTACAGTTCCTTTAAATCCTTTTGAATTTTACTTTCCGATCTTGCTCGATTTCGGCCTTCGTTACTCGATATTTTAATGGTTGTACCTTTGGTAAATAAATTGAATGCTTTTTCTGAAGTTGTGGGCACAAATTGTTACGTACCTTTGAGAAGTGTCAAAGCCACTTCAGCAGCAACCCTCTCCCAACCTCTATGAGCATTAGCAGGTAACCCAAAGTATTCCCTAGGCGAATCATCGTCATTGAGACGCTCTAAAATTTTCAATGGATCGTTTTCAGAAATTTCAAGAATATTAAGGGTTCCACCTAACATACGACGACCCTCGAAAACCTCTTTAGACCAGACCTCGCGAATGATAGCACACAAAGCACGCATATCGTAATCATCTTGAAGTCTTCCACCGTAAACAGCAACGTCCAATAATCCTCGCCCTGTTTCCCAATCTTGATTCCGATCGTTCTTCGTTACTCTTTCGATGATCAACGTATATGCAGCACCTAAATCAGCTTCGTTCCATTCGTAAGATCTGATCCAAGCTTGGGGAACAAATTTGCGTCGTTCTTGCAGTATGGCATGTAACCAAGACAATAAAAACGTTCCAGCAATGTTTTCGATTCTTTTGGCATCTTCGATTTGTCGAAGTTGTTGGAAAGATCTCTTCAGATTTCTCTTGACACCTTCCGGTGGCTCGTAAGCCAGTTTTAAACAGAGACCAGCGAGGCCAGGATAAAATCCTGTGCACTCTTCTGTGGTCAACCAGATTCTCGTTGTGGGCTTTTTATTGCTGGTACACATTGGTGATCTTAGTAAACTTTCTAATCTAGGCAGCCACATTAAGGCTAGCTGGAGATTGCTCAATAGTATCCAACTACCGTTTCTAAATTATAATCAAACGTGTATTGACAGTGGAACATTCATAGAACTACTTAATATTACTATACAAAATGCATACTTGCAAGCTGCTTCTAAAGCCACTTCAGCCTGAGCGACCTGTCCTTGTCCTAAAGAAACTTCTGTAAATCCAGCCGAAGAAGCTACACGATTCGCAGCTAATGAGTTCAGTTCTGGACCAGGGTCGGCACCTGGTGATAATAATAAAAGAACTGGCGTTGATCCTTCGCTTTCTGCTACTTTTTGTAACGTCCATGCTGGTGGTGCCAAATCTCGTACACCTATAATTTTATTGTAAAGAAGTTTACGTTTATTTCTAATAATTAAAGAAGCAACGTTAGTCACCTAATTGCAACGTAGCAAATTTTGATAGAGCAGTATGCAAATAATCCGGTCTAAGAACTTTAATAATTAAAATCCTTTGGAAAGGAGTCAAACTGTTGTCAGCATAGACAGTGGCAACGTCCTCCAACCAAGCTCGTTTCATTCTAGCAGCGACCTATTACATGGAGAAAGCGAAATGCAAAATGCAAGCGACATTATGTATATGAGATCGATTTGCGGTTAAATCGATCGAGCTTCTACCTGAGGCATCGAGCTGGACAATGCTTTGACTGCTGTGCGACGTTCACCGGGCACCCAATCAGGTATTTCAAAGTCGCTATTATCCTCGTCATTTGGTAGACCATTATCGAGCAATAAATTCCTCTCGATTTCCGATACGGGATTTAAAGAGAGAGCGAGATAGAGAGCAAGTGGTAATCGATGTTTTCGATATGCTGCTTTTGTACAGTGATGTACCGTCAATGCTATTAATCTAAAAGTGTAAAGTTTGGTAATAAATTATAATAAAAGATAGAAGATTGTTAAATGAGGTTTACTGACCTCTTTTCCACTACCCTGTCCTGTTCCTTTCTTTCCTCGGCAACGGATATCGATCTGGTGCTCTCTGCTTCGAGATAAATATTTGTAAAGGCTTCCGTTGAGAAAACATATAAAGGATTCAAGGATGTCAGGCCTTTTATGGCTTTATAAACGTTCGCGGCAAATTTTGCGAGCTTTTCATGACTTTCAGCTCTCCTAAAAAGAAAGTAGCAGACGCTATTGATCGAGTGACCCATCTTTGACATTTTCTCCAATACTTTGTATCGAAGAGAAAGCGATAACAATTTTTATCATTTTGCGATAAAACTAGCAGCACACGAAGTTTTAATCAGGAATATACACACACGTACCTGGTGATGTCCTCGAGGCTTCGACGACTCTCTTCGAGAGCCAATGCAATCTCTTTGGCCTTTGTTTGAGTCTTTTCCAGTGAAGTCAAAAGGCCACCTCCTTGCCCGTCCTGAGACTCTTGCAAAAGATCCTGCCCTCTGGCTCTACCTAATTGCGCTAACAAATCTAATCGTGCAGCATCTCGTTCCCCAGAAAGTTTTTCCTCGCGTTCTAAAGCTTCTCTTCTTCTTGACTCAATTTCCGGAGTTTCCTTCAACAAAACCTGTGAAAGAACAGATCATATTTCACCAAAGTTCGAATCATTTATGATATCGATATTTTTCATTCTCTATTTGTTTTTCATAATTATTCTGATATTTATAATAAAATTTAAGTAACCTTGTCAACGAGTCTCTCAGCTAAACTTCTTGTTCCAGCACCAAGAGCAATTTTAAGCAAGACAGCGTCAGCTTCCTTGGGTATACAATCTAATCGATCTTTTCTCGTAGCTAAGAACAATTTAAAACCTTGCTGCCCAGGTAAGATACGGTCGCCTAGTCTCAGTGGTCGTTTACGTAACAAAGGTAATAAGATTGGTGGAAATTCAACAATTTCTTCAACCAGCAAAGGTTTCCCAAATCTCACTGCCAATTCCAAAGCAGTGAAGAATTTGGAGTCTTCGGGCTTGGTAATTTCTAATTTTGATCCAATGTTTGATTTTAACCAGGACACCGCAACTCCGGAAGGATCCAAAAATATTGGGATCAGAGGACCTTTTAATGAGCAAGCAGCACCAACTAAACTTCCAGTATCTGCTGGGAGACCTTGAGCTCGCCAAATTAATCTTTCTCGTTCCGTAATCAATAATTTGACTGCTGATTTCTTCCATTTATCGTCTCTTTCAGGATCCTGGAAATATGTACATTGTACAATATGTACTGGATTGATATATGATCAACGTACTTGATAAACCAAAAAGGAAGCTACATTCGCAGCTTCAACATCCAATCTAGCCTTTCGTGTGGTCAACTCTTCCAGTTGGGCTTGCCAATCTCGATGTTCTGTGTCCAATTTCAGTAAAAGAGCCCTTGCTGTGGTCAGACTGGCTTCGGTAGCCTCAGTTCGTAATTGCAGTGCTGCTGCACCTCGTGAATGTTCCGCTAGTTCTTCTTGAAGCTGTGCCACACGACTTTCTACCGTGTTGAGACCAGCAGCTAGTTTACCTAGTTGAGCTTCAGCCGCTGATAGGCGTCTGATGAATTTATACGAATATTATTTCAGCACAGGGTTACAAGTACTATTTTTAAAATACAACAGAAATTGAATCAAAGTCTCACTCCGCCAGTAGACGTTGTTCTCGTTCCAAAGGTGCCACCTGTTGAACGATTTGTCCATATTGTAAATTGGCGAGAACCCAAGCTGCCAAAGGTGCTGCTGCTACTGATGCTCTTTTAGCTGTTTTTTCTTCAAAACTTTCAGGACGTTCTTTGATTAACTTGGCAACCGCGTCCAAACTTGCTGAAGTACTTCGTCTCGCGTCCCATGTTCTATGATCATAAAAAGAACAATAAATGTAATCATGGAATACTATTTGATAAATATCAATATAAATTTCCTGTTTAATTTACCTGATTTCATCTTTTATACCCCGCTTCGCCAAGAAAGTTTTCATACTATTCCAAGACGTATCCTTAATACCCATAAGTCGCAAGACACCTTCGAGAACATCCCTGACAGGTGCTGGAGGAGCTCTTAAGGATCTGACTTCAGCAAGAGCATCCGCACTGATACCAGCAACAGCCTGCGCTGCTTGTTCGACCAAGGGTTCAACTTTACTCAATTCTCCTTCTATATCAGCCTGTTCAAAAGATACAATTGTTAAATTGTTGATAACTTGTGGTGCACATTAGGTGGTTAAAGAAAGTACCTTGCGTCTAGCCAACTCAGCACTCTCTCGTTCAGTCTCGGCTTTTAAATTTGTCATTTCACCTCGTTGTCCTGTAGCACCTCTCATCGTTGCCGTGATTTTTTCAAGTGCTGCATTTGCTCTTCCCTTTTCAGCCTAATAGGAAATAAATATTTTAACATAATATTATTCTACATAAAGAGAAATCAAATTGTTTTGAAAGAAGGTTGAACCTCCAACTCCTGTCTTTGTTTCGAAACTTCATCCTCCAACTTAGCCACGTGTTCACCAGCTTCTCTTAATCTGCTTATACCAGCAAGAAGGCTATTCAATTTATTCTCAACTTCTTCACTCCAAGTTTCCCGAAGGTGTTGCCAAGTTTGAAGTAGAGCCAAGAAACGTGCTGGAGCTTGCTGCTGTTTCGGTGCTTGGAGATGAGCTTTGATCATAACTTGAATACCTGGAGACGGGTCATCGGAACCTTCTGATAAACAGTACTGAATCGCTAGTTCGGTCAATGGTGCTTCGTAAGACCACCATTCGCTTCCAGGACCTGGACCAACCAGAGCGCAGTACCTCAGGAGTCCCGAACGCAATAGCCAGGGTGATTTGATGTCTCCAACATCGAGAATTATGACGACACGAAGAAAATTACGAAGACCTACAGACAATGAAATAATTTTTACTTCTTCTTGTATAAATTCAGGAAGCCTTTAACGTGTACTCACGATGATAAAAATATTGTTCCAGGTTTCCAGGAAAATCTTCTCTCCTCGATAAATCCATCAGTGGGGCAACCATACCATCAAGTTCTTCGGCTGAGAATAGTCCTGGAAGTTCTCCTTTCGCCACGATGGCACTCACCAAAATAGCTAATCCTTCCTCTCTCATGTGATGTTCCTCTAATAAGAGCATCGTTGGCTCTCCGTCCATACCTGCTGCTTGAATAGCAGTTTTAATCGAAGCTCTAGCTCGCCCAGGTCCAGAATCGATAAATCGAAAGGATGAGAATGTAGCAGCTAATTTGCAAGCTGATTTTCGACCTGCACCTGGTCGTCCGATTAAGATTACACCACGTAAACGTGTCCCAAGTGTCCAACAAATGCCTTTGAAGAAGAAAAAGTGTACTTGTTTTGTAATCTTCCTGTGGCAAAATAATTGGAATAAATCAGAATTCCAAAAATTATGCATTACCTGCTACCATGTTTAACAGATGGGATGTGATAGTAGCCTGTATAGGATCCCCTTCTCTAGCACATCTAGCAGCAGCATTGACAATATTATTTTTCCATTCTTCTTGAACCAGGGGAGTTAATTCCGTATTTCCACTCTTCCAGACGAAAACATCATTAATTGCATTCTTAGCTTCCAATACCCTTGCAATTAACACCGAATCCCAGCGTGTTCGATCTTTAGCTGTTAATCTGATCGGGAATAAAGTTGATTATCATCTTGATGTTCAATAAAAGAAATAACAATTACCTAGGATAGAATAGACGTCGACCAGTGTCCAACAAGTAACCTGTAACTTCTGTCTCGTTTTCAGGGATGGAATAATATTCTAAACAGTCAGCCCACATGATTAGATCTTTTGGTGACCACAAGAAAGAAAATTCCCCGGTGGAATTCGCTGATTGATGTACTTCAAACATGACGGATGTAGTTCTCGAAATCCAGGAGTCCATCACATCGTCTTTTCGTTTTAAGGCGCTTCTCAGATGAAGTTCCAACATAGCAACGGTTTCCTTCGAACTGGGTCTTCTAAATAATTTCAAGAATATGTTACAATGTAAAGTTCATAATTTGTAGGTTTTCATAAATTGTACTACTAACGGTAGATAATATGTAGCCATAAGAGCTTCTAATCTTGGATGAAGAATAGTAGCAAGATCTGCAGTGCATATTATTGTTAATGGAATTCGAGCAAACTCCAAATCATCTTCGTGAAATCCTTTATCCTGAAGTAATTCACGTACTAATTCCTACAGAACATTTCTAAGCATTAATATATATTTGTTTTCTTTTTGGCCGTCTGTAAATTATGATACCTTTTAAAGATCATAATTACCTGCATGTCTTTGGAAGCCAAGTGTATATCTTCCAACACCAGAATTACTCTTGAACCATTTCTAGGTTTATAGGTCCTTCCATTAGAGGAGGAATCCAGACGAACGCACGCTCGCTTTAAACGAGTTATGAGATCTTGAGCTCCGTAGAGAGAAGATCCTTGTATCAAAGTCGACGGTGCATTATGCTTATTTTTTATGGATGAAAGTGCAGCTGTTATCAAAGTACTCTTGCCACAACCATCTATGCCTCGTAACATAACAGGATAACCATTCTCTATCCAGGGTAAAATGGAAGCTAGTGCCCTTTTAACAGGCCCTGTAAGAACATAGTAACACAAATCACATTCATAATTCATATCATTTTTAATGAGCTTTACCTAAAAGTAGGATAGGTCCGTCTTCCAACTCTAAAGATTGATAAATGTCAGTAGAGAGTTCTAATCGATCGGATTTTTCATTATAGAGAACATCGAATGGCTTTTCAGGATCGGGACACCAGCAATCCGTCAATTGATAAATCATACGTGCCAGGTTGTCTCTAAAGTTCTCATCTTCGATCTGACCGCAAAAAGCTCCAAGAAGAGCCTCCGTAGCCATGGTTCGCGTATGTGCTTCACGTAAGTGATACAAGACGGAATTAGTTAAACCGGAAGCTGAAGATCGTGATGTGCTAGATTGCAAAATTTCATTGATGCACGTGGAAATATGTGGCCTTATTTCGTCTTGTATAATGTTTGGTAGATCTTCGATATGCGAAGCCTGTAAAAGCGATGCTGAACTGATCGATCCAAGATGAACAACTCCTAATCGTGACACTGTTGCAGGACTAGCACTTGCGAGTTTGTGTGTCTCAAAAATAAATCTGTTTTTCATAAAAAAATTATTTGCTGGCAACTGATGTATGTTAAAATTGGAGGAAAAATGTTTTGGATTACCTAATACCATTCCCAAGTTTGACGCCAACTCCATTAGATAAGGTTAACAACCTGTTGTCATCCAATGCAGAATTAAGTGCTTCGGCCCATTCTGGTTCTACATCACCATTAAAAATGATCCACGTTGGTGATTCTCCGGCCGTTATCACAGTACTCGATAATAATCCTTCTTTCCATTCCCTATAAAAAATCACAAATTAATCCTGTTAGCTGGCCTTCCATTATCAATTACATTAATTACCTTGTTTGAGGATCAACTCGTCCCAAAAGTCTCGACTTTGGTACCGCTCCAGGATAAATAAGATATTGCTCGACTGGCTCTCCAATTTTGGACAACGCTTCAGCTAATAATTTTATAATGGCCGTTTTCCCGCTACCCGGTGGTCCAACAATTGCGACACCTGTTCTACTTTTTAATTGATCGCTTAATTGTATACATCGATCGACAATTTCTTTGGTATAATTTCTAGATTCACGGAGTTCAAGTAAAATTGCCCGCAGGTCCTGTTTTTCATCAATAACGTTTTGGGAACGATCTATATTAGGAAACACGTCATCCAAGAGCGCGAGAAACTTGTTAGTGTCATCTTCCGTTAACTTGGGTAAGGTTGAATCTTTAATTGCGATCGATAGCCTTATAAATAAAAAACGTATTTTACTAACAATGAACACACAACATACTTAATATTTTTATTAATATTAATTTCCTTTGTACCTGATTGATTCGTCCAAATTATTAGCCGGTGGGACAGCATCGAGTACTGATCGCAGTGCCCTGAGACCCCAATCATAATGTGGTTGTTTCGAAAGTAAACTCTGAGAAATCTCAAACGTTTCAACCAATCGATTTGCAAGCGTAGAAGATTCTAAAAAGCCTGCACACTCCAGCAATGCTCTGATAATGTCGAATTTATCTGGATGAGCCATGCCTATAGGTCTGAACAGTCTAGCCAACGAATCCGGAAGCTTATGACGTCCACCGTATTCACTTCCAGCAGGATTCATTGTAATAAAAACACAACAGTGTGGGTCCAGATTCACTTTCTGATCACCCAGTAAAACTTGAGTCAAACCATCCCGTACTGCTTCTTGAAGAGGTCTAACCAACATTGCAACAGCACTCAAAGTTTCTTCTTCAAGACGATTAAATTCATCGAAACATCCCCAGGCACCAGCTTGTGCCAGACCACCCACAATTCTTTTCATACTACCGGCATCCATTCCTAATAATAAATAAATAAATTTTTATATGAGGAATGTTTAATTTGATTAATGAACCAACCTTCGTCGCAATTGAAAACAATAACGAGTCTTCCCAAAATGGCACCAAGTGCTTTGACACTCTCAGTTTTCCCGGTTCCAGCTGGTCCCGTTGGGCTACCACCTAACCCAAGCTTCATTGCTTGCGTGAGAGCCAGGAAACATTTTTCAGTGAGCGAAGTCCAAACTAAACCAACTGCTGCGCCTTGGTATTCGAAACGATATGGAAATTCAGCACCGACACACCTTATCACTGGACCTTTGCTCTTAAAGGTAGTAAAACATTTCACTAGGTAATACATTCTTGGAAGTAAATTCGTAATTAATAGAAGTATCATACGGTTCTATAAGTCTTCAGCTGTCTGTACCACAGCCACGAAATAGATTCACCCATCTCGACAGTATTTAAAAGCGTCCTGGATATCTCTAGATGGTGAACCGTGTCGAGAAGAAGCCCACGAGCTTTCAGAACTGTCAACCTGTCGCCAACATCTTCTAGACCTCGGTACCTTGCTCTTTGAGTATCTAAAAATTCTACTAATTTCTTCAAACCCGAGACACCTTCCTTCAAAGCAGCTTCGCAACGTTCAGTGAATCTTATCCTCTCGGATAATAAAAGTATCTGAAATCATTTATCAATTGAAAATTTATAGATCTCTTTGAACATGATCTAGTAATCTTACTTGTGTTGGATAAATGGAAGGATCAGGTGAAGAGTCAGTCAAACATTTATCTAGACTCTGACGAAGAGTATTTCTCATTCCTTTTTCGAGATTATTTAACCACCTTGGAAGCGGTTCACTCGTATCGATAACCTCAGATAACTGTAATATCTCGCCCTCGGGTGAAACCACAGCCGTCAGATTATTATCGTCCTTTATAACCGATCCAATACCCTGGTAAAGTTTCGGAAGATGAGTCTCTAGGGCTCTGCCACTGCCTGATACGAGTTCTAAGAGATCTTCATCGCTCAGAAAATATAGACGAGGATAAGATGACCTTCTTTCCTATATTTAAGAAAAAGAAAACAAATTAATTCGCTTATTTATGCAATTTAGATAATTATGTTACAAGTGATGTACTTCTAAAAATTCGTCGAGACTTCTTTGACACCTGTTAAGTAAATCTTTTAAATTAATTAATGCTGGTAAAGGAAGTCTTCTAACGGATGATACTCGAGGATCGCGTGAGACTTCACCCATGAGATATCTAAAAGAGTATTTTTATCATCGATAGATGTTCATTATTATCTTTTTCCATGTTTAACATACCTAAATTCCTTGTCGGTTCTGAACCACTTTCCAGTATCAGTTGGTGCAGATCCACTATCATAAATGGGTTCCAAATAAACCCACTTTCTTTGCACGGTGCTAAGTATCTTGATACGTTCTTCTATTTCTGATAAACCAGCCTCGCATCTAGTTGCTCTTGCTGCAAATCTTTCGTAGCCTGAAGCACTTTTTGCACCTTCCAATAAAAGTCTTAATTCACCTGCACGTAATTATGTGAAACAGACATTAGTACATTTTTAAAAGGATAAATATGAATACAATAAAGAGATTATAGAGCACCTGTCCTAGCTAATAAACTGCTATATTCTCCGACAAGAAATATCGTCGAATTTTTACTGTCCTTAGATTCTTGAATTTGAAGGTAAGCTGACGATTCCCAAGATTCTAATTCTAATATCGCTTGACGTATGCCACTCTCTGCAGCAGCCCTTTTCGTAATTTCCTAAAAAAAAAAATAACAATTTCTGTAAACATTACATTTAAAATATTTTATAGAAGCAAAACGCATTGTATTTAAATAATCACCTTTATACGATCTACGTTCTCCTGTAATTTTTCCTTGCAATCAAGCATATGACCCAGTGTCAAATCACGTAAATTTCGAATCTCGGTCAAGCTAAGAATAGACTTCAATTCCGCCCAATGTTCCTCGGCGATTTCGTCACCTCTAAGTAGTTGAATCCATTCAATAGCATCCCTGATCTCTCGTAACTTTCTACCTACAAAAGTGTCGACCTCTAGACTGTCCGAACGTTCGTTATCACCCTGATGCAGATCCTTCGATTGAACACGTATCCTGTTTTCCCACGAATCGAGCCAGTCATGAAGCCTAGGTAATCGTCTCCTTGCCACTGCCCATTCCTCGGCTCTTTGATTCTCAAGTTCCTCGAGAAACTCGGCTTGAAATCTGCAATTCGACTCTTCGGCTTCGAGCTGAGCTTCGAGTTTTCGTAAATTTTGTGAATCGTCCTCGATTATATCGCTCAAACTTATGCCTATTCTTTCACAATCGATATTCAGACTATCTCTTTGTTCCGTTAAAGTGATCCAACGTTCTCTCATTGAAGTAATCCAGTCCGTTGTGATGACGTCAGGTTTCGATGACCATTTTGTTTCCCATCTTTCTATCTCATCACGCAAGGCTATTCCTCGGTGACGAAGATTCACTTTGGTGTCTTCCAATTGACGTGCTACTACAGCTTTGTGTTTTTCTAGACGATCGGCTAGGTCTTGCCAAGTTAGGTGAGCCGAGTTAACACCTATGGTGTATAGAATTAGCAAATAACAGAAAGAAAAAATAAGCACATAATTTTTTAAATTAACATATACCGTACTGAACGATCTACCTTCCAATCTTTCACTTGTCCAGGCTGCCAAGACTTTAGCAAGTCCAGCTACAGCTTCCATTTCAGCCCCAATACCAGCATATTGTTTTTCGATACGTTCATGAGCTTCATTAGCCAACCCAACTTCTTCCACGTTGTGAGGTCTCCTCTCCAACTCTTTCGCAGTAAAGGAAAGGAAATCTACGATCGCTACCAACCTAGAGGAAGCTTCCACACGTAGATCCAAGCACAAACGTTCCCAATAACGACGAGAAGCTGATTCTAAATCTGTTCTAGTAGTCCCAGTGTCGATACTGATACACCATATTTTTACCTCACCACCTCGTAATTTGCCAACCTACAAAAATAGAATTATTTTATTAGAATTTAGTTCTCAAGTTAATGAATTTATTTTGCAGTCATATACAACCTCTTGTGCCCACTGTTTCGCGTCCTTGAAAGCTCTCGTCCAATCGTGTGGAGATGCTCCCTTTAATCTGTTTAAATAATATAAAATGAAACTAAAGTGTTTTTAAGTGTTAATAAATTCATACGATGAGATTTGAAACATGCCTCTCTCCAATATCGATTCTCGCAGGTGCAGCCAAGTTTAGCCACTTGATTCTGACGGATTCCATCGCATTCAAAGCAATCTCCGCTTGCTTGTACACTCCACCGAACAAGTACGCGCTCTTTTGAACGAGATTACCAAACTGGGCGTGCTCGACGTCACCCACGCCACGAAAATTCATTGGAATTGATAGAGATCGTCGAATACCAGAATATATTTTTGCACGAATCTCTTCGAAGGATGGTCGCCATTGCAACAGTCTATCTCGAAAGATTAACTCGACCTTGACTTCTGGTAATTTTCTCAATAACGATGGCAGAGCGCCTCTATGAATATATTAATTATTATTTGAAATAAAATAAAGAAGAAAACATTTTTATTACCTATAAGCCACTCCCAAAGCTTTCAAAAGCTGTCGATCCCAATGCAACTTCCAAGCTATCGTATTACCATACTCGGATTCAACAGCATCAACGATTGTTCTCATATTCATTAACGTATCTTTCCATATATTCTGATTACCAACCAGATTAATAGCCTCACCCTTGAATAAATTCGAAACCAAGTTTCGTAACGTTGAGTGCTTTGCAGTTAATTCAGAATTCTGTCTCGCAAATTTTGTTACCTTGAAGAAACATTATACTTACTTGTTAATCTATATACATAATATTTCATTGTTTTTAAACTATTTTTAATTACCAGCTCTCTAAGCCTATTGGTATAGCCATCAACAGCTTGAGGATCAGACCACACAACCCCAGACTGTTCTTTTACCGCACGTGCAAACTCCAAAGCCGTGGTTAGCATAAGTGGTCTTTGCGAAGGTACCATGCGGTCACCAATGGTATTGTGAAAGGTAGCCACTTGTTGCAATGCTCTCGCACGACCTGCCAATGAGCTCGCTCTCTCAACTAGATCTCTTATCTCTCTTGGAAGCTCAACACCTTGCCCTGAAAGAGCTCTGGCTTCTCTGACCAACGTCATCAGCCTGGGATCATAAGTGACTCGCATAAAACTTGTACCAGTTAATTCGACCACTGGTGAATCCGTACCCAAAGTTAATTTTTTCTTAACTACAGCATCTTTTGTATCATTCACCTATTTATACATATAATATAATAATCGAATCTAAAAAAACTAGTTATGTTAAATATTAAAAATTTACCCAAGCATCGACGATATATTGTTTCTTTCTCTCAACTTCTTTCAATGCTGTTGTAACTTTCGATATAGTTTCCTCGTAACCCGGAAGATCAAACAAAAGTTCTTTACCAAGTACGATCAAGCTCTCCAATCGCATCTCCGATACTGTTGTCGTCTGAATCTCTTGAATTATTTTAGGAATGTCCAAAAGATCGTCTGTGTCTGGTTCAGCGAGACAGGATTCTGTAAAAAATACAATAATTCGTATAACCAATTGTACAGTATTAATTAAAGATTGGATGCATTAATTAATATTTTTTACCAATGAGATCTCCATATGCTGATAGGAACGCTTCCCGTTCACCACGAAGTGCTCTTTTTAAAGCATCTCTCTTCATGAGGTCGAAGTATTTCCGGAATTCTGCTAATAAGGAATTTGGTGTCTTTGCATCAGCAATTTGAGCTTTCAATTTTTGAGCTACCAATTCTTCGGCTGGTATTAGACCTTCTTCGACTTTACGTACAATTCTATTCCACTCGATATCACTGTCATCCTCGCTGTATAACACTAATATGAAAATTAGAACATTACAACTTGTTTAAAAATAAAAGACAATCATATTTTTATAATATTATAATACAAATCTCAAAAGTTCCACCTCTTATATCATTAAAATTTTGAAGAAGGTTATCTGCACCCAACCGTGTCCTTTCACCAGCCGTTAACAATCTTATCAATTGACGATGTTGTGCACGCAATTCGCTGAGCTGTCTGCAAAGAATACATACTTTATGACTTCCTAGAAAAACATAAATCCTTCGAGCCGTTTACCTGAGCCGTTTGCCAAGTTTCGAACATTTCCTAGGTACAAAAATGGCGTCTTTCCAAGGATGAAGCGAATGATGAGGCCAGAAGAGTCCTGTTAATCTCTCGCACGCGTTCACCCATTTCTCGCATACCGTCGCACCCATCGAGACTGCATCGTCTCCGGCAGCTTGACCTTGACTCGCGTGTATCTAAGAATGATCGATGAATCACGTCACAACGATCTAGTTAAAGAAGCATGATGACGTCTTACCTCGTTTACGAGATTCTCAACAAGGATCACAGTCTCGTGTCCTATGATCTCCAAAAGTGATTTCATGCTTTCCTCGTTGTAACCATTACTGCCCAATTTCCAAACATCGTCTACTAGACCTGAAATAGCTTCGAGCGATTCTTCCAAACCAGTAAACCCGTCTCTATAATTGTTAATTGGATAATTGTAACTAACAACTAATAATTAAAAATAAGATCAAAGATAAAGGAAAACACATTGAACCTAGAAACTGCAGCATTCACAAGTTCGATCTTAATAGTGTTCAAAATATCTGCAGCTTCCTCGCAAGCAATTCTCTCTCTGGACCTAGTCACTTCGTTACTTTTTTTTAGCCAAAAAGCTTGCTCCTCGGCAACCGACGTGGGTGGACGTGGACCCAGAAGATCTACTTCCAATTTTTTCAAAAAAGATGAGTCAAATCCTGAAGATTTTAGAGTCGGTGCCCATACTTGTCGAAGTGCTTCGATCAAAGCTGAAATTTTACCATCTCCAATAGAAGTCACCTGGACCAGGTCATGAAAATTCTCTTCCGTCACGATCGAAGCTGCCAACTGATGTACGAAGGTATAAAAAACCATAAAGTTCACCTGTAACATTTCCTTACCTTAAAAAATACCAGTGTATTTTTTCCAGCGAGCAGCTCGTTACTAAGATTAAGAGGAAGTTCATCATTTTCAGGTTGGACGGGCTGAACGCAGAGCGTTCTGCACGCGGATTGATTAAAAAATTTGTCGAGAACCGGTGAAGACCACGTTGAATCTTTTTGAACAGGTACTCCAAAGAAATGACCAGCAGTCGACACTATGAACGATTCTCGTCTGTCGATCACCACCATTATCGATTTGTTATTGCTTTTAACTTCACTCTTGTGACATTGCTCGAATTTCTTACAATTCGTAACAAGTTCGTATAAACGTGCTTCCTACGTGACAAGCTTAGAGCATGTGTTGTTTGGCCTTGCAGCTTGGTGATCGTTGGGGTTGGCATGACGACTTGGGGACAACAAAGGCGTTGCAGCTTGAACTTCCTTTGACACGTGGCGACAACCACGTGGTCAAACCGGTTTCGTTAAATAAATTATGTTATTGATTACATAACAACATCTTTGAATTTATAATTATATTTTATGATCACTCTTGCACTAAATGCTGAGGATAATAATAATAATAAAGGAAACCATATACTTTTTCACATAATACTTAATAATGTAAAAAGGATTACAGAATTTGTTGACAAATTAACAAAATAATAATTTCAGAGACAGCCAAAAATTGATCATCTCATTCCTAATTTAAAATCCAATCTAATTTATTAATAAATTCGCTATTAGGCCCCGTGGCAAGATTAATTTTAATATGCAAAAGTGGTATACTATTGTTAACGTTATTACCGTGCAGCATTAGCATAATCGAAGCATAGTATGGCATTGGAGTCTCTCTCAGGCGAGCCATCGGAAAACATTCCAGCTCACGTCGAGGCCGATAACTGTGCTCGCGCGCATACATATGAGCTGACCATGCGTGATTCCGTGCCGTCGAATGCACACCGTGATTGAAAAAAATAAAAAGAAAAAAAGGTTGGACGAAAGAGAGAGACATAGAGAGATGGAGATTAAAAAAAAAAAAATTCCAGCAATTATTTCGACACAATGGATGCGCCATTACACGTTTGGGTTTTATCGAGGCGCGAAATTTCAACGTATGCGTATAATCGGCGCAGAAAGCTCGAATTCGCGAAATATACGATAATTATCGATAACGAGTTGATAATATGTTATTGTTATCGGTTAATACGCGAATTCGCGGCTTCTAATCGTAGCCACGTGAAACTATGGGAATTCCGAGTTTGAGCTATGAGTATTATATATCACGTACTACGATATATATACGGTGTCCGGAAAATCATAATCTCTCTGACGAAATTTAGAAGTCAAAAGTACAAGTTTACATATTTTTTTAGGAAAGAATTCATACAGTAAAGTTCAAATTTATTAAAAACATAGTAATGCTCTTTGATGACATCGGACATATTTCCGACGTATGTCAAGAAAAGCAGAAAACTGGGGGAATCCAAGAAGGATCAACGAAGTTTACGACACTCGTGATCTCTCGAAAGAAAAAAGAAAAAAAAAGCTATGCCGTAACAAAGGTTAACGAACAACGTCGTTCGACTCTCTTATCTCTCTTGACTTTAGTCTAAAAGTGAACCAGTTAGCAGTAGATACTTTTATGCGTGGGCGGTATAGGTTAAAAAAAGAAAAGGCGTAGCTTTTGCGGGCTATCGCGTGTGATCCGTTGAACACGTGCTGGTAGTCTAATCGACGAGTAACTCGTACGAACGAGGGACACTCGCACGCACACATGACACCGCATGCTTGTCGTTGAGCAACACCTCGTGAGAATGAATTACGAGCATGTACAACGTGTCCAAATTATTTACCACTATTAGCAAAAAATTAAATTTAAAAAAGAATCAATTATAGTTTATCGTGGTACTTTTTTATTTCATCATTTTCAGAAATATATTTCCGATCATTCAAATATAAAAGAAATTGAATGGTGATTCATGACAGATACTCGAATAAATCGTCGTTAACGTTATCTCGTACGTGCAACTGTTCACGCTACGTGTGAACCTTATCGATTATTAATTAGTCTGATCGGACACTCAAGACTCCGCCACTTTTATCTATAATTTAAAAATACGTGTATGTAATACGTGAATGTCTTGCTTTCTTCACGCTTGACCAATAGCCGATTATGGACCCCCAGTCGAAACTTAAACGTCGTGACGTAAATATATTCACTTTGTGGTAAGTTCTTATCAAATTTTAATATCAAATTTGGTAGAAAAACAAAATTTCCTTCGTTATAGAATGATGTGTTTTTTTTTCTATGAAACGATTTGTAATTATCGAGAAGGAATCACCCAAAGCTGATTAGTTTATCTCGCTGTTACGTATGCCCATTTGTGTAACATACGTAAAGCAAACAATAAAATAGAGCATAATACAACGAGTTGGTAAATGAACCGGGGGAAAACCGCAATAAGTAATACGAGCTTCGAAATATGTTGATATATCCCATGTTGTGGAATTTCGCAATCCCCTGAAAATCCCCGCATTTCTCTCTTAATGTTAAACAAATGACAATTATGATTAATCGAACGATGAAAATAAAAGTTGAATATATTAAACGCAGCTAATCAAATGCTTTCGTTTAACAATTACAAAAAAAATGCATAAACGAGGTATAAAAAATTAACTACTACAGAACATGACAAGTAGGAGAAATCTCATAGAAAAAAATGATCGCGATGACGATATCTACAGGGTGACTCGTAGAAACCTAGACAGCATTCGGACAACAAGAGGAGGATTATTCGCACCAAGGCCACTGTCGTTTTACGACGAACCTACGATGATTTTCCTCGTTACCTCGACGCACACGCACTGAAGAGTACGACGATAAACATCGACTAGTAACATACTCGGGTTTAGCGTACTCCTCGGTTGCTTCTTCTCTTCAGTCGGGACATAACCACCGTTTGGTGCATCATCTCTCTATATCTTTTTTCCTTCCTTTTTTAACAGACACTTTTTCGTACTCGAAGAAGGTAGAGTTTTAATTGGACGATTAAACGGAAAAAGCTTCTCCCTGTTTCTCCCTGTCTTCTCCTCTTTTCTATTTTAACGAGAAGGTTGGTCTCGAGACATCGCGGCCACTCTTCTTTTATCCATCGCGGGAACCAAGCTCAAGTGCTTTTTGTAGAAAAGTGTCTTTATGAACGTGGCTAATTGGATTCGAAGTGTCGTCCACCCGTGGTATTATCATCCGCCGAGTTCTTCGCTTTCCTCGTTCCTAGTGTACATCACTTGTTGCTGTTGATTGCTGAGAAGAGTACCACCCTTTTTTTTTACTTTAATAATTCTCCTCGTGGATATAGTCTAATCTTCACGACAACGTTTCGGACCGTTTCTAAACTGTGGATACCTTCGTGAAATAAACAGTAAATAACAATTTTTTCTTCGAAGTAATTATTCAAATAATATTTAAATGATATTCATAAGTAGTCGTATTACGATTCTTTTCTTCGTTCTTGGAAAATATTTTACTAACGTCAATTATGCAAGAGCTTTTCTACGAATTCTAATGATACCAATATACGTCAGACGTGATTTTATCTATTCAGTTAATTACATGGTGACACTTAATTTTTTTAGCAGATTATCGTGGATAACTACGAGTCGAGTGGTTGATACGCGCAGAAAAAGAATATTTCGTTAACTCGTTATCATCATACGTGCATCATCTCGTGATGAGATTTCCTTGTTCAAAAATGATCAATCGTTTTCCGTTATCTTTAGATACTTATTTCATACGTACTTCACCTCTCAACCATTAATATCATAGATCTATCGGCTAGCTGTTCATTCCGTCATTCATAATTAACGGCACGACATCGGGCTTTTGCGAGAAATTATCACATCTTTTACGTAAGTTTCATGTTAAGCAAATAGTTCATTGAATCATTTTGTAATAATTGTTTGTTATTGCACAAATTTTTATTTTTATTATTTCTCATTAAATTTGTTGATTTTTATCAAAAAGCATAGTTAATATAATGGGTAATTGAACATAGACGGTAACTGTGTTACTTCAAAAATATTTCTTTTAATAAGGCCTCCTTATTAGAATTTTGTTGAATAATTCAATATATGGAAAGATATGATCACAAACAATCGTATCCAAAGGTTAACTACGAAATATCGTCAGTGAAAATATCATTTTTAATATTATCAA
Source organism: Ancistrocerus nigricornis (assembly GCA_916049575.1). Lineage (NCBI taxonomy): Eukaryota > Metazoa > Arthropoda > Insecta > Hymenoptera > Vespidae > Ancistrocerus > Ancistrocerus nigricornis. The sequence continues at coordinate 38,793,250 of OU696664.1, forward strand.
AACCCGAAGACCCTACTTTTTCCTAAATAGTTTTAAAACAACATTAAACACTCAATAAGGATTAAATATGTGTTTATTTTTGTTTAATACTAATATTTAAACTAACTGAAAAGTAGAATGGCCCAACTGCAAAGAATCAAATTCCACCTTTTCTTATTCACCATCAAATGATAGAAGCATAATTTCACGGTTGTATCGCAACGTAATCCTTCGCGAACAAGAAGTAGAATCGTCGAGCGTAATTAAAGAATGAATCACTCGACGAAACGAGCGAGAAAGAACGCGGCGTCAATTACGTAAAAAGCGTTGGTCGTAAGGAACGCATGGAATCTCAATTCTTTCCATCTCCCAGCTTTGTAAATCATCCATTTTCTTTCTTCCTCTCTCTCGCTTTAGCTCGAGGAAAGGAGCAGCTAGCGTATCAAAGATGACGACCGAGCGAGCGGCTGTTAGCAAAGCTGGAAAAGGCTCGCCGAGTGCCATAACCACTGCTATATCGTTCTTGGCGCATTTTCTTCTTTTGGCACCCGTTATATACATCATCGTACTATCTGCAGAAAGTTATAGTATTTTCTCTTGGCATCCGATATGTGGTACAATTGGGGTAAGAATATTTGTTTTTTAATTATTTAAAAAACATAATATAATTTTGTACAATAAAATAATAAATCTTTGAAGAAAATCAAGTACCTACCTTTTAATTTTGACCAAACAAAATGAGAATACTATTTCAATATGATATTTTAACAATTAGCAGTAACGAAATATTTCTTTTTTTGTTTAACAGGTCGGTTTGCTCATGATAGAAGGAATATTCTGCATTTCCGGCGAAGCATACGTCTCCTCGAAGCTATCCAGGAAAAATCGTGTCATTCTTCACTGGGTACTTCAAATCCTGGGTTTTGGATTAACGTTAGCTAGCGTGATCATCGTAATCGTCCTAAAGGGAAACAGGCCACACTTTACATCTGTTCACGGGAAACTAGGATTAGCCGCGACTATCCTGTGCGCGTTGATGATGATCAACGGTCTCTGTACAGATAACAGCAAGTGGTTTTATCCACGAATCAAGCCAGTCACCATGAAAATTGTTCATGGTGTTGGTGGAATGATCGTTATGATCGTCCTACTGGCCAGTGTGATAAATGGTACCTATACACATTGGTGGAAAGGTGGTGACATTGGCCGGGATTTAACATTCGCGTCCTTCGTTATCGGGACGGGTTTAACTATGATTAAACCGATACTGGGTGCGGTCTCCAGGAGTAGAATAATGTGCTGCAAACCGCCATCCAATAGATGAACTTTGGGCTAATCAAATAGATGTTCTCAAATTTTCTGTTAACCAAAGAACTTCGGTGATTAATTAAATTACGATCACACGAAGAAGAACGAAGATCGAAATCCTAGTGTAAATTCGAGCATTAGTCATCACTGATACCGGATACGTATCATTCAAATCGAACGTGACTAGAGAGATTCGATCGGATCTGTCGATTAGATTTGGGAAAGTGAATGGATTTTTTATTACTGCCAAAGTGGAATTATCCAAAGTGCATTAGGGAAGAACATAGTTTTATTCCCATTGATATTTTGTTATTAATATTTTTACCCATACGGAACAAATCTGTATATATTGTTCAAGTAAAGACATAGATAACATATGTGCAAAAATTAATGTGAACAAAAAAATTAGTTATTGTACTTTCAGTTTCGTATGAGTTATATATTCGTGTAACATATTTAAAGGACAATATTCGGAATACAATTCCGAGTGCATCGTCAACCGTATATATCAACACTTTATTAATTACACACGCATCGTATACATATACATAGAATATATATATATATATATATAATGTATATATATATCTTTGTTCGCAACGTAATGTAGATGTATAATAATACAACGTCTTTATTCGGCTATCTCCCGACCTTTTTGTGTTTTTCTTTTTTTGTAACTGTAATCCGCCAGTTTTAGTACGCAAAAGAGGCTCAGAATCGTCGCCAATATAATTTTTACTCTCTACTCGTTTCCGCCACTTTTTTTTTTTTTTTTTTTGTTACCACGGTCAGAAGAATCATTCGTTCTTACGTTTTCCCCTGTTTTCGGAGCGTAATGTCGGAGAGAGAGTGTGCTTAACATTATGCAACAACGTGTATACATATATATTCTTATATACATATATATCTGAGACTGCATTATGTATAATAATACGTGATTATTCGTACAGTATACATACAATATAATCTCTTTTGTTATAATCCGCCATATCCCTCTGTTTCTTTTCTCTTTCTTATCATTCTTAAAACGCGTGGCTTAATCCTAAACGGTTATTTATCTTTCTCACACTCGCACACCCAGCCACACACACTCAATCACGCATCTCGCGTTTTTGCGTCTCGATTGCACCTCGCGTTCGCTCGTGCATCCGATTTCGATCGTGTTAATTCGACTCGCGTGTCAAATCAATTCCAGAAGAACGATAAATTAAGGTTCGTGGTAAGTAATCCTTAAAGATTAGTCTTCCCTGATTGTGACTAATAGAAAGGCTTAAAACGTTCGACCGGTGATACATTTTTACGTATTAGGAATTAGGCACTGGTAATTTGATTGCTACGAACCAAGGATCGAACCGATAGATTTTTAAAGATTTATCGTGTAACAAACAGATACGTAATATCATAATTGTGTTTTGGTAAAAAAAAACGTTTTCTTTTTTTTCAGTCAGGAAACGACATCACCTTTTCGTCGTAATCTTTGTGTCTGGCTCGATCCTTTAGATTCTGAACTCTTCGGGGATGAATCGATGGGTTGGTGGAAAATGGGAGGATGATAGAAAAAAAAAACAAACAAAAAGGCAACGAATAATGAAAAACGCAGAGACTGCAACGATATCGATGATACTAATAATGAAATTACTAATAACAGTATCAATAATTGGTACCCTCATTTCCAGACAATCACCTTGAAAAAGAATCCAGCCTTTTTTTTTCCATTCATCTCTCTTCCATTTTTTTACACACTCTCTCCCTCCCTCTCTCTCGCGGTTTTTGCCTACAGAAAAATATTTTTCCGTTTAGTATAGAAAAAATGTGTGTGTATTGTATGAGTGTACATATACATATACAGGGTGTCCCACGCAAGCTACAACCGCGAATATACACGTGTCCACATGGATAATTGGAAGCGAAAAGTGAAATAAAAAGTAATAAAAATTGTCCTCGTTAACGAGTTATTAAATAAAATAGATCAGCGAATCAGGAAGCACGGAAGCGGTAGGCGGTGAGCTGCGGCCATGCTAGTCTGAAGATAAGAAGCGATAAATTTCGACGGGCGGAGCGTTCTGGCACGTATACAGGCGTGAGAAGGTAGTGGTCAGGAGGAGATTTCCAGGAAAAAGTGTCGACTTTCGCTCTTCCTCTCTCACTCTTTCTCTCTCTACCTTTCTTTCACGACGCTACCTTACGCACAACAAAAATCTAATCTAATCTCTCTCTCTCGCTCCCTCCTACCCTAACACGGCGCTACCTCACGCTGCCTGCACGCGCTGACTCTCTCTCTCTCTCTCTCTTTCTCTCAATCTTTCGTCCACGACGCTTTCTTACGCTATCGCTTCTTGTCTTCAGACTAGCATGGCCGCTACTCACCGCCTACCGCTTCCGTGCTTCCTGATTCGCTGATCTATTTTATTTAATAACTCGTTAACGAGGACAAATTTTATTACTTTTTATTTCACTTTTCGCTTCCAATTATCCATGTGGACACGTGTATATTCGCGGTTGTAGCTTGCGTGGGACACCCTGTATATTTTTATATCAGAACGAGGTCGATTAATTGTACGCATATACGTACAATACGCGAGATAGTCATTATCTCGCGATCAAACAAAGCGAACTTTTTTTTAAAACCACAACGCGCCATACATCTACGTGAAACATAAATCTTTTTCTTTCTTTTCTTCCTCTATTTTCTCCATCTCTTTCTCTTTCTTTGCTCTTCTATAATCTTTCACCTTACTCTACTCTCTAGGATACGTTTTTACTTTGTACTGTTTGCTCTACTGGTTGCTCTTAGTGACGTAAAGTCCGTAACGTTACGGCCGGTCATCACAGCTCAGTACAGCACATTCGATATATTGATTTCTTGTTTATGTATTTCAACGCTTTACACCTGGGATTAATTTTGTTTTTAGCGAAATATATATGCATATACAGGGTGTCTGGTTTGAAGTGTCTGAGCGTACAACTACATGTGCACAAGTATGACTTGAGTCGAAAAGTCTAATGAACTTTTTCAAAATTCGGCTTAGTTAACGAGTTATTAATTAACAAAAATTGCGGAGGAAGGCGGTACGCTGGAGTTCGTAACTAGGTGATAGACGAAGCAGTAGGAGGAGTGATCCACAATAACCAATAACAATCGTCGGAAGGTAACGCTTGATCAACGTATTTTCTTATCTCTCTTCTCTCTCACTCTCTCTGTTTCTCTCTTTACGACACTCCCTCCCGCAGGAGGCTCACGATGACTCTTTGTCTCTCTTTTTCTTGCTCGCTCACTCTTTCGACAACACTACCTTACGATGGAGGCTCGCGCTAACGTTCTTCATCCGTTCCTTCCTCTTCTCTCTCTCTCTCTCTGTCTGTTTAACTATTTATCATATGAGGGGGTAAGGTAGTGTCGTAGAAAGAGTGAGCGAGCGAGAAAAAGAGAGACAAAGAGTCATCGTGAGCCTCCTGCGGGAGGGAGTGTCGTAGAGAGAAACAGAGAGAGTGAGAGAGAAGGGAGATAGGTAAACACGTTGATCAAGCGTTACCTTCCGACGATTGTTATTGGTTATTGTGGATCACTCCTCCTACTGCTTCGTCTATCACCTAGTTACGAGCTCCAGCGTACCGCCTTCCTCCGCAAATTTTGTTAATTAATAACTCGTTAACTAAGCCGAATTTTGAAAAAGTTCATTAGACTTTTCGACTCAAGTCATACTTGTGCACATGTAGTTGGCCGCTCGGACACTTCAAACCAGACACCCTGTATATCGTGTTCCTGCCATTTCACTTTTTTCTCTCCTTCTTTCTTCCTTTCTCTCTCTTTCTCGGTGATCGATAGAATATCTATAGAATATCTCTATATTTAATAACATGCTCTCGCGATAACGGATAATATAGAATTGGTAACGACTAAATCGCTTTAACCAGGATACACAGATGTTATGGGTTCTTAATGGCGTAAAGGGATACGGGAAGGTATGGGTGTGTTTTTGTTTCTTCATTTCTTTTTCCGTAAATGTGTTTGCTGCAAGTGATAAATTTATTTCTTAATACGATTTTTACTATTCTTTCTTGTATTTATTTTTGTCTTCGTTTCTCTTCTTTAAGATGATCATATCGCAGCAATCACATTACAGTAGGCAAAAGGTTTTTCACATTGAAATTTTAATCTTGGTACGGTTCATGCGTTTTCTTTTTTTGTGTTATTTCCTTGTTATTATTTAATTAATGACCGGTGATATTACCGCGTTCAGTTAACGATAATTTTACGTCACTGCTCCTTAAACCTATCTAAGACAGTCGAAAGCGCGGCCTCATTGTCGAGTACCGCTGCCTAACGCGATATTTCTTTATACAGGGTGTATTCGACCATATAGTCAATCGGGATTCCACGTGTAGCCAGCAATAAATTGAGTCGAAATAAGTCATAAAAGTTAACATAAGCCAGGTTAGTTAACGAGTTATTAATTATTAAAGATAGGGCGAAAAAGCGGTAGGCGGCGAGCCGCGGCCATGCTAATCTGATGGCGAGCGGCGGGCGAAACGATCGAGCATCGAATTGTTTACTTGCGCTCTTCCTTCCTCTTTCGTTCTTTCTCTCTCTTCCTTTCCTCCACGGCGCTACCTTACGTTGGCGACTCACGCGGACTCTCTCTCTCTCTCTCTTCCTTTCTCTCTTTCTTCTAGCGTCTCGCCATCAGAATAGCATGGCCGCGGCTCGCCGCCTACCGCTTTTTCGTCCTATCTTTAATAATTAATAACTCGTTAACTAACCTGGCTTATGTTAACTTTTATGACTTATTTCGACTCAATTTATTGCTGGCTACACGTGGAATCCCGATTGACTATATGGTCGAATACACCCTGTATATATACAGGGTGTCCCACGATTCGATGTCAAACGAGAATGGCATGCGCGACGGATTTTTCTGAGACGAAAGGAGTCATAAAAAGTAACATATGCAAGGTTAGTTTTCGAGTTATTAATTAATAACGATCTGCCAATCGTGAAGCGTGGAAGCGGTAGGTGTAGTCTCGCCGCCATACCAAAACTCTAGCCAAGCTATGATTGGACCGGCGGGCGATAGAGAAAGAATGAAGGGCCTGGTCAGCTTAAGATAGCGCCGTAGAAGAAAGCTAGGGCGAGAGACCGAGTGAGCGAGAGAAAGAGAGAGAGAGAGAGAGAGAGAGAGAGAGAGAGTCAGTGCTACGAGGCTATCTTAAGCTAGCGGCTCGCGCCGAACCTCTCCCTCTCTCTCTCTCTCTCACTCTGTCTCTCGCTCTAGCTTACCTCTACGGCATTACCTTACGCCGACGGACCACCAAACCTTCCATTGCCCCTACGCTTTTCACTCCCTTGCTCTCAAACTCTCTCTCTCTCGCTCACTCTGTCTCTCGCCCTAGCTTTCTTCTACGGCATTATCTTACGTTGACGGACCACCAGGCCTCTCATTCTTTCTCTCACTCTCGCTCTCGCTTTTTCTCTATCGCCCTCCGGTCCAATCATAGCTTGGCTAGAGTTTTGGTATGGCGGCGAGAGTACACCTACCGCTTCCGCGCTTCACGATTGGCAGATCGTTATTAATTAATAGCTCGAAAACTAACCTGGCATATGTTACTTTTTATGACTCCTTTTGTCTCAGAAAAATCCGTCGCGCATGCCATTCTCGTTTGGGCCACGAACCGTGGGACACCCTGTATATATAATTAATATTATTGTTATTTATTTATTCGTTATTACTATCTCTTTATTATTGGTATCATAAATTAATGCGCTAATCTCGAGATTTTGTTCTCTCTTTACCAGTGTTATGACATCCTATTTTAAACTATAGGACATTGATATTAACACGCTCGTCTGCTGTCAGTCACATTTTTATTCGTGCGAATAAAATTTTCGAAGAGCCGAACCGTTATCCGTTACCTTCGAAAATTTGATTCATCCTTTTCTCGATTCTCATACGCGCTTCTTTCCGTTGCGATGCACACCGAAAAAAAAAACGAATTCGTGCTCGTTCCTTCGAGCTTTCGAGCTTTAACAATAACTAACATTCTAAATAATTATTCGGTCACCGAACAAGGATCTTGCGTTGTCTCTCTCCAGGAATATGAAGTTTACTTTTAATCCTTGTCATGCACGTAAATTATATGCAGGGTGCCTCCAAAGTAGCTGAAATTATTCGATTTTTTCTAGAAAGTAAAACTTCATAAATATCCACAAAAGATTATTCCTAATACATTGCCACCTAAAAATTAGTTTAATCGACATAATTATAGACAATCATACGCGTTCGAAAATTTAATTATAACTCGAATTTATAGATACTTTCAGAAACAACCTGCGTACGTATATAAATAGAAGTGTATTCGTATATTAACACATACACACATGCATGCACGCACATTTAAAACACACAGGCTTATCCATCCCACGTATTCAGCGCCATTCACACACGTTCACGGATATGAGTGAGCTTTTTGAACGCAACGGGGTTATTTTTTTTTTTTTTAATTATTCCTAGTTATTTTCCCTCCGATTAAATTATTTTTTTTATCAAACGACGTGTCCCATTTTGTACGTATAGTATATAATAAACTCTGTGACGCGTACACCAGCGTACAAGCGTCTATATATATATTACATTTATATATATACTCATATATATAATATATATGTATATGTATTGCAACGACAATCTCTCCTCTCGCGGATTCGTAAGTCGGGGGAAAGGGTTAAGCCCTGCCGAGAATCGTTTCCTCCCGGATTGTCGATGTCAAAAAAGTTTACGATACAAAAGATAGGTCCTCGAAAGCGGAATACGATAGTTCTCGATACTAAATGTGTGTTAACAGAACGCTAAAGAAAATAACGAGGATTCTAACCAAAGAAGGATTCGCGTTCGTAACCTGAAGGGTTAGGGGCTCGATACTCTCTACTCGAGACAATAAAGACGAGACAAGATATAAAATACAATAAAATCTCGGTTTATTCAATAATAATTCGGTTGGTCGGAGTCTCTTACAAAAATCATAGAGAAACAAAGCAATCAAACAATTACAAGTTCTCCCGTATTCGAATTCGCTAACGGTTTCGTCCCGGTCGAACTTTCTCGAATTACGGTTAATAAAGACTCTCTAAAGAAAAGACTTTTGCCAAAAACCTCGGATACGAATTCCGAATTCTATAATTTGTCCAATACAATTCTTTCCGATACGCAATCGGATTCGATACTTTACAAATTTTTACGGTTAAAGAAATCGTCTCTTCGCGGAGACCGAACGACTTCGCAAGCTCGATTCGCGTGTCCGGAAAATTCAATAATCTTTATGAAAAGCAAAAAAAGGAAAGTTAAATCGATATGAATTTCAATTGATAACATAGAATTAAGCAAAGAATTTACTTTACAAAGACTCCGATGAACCGGTAGTAAAAAGTCAAAATTAAGGTTAATTCCCTCACCTGTGATTCCCTCTACGCACGGAACTAGAATAATTTTTCGGGATCTATTGTCCCGAAAATCGAACTCCCGAGCTGGGCCGACGGCGGCCGAACCTACCCGAACGGATTCGTACGATCCTGCGGATCCTAACCTATCCGCGCTCTCGCTTGTCGCCTCGCAGGCGCGCAATTCGAACGCGTAAGATTTATTTCGCCACCTTCTCTTCGCTCTCTTCGACTTTATCGCACGCTTTTCGCTGCTTTTCCGAATTCGTTGCGTTGCTCCTCTGCACGTTGACTACGAAGACTTCGAAGAAGATGATTCTCGTAATTTCACGTTTTCTCTGCTCGTGCAGAAGTTAACTGTCGAATTCGTTGTTCGTAGCTCTCGTTGTTTCCGCGCCGTGTCGATTCTCTCGTATTAAACGAAGTTCGTTCTTTGTAGCGGTTAACTCTTTTACGTCGGAGTTCGTCGCTCGGCCCTTTTTCTCGGATTCTTCGTCGTTATCTCGTCGGTTCACTCGGAGTAGTCGAAATGCATGAAATATATTGCAAATCATAAATAAAGGTTCGAAATCGCTTTTTCGAGGCCTCGGAAGTCGTTCGATCCCGCTTTTTATCGGTAACGCAGGTCCCTAATTGTCCGGTTCCGTGCGTGTATTATTCTTATGGCTCGATTAAAAAGAGAGGAGAGATTTTGTGGCGTGTATCAAAGATACCACGTCACAGTATGTATATGCAACGTACGTGTTAATGTATACCCTATACATATACATATTATTTGTGTGTATTATATAATCCGGTAATAATATATATATACATATATATATATATCTATATATTATTATCTGTATTACATATGATACAGCTAGCAACACTTTACAAACGGATTCACATAAAAAATAAATGGTTACAATTTCTGGTTTTGACATTATTGACTGTACGTACACGCAATGGAGTGTCTGAACCTTTCATTCCCTCTCTTTCTCTCTCTCTCTCTTCGACTATTGTTGCGTGGCATATTTGGACCTTAACGGTGTTAAAACGACCAAGCTCGCACGCCTGTTGAACTCGTGTGTTCGTTTTGTGTGCGGAGTTCGCAAGGATGCGCACATCTCGCCTTTCCGTCGTGAGCTAGGCTGGCTCACGATCCCAGATCGTTGCCTTTATTTTCTGGGAATCATAATCTGTCAACTCCTAGGTACGGGTCGACCTTGCTATCTCCGACAGCTACTGTACCCCCGGGAAAGGGTCCCTGGTGTGGTCAGGAGAGTTGACGGAGGTGACCTGATCGTACCGCACTTCCACACGGAAGCATTCCGGCAATCTTTCTCGGTCAGGGCCGCCTACTTTTGGAACTCCCTTCCGTCGGGCGTCAAGGAGGCCCCTTCGATGGGCTCTCTTAAAATACGACTGCATCGACACCTGCTCGATACAGAGGAGCAGCGGTCCTAGGACCTTGTACATATATTTTCTTTTTTTTTTTCTCTCTTTCTATACTTTTCTTTTTATTATTACTATACTTTTTATCTTTATGTTACTTTATACCTATTGTTATTTTTCATTATTACAATTATTATTATTTTTTTTTTTTCATTTTATTTTTCATAGTATATTTTATATATTTATTTTTGTATATTGTCTTACTTATTATTACTATTTTTATAGTTTCTTTGTACGTGGCATATTGTACGCGCACCACTTGCCCAACATGGCTATGGGCATTAATAATAAATTATCTTATCTTATCTTATCTCTCTCGTGTGACTTGTTTTTTTTTCTATTTTTGTATACTTTATTTTCACTTCATTGTCTTAGCATTACTTTATCCATGGACGACCTGAGGTTTCGCATCGAGCCACTTCTGAGTTTTCATTTTTACGGACTCCTTGCGTTATGTTATTATACACCCGCAGTCTTTTTCATCGCTGAGCCTTTTTCTACCCTAAACACAATTCCTTTTTTTTATTTTATTTTTCGTTCTGTGTAATAAACGTCAAAATTCTTCTTTTTTCGGCGCCGGGAAAATGAAGTAAAGAATTTAGAAATAAGAAGTTAAAATTTTCATCGTTCCAGTACGTTTCGTAATACCTCATCGAATATATTAATAATCTCATTGCAATTTAACGGACTAGTATCAAACACTTGGATATGCAAATATTCGAATACAATTAATAATCTCGAGGAGTTTTGTGTATACATCTCGCTTTCTCTCACTCTACTTAATCGTTAAAATTTTCATTTCGATAACTAATTGTCGGTTGGCTTTAATCGGACAATTAATTTGTTTATTTATTCCTGTAGTAAATACTTTGTTAACTCTTTCTCTCTCTCTCTCTCTCCCTCACTCCCTCCCTCACTCCCTCCCTCCCTCTCTCTCTCTCTCTTTCTCTTTTGTTACTGTTTGAATCGAAGACTAATTGCTCGTTAATAATAATGCACCTAAAGCTCCTTTATCAATGTCTACTTCCAAATATAATTCTACCTCGCTTTGATTTTTCGCAAAATAACTATGCCAGTCATTGTCGTCGTCGTCATCGTCATCGTCGTCCCCGGAACGTACATTTAAACTTGTATATCTATTACAAACATCCGATTGCTTTCTTATCGACATATTAAAACACCACACGGTTAAGAACTGTAATCCCTCTCGAAATATTATATGTATATTGAATATGTTTTATACTCTAAAAGACAGCAAAAATAGGCAACAATCGATAAGTATGGAAATAGCTATTACTGTAAGTCCAGCTGATTGTTGCGATCTTTCTCCTTCTCGCTCTCTTTCTCTCACTCTCTCACACGCATTCTGTACATACAGTTGGAGGACATCGATAAGCTAAATGCAGGGTAGGAAGATGTAGTTTTAACGTGGCTCAGCCGCGTCAAGAGACGTAGAAGAAACGAAAAGGCGAAGATCGATCGATGTACGGACACATTTCTTTCGAATTCGTCCAAAATTTTAATAGAAACAAAAATATTAGAAATGAAAGGTACTCGAGGTTGAGCACTACTTTTATCGGCCACTATTACGACACCGTCCATTCATTGTCACGTGACTCAACGTACGCTCTCTACGCGAAGCTCAAATGAGACAGTGAGAATCCACCAGTGACTCTCAAACGAAAATTCTGTATATATTTGAATCGACCGATTTTTTCATCAAAATGTTAACAACGAATATTAAATTATTCTATCGAAACATTGTACCGTTTAAATGCAATATTTTGAATGAATTTCAAAAGAATGTCCCTCGTACCACGATATACCCGCACAAGTGTGACTACTACTATTAGGCTTCGCCTAGACGATACTATAACCAAATTTAGATGACACTAATCATCTTTTTCGTAACATTAGGAACGTAATACTGTGTCGATATAATATATATTTTCTGCATTCTCATTTAAAACCTGACTTAAATTGTGACCATCTAAATATTAGGCCTCGTACAGTTCTTTTTAGCACGCGAGAACGATTTATTTTTTTGGAATCTTTCTCTAATCTTTCTTCTTTTTTCCATCCGTCGAGCGGCACTTATATCTCTAACAAGAAGAAGAAATCCAACGCAAAAACACGACGATCTCGTCTTTAATAAACTCCAGCAATAATTTTCTAAATTTCTAAGCACCAAATCCGAGGACGAATCGTTTACGTTAAACGCATAAGATCGATCGCGTTTCTGGGACTGAAATAGCGGGATGCTACGTTAACAAACGTCATAGAAATGATCAACTAATCGGCGCTTTTTTCGATAATATTTCTAATCGATATTTATAATAATAATAATGACAATTGCATAATCACTAAACAATCCACAGAATCGTAAAAGCAATACTATGCAGAAAGGGGGGACCCATCCTCGATGAGGGAAATTGTGAGGCTTATTCGTAATTTACTTTCCGATACCCAATATACCGGATGTCTCTTGATCATCGGGTCGCGCTCGGTAATTGTATTATGGACAGTACATTGATTTATCGTTGACTAGATCATCTTTGTACGCAAGCGCAACCATAATTGTGTTACATATTACTGGCTAGTAGTGTTACTGGCGATAGACTCCCGGGCAGATTCATCTTCGAAGATAAAGTGAACATCGTGTCAGACCTGTTGCGAGGTTATCAGGTCGGTCTTGCTAGAATTCTTGAGAATCGAAGGCCCGGGTCGCTTTTGAGTGGTACTCGTACCACCTGATGGCTGTACCATCATTGGTTGGCCGTTCACCAAAACTATCGTGTCTCGTACAGAGTCGTAGCCACCTGGTGGACCTAAAGAAGTGATCGCGAGAATGGACGAAAGATTGTTAAATGAATTTTTCAAACGTGTTTCTATCGCTAATATAACATTTGCGATAAGAAATTCAAATAAAATTTTAATCACATCAAATTGCAAGATCAATTATCATGAAAAACTACAGGAAAAAATACTAATTTATCTTCCTCCAGATATTTTAAAAGCGAGTTCGCCTCACAATAGACGATTACAAAATAATACGTTCCCAAGTCTCAGCCACGATACTTGAACTTGTAAGAAGACTCTGACTCATGCACAAGGTTATTGAAAAGTAAATGTATTATTAAATCTCTGATTACCTGGTGAAGGCGTATGCGTGAGCGTCCTCGAAGGTGTTAACTTAACGTTTCGCGTGGCAGGACCCCACTCCGCAGTCGGCTGAAGCAGTATCTTTGCTCGACACCAAACGCTCCTATTCCTACCCTTGCTCTGTTTTGTTCTCCCACTTCGTTGACCATTCGTTCTTGTATCGATGTCATCATCGTCGTCGTCATCATCGTAGGCCGGTCGTCGACGTTCTTTCTTCAGCTGACTCTGATAACACGATTTTAATGACTCGTTAATTGTCTACATAGTTCTTTGAATTTCATTGAAACAGGTCGTGCTTATCTATTAAAAATAAAATAGTGGTGGTATTGATCCAAGTATGTATCGATTAGGTTACTAGAATAGAACTACACATCTCAAGGCTAAAATATTTATAAAAAGAGACTCACAACAGCCAAGCCAACGATCACTAGAACGGGCAGCATACCGACGACCCAACCAACAGCGTCGGCCCACCTGGGATACACATAAGTCCCGTATTTCAAAGGCTCGTACTCGACCCAATTAAAGAATAAAATGAAGAACAACGCGGCAGGTGTGACGACCTTCCACATCCACGTCCAGAAGAATCTCCAAACTCGACCTCGAGGTCCGATCATCTGCTGGACGTCGTCGAGAAATCGATCGGCACCGTAGATCCACGCAACCAGAATGCATTCACTTATGGCGATTAATAAGACTGACCAATTCGCAGCATATTTATCCATCAGTTGTAGCCAATACATGCCAGCCTGAACAAGGACAAAATTAAAATTATAATTGTTAATGGTGATGTTAATTCTTGGAGCTTTTTAAGATTCTACTCACGTTTGTGGTAAAAATTATACCACCGGCATAACCAAGAACAGCTGCAGCTAGGACCACCCAAAACTTGTAATTCCTTAATGCTGGTATACCATCCAAAATGGCCGTTGTCACGGTTTCCATTAACGCAAATTGTGAGTCCAAACCTAGAGTCAGTAGCATCACGAAGAATAGTAAAGACCATAGTGGAGCAGCCGGTAGACGAGTCACGACCTGATAATCAAATTGTAAAAACATGGTCAAGTGTGTCTTTTGGTAAATGATTTGAAATACTTACTTCGGGATAGACGATGAAGGCCAGACCGGCACCCTGATCGACGACGGATGCGACTGGCACATCGAGCTCGTGAGCAAGAAAGCCGATAACGGAGAAAATGACTAGACCGGCAAAAAACGAGGTACCGATGTTGCTCACCGCGACGATAAGCGAATCCTTGTAACAATTATTCGTGAATTTGTTATAAGAACTCAGAGTTATCAGACCACCCCAGGCTGGACTCAACGCGAAAAATATCTGAACTGCTGCATCACCCCAGACTTTGGCAGACATCAGCCGCCTCCAATCGGGTGTCAGGTAGAATAGAATACCTTCTTTGGCTCCGGGTAGCAATATGCCTCGACCGAAAAGAGCAATCTAACGAAAGAAAAATCAATTCTTTCTCTGATGAATTTGATTCCAAGCAGTATAACATGTCTCTTGTCAACAACAACAAATGTGACATTCCAATAATTAGCTATCCGATCAAAAAGATAAAATGTAAATTCGTTGAATTATTGTCAAACTCACCAGAACGACGTAAGGAAAGAGAGCAGTGAAGTAAACAACCTTTCCCGAGCTTTGGACACCTTTGCTTAAACACAGAAACACGATGACCCAAGCTAGAAAAAGGCTCGTTGCCATAGACGGTCTAATTGATCCTGTTTCTTCGATACCACTGCTCAGTCCCAAAACGTGATTGCTAAATAAAATGATATATATATATTTATTATAAGTTCATCCATAATTTCCTGGTAAACTTTTTAACCATGAAACATTTTTTTCATACTTGAAATACTCTTCTGCAGGTGGTCTCCTAATAGCATTAGTTATATTCTGCATAGTCAAACCCATCGATGTCATTTGGGTCGAATTGATGCACTTTCCTTTATAATAAAATCCATCCTGTGCGATACAAGCCTCGGCGACATCAGGCATGTAGCAATACTCGGTGCTCCAAGGTTGTTCGCATCTACCCCAAGGTAGTTCACCGGCACCTAATTAACCCCGTTCATATTTACAAGAACGAAATGATTTAATAACACGTGAAAATTGTTTATTTACCAACGACAGATGCAAAAATGTAATACAGTGTCCAAGCGATGATTAAATTGTAGTAAAGCATGACGATGGAGCTAACGAGCACCATACCATAGCCCAGACCACGAAGAAGAGGGCAGAATCTTTTATAAGCCGCGACTGGTCCAAGACTAGCGTATTGACCTGTCGAAGAAAATTGTTGGAAAAAGACGATCGATAAGACGAATGCTAAAAAGTCTCATCGTTCACCTTCTTTTTCTTCTCTTACTTCCCCTACATCCCGATTCGTTCGATAATTTACCATGTAACGTATCATCGAATTACCATAATCGATATCACGAGTAGTCCTGGAGTATCCGAAAATAGCATTAGCGATGGCCATGTCGGATAACCCAGCATGATTTATTCGATTTGAGCAACTTGGTAGATTCTTCTATTTTTTTTTTTTTTTTTTTTTTTTTTTTTTTTTAAGTGTAGATATTTTACAATATATACTTGTAGAAATAAATGGGTATATATCTCACTAGCTATTAAGGATTGAATTAGGTTTAACATAGTCTCGCTTACCCAAGGAAAGTTCCATGAACATGAGTGGCAATCCGGCAATGATGAGCATCACCGTAAATGGTATTAAGAAGGCTCCGCCACCATTGGAATAACAAAGATACGGAAATCGCCAAACGTTGCCAAGACCAACACTGTATCCCAAAAGGGATAAGAGAAAATCAAATTTTCCCGTCCACGTGCCACGCTCCGGATGATCATCCTCGCCACCTTGTAACGGAGCTTGGCTATTCGCCACCGAATACTTGTCTTCGTTCTACAGAAGGTAAAGATCGCGAGTAGGTATCGTTAGCTTACAACACTTAAACTTTCTAAAACGGAAATTAGTTTAACGAGGTGCTCCAGTTAGCTAAATTACTAAAATATAAACTCACGAATATTTCTAACGATAGCCTTCAAAAGTTAAACGAACAAATTTTAGCAAAGAATCTATTAAAACGTCGCTCGATGTGCACCTAATTTTAAGGATCCAATTTAGCGAGAACCCAAACACCAGACTGGCTCGTAATATTTCAATAATACTTGAAGCATTATCCAACACCCTTTTTCCGAATCAACGAAAATCTCCTCGATTTCGTAGGAAAAACAGCTTTCCATCTCGGAAATGGTCCCTCCTCTGTCATCGTGTAAACATGTTCGAAATCGATTTCCCCCCTTCGAAAAGCGTTCTTTAAGCGAAACACTTTCGTATGCGCGTAACACCTTGGATAGTACGTGTCTCGAAAACAGATTTAGTCATAATATTTACAGGGGCTTGATTCACCCCCTTATCCAATTCATATTTATCACGATCATGGAGTTTAATCGACGAATTATCATATTCTACATTAACTTGTATATTTTTATCGAGTAAACTTACGTCCCAATCCAAATAAGGACGAATCCTCGGCGACGATTCCTCCATCTTGGCGTCAGGACGTGGTCTTGAAGTTATGCGAAATACTCTAAGTGGTACCTTCTTCTCCTCATGATCTCGTGTATGACGCGTGCCCGAAGAAAATAATCCGTAACGGACGCGAGGAAAGCTTCCATCGTTAGTCGAGGTCGATCCGATCGATCGCACAACTCAACGAAACTTTTCCAACAACGTTCCTCTCGATGACTCTCCGATGATGGAACGATCCAAACTGACTGTTCATCTTCTCGGCTGCAGCACCTCCTTTGAGACGTCCACTCGAGGATCCCACTCTACGACGTTCACTGCGAAATATCAAAAGGTGGAAGTGGAGATGGCGAAGGTGGGCATACGCGTCAGTACGGTAAAAAGTTGGAAAAGCTACGAAATATTTTTCTTCTTGTAGAAAAAACTTTCCTCTCAAAATTTCAAAGTAGAAGTAGTGCTATCGGTTAACTTCTCGTCTGAAATTATAGCCCTACGTGATCGTTTCAAATATTCAGCACCAAATACTCAGATGTACCCTACTTTCTCTAAAAGGTATGATATAAACCAGAAGATGGTCAAAGTTCAAACACAATTTACCAAAAAACTAACAACCACATCTACATCAAGGCTACTATTTCTAGATAAATTTCCCCTAAACTCGTAATTTACGACACGTCCCATCCTAACACAAGCGTCCTTACTTCCTAATTCCTTCCTTGTTAGAAGTAAATCAATTGTTTACATACCCCCTGTCTCCCCAATCCCGACCCTTTCGTTCCACATTTGCACATTCGTCGTCGTTGTTATTATTATGTTGTTGTTGTTGTTGTTTCAAGCAACGCAGGCTACAGCTGCTCGGCCAAGCACTAATTATCGAAGTCCTAACAGGTATTATCAAGTTCACACTAGGTACACGGACACGCAATAACGTAGTTATATACTTCCACGGCCGGTGGTGCTTTGTACGTGACAGTTTGGGTCACGCCGTATTTCTCTACCCCGCCCACGGAATTTCCACTATTCCCTTCTTCTCTCTCTCTCACTCTATCTCTTAGTGCGGCCGTCCTCTGACCTTGGATACGAATTTAACGGTAGGAACAAAAAGGCTCGTTCGTTTGTTTAAAAAGCAACGTTCATAGCCAAGCAGCAAGCAAGCAAGCAAGAGAACAAGCAAAGCGAGAGGATCGTTCGTCCTTGTAACGGAAGCTTCGAAAGGAACTTTAATAATCCGTATGCAATTTCGAGACAATCCTCTACTCTAGGGAGTAACGAGTGTCTCCTATCTCTCTCTCTCACTCACGTTGTTCCCTTCCATCAACGGATTTGAATCCGTACGGGAAATGGTTATCAACTGGAAGTTATAATATCAAATTCGAAAGAGAATGAGAAATGTGATTTGAATTGGAGAATTTGTTGAATTTGGTCGGATTTTCACACCGAATGTATATTACTATGGATATTATATTCTATTAATTTATCCGTTCGGTTAAGAGACTTTTGAATATATGGAAATATTTTGCGATTGATATAATATGTAAATGGTAAAGATATTTTTGAATTATCTGTTTTTTGTTAATGGCGTGACAACATTTACTAGGCATGTTACGATACCAGTGTTGAGTAAAGGGTTACTGGTGTTAAAGTCTTTTGCAAAATAAATCCCAAGAGTATTCTCTTTTTCTCATCGCGAAAATGACAAGACTATTACGTTGAGCATACACCGACGGCACACTCTAATCTATAACCGGCGTTGTGATGTAATTACATCTCTGTAATACGATTACATCATTTATGGGACCAGTCTGTTGAGAGAAACGAGGGTGAGAAAAGAAGAAGAAGGAAAAAGCAATCACGTCGTATTAATTTTCCAACAACGAACTTTCAATTTCCAATGGGGTGGTCGTTAAAGGCAAACAATGGGTGAAATGTATTTTCAGAAGTCAATTATCTAAGTGTCGTTGTTACACGAACCCCCGAGAATCCGAGTGAATTGTTATTGGTGTTGGTACGGTTACGTGCGCGGCCCGGTCAATCGCGGGAAGAAGGGTCGTTCTTTATGGTCGAAAAACAACGCTTGCGTTCGAACGTGCAATACCGAATATGAATTGGTTTTTAGCAAAGGCATTATTCCGTGAAACGTTCACTGATTTACTCACTGATTTCTCAGCCTCCTTCGAACCCCTATGGACCATCCAGATGTGTTTCGGATCACCAACTGTCTTGATTATTTATTTTCTCGATCGATCTCACAAAAAAAAATAGCAAATAAAACGCACTGTAAGTATCCCAAACGGCATCAACCCAATCTCGATCGAATATCGTGAATTCTTCTTTTCAGCCCTTAACACACACCTGCTTCTCTTCCTTTCGTTCTTCAAGCACTCTGCTCGGCTTGCGCACGTCTTCCTCCCTCTCGTGAAATCGAGTCCGACTCGAGCGAATGATCAGCTGTAACGATGATCAGCAGCAGTGCCGACATCGTACGGACTACGGCGCGAGAGCTCGCGAACGTGCCGAACGTGGAGAACGTGGAGAACGCTATGTGCCAAGGTCAGACACGCACTGTCACTGGACTTCAGGGTCATGGACGGCCGACGATGCTGACGAAGACCACCAAGACGGTAAATTCGCGATAGACTCGCGCTCACGGCACTAGGAAATAAGTACTGCTTTTTCTCCGTACTTTGGTAGAATGTAGACACAAGAATATGAAAAATAAGCAAGAGACAAAAAAGGTCGTTAGAGTCGAATAAAGATGACTAAAAATAAGAGAGATGATTCGAAGTCGGGAATTCAAAGTCGAATGGTGAGGAAGAAAATAAAAGAAAGGGAGAGAGAGAAAAAGAGAGAAAAAGGAAGGGACAGATGGGAAAAAGGAGGGAACGAGATGATAAAAGGTAACAGATAAACAAAGGCAGAGATAGAAAAAGAGAGAGAGAGAGAGAAAGAGAAAGATAGAGCGAGTGAGTGCGTGCGTAAGTAGTGACAGTCGCGAGAGAGACAGGGCGGACAGTGAAAACGGTCCGTGCCCGGGCAGCCAGCCAGCCCGCCAGCCAGCTTGCTTATGGGAGCTTTTCTACTTGCAGCCACCCCTCCAACCCCACTCGCTCGACCCTGTCGAGCCTCGAACTCGACGGATCGATCGATATTACTGCTCCTGCGAGCTGCGTCCTACCCTAAACCTTGCTTGCACGCGCTATCTCTCTCTCTCGCCTATACCATTTCTCATTCTATCTCTTTCTATCTTTCACTCTCCTCCGTCACCTCGTTGCTCACCGCCACCTACTACCTCCTTCTCCTCTCTTGCTTTCTTCTCCTCGTCTTTCTCTTTCTCTCGAGTTTTACCTCTCACTCGCTCTCCCAGCCTCATCCTCGACCGTTTCGGCTAGGTGTAGGCACCAGCTTTTCCACGCAAACGGAGCTCATCGTCAGCGTCTCCATAACATCGTTCGACTGATCCCACGATTGCTTCGAGATATGATCCTTTCTTTTTTAATTTTTTTTCCATGACTTGTTTCATATGAATCAAAAGATGTTAATGATATTTTATATATATATATATATATATAACACGTACCCTTTAAATAGAGATTTTTTTTTTTTACATTTGGTTTAATTTTTAAATCATGTTCGTATATGTTAGACGTATATTCTCGTTTAGCAAAAATTCTTGGCGGCTTTAAATTTAACCCTACGACGGCCCTGCGTCATTTTTTTGCAATTTAATATATTTTATAAATTACGTAATGACTAGATTTGCTTTTTTTATGATGGAAAATGTTAGCAAAGTTAAAACTTAAAATCTTTCGCTTCTGGATATCTACTTGCAAACGTGACTCGAAGAAAATTCAGGAAACGTAGAGAAGAAGAGCTTTTGACAAATTACGCGGACGAATACTCGTAACTCGTGCTCTGCCTCTCGTTCTGACGTCAACCGACACCGATGACGGAATGTCAAACAGGGCTCGCCCGTGGAATTTCGTCGCGCGGAAATCGGCACAGCCGGTACTTTTTCACGGGACATTGAGAAAAATGATACTCTAGACACCGATTTCAACCAATTTGTACCCTGCTATCATAGTTCATGGTATTACGTAACGAGGAAACTGCAATTTCCTGATCCTCAGACTCGTTTTGATATTTCTTGAACAATTATACAAAGATAGTCCTACAATTTAATAAAACGAAGAAATTTCGAAATGAAACAAAATGCCTTCCTTTTCATATTCCATCTCCTCAGTTCCCTTTTTCTTTCACAATTTATTATAGCCCAAAGTCTCGTTTAACAAAATGATTCTTACGATCCGTCGTCTTTAATAAAAATCAGTCTCATTATTTTCCAAACGGGCCACCCGAGTACAGTATATTTCCAGCCCTTTTTTTTTAATTCTTTTCCTTTCCTTTTCCCCGTTCCAGCTTCCCTCCCCTCGTCACACAGCCGAAGGAAACTTCAAAACGACGCAATAATTCCTGCGGGCCGCACAAAATTCTACGTAATGAGATTTAACCTGTATATCGCGAGTTAGCGCGAAAACACGAGAAGAGACGAATAATTACCGAGAAGTCTGAAAAGAAAAAGTTTCATCATTCGATAGGCCTCTTCTTCGAAGGAAAATCTGATCGGAGAATATCGGTTTCAAGAAGCGACCGGAAACGAAATATAGGAAGGTCAAATCGCTTCTATCGAAAGATCTTTTATTCTTCTTTTATAAAGAAAAGGCTGGGTGGGAGAAGGATTTGAAAGGGTGGTGGTGGGGGTAGTCGAAGATGGTGCTGTCTCTCTCACTCGTTCATTTCCACCCAACCCCCTCCCCCCTTCGAATCTCTATTAAAGTGCAAAGGGGTGTTGTAGTTCTGACTCTCAAGAGACGCGCTCACACTCGAGCTAAGGACGATAGCTATTATCGATCGTCCCGTCTACATGTTGTGTCGAGATTCAGAATGCTCCCTTCGTTCTCCAAAACAGACTGCTAGACGTATTGATCATTTCGGCACTCGCCGATAAATATGTCAGCCTGTCCTTCGACATAGTAGGATGTAAACACGTGTGCTTGCTAATACCTTCTCAGTTTTCCTTTATCTCCTCTCTTTTGTCTTGCCTACGAAAATCGTATGGGTACTTGAGTATATTTGCATAGATGCACGGGAAAATCTATATTTTCGATCGTCGAAGCTCTCGTTATATGATAAAACGATAGAAATTATTATTTCTCGAAATTATACGACTATTTTACAACTTTACTAACCGAGTCGTTTTTTACTTCTCTTGAATATTATAATTTTTTGTCAATAATTACTTGATTTGCTCGAGCTATTGGTTTATTAATTAAAAATCTTTTTTTCGTTTATTAATGATAAATTGATAATAAATAGTACCGTCGAATCGATAAAAGCGTATATCTATAGCTCATTGATAATCGTGACGTTCTGTGTTATACTATGACGTTCGAATGACACGGTCGAAAGGGCCGATGTAAAGAGCACGTTGGGTACAAAAATGGATGGGGCAACAGGAACGTGAGAGGCAGGAAGAGAAGAAGGGAAATATAAAAGCCGTCACGGCGGACTCTCGTGCGAACGCTAATAAGCTCGCTAATAAATATAATTAAGGATAATTAAAGATCTTTTTTTCGCCGATAGAATTTTCACGTTAAGTGCATCCATTATCGATCGTGCAGCGATGCGACGACGATTTCCGGTACGAGAGCAAGAGAGAGATTCTCTCTCGGTCGAGATGATCCACCGGGTATCGATCATTTTCTTCACGGTTGCGTTCACGCGCGATTACCAGGAAGGTAAGCTGAGATGTTTTCTAAGAAGGCACGAGTAAATTAATCGTCCGGATATTTATCGACTTCTTGGACAATTGGACCAAAAAAATTATTGATCAATTGTAATTAATAAAATCATTCTTTACCAGGACAAAAGGTAAATTGTTCGATAAAAGAAAAAGGAATTGAAAAAAAAAGGAACAAGGCTTGTGTTATCCTATTTAGGAAAGTCGGTTCAGGTGGTGGCCAACGGCAAAGCCGTCGGCCATAAATTCGTTTTATTCTCGAGAAACGATTCGTCGACGTCCCTCTTTCTTTGCTCTCGCATCTTACCGTGACCAGTGTAATGCTTGTGCCAGTCCCGTGCTTGAAACGATGAGCGTGAATTGATGTAATTTATTTCGACGAAAATTATTCTACTTTCTTTCGTGCCTGTGATGCTGGGCTTTTAATCTTTAGCTCTTTTGAAGAACGTGTTTTTATACCGTTTCGATTTCAGCGTTAATTTTGACGCACGAGAACTCGTTCGACGGTTACTCACACGAGATGATCTTTTTTAGAGTTTTCTAAAAAAGTTTTTCATCGCGTGATAATTATCCCTTTTTCAGATACACTTTTTTGATGAAATAGAAGTTTGTTTAAAATTCAAGTAATCTTTTATCTTTCGAATGAGCTCTTGTTTAACAAAATCGGTCGAAAATTGTGGCGAGGAAAGTTCTTGGCGCGGACACTTACAAACGCATTAGTTGGTGAACCTCTTTTAACGAGCACCGAGGTTTAATGCAATTCGCAAGAACTTCCCTTAACTTTTACGAGTCTCCTAAACACATGTACACGCACGTATATCTACGTAGATATTACTTTAACGCGTTAGGTTCTTATACATAATTTTTTTCCCTTACGGTGAAATAAAAATCATATAGACCGAGTTATGAGTGCCATATTAAATTCAAACGCTTGGTCACGGTATCGTTATCGCCCTTGACACTCACGGTACTCGAAATTCGTTCGTCCTCCACTTTTCTATCTCTTCATCCGAGCGTTACCCAATTATCGATGACATACTTGTACCCCTAATGAAGTCGCGTCTCTTGGGACAGGTAAAAGAATTTTTCTCGTTTACATAAATAAATAGTACGTACGTTTATTTATCGTCGTTAATACGTGGGTCATTTTTGCGAAGAGTGAAAATTATGTGCAAATAATATTTATGGATATAAATCATCTTTTATATCTATTTATTCCATTAAATAGTATTTTTATGTAACTTTCATATTAGTCGGTATCTATGTCATGCTTTTTATAAAACCCTATTTTGTCAACGTCAAATCCTTTTAGTCGTCTATTCAATTTACGAACTACTCGTTTTTTCCATATTTCAAACAAATTATATACTATCACTAGCAGCATAGAAAAGATTTAAATATTTTAGGTTTTTACAAGCTTTTATTAAGTTTGGTTTGTATGTCCGGGACAAATCTTGGAAGCTTAATTACTCATATTTAGTATGTATTTATAACAATAAAAAATACCGACATCGTGTCCCGCATTAAAATGTTAAATAAAAGGAAATAATTGAAAAAACACAAGTTCTTATTTAAGTAATATTATTTCTCAATTCACAAAAATACCCTATTAATTTGTGTCCCTTCATTTTGAAAAGTTTATTCATTCCTCGGAGCGATAGAAAATATGAGGGGGAAAAGTGCGATGCACGGGAATAGACGCGTAGTGGAAAAGGAAAAGAGAGAAATGGAAGGAGAGAAAAGAGGGAGAGAAAGAGGGAGAAAGAAGCAAAAGGCGAATTCATAGAATGGCAAGGCTGGCCTTGATCGAGACTCGGCCGCATCCGAGCGGAAGCTCCATCCCCTATCGGACAACCCCTGCTCCCTGTAAATCCGTGTACCTTTCCACTCTTTACTACCTGCCCTCCGGAAAAAAAGAAACGCACGCGCACGCTCGCACCCTCTCTATCTCTTTCTCTCTCACACTCATCCGTCTTGCTCTTTCGCGATAACGATAACGATTGTCCCTTTAAAACTGCCATCTACTCTACTTAAAAGATTTGAAACGGTTCTCCAGTACCCTGAAGTGTATTAAACACACGTCACTGGTGGAGTAACCTCCTTTTTTTCTTTTCTTTTTTTTACCACCACCCACCCTCTACCTCGTTCTTTGTGAGCTCTTTGCAATTCACAAACGCTTTATCGTGTATTCTCTGTCCCTCTCTTCCTCTCCTTTTATTTCTTTGTCATTGTAGACTCTCTTCGAACTTTTTTTGACCCTTGTGCAGTCTCATCAAATCCTGTAATTTTTTGTTCCTTTTTTCTTTTCCTCGCTCAGATCGTTATATTCGCTACTTTCGCGGAATCTCATGTCGAGTAACACTCGACAGGGTCTCATCGAGTCACGCTCGACTTCGTGTAAATTAGAAGAACCACGTTGGTAATCATTTTTATACACGCTACGCGCCCTATACTTTTTCTCATAGTGGGTGCTCGCTTTAATTAAACCGTTAACATCGCGTGATTTATCCTCGCGTTACACGTTCATTTACGTTCATTCTTGCAAATCTCTCACGAGCACACGCCTCCGTACGCGCCCTTCCGTTCGAGCGATCGTCTCTACCTAACAGAAATTAACCCGGCGCAATTTGATTACTCGCAATTGGATTATCGAGCGAAAATAGATTAGAATATTCGTTTAACGTGAATGTTAGCTTTGAACGAAAACGATTTCAATGAGAAAAAAAAAGAGAGAATGGAATCATCGTCTCGGGTCTTTACGTTTCTTAAAGATCTATCGAGGACAAGTCCTAAAATGTCGTGGACGGTTCAAGAAGTTGGCGTTCTACCAAATCACTGATGTCATCTAATAGACGTTGGAGAACCGATTTACGTCTAATCAGCTACTCTCTGTCATCTTTTTTTATCATCGAGGACAATCTTAAAGATCGTACCACCCTTTTTAGATAAACTTTCAAATAATTGTCTCAAAAGTGTAATTATTTCGCAAATATTTCTTTCGTTTCGTTTAACGCCATTTTATTCATTTTCGTAGGAAAATTTTGACGACGACCGGGCTTTTAAGAAATCGTTTAAAAACAAAAATAAAAGAAATAAACGAGACGAGTATACGGCTATCGGCCCGGCATAAAAACGAGAACGCGTACGGTCTAATGTGCGGTCGACGAATGGCACGACCTCGCACCGATAATTTTACCCTTTTTGCCGTGAACTAATGGTTTCCTGTTCACGTCAGCCCCTCGTTTCGACCCGAAAGCTCAATTTCCCTTTTATATTCATTCCAGACCGTAGAAATTATCGAATGACTTGCTACTTCTCGGGAATCCATTGTTGCGAAATAACAAAGGAGATGATCGCGTAGCACGACTGCTCTCTCTCTCTCTATATATATAGTCTAATGACCATCCCTTTTCGGTCCTCCGTAATTTCAAACTGTAAACTGTCACCGATCAATTAATCGACGAAATCGAGACTTTATTTCAATTTTATATAGGTATATTATTTTATATTCATAATTTATGATATTTATAATTATTAATAATATATATAATTATATATATTGTTACTGGCTATCATCTTGATCTATACAAAACATGTTAAAAAAACAACAGAATAATTTTTTCTGAACGACATTTTATCAGTTTCATAATTATCCAAAGAAAAAAAGATCAGTAAATCTCTCCCATTATGTAAAATATCTAATTTATATTAAAAACACGACAATGAAATTATTACGAAAAGCGGGAACGTTTAAATTGTCGCCTTTAAAGCTTACAAAAATATTCAACCAATCGTAGGCAACTAATGAAACAGCACGATCGAAGATTGGTCGCTACCTTCTCGATAGTATCATCGAGATATCGCGGGAATGAATTCTCGCGAAACTCTCGAAGAAGAGCTCGATAATCGCAAAACTTGCAAGCACTCGCAATCAGTCGTGTTCGTGGTGAAACGTCGCTTTGTTGCACTAGCAGCGAGCGGAATGAAGTAGCAATTTTTTTTCGTTCCAATCATTTCATTTCAAGATAATAAAATATTCGAGTAAACGTAGCATCAATGGACCTGGCCGTGCCACGAACTCGTGACGTTAAATTCTGTTAGTACGGTGTCGACCTAACCTCCAATTCGAAATTCGATCTGATCGAGTCAGTTAATAAATATACCTCGAAACGCCAATCGAATCTCGTTTACTCACTATCATTTTTTATCGTTCGACTGTCTCTCTTGTGCACCAAAGTGTATTAATACGATAGTGTACGCGCGTCTCCCTCTCTTTCTGTCTGTATATATATATATATATATATATGTATCTATATATATATATATGTCATAATGTGTATGTGTGTAAGTTTCATGCACTAGTGCAATTGAAACGCAATTGAAACGTAGTTGTAAAGGTATTGCGCGAGGGAGCTCCGCCGAAGGAGATCCACGACCCTAAATTTAGTGGTTAAGACGTTTGCGTTCCTCGGAAAGATCAACTGTGATTCGATAGAATATAAGAGGAGGCGGAGCCTGGCAAAATTTCCTGGCACAATCAACGACAAAGAAGGCAAAATTTCGACGATTCACGGTCTATGAGCGCCAAGGGCCAAGGGGACCCTGGAGAAGATCACGCTTCCAGGTGTCATCTATCGTTCTAGAATATTTCCGTCTGCTAATTCTTTTTCTTGACCCCCGATTGACTCTATCTCTCGCTTACTCTCTGTCTGTCTGTCTGCTACTTGTCTGTATCTCTCTCTTTCTTACGCGTCACCTTCGTTTCTCTTTTTTTACTCTTCGTTCGCGTTTACACGCGCGTGTCTCATCTTTTATATGACGTATTCTCTTGCGCGTGCTAGTTCTTTGTAGTGTGTGTGTGTGTGTGGTTTGTGTATATATATATATATATATATCTTGCTTTCTCTCTTTCCTTCGAAGTCGTGGAATTATCTATTTTTAGCGCTTTGTTTTGGTACAACGACTCGCTCCTTTTTCACGAAAGAAGTCAATCGCGGAAACGATCGCATCTTTT
Organism: Ancistrocerus nigricornis; assembly: GCA_916049575.1. Lineage (NCBI taxonomy): Eukaryota > Metazoa > Arthropoda > Insecta > Hymenoptera > Vespidae > Ancistrocerus > Ancistrocerus nigricornis. Next base: position 38,820,945 of record OU696664.1, read on the forward strand.
GCTTGTTATCCTTGAGGTCTGGTTTATTGTCTATCTTGGTCAGCATTCTCGCTATATTTATCGTGGTACTCGTGAAGAGCAGAGAATGCTGTTCTGAATTCTGAGTAGCAGGGAATATGAGATGAGATTATCTGCCAAGTAAATGAGACAATAAGAAATATTTTCATTTTCTTAGGGTAGGAGCGGAAAGCCCTTGCAGCGATATGAAGCGTGCAGCTGCTAAGAAGCTAATCGAAAGGTATTTTTATCAGCTCACCGAAGGATGTGGTAATCCCCACTGTGGAAATCAAAATTGCGCATCTAGTGGCAAAGTATGACTTTACGGATGTCTCATCTTACCTTGTGCTTTATTAGAAAGATTCTATTAATTTTGTTTTTTAAACAGATAACAAACCTTACACCGAATCAAGCAGCTGCTCAAGCTATTCAATTATTCTCGCAAGAGGCTAGACTTTGCGATGGTACTCAACCAACCAAAGTCGCTAGAACAACTCTGGATCCAGGAACAGAATCTTTAGCTAAAAGTCTACCTGTAAAAAATGTAAATCCTACTTGTTCCGATGAAGGTATTATACTGGCAGAATGTAGAAGAGCCATTTGCTTTCTCCTTGATTTCACGTGTCAGCAAACGTCTACCACTACTCATAATGTTAATACTGCGGAGGCTAATACTATACCTAATTCCGAAATACCTTCTACTTCAAAAGTACAAACTAGATCTCTTGCAAACTCCAAAAAAGTCTCTGCAAATCAAATATCTATGAATGATACTATAAGTCTGTGTTCAAGTAAATCCAATTTGACATCAATTGAGGATAAATTGCAAGATATATTACGTAAAAACAATATCTACATTCCAAAATATAAAATCAAACCAGTAAAAAGGCAGTCTAGAAAGTATAAAAAGTCACGTAAACGGGTAACAAATTATATATCAAAGAAGAAACTGCAGCAAACAAAAAATGTAAATGTCATTCGAAAAAGGCCTACAAGAAGATATACTCAAAAATCTGTTAGAAAATTATTAATACTGACTTTGTATCTCAAGCACTTGGAAAGAGAAAGATATACGAAAGATTCCTTAATTGATCAATATAAAAATTGAAAGGATACTTCTACCATTATTTCTTTTACATTTCTACCCATTGTATTTGTGCAATATTATTAATGTTAAACTTTAATAAATATTTTATCACAATATATCTTGCAAAGTTTGTTTTAAATGTTTGCTACATTAGTACAGAAAGCAAGTGGTTGTATTTAAAATAGATTAAAGACTGTGATGAGTACATGTAATATAATTATTTTAATTATAATAGGAAAATCTGAACCATATTTGACGGAAGCCAAACTTCTGGATATAATAAATAAATGTAAATCGGACGAATCTTATTCGTTACTAATTCATACCTTGGGAGAAGTATTCTCTTCTAGAGAAGCATTAAGCCGAAGTTTTCAAAAGACTGAAAAAAATGATTCTCCATTGGCTGTGCTCCTTGACAGAGCTCCAGATAACCTTTTAAGGCCACCTGCAGATTTAAATAAGGAAGCAGTCCGTTCGTTACAAGGCGAAGATAAAGAAGAAGATAGTAGTGATCCATCGCCGACAGTTCCTCCTAACGATGATGATACTAGCGTCGACTTACTTGCTGTTCGAAGAGCATTTAAGGCGCTTTGGACACTACCAGGTATTGAAGTGTTATTTTTACCATGAAAATTGTGTACGATTTGTGACTTATAAATAATAACCTTATTCATCTGTTTTAGGAGAAAAATTTGAATCGGCACTTGTCAATGCACTAGTCACTTTAGCGGATACCATAGAATTACATTTAAGAGTATTTGGGAAAACACCTTCCCATAGCATGGACAGTCTCTTAAATGTATTCCTAATTGTATTTGAAATTCCAATGTTGGCAAACAGTGAATATCTTGAACTAGCGCTTCATATGCTTTGTAAAGCTGTCAGCTGTTTCCCAACATTGGCTCAAGCCAAACTAGCACGCGTATGGGCAAGACATTGTAAACCTACGTTACCTGGTCTTTTACAAGCACTTCAAGAACTAATCACTGTGAAGGTATTTTGATAATAATATACGATGCATATTGAGGATGACATTTTGATTGGCACATTGTAAGTAACAAAAATTCTCACTCTAGATAATTAGTGGTTCATTTTCACGTGATTACTGCGTCCAAGATGCGGATACTATCACGGCACCTACGAAAGTAATGAGAATTCTCTATTACGCCAGTATGTTAGCAGGAGAATTAGATGGCACCGAGTTAGCCGCAAGCGAAGATGGGTATACGACAAATATCGACAAATCTGGTCCATTTACAGTGACATCTCAAGTCCCACAGGTATTGTAAATATAAACTAAATATCTTTCAAGAAAAATGCAAGAATCTAACATCGAAGTATCTATTTTCAGGATCCATTAGCCAAAGAATTAGGAATTTCTGCATTGGACGCTCGTAGACCATTTATACCTTTTAACGATTTTTATAACGAGCCACTAAGCGATACTATTGAAATGGATAAAGATTTTGCTTACTATAAAAGCGAGGAACCTCAGAAATTTAGTTTTATGAATTATGCGTTCATCTTAACGCCAGCGACAAAAACTTTGGGCCTATATTACGACAATCGTATAAGAATGTACAATGAGCGAAGGATGAGTTTCTTACAGACCGTCGTAGGGCAACCAACTAATCCATATCTTAGATTAAAAGTAAGTCATTGAAGGTACTACTCGATTTACTTGAGAATATTTCTAAAGCGATTGGCGATATGTAGGTACGTAGAGATCATTTGATAGATGATGCATTAGTCGAATTGGAAATGGTAGCAATGGAGAATCCATCGGATCTTAAGAAACAGTTAGTTGTCGAGTTTGAGGGTGAACAAGGCGTTGACGAAGGTGGTGTATCTAAAGAATTCTTTCAATTAGTTGTAGAGGAAATCTTCAATCCTGATTATGGCATGTTTACGACTCAGGTAATATAGCAAGAAAGATATTAGAGATTGAACGTTTGAAACATAATTCAGCATATATTCTATGATTACAGGAAGATACGCAAATGACGTGGTTTAATCCGACATCCTTCGAAAGCGATGCACAGTTCACACTGATAGGAGTTGTCCTCGGTTTAGCAATTTATAACAATGTGATCTTGGACGTACGTTTTCCAATGGTAGTTTATCGAAAGTTGCTGGGCAGAAAAGGAGGGTTCGCAGATTTAGAAGATTGGGGTCCTACGTTGCACAGAACGCTAACAGAATTAATAGAATATACAGAAGACGATATGTCGGACACGTTCATGCAAACTTTCCGTGTGGGTTACAAGTAAGTCTGTGATCCAATTAATCTGTTAAACCAAACTATTAAATGAATTCTTTACAGAGACGTGTTCGGTTCAATATCGTTCCATGATCTTCGTGAGAATGCTGACGAAACATACGTCACGCAAGAAAATAAAAAAGAATTCGTAGATCTCTATGCAGATTTCTTACTTAATAAATCTGTAGAAAGACAATTTAAAGCCTTCAGACGTGGTTTTCAAATGGTCACGGATGAAAGTCCCCTAGCACTACTTTTCAGACCCGAAGAAATTGAACAGGTAATATAAATTACTTCCAAATACTTTGAGTGGCCAATGACTGATCAGAAGATTTAATTTTTATACTTTGTCCAGCTCGTCTGTGGTAGTAAAATATTTGATTTCGCGGAATTGGAAGCAGCTACGGAGTACGAAGGTGGTTACACCGTTGACAGCGAAGCTGTACGTAATTTCTGGCGAGTTGCTCACTCCTTACCACCGGAGAGTCAAAGAAGGTTACTTCAATTCACCACGGGCAGCGATCGAGTACCAGTTGGAGGTCTATCTCGACTTAAAATGGTCATTGCAAGACATGGTCCAGATTCAGATAGGTATAAATAAAACTTGACTTACAAAATTTTCTACGTAATTTAATCTATTCTTCATGAACCAATTAAAATTTATAAATTTTTCAGATTACCCATCGCTCACACATGCTTCAACGTTTTGCTTCTACCAGATTACAGCACGATCGAAAAGCTACAGGATCGTCTCTTGAAAGCGATCAATTATTCGAAGGGTTTCGGCATGTTGTGAATGTGTACCAAAGCTTCCAACTTATCTACACTATATCAAAGTGAATCCGTACAACATCAAGATACCCAAAATCTTTCTATTTTACAACCTGGTTACATAAAACACGGACATATTTATTACGTAATAACGTTCGAAAGTTTGCGCGAGTGTTGCGTGCTGCAGTCGCGGGTGTTTCTGCTTTCAACAAATCGTCCGAATAACGCGCTTCGAGCACCACTCAGAATCCTTTGTTATCGATTCTCCTTTCCAGGGTTCTTCACTTAGAACACGTGCACATTAAACACAAATCGATAAACTTCGATAGCGATAGGTAGAAATAATTAAAAAAAAAAAAAAAGTAAAACATAAAAAAGAGAGTGAGAGAGAAAGAGAGAAATTGTTACGTGATGCTTTGACATTTCATTGGCACTGTTAATACGCGCTTTGGCCGAAGATAATTAGTCCCTAGAATAACCAACGAAAACAAATCGTTTCGTTTTTCAGTGATGATAAAAAAACTAGAGAAAGAAAAAGAGAGAAGAAAAAGCGAACTATCATTATTTCCTTGTCCTGGAGGTAAAAACGATGACGTTCGATTCTAAGGCTTGAATTTTTACGAAAGCAGCAGCGAAATCTAAAATAAGGTCTTTTGTTTTTCTTTTTCACGCAGACGGATCGAAGGCTTTAAGTTAACACAATGAAACGCGCAAAAGACATAGTGAGAAGCAGCAACTGTGATTGTGTGTGAGAGAGTGAGAGAGAGAGAGAGAAAGAGGGTGAGAATGATCAAGTCGAAAGATCGACTACGATCATATAGAAGTTACAAACAAACAAGCAAATAAATAGAAAAAAGAAGTGAACGGAGAAAATGATGAAGAGAAAGCAGAAGAAACAAATCTAGTGTTAGCCGAACGTAGTTGTGTAACGTTGCAAAAGCCGAAAATGACCCTGGATGATGATAACGATTAAGCGACATCGCGCGATCACTAAAAAAAAAAAAAAACATGTAATGTATACAAGACTTTTTGTAAAATGGAACGTAAGATGTAAGATCGTAGGCCGTCATCGATAATTCTTACGTGTTTGTATGTAAAACTTTCGTTCGGATTTCTCTTACATCACGTTTTATCTCGATGGGCAAACGTAGTTTGAAAACAAGTACATAAAAATACAAGGATCAATTTGTATAAACATTTATAATCAAGCAGCTCTCCGAGTCTCGAATGGCTGCACCACTTGTCGGCTGTCTTATTGTTAGTCACGTGACAATAAAGTTCTATTGAAAAAAAGAACCAAAGAAATAAGCACATCACACATTAACACCTTGTATCGTGTAATTCTTTGCCTAAAATGGTCATCAGGAATTATTAATTTTGTACAAAATTTATATTATAATTTATTATACGTTTATTTAATTTCGGTCGTCTCTCATTATGACTTCGGTTGTATTTATCCAGAGGGCGCGTAGATGTGAATGTGAACTTCACATGTTTTTCCTCTCCCTTTACAAGAGATAAAAAAATTAGTATCAATGGCCGTAGGATTTTATTGAATATACCCACCGTTCGTGTTCTCTCGTCTTGACGCTAAATTTTCTTACATTCGAATTACACTAAATTTCGTTATGTTGGAGAAGGAAAATGTGTTAGTGAATTCTTATACTCCTCCCAATTTAACGAGGAAGTTTCAAAAGGAGTATTCTCTAGGTACGTCTAACGGAGGCATTTGCGAAAATTATGAACAAAAGATCAAGAAAGTCGTTCACGAAACAGAGGTAATCGATTTATAGACATAAGAGAAGGATAATTAGAAGTTTATCATTCGCGTACAAAAAAATTTTTTTTTTTTTTATAAAATAATATTAATAGTTGCTTGACCAACCTCTGCCAATTGACTATCGCGTCGAGCAAAAGAATGGCTACAAGACTACCAAAAAGTATAATTCGCAATTTAAATTCTCTAATGGAATCAAATCGACGGAGCCGTCGACTGTACGGCGCGAAGATAAAGTAGTCGATTGGAAGGACAGCCTAGAACAACTTTTAAAAAGTACGGAACGTTCCTTGAATGAGAAAACAATAGTCCAAGAAATTACATCCCCGAACATCGAAACAAAGTGTAAAAATCTTTACAGCTTGCCCGATTACGACAATATTAATTTGTTGAATCCCAGTGGAACGGATGTCACGGGTATTAAAATGATGTTTTACGAAATAAAATTTAAACTTTGATTAATGTTATTTAATATCGTTTAGATTTCTATATACGCTATGGAATTAAAATCATGTATACATTTTACAGATGACACGCTAAATGATGCCAATTGCATTATTAATAAGAAACCAAAGGCGTTCTTGTTTAACATACGAGAGCATTTAGCAAGTTACCAAGAATCCAATGGTATTCCACGAACGGAATATTGTTTTACCGACCTCGTCAGAGTCATGGGTCAAGCCACAGGCAGGTCATTGGTCGCCCTCCTGTACGTGGTCATCAACATCGCTCCCATTGCCGAGGTGATTAGAAGTATAAAAAGAAACTTTCAAGATGAAAATCGTTCACGTGTTTTCTTTCTAACTGTAAAATCAATTTTCTTTCGTAGATATTTCTCTACATTCTAAGATTCATATTGGACAAGCTGATCAACATAAAGAACACCGGCGACATACGTCAGATGATGATTAAATACGTGATACTCGCGATACAGTTGCTCAGCATTTACGTTTGTTTAACGTTCATATTCGGTTTTATCGTTCTGCCAATTGTATACATGGTTCTTCATATAGTAGCAAAAATTCTATCGTACAATTATTGACGCGTCACTTTGTAACAGTCGGATATTCTTGTTGCTTTGTTCTGTAATGAAATATATTGTAGTTCGACGTACATTCGAATACATCATAGAGTTGATATCTAAAACGAGAGAGAGAGAGAAAGAGAGAGAGGTATGACAATGTTTAATGTTACAAGAGTGACGAACGAGAGAGATTTGCCGATTTTGTACGAATATCTGAACATTGTTCTTAACAGTCTCATTGATTGTCTCGCGTATTTCGCGATTCATTCTGGATGCGATGATGATGATAACGCCTGTAGAAAATTGGGAATCGACAGTGTGCGAGATGAGTGACGATTGGGGACGGACAAATATCTCGTTCCAAGTAAGACAAGCGCGCGATTCAATTAAGAATCATCGATATTATCGCTAAGAGGAAGAAGATCAACGAGTTCGATGCTAGAACGTAACTACCAGCACCCCAGCCGCACTCGATTTCCGTTTTCAAGACTTTCGACAGTGACATGTTGTTTTTGTTCATGCAAAACGTTTCTCGAAGATCATCGTCCCAGCCGTTGTCCCAACAATTGAACTCATCACCTTCCTCGCGCTGGAAATTGTGGAACTCGCCGTATGTGGTGCATCTGTCCTCTTGATACTGTCTATGTTTTCTTTGCCACATCTCGATCCAACTGGACAAAAAAAAACATTATTGCAAAATACAAGAAAGAATAATTTATTTAATAATCACGTAAATATGACCAACTGATAAATAATAATCACCCAATATCGCAGTCGCAATTCAAGTAATTTCCAGCTAGTCTCAATTGCATTAGAAATCGTTTTCTTGGCATACCAGGCTTGTGACCGGAAGATGGATTGTGAAGCGTTCGCGTATCGGTATGACGAAGATTTACCGTTATGTTTCTAATCCATTCCGCATTACTAAACATTTCCTTCGGCACGCTGCTTACGCTGGTATTGTATAGTCCGAAATGTAAATGCGGATTTCTTATTCCCTATCGAGTCACATTTCGTACAAGATATTCAATTATTCAAGACAGTGTTTAACGCAATAAAAAAAAGTAATCAAATGGTAATACTCACTCGCAGTATTTCAGAATTAATCAATTTCAAAGCTTTACCAGTTAACGTTATATTGTACAACTTGAACGGGAATTTTCCTTTCATTTCTCGCTGCAGATCCGTATCGTTTTCCACCTAAAACAATAATTGATAACATGACAAATTCATTAATATAAATCTGTGTGTCGAAAATGGTATTTTAAACTCACGTCGATCGTCAAGTCTTTTAAACCATGATTGTATTCTAGGATACTTGGAAAGTTGAAATTTTTTAAACCAGTATAAGCTGTTATGTATAATCTTCGAAGTTTCGATGCTTTACAAAGTGCCCCTGCCTATAAAATGACAAAAATAAGTAATATCAACCGTTCAATAATCATATAGTAAATAAAATTTATTGAAACATACTTCAAACGTTGACAAAGATAGCCACCGTATATCTAATTCTTCGAGACTATCCGCCACGCCCAAGAAACTCGTATTAGTTATGGCCGTGATTGGATTATTTGCCAAGTTAAAAGTCTTTAATTCTGGCAATGTGTGCGTGATCAAAGGTACAACGGTCAAATCGTTGTAACTTAGATCCAAATAGTGTAAAGATGTTAAATTTGATGCCATTTCGGCGGGTATCGATGCCAACTCGTTGTGCGCCAAATGCAAAGTTTGTAAACGCCTCAATGGTAATTCTGGTACCTGAAAAAACAATATAAAACGTGTTCCTCTTTCAAGGTCTTTCACAACCTCCTCTAGATCCTAGATCATAAAAACGTTGTGTCTGGTTCGCGATTGGGGGTTCAACTAAAGCAATCTGAACAATAATTAGACATGATTTAAATCGCAAAGAAAGATATTTGTATAATACTAAATGATGAACCATTATCCTAATCCATAATCAAAGGATACTCAGGTATTGTTCCAATAAAATATGCCGAACGCCTTCCACATCTCACTGTCTATGATAGAAATAAATAAAATACTTACACTTAAAAGAGAAATGTTACTTAGCCCAAGGTAAAGGAGCGTGTCCTCCAACCCGTTGAAAGTCCTTCCACGACTTTCTAAAATTAACTGCTTATTGTGACTCAAGTCTAAGTGAGTTAAATATGGTAAATCGGAGAAAACTCCGTCGTCGAGCCTCACTAAACGATTATACGAAAGATCCAACCACGTCAATCCCTAAAAGAAAAAATTAATTTTCGAGCTAAAAGTTAAAGTAAAATACTATTTACTTAGAAAAAATTCTTACTCGTAGCCTGAAAATAGCATCGGTCGTGTGAATACCCGACAAAGTGTTCCAAGACAAGTCTAAGATGGACAAACTCAAGGCCGCGGACATGGACATAGTCTTAACGGGAAGTCTCATAAATTGATTGTGCGAGAGATCGAGACTCTCGATGTTGACATCGTTGAACATATTGTCCGGCAAGGTTCTTAATTTATTATGAGACAAATCAACGATACGTAATTTTTTAAGAGGTTTCAACGCATCAGCCGGAATGTCTACGATATCGTTCCAGGATAAGAAGAGAACTTGGATGTTCTTACTATTCCTGAAGCAGTCAAAATCGATCTCCATTAGATCGTTGTAGCTAAGATCGAGCCACTGAAGATGAGGCATGTTGCCAAAGACTCCTTGCGTCACGTTGGTCAGTTGATTATGCGACATGTACAAGTGGCTCAGCGAATATTCCACCGGCTTAAAATAGTATTTCATAATATCGGATATATTGTTATAGCTGAGGTCTAAGACTTTGATGTTGGCTTGCATGTTACCACCGACTGAAATAAAAAAAAATAATCATTCTGCCTCCTTTGTAGATAAACTTAGAAATTTTTTCAGTCTGCCAAATAATACTTACTCGTTGTTGGCGGTGTAAAAGTGGTACTGTTGATCCACAATTTTGGAATCTCGTTATGACTGACGTTTACTTTGAAAGATGATAACGTCCCTACTTGATCGAACGAAGTCAGGTCAAATTCGTTTAGATCGTTATAAGCCAGATCAAGAAATTCAAGATCCGGTAAGTTCTTAAAAGATTAACATAGTTAATGTAGTTTGAACGAGTATACTAATAAAAATTTTGATCATTTATAAATTTATACCTGGAAAGCTTCATCCGTTATATCCTTGATTTTATTTCCACGAAGATTGATGTACTTCAAACGATTCATGTTCATGAATGCTCGTCTCTCGATTCTCTCGATAGCATTGTCCTCCAAGTTGATCGTAGTTAAGGATAACAAATCCACAAACGTATGTGTCTGTATACTCTTGATTTGATTATAGGCAAAATTCACCTCCTCCAGCATCGAATGTATGTCACCCTGAACGGAAATTAAGTTCGATTGCCAATACGATTAAGCTAACCCGAGATTACGGTGGTGCTTCGAAAGATTTTAAAATAAGCTTCACCACAACGAAAATATATACTGAAACACCAGGACCAAATACCTGAAAAGTTCCCTTTCTAATCGCATCAATTTCATTATCTTGAAGCTCGATACGTTTGATTCTCTTCAAGAAATGGAAAGAAGTGTCTGGCATCGATTTGATTTTGTTATTACTAAAGTCCAGGTGCTGAAGATTCGTTAATGACTTGAACGGCTTGTTTGGTATCTCAGAAATGGAACTGGATAAGCCATGCGAAATTCTCAAGGTTAACAAAGAATGACCAACCTGTTCCCAAAAATATATTTTTTTAAGAGAACTATAAAAATTGTTGGATCAATAAAAGAATATCGTGTTACCTCTGAAAAAGCATCATCCTCGATAGTAGAAATCGAATTTTCCGAAAAATCCAAATACTTGATGCCACGGACGTGTGTGAACGCGTGATTCTTGATAGTGTTCAGATTGCTTTGAATTATATGCAATTCCTTGATGTCCATACCAAATTCCAAAAAGTTGTCAGCTACCAAGTTGGGTTCTGGCATTCGTGAAATCGATAAAAATCTCAGATTCCTCATTTGTCTTAAATCTTGCAAAGATATAACACTATTCTCTTTGCCACTTAGGTCCAAATTGTATAAGGAGTATTGGAAACCATTGAACACTTCGACTGTCAACGCAAACAAATTATTATCTCATTAGGCTTCGATCGAATGTCGAAGTTGCTTAGTTTTGCTTCTATTACCTGGTGAAAAAGTATCTATCCGATTTTCACGGAAAATAAGTGTACGTAGAAAATCAAATTCTTGAAAAAGATGGTTCTGCAGACTGGTTATATTGTTTCCAGACAGATCCAATAATTCTAGGGAGCTTTCTAATCCCGAAAAGTCGGCTGAATTGACTTCGATTAAATTGCAATCGCTAAAGTATAATTCCTTGATTCTAGAATCACTGAATGCCCCACTCTACAAAGAATATATAAATCTAATAAACATAATGAACCTATGCAGCGTTTCTAAAATACCTGGTACCCTAAAAAGTGTTCAAACAATTTGCTAACTCAACAAACAACATCAATAACGTACCTCTACCATGGTCAAAGGATTGCCATTAAGATAAGTCTTATTGACTTTATAAAAATGTTGAAAATCGGTAGGCATCAGTGCCTCGATCTGATTGTAATCCAAGCGAAGAATATCCAGAGACATTTGTACGCCCCTTATCTCAGGCTCGTGAAGCGGATGAAGCATCTTTGAAATCCTATTATAACTAAGATCAAGAACCTTCATACGCTTCAACGAGGACAATTGAGCGTACGGTATGTGAACCAGTTGATTATCGCTCAGATAAAGATGAGTTAACTTAGCCATGCCATCTCTGAACACCGACGAATCGATCTCTTTTAAACTATTTTCACGAAGATCCAATATTTCTAACGAAGATAAACCAGCAAATGCGTCTGCTGGTAATTTGTCGATCGCATTACGACCAAGACGTAGAATTTGCAACGAGTCTTCGAGTCCACGCCAATTTTCTGGTACAATACTTGATATTTTGTTACCTAAAAGACACGTTAAACGTAATAGAAATTTGTTGATCGATGTGTTAACATTAAAGAAAAATGAATACCTGTCAGGTCGAGTAAACGTAATTTTTGTAAATGCCTGAACGATTTGCTGGGAACTTTGACGAGCCGGTTATAGGGTAACTCCAACTCCCATAACGATCTCTCAAGCCCTAGGAAAGCTTCGTCCGGGATGTCGGCCAGGGGATTATGCTTGATTTGTAACTTGTAAAGACCTACGGCAACACGAGTGTGTCTGACACCGTACACAACGAGCCGTCACGAATGGTTTGTCACTATGAACTAATCTCTCTTGTAATAAATTCTAATTGACGTTACAATGTTGTGAACTCTTTTTTTTTTTTTTGCTTTTCTTAAGCAGCCAAATAATTGCTCAATTTTATTCGTGAATCAGTATCTGGATATCGTATAAATAATACCTGTGTTTATGAGGAACTGCGGCTGCAGGAATCTCAGTCCATTGTTTTCCAGTTGCAGCATGAACACTTTCGAGGAATTAATGGGCTGAGGTATCCGTGGCATTGGTACATTGTAACAAGAAACTATTCCAAGATCTGGAATTGCTTTGGAGCAGGTGCAAAGGGGATTGAAAAAACAGGGTGGATATTGGACAGGTAACTCATGCACTCGCACCATCGAGGTCCAAAACATCAGTAAGAGGGTCACTATCAGCATCGCGTAACCCAGTTTCATGAAAGTCAACAAATTCTGAAAGATATTGCTATAATCGTAAATCGAACAAAATTTTACTTGAAATAACTCATCGGATAAAGTTTGCTCGATAACGTCTATCTAATGAACGTGTGCAATAAAACATATCTATTTCGCGTTTCCTATCAACCCCTATCGATAATAACACACGTTAGAATCGTTTTATTATCTTCATATTTCATGCGAAAACGTTTACCATGATGCTTGGGTAACTCCTGCTACCAGGGACCACTTGTAAACGATTTGACCGCACCTGGGACCGAAGATACTCGAATGATTCACGTTGACTGATACTACTGGCCTAGTGACTGGATACTCGGAAGTATTCCGAACGATAAGGCTTCAAAGATGCGTAGACAGTTTCGGTGCTTCTCTTTACACGATTAATGGAACGATATTCCATTAGCTTGCAAACGAAAATAGTTGCGTAAAGAGAACAGCCTTCTTCAAGAGTTTCAGTAAGCATTAGAAACGTTGCCGAGCTTACTAAGCACGAATACGTTAATTTAATGTTTCTTTTAAAACGAACGACACTTTTTTTGCGTTTTACTTGTATTTTAAATTTATCCTTGGAGTGCTATTCTATGAATATTCTAAATAGAATAAATCATACTTGTCAATAACGTTGATGGATAATAATTAAGATTCGTGAATTTTTGGATGTACGCTGTAGGACCCTAGTGATAGACGAATTTGTGATACGAGGAGAATAAGGAGACAATAATGTAAAAACGACCAGTATATTAACACAAGTTATAAAATTTGTAATGCTTCATCGTAAAAGCAATTCGCCGTTAAAATATAGCTGCAACTCGTCAGATTCGTAACACCACATATACAAGTGTACTTGTGCGCACGCGATATCGTTGCGTGTGTGGGTGTACATACGTATACATAGCTATAAACACGTATGAATATTACGTATATGGTACATCCACACACGCGTACGCAAACATATATATATATTTATTTGTATATAATCGCGCGATTTTTATTACATGCAGTTATAGAATTTCTACTAATTTATAACAATAAGTATTATATGTATGTATGAAAAACAGTCATAAAAAATATTTCATTTCGCAGGACCGCTACGACACCGTTCCATCACATCGTTTTGTGCAACTTTCCATTGCGAACGCTCTGAGAATCGGAAGATTCCTTTTCAGAAGGTTTAGGCTCTGGAAGACGTGGTAGATAGGGTAAAAGGATTATAGCGGCCAATCCCAACAAATTTGGTAACAGGTACATGTGCCTATAAAAAAAAAAAAGGTTGATGATAATTCACATTTGTTTTCATAGAAATTATATAACAATCAGTTTTCTTATCATTTTCCTTACAGGTACAGTCTGATGCTCGGTAGGAACTCTAAGAGAACGAAGCTAAACGTTATGTAGGCCATTACGACTCGCGTCATGACGAAGGTCACCACATCGTAGAATAATTTAAGCTTCTTTGACCCTAAAAAGTATGGTCTCACATGACGACGAACCTAGATTGAGAAAATAAAGGTAACTATGAATCGTCTGATCAGAAAACAAGGAGTAACTGTAAAGACAACGTGTAAGCAGTCTTCCAAGTCGATCAGGTGCACTAGTCCTGGCACGATCGGTCTAGACAAATGTTTATTTACAGAATATAATACAAGTACATATACTCACAACACGAGCCGCTAGCGTGAAGAAAGCTCCATTGGCGAATGTAAGATAATAACCCGGATAAAATCCGTGCCAAAGCGCCGACAAAGCGTACGTGAATATCATCCTTTGATGCTTCACTCTATCGTATACTAACGATCTTAGCCATCGATTGGTTCCTATGTTCCAATGAGCTATGCTATCTCTCATATTGAGAGAAACCTACAAATGAAAAAATATTCGAAGATCTTGGAGAACCTTGATGGCTTTTAAAGGAATTCATAACCACATTAATTTTTAATTTATCGTATACTAACATATCCATATTATTTATTTTAAATTTATTCACCTCGAACTTCATAACGTCAACGTTGGCGAATTTGTCCCAAAGAGGATCACCACTTTTGCTATAGCCATTAAATCCTAGTCCGGAATTATTGCAGATAGCGTCAGCGAAGATCCAAGCGTGGTAATACTTGAAACGAACCATCAACGTCGCTACGTATATGTACCAAACTTTGTAGAAGATCGACGTGTTTACCAAGAAGTCCTCGTCTAAAAACAAGCGAGCTCATGAATACAAAAAAGCAAATGGATATAAGAAATACATTATGAATCGGACCTTTTATCTTTTGAATCGAGAACGATGGAATAAAACAAACGAAGAGTGTAGCACAGGCGAGACTGGTTACGACTTTCTTTACAACGACTTTCGTAGGTGAAGGCTCCATCACGATTTCGTTAACGCGCTCAGCGTTCTCATCGTAATGACCCTAGAAAATAATTCATTATAAATATCTTAAATGTATAATTCTTTGAAGTCAATGAAATTCAAAGACGATGATCTTACTGCCAGTGACTTTGTACTTTTTATATGGTGCCCGTGTATAAAGTCAATGTAATCACGATAATATATAACAGGACCAGCCATTAGTGCTTGGAAGTGAAAGACATAACTGAAGTACTCCATCGTGGTTGGCATTTTACTGAAATAATAAAAAACGCATTACTTCGTGAAATACGTTAAACGATATAATATAAACTATAATAATGAAAAGTACGACACAGCAGAAAATACAGAAAATAATCTTTTCAACTCAAACAATACAAAATAGCTAAAAATACTTCAACAAATGTGCATGCTTGCAAGCAGCGAATCAGAAGCATTAATACACACTAGTTTCGATAAAGAAACTTTTGCTTCTAATCCTAACTTTATTAATTACGTATTCTCGTTATACTCTTATGTGCTCGAAAATAGATAACTAACTCATCTAAGATACTACAAGGCGTCAACTACGTTTTGTATTAGGCCAAGCCTGCTCGATGTTACGTTTACGCATTCCTAGATGTAAAACAATAACAATACTAAAAATAATAGTAATAGTAATAATAATAATAATAATAATAATAATAATAATAACCGAAGATAAGGGCAATAAGAACTTTGACATAATTCGTTCTGCAAAATTGTGTGGCTCGTCTAGGACCTATGTAAGATCACTAAAAAAAAAGCCAAGCTCGATCATGCTCCTTCTAATTTATCACATAAATATGCGTGAGACTGGGATTTAAGTCTAACCAACGCGATGGAAGCTCTTCCTCGTCTAGTTCCACATCCTAAGTCTTTCTCGGACGCTAATTATAAAACGCGTTCGCACTCACTAGATGGCTTCGTGTTGTTGTACCGGTGTTAGTTCCTCCTTACAGCGGACCAATCCATCGTGTAAACTATACGCTAGACTCGTTACTTTTTGTGTGATCACCATGAGAGGACCTGAAGCAAAGAAAGAATATCGTCAAGGGACAAATTTTGGACTTTCCAACGAGAGTTGGAACGTTCGTTGCGTTTGCTTTTCATTATTTCATTCATCGTAGTGTCTTTATTTACGTCTAAGTGAATAAACGACGAATTTAGTCTCATTATATGGAGTTGTCCCTGATGAACGTACCAGTAATGTCTAGAGTATACGAGCCATAGTCGTAGATTTGTCTGTGAAGGTGGATAATGGACAAGTAGAGTAACGCTACCGTGAGAACAGCTCTGAAACGTGTTTAGATATGATTAGTTAAGTTTCAGGAAAGGCTGTAAAAAATTTTTTTAAGATCATTTATTTATAATATACACGATCGAATCGATGGAAATAATTGAGTCTCGATATAAATGATTTCTCTTACTTTTGCATATAACGCGGATCTTGCGTTCTCATCACGATATAACATAATGCCGGAAGACCCGCCAAGTGTACCGCCTGTCTGAAAGAAAGTAGAACATTAGAAAAACTTGTTATTCTTATAAGAAAAGTTACCGTTACGATTTACAACGAAAGAAAAGGCATTTTAGATTCTTGCTCCTGTTCGAACAATCCATTTACCTGCCAAAGCAGAAGTATCCCAGTGTGAGACCGATCGTAAGACCGAAAGCATGTCTGGTCGCTGGAGTTACAGCTGTGTGACTGAGAGACGACCTCAATACTCCGGCTAATATCAATGCCGTAAATTGTGTTACAAGGAAATTAACCTGGAACAAATTAAAACGTTTATTTATTACACCTATCACTTAAATTGAATATTTTTTGTTACAAATATTATTCTACTTGTTTTAACTTAAATTTCAATGCATATAATTTAACCTGTATATCTGTATCATTTTATAAATTCAATTTTGCATACGATAAGAAGTCTAATGTAAAGAAGACTAACGAGCTCGACTATCAAACAAAAAATAGAAACGAACGAAAAGGGGATTTACTCGATCTGAAAGCTACCAGCTGGTTATCTGCTTTTACAACTGGTAAAAATGCTCGTTAAATGTCACGAATTGTATATAGCTACTCTGACACGATAAGAAAATAATACCAAGATGATGCGTCTCCGTAATTTGAATCGAATCATACCAGCTGGTACTTCCCCTTGTTTCCTCAATTTAAACAGCTATCACGCATATTGTTACCAAGAAAACGCACATTGCGCGTACGAGTAATTATTTGACACCCGACTTAAACCTATTGTTCTCCGTAAAATGGAACGCCTGACACGCGAAACACAATGGTTCGCATAGTATCGCCTTCAACACAATACATGCAATGACATGACTGATCTTATTTCTATACGTTCCTGAGAGCTATTACCTACGTATTATTTTGCTAACCTGATTCAAAGCTGTCTTTTATGAGACAATTTATGAGACGTTTCATAATAGGTATTAGGTACATCTGTTAAAGCAGTGATTCCTCATGCAATATAAAGTCAAATACATATGTATAATAACATTTTTGCAGAATATAAATTTTCAATTTTTTCAATTTTTTATATAGTAAAAATTTTTTTTATATGGTTAAACGAGGCTCTCGCTAAATACCTAGAAAAGATATAGGTAAAACGAACAATGATTTGATGACAACACAAAATTTCTGCAGAACTTTAAAACGATCGTAAATCACTCTCAAGGACGAGTAGTAGGTATACGTAATTATACCTATGAGGCTTAATGTATTGTTAAAGAAATTATTTACTATTTACTCTATAGCTAATTTATTTTTAATAAAATAATAATAGTAAGATACTTCGAAATATAAGTTCAAGTTCACATTATTATAGATTCAAGTTCAATGCATGTAATAATGGGAAGTGATTCCGAAGTTTAGACTTTGACCTAGCTTTAATTAAGAATATAGAAGTCGATCGGGTATTTACTTTTACCGCGAGTAGAGTAAGTATGGAGCTCTCGTAATAGAAATGGTTTATCATTGTGAACTGAATGATCTTCGATAAATTTCAACACATTGAGCGAATCATTCATGTCATAAGCTCCTTTCGAAGCATGCGAGGGGAAAAACTTTGGTCACATATCGGAACTCCCCGGGGATTCCGGGCGTATATGGCGAACAGGACGAAAAGATAGCGTATACACCTCACGCTTATTATCGAATTCGTATATAAGAGCAACGATTCACTGAGGATAGCACAGAACGATCAACGAAGTCTAACAAGACGAACACCGGAGTTCTACCTAATTAAACAATACAATTTATTAAAGTTTACGATAACTTAGCTTCAACATCATGAAGTTTCTGATCATCGCTTTAATTGCATTCTGTGCAGTTGCATATACAACTGCAGATATTGGTCCTCCAAGAAGAGGTTGGACTCCACGTAATCCACCACCGAACCGTAATTTCCCACCACTGGTGAGTATACAATATTATTGACAATAAAAATACTTGAAGAATACAAAATTATAACTCTTCTTAGTTTATAAAAATTGTTGGTGTATTTCTGAATGTGTCATTCCTTTACAGAAACTGCGTTTCCGTCGTGACCAGGATGAGTCCCAGGGATCGGTTGTTCTCAGAGGAGAAAAACCTTTGAGTGGACCAGATCAACGTGCTACCCTTAATCTTGAATACCAACAAAAATTGAACGAGCACACCAGTGTTTATGGAGGAGGTCACTACACCGAAGGAGATCGAGTGAGACCACACGCTGGAGTCGTATACGAACGTGAATTTGGGAATGGTTTTGTCAACGGACGTGGACAATTACAACCAGGTCCAGGTGGACGATTGGAGCCTTCATTTGGTATAAACACTGGATTCAGATTCAGACGTGAAGCTGACCCACAAGGATCAGTTGTTCTGAGAGGAGAAAAACCCCTAAGTGGACCAGATCGTCGTGGAACTCTTAATCTTGAATACCAACAAAAATTGAACGAGCACACCAGTGCTTATGGAGGTGGCCACTATACGCAAGGAGATCGAGTGAGGCCACATGCTGGAGTCGTATATGAACGTCAATTTGGAAATGGTTTTATTAATGGACGTGGACAAGTTCAGCCAGGACCACGTGGACGATTGGAGCCAAGCTTTGGTATAAACACCGGATTCA
The DNA here is from genome assembly GCA_916049575.1 of Ancistrocerus nigricornis. NCBI lineage: Eukaryota > Metazoa > Arthropoda > Insecta > Hymenoptera > Vespidae > Ancistrocerus > Ancistrocerus nigricornis. Next base: position 38,840,136 of record OU696664.1, read on the forward strand.
GATTCAGACGTGATGCTGAGGAAGAGCAGGTGGAAGAGCAGGAGGAAGAACTTCATTTGGAATAATTGTTATTTTATATGATTTGAGAGATAGTATGGATGAATAAGAATGTAATTATTTGCTCGAATGTTCTATATCATTATATGTTCTATATAATGTTCTATAAAGTATTCTTACTTATTCTTATATATTTTCTATGACATGTACTAAATAAATTATTGGTTTTTACGCAATATTCTGTTCCTAATATATTTACCCAATTGTAGACATAAAAATATTTAGAATATATGGAGTGAGTTAATAAGAACTATTATCTAAAATAACTTGTTACCTAGTGGTTGTAGAGAAAAACGTTTTGAACGAATTATGTTGCAGTTTAAGAGACTCATTAGACGGATATAATTTGGCTTGTTTAAATTGTATAGTCATTCAAAACATTTCTCGTTACAAACAGCAGGTTATAAATTATTTGAAATAATAGCTCTTATTGACTCACTCTGTATACAAAAAATGCCAAATAGGCTTTTCTAAGTATAAAGGTTTAGTTAAAATTATTTTAGTTTCATTATTCAAATGTTTGAAATTAATTAAAAAAATCTTTCTTTTAATAATCAAAAATATAATTTTAACTTACATTTATACCGTATGTAAAATTATTGAACGCTCATCACTAAATTTATACGACTAAATAATTTAGTATTCTTTTTAAATTGAGAATCGTTGCTTTTATTTAATGATGTGATCTTGCATTTCTCTTCTCAAGATCATTGAACTTTTGCAAGCGAAAGCTACAAGTTCGTAGATATTTCAGCTAGATAGACGACTTTCAACCGCTTCTATTTATGTATGTACCCTCGTCAGAAGCCAACTACATTTTGCACTTGAATGGTTCACGCGTGTGGAAACTAAAATACCTTAAGATATTTAATACAATGCTATGTGTATCTTTATGTCTCAGAAACTTTGAGAAATTAAAAAAAATTCTCGTAACTTCAAACAAAATTTACTAATCACGTATACACATTCTATAAATAATTTTTTGAGACAAAACAAATAATATAACTTATTAAATATCAACTGATTTATTATAGAAATGATACCTAGGTTGATACAAATAATATATCTATATCATATTAGAAAATGCATAAGGTGAGAGTAAAAAGGTCACAATAAAAAAATATCTATTTTAAACATTACTTCTATACTTTATTGATTACTCCTTCCAACAATGTTTATTTTCAGATCGAATATTTTTATACGCAAAAAGATCCTTCGGAAGTGGAATAGGTGAAAGTTTGATGTATGAATATATTAGAAAAAATATCTACCGACTTAATCGTCATTCTAACATAAATATAACCATTTATCTATAACTGAAATAGGATTCACTTATTTTCTTTGTAATCTTCACTGCGACAAAGTGCTGCTAAAAATGTAAAAAATCATCGATGTCGATATCATTGTTTAATGACGCGCGACCTCTTATTACTTTCTCTTGCCACGAGATGCGATTAATCATATTAAACCGACCAAGCAAATAAGGGAAAAAGAATACAAAATACTGATTCATAAAACGTATACCGATAAGAAGCGGCTTTATATTATTTGCATGGAGTTTATGACCTCTCTGTCTTCGTGTCGTGTCAGCGAGTGTTGGCCGCCTGGCCATCCCCGCGTACAACTATACAAGAAGAGAGTCTGTAGCAACGTTACAAAATACACGCAAGATAAAGTCCAGACAGACTCGGCACGAATTCCCCGGGATTCCCTGGTAAACCCGGGACCTTTGTAAATCTGTATATAAGAGTAGTCGGCTACCGAGGAAGGCACAGCTGATCCAACGAAGTCGAGCAGTCACATTCACCGTGATCTACAAATCGGAACTACATTGAACGAGAGCAAGTTGAAGGTCCCCCCTTCCTTCACATCATTAAGCATGAAGTTACTCGTGCTCTCGCTGGCACTATTTGCCGTAGCAGCAGCGGAGCCAGGATTGGGAAGAGAAAGATTTCCACCGAGATCGACTGGACCAACATTTCCTCGGCCAAGAGGAGTAAGTAATTTATTAATTTTTCTTCTTATCCTATTTGAACTATCAATTTTACATATTATAACTTTGAAATTGAATTAAACGAATAGTAAGGCTACGCTAAGGCTAGCTAATATTCTACAACTAAATTGTAGAGTGTAGTCAAAAATGAAAGTCTCTGATTTGGTGTATGAATTTAACTATAATTATTTTTTTTTAACAGTCATACCGTTTTCGACGTGAAGCCGATCCTCAAGGATCAGTTGTTTTCAGAGGAGAAAAACCCCTAAGTGGACCTGATCGTCGTGGAACCCTTAATCTTGAATACCAACAAAAATTGAACGAGCACACCAGTGCTTATGGAGGTGGCCACTATACGCAAGGAGATCGAGTGAGGCCACATGCTGGAGTCGTATACGAACGTCAATTTGGAAATGGTTTTGTTAATGGACGTGGACAAGTACAACCAGGACCACGTGGACGATTGGAGCCAAGTTTTGGTATAAATACTGGATTCAGATTCAGACGTGAAGCTGACCCACAAGGATCAGTTGTTCTCAGAGGAGAAAAACCCCTAAGTGGACCTGATCGTCGTGGAACCCTTAATCTTGAATACCAACAAAAATTGAACGAGCACACCAGTGCTTATGGAGGTGGCCACTATACGCAAGGAGATCGAGTGAGGCCACATGCTGGAGTCGTATACGAACGTCAATTTGGAAATGGTTTTGTTAATGGACGTGGACAAGTACAACCAGGACCACGTGGACGATTGGAGCCAAGTTTTGGTATAAATACTGGATTCAGATTCAGACGTGAAACTGACCCGCAGGAATCAGTTGTTCAGGGAGAAGAGAAACCTATGAGTGAACCAGATCAAAGTGCTACCCTTAATCTTGAAAACCAACAATAATTGAACAAGCGCATCAGATATTATACACCTAGCTTCTGTGAAACTTGTGGAATTGGATATGGATAAAAACTCGATTTCAGGAGAGATGTTGATGCTGAAGAAGAGCATCGAGGTGAAGAAGAACATCAGGAAGAAGAAGTGCACCAGGAAGAAGAAGAAGTATCCCAGAAAGAAGAACACAATGTTGAATAAAATGTACGTGTATGTGACTATATGTGTTCAGTAGGGTGTGTATGTGAGTTGTATGTGTTTCAAAAATGAAATCTTGTAGAAATGATTTCGATTTCTGCAAAGTATTGGCTATTAGGCATGCGTGTTTCTGTTCGACGTTTTAGTATTTTATGTATTCTTTTATACATTTTAAACAATAAATTATTTATGTTTATTTAATAAGAACGTTGTACTTCTGATTCCTTTAAACCATTCTAAAAAACACAGCACATTGACACGGGAGATAGTACTTGACGAAGGCTACATGCGTTCAACGGTACTACCGTTTGAATGGACTAGGCCAAACGAAGGCCATTGATCTCTGTTGATGACCGTACCATCCGGTGCCAATTCGAAACCCATCTGCTTAAAACGATATTAGGTGAACGATCAAAACCAATTGTATAAAGATATAACAAAATGTAAATAAATGGTATGGTACTAAAAAAACATATACAGGGTGTTCCACCTAAATTCAGCCACCTTAATATCTTCCTTATTTATTATTGCCTAACAAATATTTTTAATGAAACGTTAATTGTATCACAAGTTGAATACTTTGCAAATGTTATTTTTTTCTAAAGATCATTTCTCCCTAAGTTTTCAAGGTCATCGAGATATAGGCTACCAAAGATATTCAGATGGACCACCCTGTATATATCATATAACTAATATAAAGTATCGTGCTCGAATTTGTTCAAAATTATTTCATGGATCACACGTCACATGCTACCTATCCCATGCGTCTCAGAAAGGACAAAGGTGAACTCTCCAGGACATCGTTTCTATAACAACGCGTAAAGCGATGGAGCTAACGTCGATCGACAAAGAAAATACTCCACTGCTCGTGCTTGGAAAAAGAGAAATGTCGGTTTTGTATCACTCGTACGACGTTCCTAGATTAACGGGAAATTTGCTTTCTTTTTATACAAATAGTTTATCTTTTATTATCTTTTATTATCTTTTATTAGTTCGATATTATAGTCTACATTGCATGATCTCGCAATGATCAATGTAATCTACTTAAACGATTACGTAAAATTGGTTATTGAAAATTAAATAAGCAATAACGCACATTTTACGATATGACGTTATGCGTAATAAGAAATGACAAGTCGTGTTGAGCTTAAGAATTCTTAATCTATTTATTACGTCATCGAAGCACACATAAACCATTTCCTTACAAAATGACGTGTACAAGTCACTATAATAGACGGTACTATCTATTTTTTTTTTCATTGTCACAGTTGTCCGACGATCGTATCTGAACCGAAACACGAAGTCAGACTAAAAAGTCATTTTACCAACGACAAGGTATCACGTAGGTACAAAATTACATGTAAACATGATACGTTAGTACGAATTACTATCTAATAACTGCACGACCAATAAGTGGATTCCAGTATTCCTACGCTATCTATTTCAGTTGCTTACGTTCAATGTATATTATTAGAATCCATAATACCGAGACGCGCCTTCCAATGTAAACCGTAGTGATCGATGAAGAACACTCAAAGTACAGCCGACGATAAGACAACTTTTCAATCAAACACGTCAGTTTTAATATCACAATTGTATAAAAAAATTTTATTTAAAAAAAAACAGGATCATTGTCAAATAAAAAAACACACTTGAGTCCTATCCTGAAATCCATTTATCCATCTAATCAGTTGTCCACGATTAATTTGTGACCTGAAAAAGCATAAAGATCTAAATAAGAAATGTACTAAAAGGGCGGGAAATTTGAATACGAATGAACTCAGCGCAATGTCAGCTGATCGACGACCTCTTCGAGTTTCGTGCTCACTTTAGCACGATAAACGTCATCGTGAATGAAACACGTCGAGAAATATACCGCTAAAAATAGAACGGTGCTCGAAGGGTCCACGTGTTTCAAACTCTCCGACGTTTTGCCACCTCGATGGATGGAGGATCGTAAAATCCCGCCTGTTGCGTGCAACTTACGTAGCAAGTTCTTTTTTTTTTTTGCCCCAACGGTCTAATTACCGAAAAGAAAGGGAAGTAAATTGAGATCTTCTGTCGTTTGACGAGTTAATGAATATTTCACTCACTTTTTACGATCACCAAGCTCTTACCAATTTTATTAACGCTCAATTTTACAGGTTACATAGTTTTCGAAATAATTATAAAGTACTCGCGTGAGAACAAATGTAAACAAAGGATTAATTCTAATATCTGGATGAAGTGTATTGGAGTAAACTAGAACGAGTCTATAATATAGACGGTGCACGTACTCTCTCCGTCTCTCTCTTCCCCACCACACGCTAGCCCTGTCATCTGTTGCATTCGTTCCATTCATAACTGGTAATGAACGAGCAATAGGACATATATACATTGAGTATATATAATTATACGTGTACTTATTTAACCTATATAAAAAAATATAGGTAAGTTTTTCATTGCATCTATCAACTCCTGATTAAAATTTCAAATCTTTTGCTTAATCATCAAATAGCACTTAATCAACATTCATTCAATTATACTTTTCCCACTAGACGTCTTCTATCGTAGAAAAATTATCATATTATCGAAGTCTATTAAATCTATCGCAGCGATAACATTATCAAAGATACATGTACACGGACAAGACAATAACTCCGATTCGCATTCGTCACACGAACTCTTGATTACGGAATAGACTTCGAACCGTAAAAGGCATCAGCCGATGCTACGGAAACGCAACAAGTCGATCTTATAAGATAAACAAGGATAACCTGGAAAAATGATGACTATTTTATTATCGGCCGAATAAATAAATAAAAATTTATTATTACCGTAATACGTAAAAAACTTTAAAACGTTTACGATGTCATATCTCTCTGATCCCTAGATAGATATAAATACGTCTAAAAAATACCGATAAGGATTATAAAACTGCATATGCAATTAGCATAGGTAAGTTACGACGTTATACACGCATGCATGAACAGTAATAAATAGTATGCGAAAACAATTATTACTTGTTGGTTAAGTAAAACCATCGAACCCACCTAAAACCTGTTCATTATAAATTATGACAAGCGTTTCAAAGCCTGTCGTTTAATAACCTCGTACCCTACACCTCGCAAAGAATTAACGCCCACTGTTTACTTTCTTAAATGCAATTAGACACGCGTCCTACATGCATCATAGCAGGAAAAAGAAGAAAGGACGCTCTCTAAAGTTATCGAGACAGGAAACACACGTTTCAGAATCGAAATTAATCATACGTGACCGTCGTGTTTGATAGGATGAGCTAATAAAAAATAAATCAAAAGAATTTCCGGCTACCAATCGATTTCGTTCTTCTGCCCTTTCGGACTATTGTTGGATAACACGTTGATCGGTCTTAACCTCTCAGAAAGAAAAGATATTTTTTCAAGATATAGATTTAATAAGAAACGAGCTTTTGCTTGAACCGTACGTGTAGAATAATATTTCATGTTTGTATTCAATAATAAATGAGAGAGACAGAGAGAAATATAGAGGTAGAGACGATCGATGCAGCCTCATGGGTCCAGGTACAGTCAACAGGCGACAGAAGAGACGCGCACGCCGCGTTGTAAAATGATATGGGACAGGACGTTAAAGAGGGACGATGGGACAAAATAAATAGAAGAGTGAAAACCGAATTTTTTTTTTTTTTTTTAAGTGGATCTTTTACCTGATCGATCGGCAGGTGGATGATATCCGCGAGCCAGGTGAAGGTACGAAATCCATCGTAGTAATCCTCGTCAGCCACCATTGTCAAGGACAATAAAAATAAAAAGTAAATGAGAATATACCCGGGACAACACAAATGACCCGGCACGGACTATTACTACACCTCTCGTGTTTCTCGCGCGGCACTGAGACGCGGCCACAAACGCGCGTGCTTCGGCTAAACTCGACTTTATCTTCGGCTCCCCTTCGGTTCTATTCGGTGATACGTGTTATGCCTGCGTGGACGAATTCTTATTGGCTCTTCGTAATCGCGCGTTCCAGCATGACATTCAAAATTTTTAAGTACGTAATAAAACGTAATTATAGCTTGTTATTACTTTGTATAATTTTGTTTAATTTTGTATGCATTATATGTACTTATAATATATTATATGTATTATCTATTTTGTGTCATACTTATATTTATATTTAGATGATGCAATATGTCATTACATATATATATATAAATAGATATGTGTATGTATACACACTCCACGCGGGCTTACTCATGTAATATCATACATACAACGCACACGTCTCTGATGGTCTCACGTGAATCATCGAATAATTGTTAATAAGCATTTGAGCTTGCAAGTGCAAACACATGATATATATTTAATGTGTATGTATGTTCAGAAAATTTACGCAAATAGCAACAAAATATATAATTTCACTTTGACATTTTATTGTGTACTTTCTACACATTTAGTTTTTTCCGACTTTATATTTATTTTCTATTTTGGAAATATATGAGTCTAACACGTACCGTGTTATGTAATTGTATAGTCTCGCTGAAAATAACTGATATCGATCAAATAAGTTCAGAGATATTCGTACAATAGAAACTGAGTACGAAGACGCAATAGCGCGTGCTCCTGCGATATTTCAAGCCGATCGTATGATTATTGTATATATGTATGCTTAGCGAGGTGCTGTCACACATACCACTAAGTGACCTAATTCAAGGACTTTTTGCTATTACTTTCTTAATGTATATATTTATATTAATATGGAATATTATATCATCGTTTCTATTTTTTGTACGTTTATTCAACATGTTCATTACATTTACAATTATCTGAAAAATAACTTACATATAGTTAATATAATTTTGCATTGCACAGGTACTATCTTTTCTCACATATTATACATTAGAATATTTACATACAGTTACCATTTGTATAACTATCAAAAAAGTCACAGATACAACGCAAAATTGAGCAATATGAAAAAAACCATAACTTCTTTTAGCCCTTTTTTGAATTTCTAATAAAAAAATGTTAGGTTATATCCTGATTCATTTACAAATTATAGTTTATAGAGTGTTCAATCATAGTGTCTCGTTTTATCATATCATTGAGCTAATTTTACGACAATTTTGTTTATAATTGCATTATGTACACTATTTTACGAGGACTGTGCTTTAGTTCCTAAATGTAAAATTTACTAATGGTCAAAGAAACGCAATACGTATAAGTTATTATACGTGCGGCTCCAATTCTATGGAAGCAATAAAATTTATCAATCTACTTACATATATCAAACTATTTATAAAATTATTATTTTTAAAAATCTCTTTTACTTTTGCTTAATTAAAGTCTATAGTTTATTTATTCTAATAGTAATATATAAAGTCAAATTTTCTACTATTTATTTATAATTGCTTCCATTAGAATTCCTAACATCAAAAATATTCATAACAGTAACACATCACATCAAGAACATGTACATTTATATACACAAATGTGTATTCGACCTTGAGCAACTATTACATGAAGAATAATTTTCAAATCATTGAAAAACACCAATAGGGGTGTTTATTTGCCTATAATCATAAGATGATGAGATATATATTATGACCTCTTGAACATATCAATGCAAAGGTCTAACCAGAAAATAAAACGAATTTGAATATGTAGATATACCAATACATTATGAAAACCTTTTTACCAGTCAGTCTATACCATCGAGGTAGATATGAGGAGAACTATTCATTAATACATAGTATAATTTAATTTCACTTGATTTTTATCTTATGTAGTTTAAGCTTGAAACCAAGTAATTCGGAAAGAACTCCAGAAAGTGCTGATAGAAGGACTACCTTTGTAATTGTATAAAGATACGGATTAGCAGATAGGCCAGATATTTTAAATGGACTTTCGAGTTCCTGCAAACAAATAATAAAATTATTCAAGTAAATTTACTGTTTACTTTAAGTGTAATTGCAACCTTAATTAATAACAAAGTGATGAGATATAAACCTTTATCAAATCAGCTGCTAACTTTAATACACTGTTTGCCACCATTAGTTCTTCTTTTTTATGGGGTTTTTGCTCAATTTGTAGATATAAATTTATCTGGAAAAAAAATTGTTGTTACAAAAAATGTTTTTAAAATTGAGTTATTAAATTACAAAATATCAGCATACCTGTTCAGTTATCAAAACAGAAAGATTTCTGTACTTCTTATTAACTTTGGTTCCTAATGTCATAAAACGTAAAATAAATATTCCAAGTGAGAAGCTCCAAAATAATGCTTCCACGTTATACTGTGAATGCAAACTTTCAAGATCCTATAAATAAAAAAAATTACAACAAATATATAAATGCTATATGAGTATTATTTATTTGATTATTTCATAGTTTACCTTTATTAGCTCTAAACTGATAAAAGATAATAATAATAATGTAACAATAAAAGCTGCAGACACGATAACATCAACGGAACGTTGGGGTCCTCTTCTCTGTAAAGTTTTATAAGTATAAGCTATTAAACATCCTTTTCCATGAACTGTAAACAATATCTATTAAAGAAGCACTATTTGATTATACCTTCAAGTAAGATCTAACACTCAGCCATGTTTTTATATTTCGCACTTTGTTTAGCCGAAAATGAGGCAGATCAGATTTTCTAGCACGTCTTGATGATGTTAAATGAGAAAATAATTTAGCATATAAGAGTCTTTGTTTGTAGGTTCGTTCAGCTACTGCCAATAAGAAAAACAAGAGACAGGATAATGCAAGTCTTTCAAAAGCAGAGATCAGTACAATGACCCGTTCCCTGTAATAAAATTTCGTTTATAATTTATTGTTCATAATACTACATTTTATAACAAATAAAAGTTATCCTCACCATAGTGTAGTTCCAAAAGAAATGTCAATTACTTTGCACAAAATATCAGAGTATGTTTCAAAGCTAACTTGCCTCAAGTCATCGGGTAGAAACGAAATAGTTAGATTACCAGTACTATCTGTCCCAAGAGTATCAGTTATTCTTCTAATTGATGGTACTAAAGATAATACAATACTTAACACCAAACCACCATAAAAGTAATTCATACTCTCAGGCATTGACTCCACTCTTGCTATAATAGCAGAACTAATATCAAGCACAGACAATTCTGCTTTCTTCACATCGCGCCTTGTCCATATTGTACATGAAACTGCACATATTTTAGAATGAACATAAAGAACATGAATCATTACTGGTATAACAATAGAAAATATATTTCAATATGTGAAAACAAACACTAACTGCGGTCAGATGAAGCGCAACTGGAACTCAATAGAATAGAGGGAGGCAATCCAAATTCCCAAGAGAAAGGTTGTTCTATAAATTCCCCATAATTCAAATTAGTTTCACTATGTAAGTCTGATTCTTCTAATTCTGAACTGTAAAAATATTTCATGTTGTTGTAACATTTTATATATATATATATCATTATCTTGCTTGACAATATTTTTAAATACTTTGCATTTAATTTTTACCTATAACTACATTCATCACTATTTGTTGTCACACCCATCCATTCAGTAGCAGATGTTGTTGCTTCAGTCAAATGAGTTGTTGCAGCATCTTCGCATTCACCTTCTTCTTCGCTTTCGCACTGTCTTCGTCCTTCTCTTACATCTGATAAAGTTGGTGATTCAACTCTTTCCTTGAAAATTCAATAAACTAGATTTTATAATGAAAATAAAGGAAAAATAACGTAAGTTACTAGCGATAGTACGTACCTTTTGTTTTTGGTTTATCGTCGCAATGCATCCATCCACTTCGCTATCCGAAAAGTTTCCTCCCTTCTTCAACGGGTCAGGTGCTGCGTGGAAAGCGGAAAACTATGATTTATCTAATATTCTGCTTTTCCCTTCCAACAAAGATTAAAGCACGTTAATGGTTTAGAAATGTGATTATACTATATTTACATTTGTTTTTTGTTTGTAATATAATCGCAGTATCTACAGATGAATGGAATGTGCGATAACTTTTCTACTTGTATCAACATATGCATTTAAAATATAAAATAAACTAAAATAAAAAATAAATATGTCAGATAAATCTCTACGTAATAAAAAAATATATTTAAACGCCAAACCTGAGTATTTAGGTTGAAGTAAAATAGGTTGGCTACTGGATGCTTCTAAATGAAATATATTTCCTTCTTTATTATTACAAACTTTAACTTCATCTTTATTTCTCCTCTCTAAAAGTCTATTAACTGCCCTATCATTATCACTAGATACATTGCCATTTAAACTTTCAAAACCATCATCATCCTGATGTGGATTTTCTAAATTTTCTAAATTTTCTTCCGGCAGATCATCTAAAATTTAAATATATTATGAAATTGTAAATATATATGATAAACGTACTATATTTAAAATATATTTATTATTTTATACCTGGCTGAATACAGTTAACAGGGTCTTCATTTATAGGAGGATTACTTAGTGATATATTCAATGATTCATTATTACAGGATCCCTGAGCAGCAACAAATTCCTTTAATTTTCTAAACATTATTAATTTGGCATAATTATATTATATTATTTCTGAATATAAAAAATTACCTGTGGTTGATTAAGGGTCAAAGAATTTTCAATCATAACTTTTTTTGCAAATCGTACAGAAGTAAGTACCGCCCTACTTATAGTACTTGCTTTTTCTGAAGCAGTATCTTGAGAAGATTTTGAGTCTTCGTGTACTTCTATAATAAAAATTCTAAACACATGCACGTCAAACTATGTTTTCTCATAGATGATTATTATAAATATACTTACTTAAATTTGATCTACTCCTTGATTTGCTAATTCTGCATCTGCCATGTCTCGATCGTCTAATTACTTTTTGCCTATTATGGCCATTAACTTCTGTAGGCCCAGAATTCGTTGATACAATATGCGAGTGAACTATGCACAGTATTAACATCATGACACCTGGTATCAATACTTCCGATGTCGAAACTATCTGTGAGATAAAAAAATTTACTTAGATAAATACCAATTTTATTACAGCAAAATATAAAAAAGATAGTTTCATACATCAGCCTCATTATCTCTGCTTCCATAAATGAAATATAATGAAGTGTTCATAAGTTGTAAGCTGTACAATAATAAAAAAAGAGCAAACACTCGAAGACTCGTTTGTTGGCTCCACCATGTTTTGTACAAAGGTAGAAATAATAGACGTTGAAACGCTAAACAAGCTACAGTGGACAAACCATGTTTTGGCTTTGCTTTTGGAAACGATGAACCTAAAGATATTACAGACATATTATTGCCAACACATATATTAGATGAATGATAAGAAAGTACTTCAAAACATCTGCTTATTTATAACTTACCTCGCACTAAATCAACATCTATAAATTCAGTTTTCAGTTTTGCTGTTTTCATTGGTACATGCGTAAACCCACCAAGAATCCTTTGTTCCACAGTCTTCTCCCACTGTTGCTTATCATAAGTACCAATTTTTTTTTGATACCTAAAATAACAAAATACATCTGTTAGAAATACAATCATAAAATCAATAACAATGTATGTATTATCATGCTGGTACAATGAGTAATTATGGAGAGCTTACCAGTGCACGAGATCGTTGAAACTCATTTTCGTTCACATGAATTACTTTTATTGTCGTATAAGATGATTATCAGCTGCTATATCTAACCAAAATATACGCGTATCTGAATGGAAGATGTACTATTTCAAATGTCTCTTTGGTCGTAAAAATTAAAGAAACTCTAGTTCTCATAATAAGCACGTAGCGGAAAATGTACTTTTCACTAATAAATATAATTTTTCTACCAATTCGTGTTAATAACAGTACAATTAAAGATTAATCGCCCTTATCGCGATTTCGTCCCGTTTTTGACAATTTTTGTTATATGATGTCTTTTACGAGGAGGAGGGAAATTTAGCGCATGTGTGCAGCGATTTTACCGGTTGACCAAGTTACAAGCGGTAAATTCAAAAGTTCTACATAGGTAGAACTGCTAGAGTCAAAATAAGGTTAACATATTAAAATATAAATTTATTTGTACGAACAGTAGGATTACCATCAAATTATAATATAAATAACAATTTTCCTTCATTTTGAACGTTCATGTTATTGTTAATTATCACGTACTACTTGCTAATTTTACTGCTCAAGGATAAAGAAATGACGAGAATAAACGTTGCCTTCGATGGCTTGGATTTTATTTGTAAAATGAATTACAATCTCCTCTAAATCAAGAATAATAATAAATAAAATTATGCTTGTGATACATAGTGATTTTAAATATGTGAAAATTAATTCACGACAAAAAACTGGATCGAACGTATTACGTGTGTAGTGATTTATGAAGAAAAAAATGTAATGGAACTCTAAATTTATTGATACATAATTAAGTCACGTTTTTCAATAGTTTGAAAACAGCACGTAAATAGTTTATACATTAATTAAAAGAAAAAAAAACGACATAAGATTTAAAGGTTGTTTTTTTGGTCCCAAATCCATAGACTTACAGATGTGAGTATATTTCACATCCGCTGGTGCTAACGAATTTCCATCGAGATATAACTAAATCCCGATAAAAATTTAGGCGATCGATAGGGATATAAAAGATCTCTAGAAATGAAGATTTCACGTGTAATTTTCTTAAGACTAAATACTTATATAAGTAGGATAGAAGTATGTCAATGATAAGGACAATTTATACGAGTTACCGTCTATGAATTTGAGTCATGGCGCTTAGCAATTCTGTTCGAGGCAACGGATAAAAATATATAAAAAAACTATGGAAATAGACAGTCTGCGATTTTGTACGGATATGAATCGAAGAAAATACGAGACGATATCGCACGAATTGAATACACTGCTTCCTATTTTTTCTTCTTTCGTGGTTTATCTTGTGGGGCAGGCAAATTCTCCTGTTTTCGTTTCGAAGCTGGCTTGGTACCGACGTTACCACCTTTCTTTCTTCTTTCCTGCCTTTCTCTCTCCTCCAGCTCTTGATTCTCGCGTTCGATCAACGTTATCAAGGTGTTACATCGACGTTGCAATTCCAAAGCCGTACGAGATTTGACGAACCAGTCGAAACGAAATTGGGGTGCGGATCTAACGGTTGCCCTTAATTCTTCGTAAACATTCTCTTTGTCGAATCCCAATTTGTGCAACATACAAACGAGGAATCTGTCCTCTTCCTCGGTGTAATTTTTACCCTTATTGGTACCGTAGGCTATCCTCAGTTGATGGAATGGTGCACGATATCTGGCCATTTTTGCGTCCAATGCTTTCTTGATACCAGCACGCCTTTGTATTTTAGCTTCACCCCTTTCTATTTGTGCCATTACTCTGTCTATGTCCTGTAACTCGTGACAACGTTCCCAGAAAACAGCAGAGTATTCCATCACCTCTTCCGGTGTCTTACCCTCGACCTCTTTAGCGATATTTTCAATGTCATCGCGACCATACTTTTCGTTTGCTTTTATAAATTGATTGAAATCTCTCTTTGTCCAATTCGTGAAACCCTGAGTAAGTAATTTTTCCTTCTCCACGACCTCTTCGTCCGTTAAAGGTTGAGCTTCGTCTATCTTACGTTGTTCTTCCTTTTGTATTCTAGCCGCGTCAGATCCCAATTCGGGATTCTTTGGGACTTTATACCCAACTGTCTGTCTGAAATAGTAGATCTCTTGATCAAGTAGTTCGAATAACCGTGGTGGAAAGAATTGAAAGTCTTGAACGATCGGCTGCTTCGGTGGTCTGGGTGCTTTTGGTGCTTTTGGTTCGGATACTCTCAAAGCCTCTCTAAAGTATGCATCCACCGCATAATTAGCTTTTCGTTCACGCTTAGGAGGCTCTATCCAATTACCTATACCTAGAATCTTTTGTTTCTCACGGTAATCTTCACCTTCGAATTGGTAGACCGAATCGTTTGGTGCGTCTACAGTGAAATTGCGTAGGGAGGATTCGCCTAAACTTTCTAATTTTTGTTTCATTTCTTCCGTTTTTGCTTCACCTTTTTGCAATATCGTGTCTATGTCCTCGTCGGTTATAGCGCTATCCTTCGAGGCAAAAACTTCGTTAGCACCGTGTCTTATCATATTCAACATCTCGTCCTTATTCAAAGCCGTTTGTTTTGCATCGACTAATCGGCCCTGTTGTATGACCAATTTGTCCAACCGAAGTTTCACCTCGGCCCGTTCGACGATCTTCTCTTCTACCGTGTTCTCTGTAATAAATCTAAAAACACGTACTTGTTTTTGCTGACCTATCCGATGAGCTCTATCCATAGCCTGCAAGTCCATCTGTGGATTCCAATCAGAATCGTATATAATAACTACATCGGCAGTTGCTAAATTTATACCCAAACCACCGGCTCGCGTCGACAACATGAAAATAAACTTCTCGCTATTAGGAGCGTTGTATTCGTTTATTTGCCTTTGTCGATCCTCATGGGCTGTGTTACCATCCAAACGACAATACTGGAAACATCTCCAGTGACAGTAATCTTCTAGAATATCCAGCATTCTAGTCATTTGACTAAATATTAGTACCCTTGACTCCTGCTCTTGCAATTTAGGCAATAATTTGTCCAGTATCACCATTTTGCCACAATTATAGACAAGATGCTCGTCTGTGGTGTATGGTGGTCCAGGTTCAGCACCATCGAATAGATAAGGGTGATTGCAGCATTTGCGTAACTGCATCAAAATATTCTGCAATCGCATCTTTTCAATTTTACCAGCACCATTCACTATATCAATGTCCTTCATTAATACTTTGGTATACCACTCTCTTTGCATTTTACTGAGACCAATATAAACTTTGATTTCTTTCTTCGGCTTAAGCCCCTTTTCTACTTCTGACTTCAGACGTCTGAGAAGGAATGGCCTCAAAACGGCATGTAATCTCTCTACTAAGGAATTATCACCTAAGAAACTATTTGTATTAAACCAAGAGTCAAAATCGTCTGAACTATTAAATACATCTGGTAGTAAAAAATTAAGTAAAGACCATAGCTCGTGTAAATTGTTCTGAAGAGGTGTACCAGTCAATAAAAGTCTATTCGCAGTTTTAAATTCTCTTAAGATTTCTGATAATTTAGATTTCTCATTTTTTATTCTATGGGCTTCATCTATTACCATGTAACGCCAGTTGAATTTCTTGAATACTGATTTCTCCTTAATTACCATTTCATAGGACGTAACACAAACATCCCATTCTCCAGGCATCATTACGTCTCTAATAAAAGTGTTTCTTGTCTCTGCATCACCTATCAGACAAACCGCTCTCAGACTAGGACACCACTTTTTAAATTCGTTCATCCAATTGGCCAGTGTGGATTTTGGAACTATGACGATGTGAGGTCCAGGAATACTTCTGAAGTGTTTCATGTAACCCAGTAATGATATGGTTTGTAACGTTTTACCAAGACCCATTTCATCGGCCAGAATACCATTGATGCCATTTTCATAAAGCGATATCATCCAATTCAAACCACGAATCTGATAATCCCTCAATTCACCGGACTTGATATAATGGGGTGATGATTCGAAGCGAGTGGTAGGTGCTACACTGGCATTACTCTCCGCTAACAATTCTTCATCCTCCTCTTGTTCAGTCTTACGATGTCTATGATCGCCAGAGTCGGCTTTAGTTGTAATCTCCGGCTGTTTTCTAGGTCTGCCAGCCTTGATTTTTAATGGACTCCCAGCTTTATCCTTCTGATTGTTGGTCATAAAATGAGAAAATATCTCGGTTTGCTTGAGTAAGTAATCAAACCTCTTACTGCGATCCGTTTCAAGTTTTGTCTCGAAGTCACCACCCCTAGACGATGTGGTCTCGGCCGAAGAGCCATTCGAATTGTCCCCCGTGTCTCCGGTATCAGCATTTTCGTCAGCCTTCGACATGTTCGCTTTTTTCTTCGTTTTTCCTCGATTACAGTGTAAGGAAAAGACACACGACACGCTAAACGTCCACTCTGAGACGCGCTTCGCCGCGCACGAGCAATCTTCTTCTTCTTGATTTTCCGGGTTTCAATGCACACCGATACGTTTACCAAGCTTTTTAAAATACAAACACCAGATGCCGTTATACGATACAACAGATACGTCGGTACAAATGGAAATATTCTTATCGACCAAGGGTCGATCATCGTGTGGTCACCATCTACGATGGTACACGAAGTTCCATAAGATAACAGGCTATTCTTATATCTTGTCTCTGGTACAATGTCATCTACGCTTTCTGTAATCAATGATCGTGTGTCTTCGTATTCATTGCGTGAACATAGCAGTAGTGTGAAGTTAGCCAAGGTGTAGCTTATATAGACGAGTAGAAGGAAGGTTGTCAGCTGGGAGTGTGGCGGCTCCTGTAATCCGGCTGCTCGGAGGCTGGTTATGTCGGAGAGTCTGAGGTCGGGGGTTACTGTTGGTGCGGGATCCACGTTGACTGGGCGTCCGCGCTAAGCTCGCCATCAATATGGGCACCCTGGAGGAGTCCGGGGTGACCAGGTTGGCTAAGGAGAGGCGAACCGGGCCAGAGGGGAAACCCAGCAGCCAAAAGTCTCCGTGGCGGGCAGTAGTGGGATCGCGCCCGGGAGTGGGACCGCATTGGCAGCCTGGTCAATACGACTCGACACATAACTTTTTTTTTCTTTTTTTTTGCATTTTTAGTTAATATTTACAATTCTAATATTAATATTCATGACAAAAATTTTTTTGTATTTTTATATTAATTTATTTTAATGCTACAAGTAAGATGTCTTTACTTATGGACGGCGTGATGTGTTACATGCTATTGTCTGCCTTTTTCTTCCCTCTAATGTTAAATTAATTGTTAGTTTATCAATAATAGAAATTGATCAAAATAAACATGGTGGCTGGTATTTTTTTAATTAAAAAATTGTCTTTCGCTTCATGCTAATTAATGATAATAGAATAATTTTAGAGTTTTGGGTTTTTAGTTTATTTATTGTATGATGACATATTAACAAATAAGTTCAAGTAGATGAATGCACAAAAAATGTGAACCTTATAAATTTATTAAGTAAAAGCTTTACAAACATACAACATGGGATTCTGAATGATAGAAAAGAATAATGCCTCTTGAGCATGTACGCGCTTGATCCCATGTACAACCAATTTCTCTATAATTTCTGCTTTTCCTTCTTGGCTTGTTCAGCTAATGCTTCTAGACGATCGTGTTCCTCAATCAAAGCATCAACTTCTTTCGCTGGGAGAATTTTAATTCTTGTTTTACCATTTTCACGTATCAGTGTTGCCATCTCCACTATAAACATATATGAAATTAGAAGAATGTATTAAATAGTAGCATTGTTGTTAAATTTATATACCTTTATCTGCAGAAAGTTTATTCATATCTAAAGTCTTTGATAGTACTTTTATAGCTAGTGCCATTGCATCCTTTAGGGTTGTTTCTCCTTCCTTGTATTCCTGCTTTAAGGATGATACAGCTGCAGCAGAATTATTTCCAATACAAGTTGCTTTCCAACCACCATAATTTCCACTTGGATCTGATTGATACAATTGATAGCCATAATGACGGTCCCAACCCATGTATAGAATTGATACTCCAAATGGTCTTTTTCCACCGTATTGAGTGTAAGCTTGTTTAACATCGCATAACCATGATACCAATTGCTCGCATGGGATAGGTTCACCATACTGGAGAAGATACCTCTGTGCAATTAGACGTAGTTCATTTGTAAGAACATTAGCATCGGCTGTTATACCAGCTACAGAACAAGCTACATCTTCATTTAGTTTGTATATCTTCTCAGAAAAGAATACTTCATCTAAGAGTTTATTTGTATTTCTTCTCTCTGCAGCTAGTAAGATACCATCATTTGCCAATATTCCTAAACATGTACCAGCATGGCTAATCGCTTCCATAGCATATTCCACTTGATACAAGCGGCCTTCGGGTGAGAAAATCGTAGTGCGTGTATCATATCTGCGAGCCTAAATATCAGTATGATATGTAAAACTTGTATGATGTAGTATAATTATGAAGTAATGTATATAACAAGTTCGAAATAAAAACAAGTTTATGCTTTTATGTCTTAAAATAAAAATATGAGTTCAATAATTAATAATAATAATTCAATCAGCCGTAAACATTAAAAGTCAAATTGAAATGATTTATATCAGAACTGCTGTATATGAATTTGATGACAATGCATTTCGAGACATAACCTATACTATTAAGCGCAAAAACGCCGAAAACAAAGTTAACTTTTTCTAAAAATTATTAAAATTATAAATTATAAGTATATTATATCTAACAACTTACCATTTTATAGATAGTTTTACTTAATTGTTATAAATAATACAGCACGCGTATTTTAAGGTTCCTCTTTTAAGATACACTTGTCATCTACCAGGTTGAGGTTAGACGGTTGGTGGTGGTTGGTTATATAGAATTTTCGCGACATCTGTAGAAAATTTTTGTACTAAAAGGGAGGTAAAAAAGATAAACAATTTACCCTACTCCAGGAATTATTTATTCAAGTATATCGTACAGAGTTACATTATATTTATGATATGATAATGTTTATATGTTTATTGTTTATTGTTCATTATAATTATTATATTTTACGATATAATAATGTTAACTCAATGTATTTCCTTATGACATATTTAATCATACAGATTAAAAAACATCCTTATATGTCAATCAGACACATAAAAAAAAAAAAATAAAAAAATAAAAACATTTTGTCGTTTTGCAAAATAAAATTAATCTCATCACAATTTTGCAAAATTTAGTCTGTCCCATATCCTGTTGAGGTTTAATTATAGATAAATTTAATATAACAGAGGAAATTTACTGGCATAATTACTTTACATACCACTAATAATGCTCAATTCATCTTCAATGTCTTTCATATCCAGATGAGATTCTTCTTCTTCTGCATATCCAAAAAAGGTACCATTATAATCATGTGTCTCCGCATTTTTTTTCATTAATGAGCTTATATCTGAAAACAAAGATTACAATGAAGTTTTTATCATTTTAAAGAATTCAATGAAATATATTACCATTTTTTGGATTCATAAAATATGATTTGAAATCTTCCTTAGCAGCTCCAGACTTTTTGTAAATTTCAATTATTCTAGAAACCCCACGTCCAGCACTACATCTTTTATCATTATTTTTGTTTAAGTCTTTGAGCAAATCAGTGGCTGCCTTTTTGTACATTTCAGCTGTATTATTCAATGTTACTTCCGCATTATCGTCTTTATTGGTTGAATTATTATCAGTATCAATGTTATTTTTAATTCTTATGAAAGTTATCAGATCTTCATCCATATATTTTGATTTCCATTCTTCTGTAAGTTTTTTTTTTGTGGAATCTTCTTTACCAGTTTTTTCGTCACGATTTTTTGTTGTAATAACATTTTCATTTTTCTTTTTATTTTGTGTAAGTGCTTGTGGAGGGTTCCGCGGTAATCTTAATGGCTTTTCAAGTTCCTATTATATTAAAGAAACAATATATGTATACTTGTATATAATAAAAGACACACTTTAGAGATTGTACATCATTTTACTTACATCTTTTAACTTTGGAACTTCCGTCTTAGAAGGAGAAGTATTTGTATCACTGGAGAAAGCGTTATGGCGGTTTCGTTCTTGTTGTTTCATTATCTTCCTTTTAGCTTTTGAAACAAGCATTGGTGTAAAAAGTATATTTTTCTTTTGTATGTGTTCAAGCGGATTATATGATGCTACCGGTTCTGGGTCCTAGAAAATAAATTTCATTTATCATGCATCTGATTTAGTACCTTGCAGTATTTTCATACCATATCCCAATTTTCTGTAAGAGGCAGATTTATACTGTTAGCTTCTTGAACTGTAATCGATTCCACTGGTCTTGAAGATTCCATCTGATATAAGGTGCGCACACAGTTAATTCTGTCTTCGCATACTGAAAGATGATGCTACAACATTTCACATAAATAATATTAAATATTACTGCATATGAAAATACAAATTGTTGCATCTTACCTCAAATTCTAATGGCTTAATTCTGTGTAATGTATTATATGGACATTCCTTTAATTGTATACTAGGATGGCTGTTTTCACACTTTGTTAAATGTCTAGCCATTCTATATTTTTCAATACGATGAGATTCCTCGTAAGGACAAGTGAGAAGTACATTGGCATCATCCTATTTTCGCATACCAAATTAATGATAAATTATAAAGTGGTACAACTATAGAAAGCCATTACAAGTATGTAAATAATTTATGATGTAATACATACCCTCATGATTTTGTTATTTTTTTTAAATCCTTATATGAGTAAACTTATAGTATGTCAGCTCAGTCACAATTACCTTAACCTAAAAGCATTAAATATGGTTTAGATAATGTTATAAAAAAAAATAATATAATATTTATAAAAAGCAACTATTCAAAATATTAAAGAATTTGATACGTATTACAACTGATATTAAAACAACTATTGGTAATATATATAGTGTCAATTTTACAACATAACAATGAAACGTAATAAATTTATTCTATCATTTTTATCCACAACCAGTGAGTGAAAAA
This sequence comes from Ancistrocerus nigricornis, assembly GCA_916049575.1. Taxonomy (NCBI): domain Eukaryota; kingdom Metazoa; phylum Arthropoda; class Insecta; order Hymenoptera; family Vespidae; genus Ancistrocerus; species Ancistrocerus nigricornis. The sequence continues at coordinate 38,861,835 of OU696664.1, forward strand.
AAAAAAATGTTTAAACACACACAATATGAGTACTTATATTACATATGATAAGAATTTTCAACGAATTTACATTGAAGTAGAGTTACTTTGGGCACCTTAACGTTTTTAATCCCAACCACTTCGTTGAACTGTCGTTGACTAAAATGCACTGTCGGAAAAAGAAGAAGCAGTCAACTTCAATCGTATCACTCGCATTTCGATTTTCGACTATCGATTAGTTACGTTGAACCAAAATTTCTATAAGACGTTAAATAAAATGGATAAATCCATTAACGAAACTAATAAATTGATATCAATTATTTAGTAAAATATTCACATGTTTTAGTTTAAAAATATAATACTTTATCGTAATTATCAATCTCCACTTTTCATTTCGATTATTGAAATATATCGAAAAAATATCGTGTACATTCGAAAGTGAGGACTTACCTGCGTCACTGTGTACTTAGGCAAGGTCATAAAAAAACGAAATTGGTTTCAAACGGTAATTTTGAAATAATATCAAAAAAACACTGACAAAGAGACCACGTACACTGTAGCTTCGGATAACCGCGAAACGGCTTCGAAAAGTGGATTGAGTTTATGTTCGTAATCTAGTCTGTTAATTCAGAAAATAAAATTTATCTTTCTTAATTTTATATTTATCAATATATAAATGAACGCTCCAAATGGAAAAAGAAATGAATTATAAGAACAAATAGAAAAAATGTACGAAGTACCAGGTAGTGGAGTGTCCTTTTGGGAACGTAAACAATCTCGTCGAGTTGGAGGGTAACAAAGGCAGCTATTGTACGTCTAAGGTTGGTCATAAAGGTTTGCCTTTTTCTGTATCTGGATTAGTCCCCGAGTTTTTCTCACCACGTGTGCAACACAACACCGTCGAGTGTTTCTTGGTTATATCAAGCATCGAAGGGTTTTTACGTGCCACATCTGGTTTTCTTTCAAATTTTCCTTCTCTGGAAATACTCAAATACTGTAGCCGTTCTTTTATTTTTTTTTTCAAGATTAAAAGTCATCAGATTTCGGGTTTCGATAGATACCCTGTGATTTTCAAGTGTTCATGGTAGCTACCAATAATTACAATGATTCAAAGGTAGGCTAAAAAAGAAATAAACTTTTATCATCTTACGAACGCATCGAACATGGAACCTATCATGCTATCGTTTATTTAATGTTCGCAGATACGACGACGGTAATAGATTCTTCTGTGCTATCGATAGAATGTTAACAAGCGATTGCGAACAGTTCAACGACACTCTTTCCAGCAAAGAGAAGTTGTGGGCGTATGGACACGGGACGATCGGTTAATCGATGTCACACTTAACATCTTGAAAGATAGTATTTTTACACATACATATGTATGTAAATCAACTATTCACGTAATTCGATTACTCACGTAAATGCGATTTAAGTATCTACCTTATATACGATCGAAAAGCTTTCATTATATTACGATAACGTATTACTTTTATTATAAATATAATTATTTGTATGCAGTATTTCTGCTTTTTCAACATAATTTTACAATACTATAAATAATATTATTTTCACCTTTACATATAATTATAATCATTGAGACTTTCACGTGTAACTGCATTATATACAATAGAGTTATTTTTATCGAGCGATTAGCACGTATAATGGCGCGCATGTGCTATCGTGCATAATTAGAATACTACTGGATAAGAATAAAAATGTCATTACTATATGAAGTGGCAGCAAAGAGTAGACATTGGCGTATTGAAATATGATAAAAACAATTACTATGAAATGCTAAGTTTTAAACGAACAAAAACAAACTCCAGCGGCAATAACATTTCTTGCAGCCACTTCGTGTGATTGACAAATTATCACTAGTATGTACTACGGTGACACGATGACGGGAGAGATCTCTTTCTCGAGCGCACACAACATTAATCTCACGAAATTTTATATAGCCTTGCTCGTTTGCCGAGTGTAAAGCTAGTAATAATCGAGATAAGGAGCCGCTTGTCTCCTCAGGCAGACTGTACGTCTTCGATCAGCTTGCGCTTTCGTTCCAGTTTCTTTTGTATGTCCAGAAGAGTTTTCCCTTTCGTTTCAGGGACGAAAAAAAAGGCGAAGGCCGCGGACATCGCGGTGAAACCGGCGAAGGTCCAAAATGTCGCCGCTTCTCCGAACACATCCTCCATCGTTGGAAAGAGCTTCGTCACGGCGAAGACTAAACTCCAGTGTACCATAATAGAGATGCTACTTGCTACTCCCTTCGTCTCCGGTGGAAAAAGTTCGCTTATCATCGCGTACGGTACACATCCGTAGCCGATCGAGAAAACGACGTTGAAGAGTGACAGACTCGTCAACGGTAGCCAACCAAGAAGAGTGACATCCTCTCCATTAGCTTTTATTTTAAAGTAATATCCAAGGACACCGAGACAGACCGTCATTGCTAGACCAGAGATCACTAACAATGGTTTCCTTCCGAATCTGATAAGAAAGGGAATTAAATTTAAATGTTAATAGATAAGATTGATTACTAGATGTTAAAATTAATCGCACGTTTTTTTACCTGTCAATGATAAAAGCAACGCAAATCGTCATTATGACTTCGATCAGGCCAATAACGATAGTCGCCACGAACGGCTCGATCGTGCTACCGGCATCTTGAAAAATGCTGACGGTGTAAAAGAGAACAGCGTCGATACCGGACATCTGTTGAAACCACATCAGACCAAGACACGTGCCGAAAGCTTTACGTCCAGCTTTCGTGCCGATCAGATCCATGATACCACCTCTTTTACTCTCCAATCTATCGGCTTCGTCTTGGAGCGTGGATATCTCGTCCTTAACATCATAATTAGCACCTCGTAATATCTTTAAGACCCTAACGGCCTCTGATTTTTTCTCACGGTGTACCAGCCACATCGGTGATTCCGGAAGAAAGACGATGATCACGAGGAAGAGCATCAAAACCGAGCAACAGGAGACGTTGAAGGTTGTGTAGGGAAGATAAGCACCCAGCACGTAAGAGAAAACGATGCCGAACGAAAACAAAAGCGGGAAAAGTGTACCCAACATGCCCCTGATCGATGCTTGCGCTATTTCGCCGATGTAAACTGGTACCAGGACACAAGCACCTCCAGAACCAATTCCTCCAACGAAACGGGCTATGTAAACGCCGATGATACTTCTCGAAAAGATCAACATGATCCAAGATATTAGAAAGGGTATCGCTGTTAGAGCCATGGCTAGCTTTCTACCGAATAAATCAGCTATTTTCCCGGCTGGCACTGCGCCTACTATAGCTCCTAGAGCTAACAATGATGTTATCCAAGAGGTCTCGTCCTCCGTTAGGTTGGGAAGAAAGGATCCTTCCGAGAGGAGAAACGGTAAGATTGGAGACGTCCAGCCTAACGTCATACCGCTTTGCATGCCAATCAAGCTGGCTGTAAAAGGAACGATACAATGAGGATATCGGTATAGTTATTTTTCATTGTTAATGGCCTTGATTGTAGAGGACAATTGCATCAGGAAGGGGAGTATCGACCGATTGGAATTCGAAGATACGGTGATTATGTAATAATATGTATATGAACGACATGTTTGTGTATGCGTGGCTATCTAATGGTTTCAGGTCCGAAGAGTTTTGATAACGAAGATAAATTTTTACGTATGAACGTATTAATCAGAGAATTAATCGCTCTTACAATTTTTATCTTTCATAGACTCATTACATTCGCGTGGAACGCGAAGGTACCATTGTTGGCTGCATAAATCCAGAATAAACCGGGTGAAGATCATTTGTTAGCACTACTATTTTTAATACAACGCTGATGGAAAATTTGAACAATAAATTAACATTTTAGGCTCAACGGAGGGATACCGGAACTATGGAACTATACAGTGAAGTTATATTTTATCACAGAATACGCTACGTTCGTTGAATCGTTTATGAAATTTGTGCTCCCACTATATCGTAAATAATTAGAAAAAACTCATAAGCTCACCGCTCAAGGTAATGATATATTGGAAGAGTTTTCTTCCTTCTTGAGAAATTTTAGCAGTTCCTTCATTATTTTCACTCTTTCCAGGTTTCTCAAGGTGGCCCAGAAAGGGTTCCGTCTTGTCCGTATTCGAGCACCAGCCATTAGCATCCTTTTTATTCGGGTCCATGATCAATGCGCCGAACAATGGAAACGTTCTGTCATCGAAGGAGCTCTCGCGTCTTCGGCGCGTTTATTTCAGATAGGCGTCTTTAAGAGTCATAGAACAAACTGTCAGAAAGTTACGAGTTGCATGTTCTTTGCCCTCACCAGTGGTAGTACCTTATCTCAAAGATTTACACATCACGTTTATTTGTAACGTCGCACGCAGCCGATTCAATTCAGACTCGAGAGATGCGCTGCTCTCAAAAGATTAGCGCCTCTTACATATTTTTCCCCACTTTGTAAAATATTATTTTCCATAGACGTCTTTGGCATTAATCGATAGTACAGTCATCGTTCTCAATTGCACTATCGTCATTGACATACGCGGTATTTGTTAACTATATTCTAAGGGTGGCTTTTTGATAAGACTTATATTATTTTTATGCAAATTTTCCATAAATTGTGAAATATATTTTGTACTATATAAATCATACGTATGGGTTACTAACGCCACTAATCACTCTATTCTATAATCTTATCTAACGTCCTATCATTCGCTTTCAATAGTCATTCATGTATTTCTTCGAATATATCGTACATAGTTATCAAAATTTACTTAGTTAAGTAAGAAAATTTAAGTTTAGTAAGTAATTTACTTAACTCGGTTAACACATTCACAGCCATGACGGTTCCCGGTGACCGATATACGAGAAATAAATAACATGATCTTTCTCATATTTGCGCCGCAACAGTCATCGCTTGGCGACAGTCAAATGAATACGTTACACATATTTTTACAGAATTCAATTCTAAATTTAGTTTAGTACTAAATAGTATACAATCTAAATGGCAGAGTCCTTGTGGAAATGAATATGTTAAGAGTCCCAATTTTAAAAAAGTACAACAATATCATTGAAAATATATTTCCAGATATGGAAGACCGAGAATGAACGGCTCGGCTCGTAGACAGAGAAGCGGTTCGACAACGAGGGTAGGGACACCCTACCATTCATGAGCAATATTGTACCATCTAAGGCTTCTAATACATCCGACGTCTTCTCAGCTATTTCGATTCCGCTTTTTTCTCGTGCTTGCGCGAGCAGCGATGTTCACTGTCAGTCTCTTCGCGATCCTTCCACTCGAGCGATCCGTTTTCTCAAGAGACTTAGCCTCTTGTCTATCGTTCTAATTTCTAACTCATATTACAAACATTTGAAAGTGATCATTGTGCCGGAGTGAGAAGGTTTTAGAAAGTGATTAATACACCTTGTAAAAACAAAACTTAATGTAACAAAGTTATTGGTCGCTGTATAGCGATTGTTGAGACTCTTATTAATTTTAAATAACCTGACTAACGTATATCAGATGTGTTGAACGTTAATTCAGGTCTATTTAACCCAATTGTATCAATTGCGTATACATACGCACGATTTACCTATTCAATATTAAAAATCACTGAAAAATTAGGACTAATATTTAAAAAAATTTGTATACTTCGATTTAATAAAAAAAAAAAATTGTGATAAGGTCACTACAAATCACTGATTTGTAATGACCAAGTAAACGGCATGTATATATACGTTAGTGTTGAAAATGGGTTAGTATTAACATTTTATCTTAAATCCTTATTATCTAAAATTGGAAGGAATGTAGTCAATCGCTGTGCATAGGCCAATAACTTTACCCTACGGCTTCGTTCGGTCGATTAATTGAATATACCACACGCATGGATGCGGAATTACACGGAAGATTCGAGCGAGCTGGCTAATCTGGTATACATAGCAGGCAACGTACGATAAGCCATGATCGAAACCGCCCCCAAACGCGTACCATAGCCCGCTGTTTCATCTACCACGCCATGAGCAACATTATATTCGACGGGATACGGTCGATGTTGTTACGAGTGTTCTTTGTACGTTCTAATAACGCGTTGTTCGCTACAACATGAAAATTTTTGGCAAGCTATTTCGCGACAAGAGGAAACGACGAGTGGTACCAAAGAGAACGAGAAAGGCATCTACAAAAAAGAAGACTACTGGAAAAACGTACAGCGGATTGCAGCATCTTCCAAAAGATGATTTTTTATTCGGTGACAGCGAGAGAACGACGAAACGTGCTCGGCGAAAACGTCCGGTAGGTTGAACAACGATTGATTGTTTTTTAACAGTACCACGAGGGGTCAAATATCTCGTTATACGTCCCTCGTTTCTTTTATTTGTTAATTACAAAGTAATTTTAATAGAAATTTATTATCAATGATAGCAAAAATAGCATGTTTTTATTAAAGTTTTTATTAAATAGATAAATGTAATATAAGTAAGGCGTTTAACGTCGATAGGTTCAGCGTTACGTGATACTTGTTATTGCTTCATGTTATGAGAAATTTTAATGAATATTGTAAATGTTTTATCGATAGTTCCCTCCTAAAAATGTTCTTTCTTGTACTTTTACGTCGACATCGCGAGATAACGGTTAATTGGATGTACATACGAGGAAGCTCCTAATTTAATAGAGTACGAGTTAATTAGACCCGTTGGGAAGCTCCGTACGACGAGAAAAAACATAATTGGCATCTCGAAGATATACAGGGTGCCTCTTAAATGGTACGTGATCGAAAATAACGAAAAAGCGTTAGTAAAACATGACTTTGCGTACTTCTTATTTCGAGGTACGAGTCTTTTCAATTTCTTATATTAGCACGGACGTATGTTAGGATGGGAAGTGATTGTACAAGATAGGAAATATTGAAAACATCTTTTAAAAGCTTAGCAATAAACCTATAAATTTTGTGACACCGTGTCAGTGGTATCCTGTATAATAAAGTCTAGTCAAAGATATAAATCATTTTCTAACATTAATCAGATAATTATCGACAAAGCGCTCTTTCGCATTATTTGCTAAAGCGCGAACGATAAGAATAGGCGGATTACGCTGGGTCTGTATTCATTTACGTTTCTTGCCTTTTTTTTTCGTTTTCGTAGTAATTTGGGCATTTTATTTTTCACGTTGTTTATCTTACATTTCGTGTAAGATTTATGATCGTTGCACGGTTTACGTATTTATCTTCTCGAATTACCTATGCTTACAGTCGTAAGCACGATATAATTGAAGAATAATATTTAAACGTTGTTATGCTAACGTTGAATAATAATAATAATAATAATTATGTATACGCCCCCTCCTTTCTCTAAGCTTCATCGTAACGTGTGATAATAGTCAGAAGTCAAAAGATGACGAAATTTGTATTTATACGTTAGAGTAATAATTTACAACGTGGAGCAACGTTTGCCCTAGAACGTCATTTCACACATAAATAAAAGGTTTCTTTCCCGATACTCGTTAGTGCACCTTTCGATAAGCTGGTTAGGGCTTTGCCGTATAACATCCGCATTCTTGCGACATGTATGTATAACTAAGAAAAAGCGTCGATATGTGTCACGTCAAATTAGTTATCGATAACTTCCACGCTTAATTACGTGGGTATGTTTTTATATTAAATCTTACGTTCATTAATAATCATTTATATTAAAAAAAAAAATTAAGTACGCGTACGAAGAAAGTGATTAACGAAAAAGTTAGACGTAATACCACACACCGACAAAATCGGATAAAGTGTTAGTCACGCGAGCTCGATAATTCATTCCTCGCATGAATAATCAATGCAACGCGGTCAGAATGCGTGGATCGCATTCGTTTCGTTCGCATTAATTTGGATCCGAAAAACAATTCTCGCATTTATATTCTTACGACAGGTAACGGCAAGACATTGATCGGCAAAACTGCAACAGAGGTATTTGGCCTCTCAAGGACGTCGAACGTTCAATCCGATTGAACACAGGATGTTATTTCGACGTTCTTATACAAAAACAATCGTCATGTTTTTTTTTTGTTAGGTCAACGTAAACATATTAAAATAATTATCATTCGATTCTTAAAATAGCTGTCATCGTTGAAAAGAATAATAAATAAAAATGGTCATAGAAATGTCTTGTACGTATAAAAAGACGAAAAAAACATTGGACTGGTAGATAGGTCAAAGGCGGCCATATTGAAAAAGGAGAATCTCCAAGCACAGCTTCTCGCGTTACCCTTATATTATTTTACCTGCGACAGGAGGAACTACCTGCCGCGATAAATTCGTCTACCTGAGCAGCGTAGAACGAGTACGAGCTGCGAAAAGATCCGAGAGGAGTCCATCGAAAGTATGCGTATCTATGAAGAAGAGAAGGGGAGGAGCGAACACTTTCGCAGGTGCTTAACGCGTTCTCCTCTTTTTATTACGGAATTCTCTTTCCCTCTTACTCTCGCGTCATAGAAAACCGTATAGAATATTCCGTACTCTCGTATTTCACTCTTCATTGTTCCTTACTATTCTTATTAACGATAGTCGCAAATATGCCGGAGCGCGTAAACCCGCGAGAGAATTCCGGTTTCGTTACGGGCAGCGTGATTTAAACAGCCCACTTGTAGTTTCCCCGTTCTCCCTTTCTACGCTGTGAAAGACAGAGAACGAGAAAGAGAGAGAAAAAGACGCGTGAATCATCACTTTGGAAGGATCGGCGCGTATGCATTCCATGCCTTATCCCAGGAACGTATTCCGAACGAATTTCCTTCGAGGTATGCAAGATTCATAAAGGGAAAGCGTACGTCTAAGATAAACGAAGAAATAGGAAAAATGAAGAAATGTTTTCCTCGTATAAACCTATCTCTTCTATACGTTTTTAACAATCATTAAGAATGATCGAGTAAAGGGATAATGTCAATGAACGGTAGCGCAAGATTCTCTCGCGGATTTGAAGGACGTGAGTGCCAAAGAAGAAGAAGATATATAAAAAGAGGTAGAGAAAAAGAATAAGAAGAAGGTAAGAGAACGAAGGAGGAACATAAAGAGAGACACGGAAGGGACACACCTAAGTGCGACATCGGAGAAGAGCATTCCAGTTGGTGCGTAAGGTGTGTCATATTCAGAGAGTTAACGTCTCTCTGCTTACACAGTGATGCACGTGTGTGCGCCCTAGTATGTATCTACGTATATATTACGTACACACGTATGGGGAAAGCTGTTTCGAAGGTACCGACCTCTACCTACAGTCTTGCCAACTACCGACGAGTCGAAGCAAGCAAAACCGGTGTTGCTCGCTCTCTCTCTCACCCCCCACTCTATACCACCCTCTCTTTTCTTCCCCCGTCTCACTCATTTCGTCTTTTCTCTTCTCCTCCAGCGTATCCCGCATATCGTGCTTTCTCGTTCCTCTCCTCTCTTTCGAGTATCAAACGCGCACAGTTCGCGTGCCCTCTCTTTCCTGCACCCCGAGTTCGTCCTTCTCCGACTCGACCTGCTGCGACCAGTCCACCAGCCGATAGAAGAAGCGAGACCACGGCTCGTATAACCAGGATTCCTTATCCCGAAAGGACGTCCTTTGCTTCTTCTTCTTATTCTTCTTTATCTCGCGGACCCCTCATTCGAAAAGAGGATCGGTGCTTTATTCCATAGTGATCTTCATTCAAAACGCGTGAAGCAACGAAGAGAGAACGAAAGAAATAAAAAGAAGGACAGCAAACTGGGGATAGAAAAAGCAAAAGGGAGGGAGAAACACATTCGTGATTTTTCGTGACAGTGGCCACACGATCGCCGTACCGTTGACTCCTTCGTACGGTCTCTTCTCACGGAGATGGAACGTGGAAGGAAAGATAGAGATCTCGAGAGCGTTTCTCTGGGAAAGACCGAAGTAAACACATCGAATTTTCGAAGAAGACCATCCAAGTAGAGCCAATCGGTATTTTTCTTCATTCTCCACGCTTTCGTTACGTTTCTACGGGTACATTTTTTGTCGACGCATCCAAGTGCTTTCCATTGAAGTAAATATAAAATAGGATGCTGAGAGTATTGCGCGCTGGTACGAGGGAGACATAGAGATAAGAAGAAGTCTTTCTTTTTTTTTCTAAATTACCTACAAGAATTCTCACGCGTGAGAAAGAGGGAGAGAGAAGGAGATAGAGATACTGTTCGCCAGGAAGTGCATGGGGGAGGATCAATGAACTGAGATGATTCTTATGAGATGATCGAACTTGTTTAAAAAGTGAGAATCCGAAGATTTTTAAGTTACGCTACGAAGTTTCTTTTTATTAATGAAGACTGATAGGAAGAAGAAATCGAAGAAAAATAAAAGAACCAATATACAGAAGTACGCTTTGTTCAATCGAGAAGAAAAATAGAGAAGAAGAAAAGAAAAAAGGGTAGGGCAAGAACGTTGAAATTCGCGGAAATTGTAGGAGACGAAGACGATTAGTATCAAGGCGAACGAGAGTGTGCTATACACGAGCGCTCCGCTTCTTCGTGTTTCTCCACGAGGAAGAAAAAGGAAAAACAAAAAGAGGAAAATATTCGTGAGTCGTTTTGCGCCGAAGAGAGAAAGCAAGAATCAATTAGCGCGTACGAGGATAAACTCGAGGCGTAGCCGTGTCCTTGAAGTATTTCGCTTCTTCGGGCATGCGTTCGCGAGCGTGACTTTTCTCTTCGATGATCGTTATCGATCTTCGATCAAAAAAATCGACGTAAACGGTCGATACTTTCGTTTTTCACGCGATAATATCTATTCCGGTAAAGAGCGGGAATTTTGAATTTTTTCGAACGAGTGCCATCCACGTTGAAGCAATTTTCTTCGCGTAGGAGATCATCGTGAAAGGATCAAGAATATAGATAGAGTTAAAAGGAAACATTTTGCAATAATGACAGCACCGTGTGGGTGAGAATTCGTGCGGGGGAAGAATTAATCTTCGTTAAGAAACAAGACTGTGGGTATTGGAGGTTAATCATGCATGTTGGTCATCATTCTTAAGTACATCCTGATGTTGTCATCATCGTCGTTGCATTGACGAATCCCTATGAATTACGAAGACACGAAGATGGATAGAAACGAAAGTAGCGTCGGTATTGGAAGCGGCACCAATGGGAATTGTCACGTTGGGAATTCTGGATCACCGTTGAATTCTTCCACATCGAGCCATCCACCTCTTCATAATTCTTCCTCTGGATTGGACAGCCAGGTAGTCGATTAATCGGATCGATGCATTATTAACGTTCTAGATTTTAATTAAAGAATAATACGTTCGAAGTTAAAGGCACGAGTGATCTTGATAAAAAAAAGCAGATATGGTGGGGAATCGGGATCATCGTGAGACCAATCTTTATTGTTCATGGGGTTAAAAAGGAAACAAAGGAAGCTCGTTAGTTCCCAGTGAGATTTCTACGCGGTAACTTCAAACGCGTATTATTCGTATCAACCTCTCCAAATGAAATATTTCGTTTGACACGAGGACAAATTATGCTATATCGATAACAAATATGCTGACAATGAAATATTGAACATACATAGTTAGCAAAGAATGTATTTCCCCCTAGTGCATGCCATGAATAGAAAAGGGAATATACGTATAATCGAATTATCGTTCTTTCTAGTCGAACGCAAATCATTTCGCATTCCTTGCGTGTCGTAAATGCTCGCGTAGGAGAATACCTTCGTGTATGCAACGCAGAGAAACGTTGTTTCACGTTAAACTACTTTGCTTTATAAGCTTACCCGTATTTACTTGCGTTACAACCTTCGCTATGTATACTTTTCTACGTGAAATTTCTATAAAATATTTTGCCGGCAAAGCATGATCGGAATAATGAAACATTAAACTAGGACGACGATTCGTTCGGAATAGCGTGTCAACGTTACAACAAATACTACGAAAAGCTGTCCTGTTAGACGATACTGCCTGACTCTTTCTTCGAAGAAAGTCTTGCGTTATACGACTCTTTAACGCTTCGTAAATCGCGCTCGTTCTATAATATCCAACGAACTTGCACGAATTACACGCATTATTCCCGCTTAACGGGGCATGTCGATTTACAATTTTAAAATACTTTGCGTTTCACTTTTTCTTTTGTTTTTATCGCAATGGAATTGTTTAAACGATTTGATAGTATCTTAAGAGATAACATAGAAATCCGTTGTACCGACACGAACACGATAGATTTATTTATGTTTCTTTTTAGAGCGGTGACAGAGGATGGGAAATTCATCATGTTACCGTCACCAGAGTCCCAGGGTATGGTTTTGGTATCGCCGTATCTGGGGGTCGTGATAATCCACATTTTACAAACGGTGACCCAGCTATCGCAATCTCTGACGTTCTGAAGGCCGGACCAGCGGAAGGAAAGTTGCAGTGAGTTTCTTCTTACGAGAATAAGAATTACAAGAGCGCGCGAGATCTAGCCGGAGGCATCGACTGAAAGCCCGTTCTTTCATCGTCGAACGCGACAAAAAAGCGTTCTCGAGACTCGTGCTTAATGTCTTCTTTCCGTTGCCGTTCCTCGAAGAGTTTAATCGAACGCCATTTTCTTGAAACTCGCGCCTATTTAAAAGCGCCAAACTTTTTGGCGCGATATTTGAAATTCAAGAAACAAAAAAATATTCGAATCGTCGTGCCTTCGATCGTGCAGCTAGTTTAAATCGGGTTATCAACCGCGAAGGCGAGGTAGAAAGTACTGTGCGGTATAGCACGACACGTTTCACTTTAGAAATTGTTACGATAGCTCGTCGTTTTACGGTAAATCGAGTTTCCGTAAGTAGGAAAATCAATCGATACGTGGTAAATTAACTACAAGGGAATTGTGTTTTTAGGGTAAACGATCGCATCATTTCCGCCAATGGAGTGTCATTAGAAGGTGCCGATTATGGAGCGGCCGTTCGAGTCCTTCGTGACTCCGGATCGACCGTTTTATTGGTCGTTAAACGAAGAGCTTCCTCCAACTCGCCGGGTTGTCCCGGCAATTCAGCTCCTCAAAGTCATCGACTTACGCTCACGCGAAATAATAAAAAAGATGGTATGTAATAGTATAATGAATAGATATGATATAAAAAAGGATCTAACAAAATAGAGTTTTCTTTAATAGATTTTGGAATTGTACTGGGTTGCCGATTATACGTGAGGGAAGTTACACGAGAAAGTACCGGCGTGAAGCCTGGCGACGTATTGACACGAATAAGCGGCGTAGCTGCCGATAACATGAGTCTAAAGGAGGCAAGAAAATTAATGGATCAGTGCAAGGATCGATTGTCCATCGTTGTTACGCGAGATGCCTCGTGTTGTCACGCGCAGCAACAAGTTAAGACTGATAGCGGTGAATATTTATCCGGAGCGAGTTATAGCAGCCAAAATTTGTACGTTCCACCGCCTACGAGACAACCGTTGGATGATAAAAGCAATTTGGTCCCGAGAGGACGTTCCAGGGGTCCCTTAATGGATGTTTCTTTGAGTCAGTTGGATTTACCGGCAACACCAACGGTAGATCCACCTAGGCCACCACCACCAAGACCAGAAGGTATTTCATTTGTAATTACAAACTGGAATATACATTTATTTAAATAGTAATATTTTATTTTGCTTCGTAGATTACTATAGTTCGCGTAGACAAATGTACGATGAAGACTCTGTTACACAGCGAACGAAACAACCAATGTAAGTTAATCATTAAATCGTATGAATCTATTCATATTTAACAAAACAAATAATATTAAATGTATGTTTCTATCAGGCCGGATCCTCGATTCATTACCTTTCAAAAAGAAGGTTCGGTAGGCGTAAGATTATGCGGGGGAAATGAAACTGGCGTTTTTGTGACCGCGGTTCAAGCTGGAAGTCCGGCTTCTCTTCAAGGTCTTCAACCAGGAGACAAAATTTTGAAGGTACGTTTAAAGACCACTAAGTTACCTACAGAAGCAAAAAAATGTGTAAATCTACTTTTATTTTTTAATAGGTCAATGATATGGACATGAAGGGTGTAACCAGAGAAGAAGCAGTACTGTTTCTTCTCAGTCTTCAAGAACAAATCGATCTGATCGTACAGCATCGACGTCAAGAGTACGATCAAATTGTTGCATCCGGTAGAGGTGATTCGTTTCATATCAAGTATGTAAACAATCGTTAATTTAATAATATATACATATAATTAAAGAAAAAAAATTCACGATGTCGAATTTTAATGTTTCGTTAGGACACATTTCCATTATGAACAACCTGAGAAAGGAGAGATGAGCTTCCGTAGCGGAGATGTCTTTCACGTGGTGGATACCCTTCACAACGGAGTTGTAGGTTCTTGGCAGGTTTTTCGGATTGGTAGGAACAATCAAGAAGTTCAGAAAGGTATTATTCCAAACAAAGCACGTGCCGAGGAGCTCGCGACTGCTCAGTTCAATGCTACGAAGAAGGAACTAAGTGCTAGCGAGAGTAGAGGTAGCTTCTTTAGGAGAAGAAGAAGTAGTCACAGACGTTCGAAGTCTTTGGGAAGGGTAAGATCATTTGGACCCATCATTTTGGTAGTACATCGTTGTATCGCAAAATAAAGTCATATCTTTCTAATCTCTTAGGATCATTGGGACGATGTGGTGTTCTCCGACAGCGTCAGTAAGTTCCCAGCCTATGAACGAGTCATTCTTAGACATCCCGGGTTCGTTAGACCCGTTGTACTTTTTGGTCCAGTAGCGGATCTCGGTAGGGAAAAATTATTAAAGGATTTTCCCGACAAATTTACTTCCCCACGTGAGTAAATCAAAGTGAGTCGTGAAACTTTCAGTATTTGTACCGTACACCATTGTGACCTAAGAGGTATGTGTGTTTATAGAGATGGAGAATCAAATGGAGGATAGTGGTAGTAAAAATACTAAATCGTCAGGTATAATCCGTTTAAGTGCCATTAGGGAAGTAATGGACCGAGGAAAGCATGCTCTCTTGGATATTACTCCGAATGCTGTGGATCGACTAAATTACGCTCAGTTTTATCCCATTGTGATTTTTCTGAAAGCTGAGACTAAACAAGTTATCAAAGAAATGAGAGCAGGGATTCCCAAGTAAGTTTGTTATATTATAAATAATTATTGATGTATATATTTGGAATTAGATATATTATTTTTATTTTCATACACGTAGATCGGCGCACAAGAGCAGCAAGAAACTTTTAGAGCAATGCCAGAAATTGGATAAAATTTGGGGACACATCTTTAGCGCCGTCATTACGCTCACAACGCCAGAAGCTTGGTATCGTAAACTTAGGGAGCTAATAGATCGTCAGCAACAAGGATCATTATGGATGAGCCAAACAAAGGTACTATTCACTTTTTATCATTAAAGAAGTTGTCAATTATTATTGGTGTCTTTGCCTGTAACAAAACTTTCATATTTGTTGCTGTCAGATTTGCTTAATTATTTAAATTATTCATTTAAACAAAGTAACGGTCATTTTACTGAAGTTGGTAATAGTGTGTAATAAAACAGCTGACACTGACAAATTTTATGAAATGGGCATGTTTATGAAATTGATTAAAGATTTTTTATACTGATGATATATTCGATCGAAGATCTATGTTTTGAATAATAAGTCTGTTGATTGTAGCCGATATGTAGCCGATATATGGTGTCGGATCTGTATCTTCCACCTTATCATCCATATCCTTCACAATCTCCTTCCATACCGCATCCCGAAGATAAAGTGTACTATGATCAAAATAAAAACAATACCCTTATATCGCCATACAGCCAATCCTCGCCTCTGGAAAATCATGCATCACTTTTGTCCTTACCCCATGCTTCAGACGTCATCCGTGAGCAATTTTTCGGCTACATATAAAGCCTAAATACTCCCCTCCGGATACCATATACTTAAACAACTTTTAACACAAACTCTTTTACATTTCATATTTGTTTCCCACGTATGATAAAAATAATCTTCGTTAACATCGGTATTTTCTAATTGTCGTACGTTAGTTTTTGTTTATCATTTTTTATATAAATTGTTTGATAATGTCTCAATGTGCCATGAATGATCTCCCGAAAATCAAAACAATTTAACAAGCATGTGCTTATGAGTTTGCATTATTAAAATAATAATACTCACAATTAGTAATATAATTTGCATGTGATATACATTTTGTGTAATAATCCAGAAATGTTAATGCCAATATGAAATGCCCATTACTATGGTAAATTTATCATAAACGAATGTATTGACAAAGACAGATATAAGTGTATTACATAATCTCTATTTTAATTATTACATTACAGGAATATACATACATATATATATATATTTATATATATTACCGGTCTGTATATTTGTAGATATACATATTTATATCTTATTAGTAATAATGAATATAGAAAAATGAAATAATATAAATATTACTTTATTAATACCATTTATAATATATAACATCTTTTTAGAACATTTATTATACTTATATTCTATACGATATTAAATTATATTGCACAATAGTTTATTTCACAAGCATAAAAAATATTTATGATACATGTTACCATGATACTAACACTACTCTACTTAAAATGAATACTCATACTCTAAATACGTTTTATGTTTCGTATACCTGCCATAATATGTCTCTCTGCCTTCTATTTAATTTGTAATGTAATGTCTATGTAACGTTTTGTCCATTGTGCCCTATGATCGTAGCCGGAAGAAGCCCTCTCGGATGACTTCCTATTCCCGATGACTTCTCGCCTCTCCTACGCTTCCTCCCCGGAGAGTGATCTGGAACTAAGCCCTGCACCTGCGCTTCCTGGAACATTGGGTCCACCTATACGCTTGAAGAGTAGCTCAGATCCAAGTATTGCTACTCAAGATGACACAACAGCACCACCACCATATTCTACCAACTATCAAGTAAGTGCAAAATTTCTGTACTTTTTATCTTCTATATACAAGTTGTATAATAACAGAGATAATTGTAATGCAGCAATCTTTTGAACAACACAAACGGAGATCACAAGGAGGTGCAGGAGATAGCAAATATGGTTTCTCTTTATCCGGACAAACAAGTAATCAATCTGGTTCCCCTGAATATCTTGGTACATCATTTGAACCAAGATCACCTCACCATAGTCCTCCAGATCTGCCACCACGGATCGATCGCAACGTGAAACCGACGAACCAAACGGCACGAGGAACAATACGCTCTACACAGGAGAGGCTCATCAATAAAACTGATTCCGTTTTGGACGTTGGAAATTATATAAATGCATCACCACACAAAGCGAACGCTACATCGTCGCTTGAAAGGACACAGACAAAAACTGTGAGTGTTTATTAGATTAATGTCATAGAAATTGTATCACGAATATTTGGAATACAACTTTTTTTCCTTCCTCGTAGGGAAGTTACGATAGTATGTCTTCGTACGATTCTTACAATAATACCAATGGAAATCCAAGTTATGGCGGTGTTAATCTCAACACATCCACTAATCGTTTAGGTCCAAACGTACCTGATGATTTAAAAAGCAGTGGGATGTCGGCTAGAGCTCACGATCCGTATAGATTTACAAGATCTACAGCACAACCTATACCTACGCAAGAATCTCAGACTAGAACGGATTATGCTAAATATAGGTACGTCAGGCATGTTCCTTTTTAAATGGAAAATTCGCGTATGAAATAATTGAGGAGTTTTCCAGCAATCTAAAAATGATGAAGATACGTGCAACATATATTGTACAACGATGATATATGCTAATATTTATTCTTCTATAGGGTGGTGGCAAGAACACCTCGGCCATTGAGAAGAGCTTGTAGAATATATATATCTAGCAGAGATACCTTAGTTTAAATCCCACTATCCTTGATCACCTAAACTCCTATCCTTTCTGCATCCAAGTAAGCTAGAAATTGTGCTTTGTATATTATAGCCGGACGACGGACTATAAACCAGTGCCGGTTCCACAAAACAAGCCAGGAGGATCATACAAACCCATACCACCACCAAAGCCCAAGAATTACAGACCACCGCAAACAACGACAACACCGGATGAAAATGGTGGGAATAATGGTAGTAATGGAAATAATGGGAACAATGCTGCTTATCAACACACAAAAAGCTATTCAATCGCGACTTCGCACGTGCATAATGGAGTAAGTATGGCAATGTTGTAATATTATTAAATGAAAAAAACTCATAGCTGTCTACTTTCTTTTAGGTAGAAAATAATAGCAACGTTAGACGCAATAACAGTCAGTATTATTACAATATTCCACCACCTACTCGTCATAATGAGAGCAATCCGGTAAATTCGCATCATAATCACAGCCACATAACTCCGCCGATACACAGTCATAGCCTCAGTCATACTCATCCTCACTCTAGTCCTCCCGTGACTTCCCATTCTCATTCCAACAGTGCTGGTCAAATAAATCTCAGTTCCACGCATAATCGGAACAACGTTAACCATAATGGTTTCAATCACAACAATAACGGTCACGGAAGTGGAAGCCAAACTTATACTGCTGGCAATTCTCCTCACAACAACAGAGAACCTAACGGTTTAGATTTAGCTGGAAGCAGGGAACAAAGAGGTAGTGCCTTCGAACTTTATCGAAAACCGGTACATCATTATAATATTAGGTAAACTATATTTTATTTTGATCTGTAGCTTGTTAAATTTGTTTAACGTTGTAATTTTGTTTCTTCCGATAAAATAGGTGAACATTAATTGTGCCACTGCAGATAATGACAATTGCAAGAATCAAGAGTAAATGTAGTAAATCATCTGCCTTTAAAACTACCTCTGTACGAAGATTGGCGAAAAAAATAGTTAGAAATGTATTTTATACAATTGGTTTATATAATATGTACTAATAAACTGTTGATTAAGGTATGGTGCGATAGTTTGCTTCGATAGATAATTGAAAATGGATTTGTATTTTATTATAATGTACACAATAACGAAATGTTTCAAAAAGATAATGTCGTCACATCGATTGTTATTACATTTAAATGATATACTAATTATATGAAAAAACAATGACATGTGATAATTAAAGTAACGTCGAGACGGATAACCATTTATACTTGATATAGGTTCTATTTTTATTTATTTTCAACCATTTCAAATTGAATATGGAAAATTTTATATATTCCTCCAAAGAGACAATTTTCTTATAATAAAATATAAAATTAAGACAGATAAATCGCTATATCCTATACAGCTCGTCACTTATAAATAAGGAATGATCGCATAAATATCGTACTGAAGGGTTAAAGATGAGTAAAATTACTAAGTCCGTACGAAATAAAAAAAAAAAAAAACGGTCATTCTCCGACAAGTATTAAAATGATTTATTATATTTAGATAATTTTTGTTTAACATCGACGTAAAACAATCGCTGCATTACAATATCGATGGACGCAATAATGATGGTTTATAATCAGCTGTTAAAATCAGTTGAAAATAGATGGCAGTGTATTGTTCCTTTTACATTTTAAATGTAAACATTCTTTTTATCAAAAAATGAATATTATACATTCCTTATTGTTTTTATGTATTTGACCAAAAATAAGTATATATCCTTCCTTTCATATGCAAAGTCTATTTTAATATTTGTCATTTATTATATTGAGTGAGTTTTACATTCAAGCTACTAGATTTATACTCGTTTTACATATTGTAATTCGTGAAAAAGACGCTTCTTCCACTTCATAGCGTCCTTGCTCGTAATCAATATGAATGGTCACTGCGTCAAATAAATTCATCTAATTTCTCGTTTCAAATAATTTACACAAAAAAAAAAAATATATTCTATATACTAATTTCATTCTTGCTTTTTAACATTAATTTGTTAAATAAAATTCGACTTCCTAGTGTTGAGTTAAGTTCATATTAAATATTTAAAACATCCTCTATTGATATTTATTAAATGAATAGCAAATATACTAGAATATGAATTATAACAATACATACTCTGTTAAAAGTAATTCAAACAATTGCGTAAGTAAATTTCTCATATAAAACCATGGATAATAACTTAGGAATTTTGCGTAATGTTATTCCAATAATATGCATATTACATGTGCATATCTTCTGAATTAAATTATTACTTTTGTGTTCATATCGTGAGAATGATATTACGTCATTCGTTAAGTACAATAACATTACTGCATAAACCATTCCTTTTTTTTTTTGTTGTTTACATATCAATGATTTTTTAAATAGCACAGTAGAGAGGATAATTTTTACATGCAGAATTTAATATATAATGGTAGTAATATAAAATTATTTGAAATTTTTACTTGCAAGTTTATAAGAGCATAGGGATTTGTTTGTACATACACATTGAAGGGAATACTTGGGCAGTTTTGAATATGAAATACGTTTGTATAGATCTTGACTAATATCGACGAATTATCTTATGTGATTAAAGATATCGTTAATAGATATAAAATTTTTGTTTTTATACTTTCACAAAGTACTCTAGTATCATCTGGTTAGTTTTGACTGTACGTTTTATCGATGAATACAGAGAATGCAAACGATAACTTACAATTTACTTTGTACAGACATGACCCATTTAGTACCTGGACAAAGCAGCAGTACATTAACAGATGAGCAAGTTATCCTTATTGTCAAATTTAAATCATGCAAAATAAATTCGGAATTAAAGTACCTATAGCATTGTAAATAAATAACTGTACAATGTAGAAAACTTGTTAGTGATGTGATAAATTTTACAGATATTTAAATGACATGTTGCTACTGCAACGATGTGTATCAAATAATATAATGTTCATAATAAATACAGTTATTACTCTTACAATTCTTATTCTTAAGGTTCACTGGCAACAAAATTTTGGACATGCGCATTTTGAATAGCAAGTGTTTGGTTAACAATTATCTAAAAAAAACACTTATAAAAATACCATTTCTAGATAACGTAATGCGGAGCTTCCTCGTTAATATAATGATGAAGCTCAGAAAACAGTCATTAAAGTTTGGCCACAAATCTTAACAATCATTCATAGTGGCATAATATGAAAGGTAAAGATAATATGTTCGGTTAGGCAAAATATGCGAACCAAACATATTAAATAATGCTAGCAATCAATATTTCCATTTGTGGAATAGTAAATCAGTCTTGCCCTATTCCCCCCTTGTAATTTTTGCAGACCGTGGACCTCATCACGGGAGGTTCGTTAATTGTGTATAAATTTGTAGTATTATTCAGTGAAACTGTAATTCAACAGGTTATTATGCACTTTCTTCCTCATCTTCACATACCAAAGCATCGGTATTACGTGGTAGCAGGAGAGCAACATGTCCATATCTACATATAAAATAAAAAGAAAAACATAAGAAATTAATAATCAAATATTTTGTACAACTTTGATGGCTATCATTTATACTTACTTGATGCTTTTATACTTTTCTTGAATCGCTTGTTGTTGAATGTTGGCTGCATTATGAAAGGTTCTATTCAAATAAGTGATACATTCCTTAAGGTCATGCAAACTATAGCCTGTTGATAATTCTAATTCATGTGGCCATGTTTCTTCTTGCAATGTATGCCGTGCAAGTGCTATTGCAGATGCAGTCAAATGGCTGGGTAAATATTGCAGATAAGGATCAGCTTCTAGTAGAGACAGCTCGCACAAATACTGAAAATTCATACAAATGTAAGAATATAGGTAAAATTACATTAAAAGAACATTGCCATAGGATTAATTAAACACTTACCATTGCTAAAAATTTGATCTTATCTGATAGATTATTACTAATGCAATAATCTTTAAGGAAGGCAAGAGGTGTTGGTACAGTAAGATCAAAAGATAGTACCCTTAAGATTAAGTGTTCCATTCGCAGTACTTGTTTCTTGGTATATGTATCGTCTGTTATATATACAAACTCACCAACATCTGGTGGATAAATTTCTTCATATTTTCTGTGACACAAACAAAAATAATTATTTCATTTTATTTGCAATCTTTTTAAAAATATAAAATATATGAATAGATATCTTTTTGTTTATTTTCAAATATTTTTCTTCATGCTTTTAATAAGTATACCATTGATCAATAAAATATTCGATACATATTAATCAATTTAGTGGTCTAACTTACGCAGCTATGAACATAGCGGCAGTACCAACAAGCTGCAACTTAGCCCGAACAACACTCATGTATGACAAGAACCGATCTATGTAAGAAACAGCTAGGTACAATGTCTCTGTTTGCAACCGATATTCTTCTGCTACTTCAACAAGCCAGTCCACTAGTATAGACCTCATTAAATATGTTATATCTGGCTGCTTCTTCATGTAACCTGGTTTTGGTCTGTGTTGTCTCTATACAAAAATATATAATTATGTAATAATTTTCCAAACATTTCATTGAATATTTTCCAGTAAAATTAAATGTGCATATTAGATTTATATATTTTTGTAGGATTATACATACCTCTGCAACACGTAAATAACTATATATATCAGCCCTATATTCTTCTACGTCAAAGAAATTAATTCTAAGTTCTCTAGATGATTCTTTATTTATTCTATTATCTTTTTGCGAAGAATTTGTAAACAAATTGGGCTTTTCTAAAGACATTGGACTGCCTTGTGTCAAAGCATCATCTTGCTTGCTTTTAATTATCTCTTGAAGATTATTGCAAAATGCAGGTATACCATTGATACTTAAGGAATTTATGTCTAACCTTGGCTTCTTTTGTTCAGATTGAACAGTCATTTCTTGTTTCATTATTATTTCATTCTTTTCTTTCGAACCCCTAAGTACAACAGAAGTTTCTTCTTCCAATTTATCTTCATAAATCTTAAAAACAGTTTCATCTTTTTTCTCCTCATAAATCTTGAATGGTTCAAACGGCACTGTCACGATGGATTTTGCTTTTGGATGCTTTTCATCTTTGCAAATATCCTAAAAATACCAAGATAACAAATATGAACACTATATGTCCTACATATAGTTATTTAAACTATACAAATTATTCAGTTAACACTGGAAATCTTATTATGTATTATATTAGAGAACTAACAGAAAATTACATAATTCTCTGTATTACATTAATTGAAATATTTCAGGTAATCCCGGTAATAGAGAGAAAGAAAAAAAATGGTATAAACAAAATACGTACTGTTTTTACTATTCGGTGGCAATTATTATGCAAAACACCCAAAACCGTTCGTTTTGTTTGCAATACTTGACTTTGAGCGGGCACAACGATATTTTCTTTACCACGAAGGATATCGACAATGCGGTTTTCTTGATCCTCGTGCACTCGAATCGTAGCCATTGTTTATTAGACAATTTTCCGCCAAAAATAAAATAAATCAAATTTACTTTTGTTGTCCCTGATAATCTTCTGGCTTCAGACACTACGTGTGCCCGCTTCTTCTCAATATCCGAATATTATTTACAGTCGAACATGCATTGCAAACGGATTTCCAAGCAAACCAACAAACTTCAGTTGCCGTTTGATTTTCAAACAAACGTAACACCAACAGCTGGCGATACGTTACCACAAGCGTTACTTGAATGCACCAATCAAGAAGACATTGGAATTGAAGCAGTCGCATCGACCAATCGTTCGCCTTATTTTCAAATTTATGTTCCTAAAGTTACTATCGAAGGTGGTTGGGATTATTGACATAAGGGGGAGTTTTCAATATTTTGCCGATGAGTTAAGTTTTTTTTTATTCTTTCCCAAGTTTAAATTTTTGGTTTACCGCGTGAAATTATTTTACATAGATATTATAATATTATTTGTTTAGAATCAGTGCAAATGTATATAATACTATCTTAGAGTATTTTTTATTTGACAAAGGTACCTTACGGTCTCGGAAATTCAGTTCGGGATAAAACTTCGCAAGTTAGTAGTATACCTTAAGGGTGTCCATTCTGTAAAGTAGTAAAGCCTGGTAAAGCGCACTAGCCAGAAGCAGCCAGAAGATTCCGAGAAAAAGGGCTATAAAGTTTTACGCATAGCTCGTATACTGGTCGTTTTGTACACTATGCAAGCACAGCGAAGTGACCGAATTGTAGCAAACTCGCTATATCATATTATTTCGTGATTGTTTAACTTGTTTATTAGTTAGTATTAATGTAAATATTACCATTGATGTACGCCTCTTGTTAATAAACACATTTAAAAAAAAAAAAAATGTAGCGAACTCGCTTGCGGTGCGGGCGATCCAGGTTCGATGCTACCTAGGGTAACTTTTTTTTTCCTTTAATTCTTTTAAAAATTATAACAACTTTTAAATAAAGCTAATAAGCTAAAAATATGAATAAAATCATAAATAATTTTTTTTTATTGATAAAATTTCGGGTAGGGTTTGATTTATACAAAAATTTTTATAACATAATTTTAATTTTTTAATTTTTCATTTTATATGCAAGTACCAGAGTGATAATTATCATAAAAACATTGAAAACAGAATATATTATTACATCTGGCACAGTTTATAAATGAAGGTTGTTTACACGAACAATTTTTCTTTAAAAGTTCTACTGGGAAACATACTTCATTCACATTCATAAAAATTTCTCTATCATCACAAAGCCTGGAAGCGTACCAGGCATACCGTATCATTTTATTAAAAATTGGTGATGACAGTTGATGTTGGACTATTGACTGTATTTTGATGCAGTCCTCGTGGGAATTTATTTCTCTTTTATTTTCAGTGAGATAAGTGCACTTTTGTATACGCTTTATTAGATTTTGTACTTGTCTGTAAAAGTAAACTTCACAAGGTTGAACAAGGGAAGCACATTTTGAAGGAATCACTTTAATGGTGCAAGTAGGTATTTGTTCGTCATCCTGAAAGATTTCATCATATAATTCAGACTGTGTTTGTCCTTCCCAGGAGTCAATAATTAATAAAAACCGTTCTTTTCCCACATAAGATTTTAAACAGCGGTTGAGGAAGTCAATATACAGTTCTGTTGTTAGCTTCCCAGATTTCGAAGACGTTATTGCTACATTTTTATATTTTTGCGCATATTCATTTACAGTTTTTTGAATTTGGGGGCCAAAGTTAGTGGTTGCTTCTTGTAAACAAACAAATACTTGTGGTAGGACTTTTCCAGACAGAGTGAGAGCATATTGAGCGGTATATGTATGTGTCTCTTTATTCGTGTCATGCCTATTGGCAAAAATAGTTTTGTTTCCCTCTTGAACCAGACTCCAGTTGTACACTGACTGATACTGACATACTGAAAAGAGAAAACCAAAAATTGAAATATTTTGTCAGAGAGTTGTAAAAATAGAGAGCAATATGAATTTGTAAATACTATCCAATAATTTACCTGTTTGGTCAGTGTTAATAACAAAATCCTTGTTGAAATTCGGTATCAATTTTAACGCCTGGATTCGAAAAGTATCTGCAGAAGCTAAGGTTTCTTCGATCGTCGCTATTTCATTTTTTGAAACAAATTTTGTCATTTTTCGTTGAAAAATTCTATATTTACTTTTGAATTTTTTAACCCAGCTGTAGGAAGCTTTAAATTCAAAATCAGTAAACTGTTGTGCTGCTGCTAAAGCCCACTGCTGAATATTTCGAGTTGTCACTTGGTGATAATTCTCTCGGGCTTCAACAAAACGATCATATGTCCAGGAATTGATTATTGCATATTTATCAAATTTATTTCCTCCTTTTTTTATTTCTTCTTCCCACCGTGATAAATATTCCTTCTTTTTTAACCGCCTGCATCCTTTTTTTTGTAATGTTTGTAGACTCCAAGCCGGGTGAGCCCTCGCGATATTAACAACTTTAATTTTATAATCCAAAGACAGGTGGTCTACCTCTCTTTTTTTTTTTTCTTCAGGTTCATATTCTTCACCTGATGAGCTTTGGTCTTCGACTTTTTCAAAATGTGTCTCGTCACAGTTTTCATTTTCGTGAGCAAGTTCTTCATCAGTCACAAGTATTTTTTCATCCAGCATGTCCATAGTAGGATCGTAAATTTCTTGACCCATCAACATTGCGTCATGCGAAATTGAACTTGAAGATTCCGATTTAATTAAATTGTTTTCAACAAGCAAATTATCGTAATAAACGATCGTATCTTTCGACCTCAGCGTTGACGTTTCACCATATAATGAATCTTGGCTCACTTCATCGGCGTCTTCTAATATTTCTTCTTTAAAAAACATTTTCAATACAAAATATTTTAAAAAGTCAGATAATATTTCACAGCACGGAACGATCGAATCTCTGCCACAGACAAGAATGTACTAGCACGTTAGTTCGAATTGGTTCGAATTTCTAGAGGGATGCGGAGGGTAAAACCATAAAACTGTATATATGGTACTGTAGCAGGTAAGGACCGTTGTTTCTATTATAACCGTTAGGGTCTACAAAATTCCTAGCCATCTGCCTATGTACAATAGGGCAGCAGCTATACTCCACTCTTCCACATAGAAATTGGTTCCTCAAATTTACAACGAATAGTTTCAACCTCTCCACAACCTATAATATCTTAAAATTTGTATTAACTTTTTAATGACAATAGTAATTAAAGTTTTCTCTTACTTCCATTAAAAATGTATTTGAAATTAT
This sequence comes from Ancistrocerus nigricornis, assembly GCA_916049575.1. NCBI lineage: Eukaryota > Metazoa > Arthropoda > Insecta > Hymenoptera > Vespidae > Ancistrocerus > Ancistrocerus nigricornis. The sequence continues at coordinate 38,888,360 of OU696664.1, forward strand.
TCAACTTTTTAAAAATTAACACTTAAAGCCTGAGCGCCTATTTTTCGTAAAATGGTACATTTTAATTACATATTCGTCATATAGAATTTAACGGAAATGAAAAATAGATATTATCGCGGGGCCGGAGCTCAAGCGATAGACTCAGAATTCCGCGTTTTCACGGCGCCGGCGCTTAATGTGTTAATTAGTTGTAATAGTCATTTCATTAATAAAAAAACATTATTTATAATTTAATTCATAATATTTTTAAGTCATTAACTTTATTTAAAAGTTATTATAATTTTTAAAAGAAGTGATAGAAAAAAAATTGTTACCGTAGGTAGCATCGAATCTGAATCGACCGCGCCGCAAGCGAATTCGCTAGAACTCAACAACTGCGCTGTGCTTGCATGGTGTACAAAACGACCAGTATACGAGCTGCGCGTAAAACTTTAGAGCCCTTTTTTCTCGGAATTTTCTGGCTAGTGCGCTTTACTACTTTACAGAGTGGATACCTTTGAGATAAACTACTAACTTGCGAAGTCTTATCCCGAACTGAATTTGCGAGACCGTAAGGTCCCCTTGTGAGTGCAAGAAAGATAGAAGATGACCGGACGCGGCGTAAAAACTTACACTTCCGAGTCCTTCACGACTATGCGCATGCGCAATAAAGATGTGTCTACATTTCTCAGAATGATTTCTATCATAGTTTTTCTCGAAACACGCATGTAATACTTCCGAAGTTTTATCAGAAAACGTTGTTATTTTGCACGTGAGAAAAAGTGTTTAAACGTGTATCGTTCGAACAGAAAATTGAAACATTAAGAACGCTGTGTAATAACGAACGATATTTCCAAGAATGCTGTAAAAAACGGAAGTGCCGAACGTAAGGGACATCGATAGACAATTCTTACACTTTGTTATCTCGCGTGTATGGTGTGCGTGAAGCCGTGATCATAACCTTACGGGAGCAAATTGACGGTGTTGCATTCATCGATTCTTGTTTTGCTAAATTATCGAGTGCTTTCGTATCGTTTTGAATAAAAACCATGAGTCCATTAAACAAAGGTCCTCTCTTGGGACCAAGACTTCCACCGGCCGGCATACGACCACCACCACCTCCAAGATTTGGTCCTAGACTTCCACCACCAGGTATGCCCCCGAGAATGCCACCACCTCCGATGAGCACAGTCTTTGGACCGATGAGACAAAGATTACCTCCACCCCCCAGACCAGGTGGTTTAGCTCGACCTGGTGGAATATTACCACTTTTCCCACCAGGAGGTAGAGGTATGGCTCCATTACCACTTTTCCCACCCGGAGGTAGAGGTATGACTCCGTTACCACCTATGACAGGACCAAGAGGTACAGGACCTCGAGGACCGCTTATGCGTCCATGGCCTCGGAGAATATTGCCACCACAAATTTTGCCGCACATGAGACCAAGATTCTCTGCTGGAAATGGAGCAGTCAAAGGCAAAGTATTAAATAATGCGAAGAAAGTCATTAAACTTGAGGTATGTTTGAAATGTTTTACCTAGCATGCCATAAAACATTTTTCTGTCTCTTTCAAATTTTCTTTTATCATGACATAGCATTGTTACCGATTCAGGCATTTGATCAAATAAATAAATAGTTCTGTAACTTTGCATCAAGTTTAGTATGTGTACCTGCATGAGTGAAATGTTTGATTATGAGGAATGTGTTGTTAAATTACAAACAACAGTTTGATATTTTCTGATAGATCAGTAATGTGTACAAATATTATGAATAATAAACAATGGTTACCCCAATTTTTATTATATTAATATATTCTTCTTTTTTTCATCTGTGCTAAGTACTACAATATTTCATAATTGCAAGAAACAATTCCTTATTTTCATTATTATCAAAAAGTATTATGACTATTTAGGAATTAGAATTAAAAAAACCATGGATGACAGATGAAATTCGCAGTGAAATACAAAAGAAAAATAAGCTTTATGCTAAGGCAAAGAAGAATAAGGATGCAAAAGAATGGGAGGAATTTAAGGATCTAAGGAATAAAGTCACAAGAATGATAAGAGATGCAAAGAATGAATACCTTGCAAAACATCCAGAACAGGTATTTTTTTTTTCTTTGTTTGTAATTTAAACTTCTCTCTTAACAAATGATTAATTTGTGACAAATATATTTACTGACGTGACATTAAAAGATACATAATTGAAGTTGCACTGCCATTATAAAATAGAGTGTTGGTCAGACCACCTTTTAACTAAGCATTTTAAATAAATTGCTAACTTTCTTAATTTATATAAGAGGCGGTGTGTACAAGATCAATATAGTTTTTTAAATATTTGTTTAAGTACTGATTATACATTAGACTATAAATATTGTTCCATTTCATATATGTTGTATATACTTAAATGAATTTTTTTGGGACACAAATTTTTGTATATCACTTTCTCTGTTTAAGACTTATTTTTTATAAGAACTTTTTGCAGTAAATAGTAATATAAGTTCATCATTTTAATTAATATGTCACATGTATTGTCACAAGAAATATATATATATATGTATGTATATGATATTAATTTCTACTTTATTACAAAACATGTAATATATTATGTTGTTAAATAGTTTTTCATCAGTATGTCCTATATAAATGGCATTCCCTCAATTATTATAGTTCAATAATATAATAATACATTGATATTTTATAGAACCTGTTAGCAATATGAATACTCTAGCAATGAATACCAAACAATCTTTTTTATCTGTATTATGTTTAAGTCACACAGAATTGTGGATTAAAGGTATATTGTTATATTGCAAGTGTGATACGAGATATAGAATTGTATAAGCGTAACTATTGAATCCAAAAGTATTTTTTTTATTTGTTCCCTTGACAGCTGGATTGCTTTGGTTACAGGGTGGTCAGAAAACAGATGATAAGAATACGAATGAATCCGAGGGTGTTCAGAAAACTGACAATGCGACTGAGCAATCAGAGCAAACGGAGCAAATGGAGGAGACGCAGCCTTCCAGCGAACAGGCACAGTCTTAAGCTTCAGGCTACTCCTCCTATAAAGAATTGAACAATTTCATTTGTACACAACACACAGTACTCTGTTTTCAAATTTCAGAACGATTAGACTCTTTGTTTTTCCTATATGCACCATAAATGTAAAATAATTACTTCGATATTTGTATATTATTTGCAAGTCTACTTTAGATGGCAATTTTTACTGTCTCTTTTCAACTGCATTTTTCATCAGGATAATTTTATAATATAAATATTTTCCTTCGCATCTTTAGCTTAAGTATATGTTATTTGACTTTTTCAATAATATGCAATAATTTGATAAACTATTAGCATTTAATATCACAGAAATACACGCATTAGATTTTTATATAGTATTTGTAATTCAAAAAGTTGATTAACTTTCCTATTATAAAGTAGTATTCATTTGTAGATGTATAGCATTTAAAGCTTTGTATGTTACAAACACTTAGTGTAATCATATTAAATACTTGCAACATTTCTTTATATAGCATAAAGACTAATAGTTTAAATACATTTTTCAATGGCTCTTTCATTGCTCTTTAAAAAATTACAGTGCTGCGAGCTATAACATTCCTCACTATTAGTTAATTGGAATAAAAAATTTAATGAAATTTTAAGATATATATTTATACAAGATCAAGCTGAGATTATATCAATTCAAAGGAAAATTAACATTTAGGTAGCTTGTGGCTCTGTAGTATAATATGGTACAATTTGTTTAGACTTGTTTGTTGATGTATGTGACTATACTCAATATATTTTTATTTATTTCATAGATACATGACTTCCAAGTGAACATACATTACTGAGAAAACCATAAATTTGTAATTAAGATACATAATGTAAGAATAAATCATATTTCTACAAGTTATAATAAGTTTGGTGTCCCTACTACTCTTTAAGCTTTTAAGAAAATCTGTTTGTGTATTAACACAATCGTTCTGAATTATGAAAATATTTTTATGTATATAGTAAATATGGAAAAACGTTTAATGTAATTATTGATCACAACAATTTTTACGGATATATTATTAAAAAATAGCCTATATTAGAAATCTATTGTGACACTATATATACATATATATGTATACTACATATAAATATATATGTTAGTATATTATTTATAAAATATAGATTTACAAAAGGTATGACTATTTATACAAGTAATCTTGAAATCTACTAAATAGTGATAATATTACATAAACAGCCACTTTATACTTCTAGATTTGCTTTTACACATGTGTCATAGTTACTGTTGTGTGATCATTCTGACAATATCATAATGAAATTCAATTGATGAAGTTAGTAAGGTTTTACTCCTCTTATGTCTTTACATGATCTCTTCCTCCTACAGCTGCAATTTCTGAATACCCTGGAAATGTTACAAATGTATATTACCGTTTTTGGTACCGAAACAGTAATTATTCAACAAACAGTTTCAAATTGTATGTGTATTTTCAAAAATATTTATTTTTAAATACTTATACTTGAATCCTACCAAAATTTTAATAAAAAGACCTATTATAAAATAAATGTTTGTTAAGACAAAATTTTGAAGTTTCTGAAATGAAAAAATATTTTAATTTTCTCTAATAAATAAATATATATCAATATATTCATATTTAACAAATATTAAGTTCACCATTTTTAGGCTCATCTTTATCAAGATAATGAGGAACCGTATGATCAAAGAGATGAAAACGATGACAGTTCAGATGATGATAAACACTATTATTGTGAAGTATGTGATAGAGAGTTTCCATCAGAAGAAACTCTATCTCAGCACTTGAACACACACAGATTATGTGGTATTGATGGTTGTACTTTTTCGGCTCATCCACTACTTGTTGAGAAACATATTAGTATGCAACACAGTACTGGACTATATCACCGAATGAAAAATTTATCAACGCCGGAAGATATTCAAAAGTGGATTGAAGAAAGAAAAAGGTAATATAAATATGTAATTTATTTATTTTTTTAAATATTTCATTATTGTATTAAACATGAAAGATAAAGAAATTGTTATAGAATTCAAATCTTTCAATAGATTTTTATATATTTCTTGTGTTTAGTGCATACCCATAATATTATTTGAAATGTCCATGTTGAATGACACCACAGGAGGTATCCTACTAAAGCAAATATAGAGGCACAAAAAGCAGCAGAACTAGAAAAAATACAAAGAGGTGAAATAATCAAACAGGAGCAAGGACCTGTTCGAGCAACAACAAATAAAACGTCTAATCATCGCGAGAAAAAACGAAAAATACGTAAACGGCAGCCAAAGAGAGATCAAAACACGTCGTCAGTCGTAGAAGTATATAGAGGTCTAGTTTCATTTCCAGGAATATGTGAGTTTATGAATATGAAACATATATACACAATACTTGAATATATATTTATGTTACATTGTTTTTTAGCTTGCCTACAAAATGAAGACTCAAGAAAAGATTATAATGAAGAACATTTGAAAACTGAATGTACTACTGATAACTGTACAGAAACTACATTTAATATTTCTGACGAAGAGGATGTGTCCAATGAAAATAATCCAATAACAAATACTCAAACATTTAGCTTAGTTGCAAATTATGGTAGTGACTCAGAGGATGGTAATGATAAGATCTTTTGTCAGATATATTAACATGGGTAATAAGAAGAGGTAAACTTATTTGGTTTTACTATTTATTTTATTTGTAGATGAGAGTCCGGAAGAAGTGCCCATAAAAAAGGTAAAAACCTGTATCGACCAAAGTGAAGACATGGAGAACAAAGTACCAAACCCTACACAAAACAGTACCAATGATACATGTTCAGATACAAAAAATGATGTTGCATGTAATCCATCGTCTAATGCAGCATCGAATGATGTAGTATCTGATACACCGAAGAAGCTTGGTAACGTTGGCAAGAAAATTGATACACGTCCAAAGGACAATAATATCGTTAAAAAAAGAAATAACAAAAATCGTGTACATCTATTGCAGAGGTTACTTTCTAAATCTATACAACACGAAAGAAACGTAATTTGTCAATGTATAAAGTATATAGCAGATAACAATTTTTTGGACTGACTTTTATATTCTGACTGACTCATTTAATATCTGTACACTTTAATTGTATTATTTATACAATTGTTTTAATAAAAGAATTACAAATATGTACAAATGTGAATTAAGAGAAACAACGACTGTTATTATGTTGTTTTTATTTTAAAAATTGTATGGCTTCAGCTTTATGTTAATCAAATACTATGCTTCTTCTTTCTCTGCTTTTTCTGTTTTTTCTGAGGTTCTTCCAGATCAATATCATTTCCTACTGATCGCTTCTCGCCACTCTTAACAGAAATAAGACTTTTGCTTTTCTTGCCAGAGAGTGCACTGCTCCAATCAGCCTCAGTTCCTTTTATTCTATATTGATCTAAATTTTCTTTCTTCAATTTTTCTAATTCTGCATTTTGTTTTGCCTTCAATTCCTGATAAAAACAAAATGAATTCGCTTATTATCCGAACCGAATATTTTGGTAGAAATAGAAAAAAATGTAACGCCACAAACCTTTGCTGCTGTTTCTAATTCATCATGTAAGCTTTGCCCACTTAATGGATTTAATTGCACATTATCATTCGTTGTTTTCTTATCCATTATGATGCTTTCAATAAATCGTTCGGCAATCGTGTTAAGATACTGAATCGATTTTCGTATAATACGATTAAACAAACCGAGTAACTGTGATGCCGGTAAATTTAATTCTTCTGCTAATTTGTCAACTGTTTTGTGTTGCAATCCTAATCCCAATAAAATGGCCTAATAAAGATACAAACAGTTATTCGTATGAAACTGCAAATTGTACAATCATTAAATAATGTTAATAATTAACAAAATAGTATTTACCAGCTGGGCAGGAGAAAGATGAATATCACCCATCATATTCATAAAATATAAACGTGCTAATGGTGGTAATAAGTCCATAATTAAATGATAATCTGCCATATTATTACTATACATTTCTAAACGTTTTAAGTCATAAGATGTAAAGTACATGTCCAACATTTCTTTTGTAAGTGCTAAAAAGCAAATTAAAGAGTATGAATATATATAATCGCTCAAAAGAAATATCATTAATTTTATATACTTACTAATAGATTCTCCAGGCACAGCCTTATTTGTCAAGATACTCAAAGCTAGAGAAGCTGGATATGTATTAAACGAATAGGAAAGTAACGTTGCAAATCGACGACGAAAATCTTTCCAATAAGCTTGTAACCAGTTACTGTCAGTTTGTTGATCTGTATTTACTTTATATAACATTATACACGAATGTTCTCCAGTTATATCGTTCGTAGTTTGCCTACAAAAATATTTGTTTCAAAAGATCGTATAAAAGTAATGACATAATTTAAAACATACCTTATATATACAGGCACGAATGAAGATCGTTTCCAAAATTTTAGAAGTTGTTCTGTAAGTCCAAAAGACACGCCAACGTAATCTAAATGCTCTGGTTTTCGCTCAGTCAATTTCAAAAGAAGTGGTGGAAGAGCAGCGCGTGGTTCTAAAAAGAAATAATTTCTAAATGACTATTATGCTTTGATTAAAAATATTTGATATTGTTATTACCAATAGTTTCTTCTAGTAAGCCAACTTCTTCATCTTGAACATTGGCAATCTCCGTTTTTGGTTCTTCTGAATCTGTCTCATTTATATCAAAAATTTTTAGTTCATAATATTGTTTCAGAAGTTCTAACGCTCGGCTACCATAACCCATCTAAAATTCGAAAGAACAAATGCATATAAATTGTATGTATGAATTAATTAAATTAGTTAAGTAGATCAGATATCACATACCCCTTGATAATCAGGATGCGTTGCTATACGAACGATACGAACTCCTGCCAAAGTTGGAAAATCTTGATCTTGATACTGTTGAGCAATTGTCCATGGTATTAGATCACCAGCAGCTCTTCGACCTCGTCCTAAACCGTCAGCTATGGTAGCTTTGCTAACTTCACCTTCTAGACAAACCTGTGCATCATAGTAAGCTCCTTATTATATATATCCATTTGTTATTCACATTTAGAAATATACCTGAATGACAGCTAATATTTCAGGTAATGTCTTTCTATTTGTATCGAGTGGACCTAACAGACAAAACAAGTGGTGAGCAGGTGCATCTGACATCATTTGCAAATCGTTTGGACTATTCTGAAAATAATATCAATTTTATGATACATTGTGTATAACGTTTAAATCAAGATAAAAAATATGTATATTTACCTTGTAATGTGATGCTACATATAAAGCTACCAATCTCTGGAGGAAAAGTTCAGATGCTTTATGATAGGAGAACAGTGTATCCCTAGAAGTATAACCTGACATAATCTGTGCATATATTAAAAACATTATGAATAGATTAATTACTTAGCAAATTAAATATTTTAATAGGAAGTACCTATTTATATAATACAGTTGACACGTATCTGGAGGTGGACATCCAGTAAGAATAGGAGAATATGCAGTAGCATTCAAACAAAGTAATTCTGTTAACCACTGTTCAATAGAATCTCCAGGTTTATAACGAATTGATTCCTCAAGAGTCATCTCATGTAATTGCCTTCCTATCAAAGTTTTTTCATTTTGCTCTTTATCATTTTTTTTATGACTATTTGTACCAACAGTTTGTGTCCTCAACTGTTGAAGCAATTTTAATGATAAAGAACGCCCTGTTCCTTCATAACTATTACAAAAATAACAATATTAATAATTATATTATTAAGGTGTTAATAATTTAATGTATAAAATATACATACCCATTTATGGTTGATGCAAGAAATATTAAATATGGTCCTAGCATAGCTTTCACATATGGTAAAGGAATAGCTGCTGCCTCATCAATTACTAATAACTCTGCTTGATTTAACTTGTGCGTATCAGTTGGATGTATGTACTACAAGAGTGCATAAAATATAAATTTATTATATATTTTTATTTAGATTTTATTAAAGCATTGAGCATAGCTAAATTACCTGAACCGTCTGCCGATGATCTCGAAAAACATTGACTCTTACTGTAGCTTTGTTAAATTCAGGATTTGTGGACTGTACCAAACCATAATCAAGATGTTCTTGGTATCCTAAAGCATCAAAGCCTGCAAATATGTGTTATTTTGTCATATAATTATTTTCTTTTTATTGTTTAGTAATATTAATAACGTTTAGTGTCACTTACCTTTAAAAACAAATTCAAACAGTGTATTTAAATTCTCAGGACTAGGACTAGAGATGTAAATATTAGAATAACCAAAGGAAATAGCACCAGCAATTGCTAATCCCAATGCTGCAGATTTTCCACGTCCTCTGGCAGCTGTCAGAGATACAGTAGATCTTAGGGTCTTCTCAGATATGCACTCAATGAATTTCAACAATGCTTTTGCCTAAATAATTACAAAGCTATGTATAAAAAATAAATTGCAATTTGATATTTTCCATACAAATCCAAATTAAGAATTTAAATTGTAATAGACCACATACTTGATCAACAGTTCTACAACAATTAACAAGTGCAGAAATAGGCTGCGTGTCTCGTAAACTATCTTTCAAAATATCCAAATCAGTTTGCTCTTCAGAAGAAGATAATTTTGTAGCAGGTTCTATTTTTAAATTATGAGAAGATATAGGTAGCACATTTAACTGATCGTCAACTACCAAACATCTGTTACAAGATGCGAGGGATAACAAGAATCTTTCGTTAAAGCGGCAAACAACATCCTATAACAAATTGGAGCATAAACTTTATTAATTTATGTATGTATGCAAGTGAATCTATAGAACTATTTAGATAAATAAAAAGTAAACCTGATGAGCTTCTGTACGGAATCTTTGATGAACATCCATATTCATGGTATATAATTGCTTTAATGAATTTACAGATTGCAAAAGGAATACTATGATACCACCTCCTTCAACTGTTTCTACAGTTCGTGCCAACAAATTTGGGGTAAGCGCTTCAAAGTCCTACAAGTAAAATCTTGACTTAGTATACAAAAAAAGATAATAACAATATTCACAATATGATACATACTTGTAAAACACACATTCCATACGTATTACCCAAAATTTTATGTGTCTCGTTATAGTAACAATAACGTATATTGGTAGAAACAATAAACAGTTCAAAAGGATCATCATCATTAACATCAAGTTTGCCAGATTTGATTTTCTTTTGTAAAGTCTTCATACGTTTCTTCCTGTGACTACTAAAGCCTAATTCTTTTTTATAACACCACAATACAGACGGTCTCGCTTTTATAACCGATTTTGATAACATATGATGAAGTAAGACAACCTAAAAGAACATGTTTTAAAGAAACCACGCGGTATACTTTACATGCACATCATTATCGTACCTGATCTCGTGCTTTTTCTCCTACAACAACAAACAACGTCCTGTGTCCCAAAGTAACACCATTTTCTATTAAAACACGTATTCGATTATCAATCTTCTTGCGAACCATTTTGTAATAAAATTTCTTCGTCTACTTTTTGAATGTTTATCAAGTTTTACGAGGAACACGCGCCGCAAGTAGAGGAGTAGAATTTGTACTAATCGATATCTCGTTCGAACGATAGGTCGTTTATTATCGAAACAGATTGATACAACATCAAAGAAGTAAGATAAAAATAACGCAATACATTGATAACTTTTATTGAATGTTAATCGGAATTTAATTAATAAAAGATTTATTTCGTCGATCGCAACTTAATATAAAATCAATAAGATTTTGTTATCAACCGAGATCACTCATATCGATATATAGAGAACAACTTGACGTAGGATTGGTTCGGTCATCGGAAAGAGATTGCACTCGGACCAATAGAAATTCGCATTTCTTTTACGAGAATTCGATGATACGGAGGGAGGCAAAACAATAAGAAAAAGCCTATCATTCGTCGATGCAGCTTCGAGGAGCTCGCACCGATTTGCTCGCGATCAGCTGATCGTTGTTTTTCTTTTTTTCGGGAAGAGGAGCTCGCAGAAGCTATGTCAGTGCGAAAATTCGCAGTGCGCATCGGTTAATCGAACGTAGATCGTACTGAAAAGAAAGGAAGGTTAGATAAGGACAAAAGGGAAGGAGAAGACGGATAGAAAGAAAGAAGGGTAGAGAACATAATAATCAGATGTGTCAATGACAAAGAAGAGTGCGCGCGTGTGTGTGCGTATGTACGCTACTGGTATCTTCGTTGAAAGGGCCTTGGAATCGGTCGAAGGTAGAAGAGGAAGAAGAGATTGACGTTTCGTGGCGGGTGGGGTGACATCACCGTTTGCTTGGCTCTGTTGTCAGTCGCTCGCAGAATGACGCAGTAGACGGTCGCGCGAGGGTGGCAAGCGCCTCGCGGAAAGAAAAGTACGGCTCTTGTCGCGAAGTAAGTTTCAATAAAATATCTCTATCGCTTGCCTTACAATTATGATTCGATCAATGCGCGCGGAAAATCTTTCCCCCTTATCTATGTTGTATTTTTTATTCGCTCTTTTCCTTCGAAAGAGCTAAAGGATGCGAACGATCCCTTTGTTGTGTCACGCTTACGTTATACATTTTACATCATATTACGATCGCAAACCCTCCTACGCCACTGGGCTTTGCGATAGCGTCGTATTTAAGATCGTACGATCAAATCAAGTATTTCACGGACAAAGACGATTTTTGCTGTTTGTTCTCCCTCTCTCTCACTCCCTTCGCTTTTCCCCCCACTCCCACACTCTCTCACTCTCCCCACCTTTCTTTTTTTGTCTTTCTCTTTCGTCGACCCTGAGTGCGTTCCGCGAACAGCTGTGTGGGATTGTGCAATGTCGTTCGACAAGCAAAATAGACCTCCCCACTGCTACCGTCGTTACCAATGCACTTTCCCAGTTCAGCATTAAATAATACATCGGTGACGTACCAATAACTTTCGGATGTTACCCCAACAAGTGCGTTAACGCTTTTGTGTTACGCTGAAAATGCGCGATTGATGGACCGTCGAACCGTGGTAAATTTGCTTCTCTTAATTTTTTTTACGGTTTCACTTTGTTCTCTTATTTTCCCTCTCTGTGTATTTTTCTTCTTTTTTTTTTCTTTGTTGAAAACCCGTCCCTCGCACGACGACGTATCTACAGATTAAATGAATCTGTCTTTCTCAACAACATTGTTAACCATTCTATGTGAAAAAGAACTCTGTTTAATTTCTTTGGTGAAATTCTCGCGTATCTATATTACTTTTGCCGACATAGTAGGCGTTTATTTTTGTTTAATCACTCGAACTTAGCGATTACAGTTCTCGTCTTTTTGTTTACCTTTCAAGTGGTTATTTTGTAGTGTTTTCTCGATTTTTACTGTACGATTTCTTTTCTAAGAAGACAAATATTCGATATTATTGTTAAAGTAGAATTTCATACGTTGGTATAATAATGCCATTATTTCATGGGAGAATATTTATTATTATATATATATAATTGATAATATCCTGCTTCGTATACCACCGGATCATTGAACTCGTCGAAAATTGAATTTGTTATGCTTTTAAAGTGCGTCATTATCCGTATTACGTTCATAAAATAAATATGATCACCTGACACACGGAGGACATTTCCGATTATGATAATTTCAATTATACGCAGAGCGTGTTACGCTGTTTTCTCAATGTTGAAATTAAAACTAAAAGATCAAGGAACAGTATTCGGGTTATTTATAATTTTTCACTAGGGTACATTTCGTGATAATATCTAGTATGACTTCGGTTGTACTTTTTAAAAATCGCGGTAGCGTCCATTTCTTTTGATTTCGTAAATCGTATCATCACGATGTTTTAAAATGGTGATAATGATCTGTAACATCTCTATTTTTGTTATGATATCTTTAGTTTTGTATATATGTAAATAATATTAATTAATATAAACTAAATGAACATTGCAATTATTCAAAAAGTACAATTTTTAATTTTCGGTCATAAATGTTGTATAGTAAAGAAATTGTTGATATTTATATAAAATGGTGTACTAATTATTGTTTATATTTTATTATAGAAAATAATTGCCCATGTAAGAAAAATGTCTGCTGATTCACCAAGACGTAGTGTGCATAAAGGAGCCCAAGTTGTATCACCTCAACCAATAGTTGATCGTTCAATTATTGATAGTGTTGCTGGAATTATAAATGATATTGTTCCACAGGTTGTTAGATGTTCTAAAAAATTGTATTCATATTTAATGCAAAAGTACTTGTAATTATATGTTCAATGTTATCTTTTCAGGCATATACCACTGCACCTAACACAGACAACAAAGAATCCATAACTTGGGCTAGATTCGAGTATGCAGACATAAATGATCCTGCATTGTATCCTGATTATAATGAAGGTTCAAGTACACCACCTTTGCTATTAGTACTTGGATACTCAACGGGTGTGCAGGTTAGTATCTTATTAATTTAGTTTATGAAATAATGACTTAAAAAGTGATGCAATAATATATATGAAAATTCATTCCTTCAGGTATGGCTCATAGCAGCAACAGGAGAAGCAACAGAAGTTCTATCATGGCGTCAGGGAATAGTGCGTACATTAAGAGTTCTACCAAATCCGAAGACTGACTCAGAACATGTTGATCCATTTGAACCGAAACGGCCAATAGTAGCGATATGCGACTCGGCTGGACCGGGACCACAATTTTGCAATATTAGCTTCATCTCGCTAAAAACTGGCGAGCAAACTAAAAACATAAAGTTCAAAAATCCTGTTTGTGACATTTTGGCGAATAGAAGATCCATAGTTGTAACATTTCTAGAAAAGATTGCTGTTTTCGATGCAAGAACATTTGAGGATGTATTGACTGTGACTACTTGTTATCCAAGTCCTGGACCAAATCCTAACCCTGTCGCACTAGGAACAAGATGGCTTGCTTACAGGTACATCGTTTGTTTTCTTGTAAATAGCATTTACAAATCTGGGAGGCTACTAACATATTTATTGTTATTTATAGCGAAAAAAAGCTGTTGCCTGCACGAAGAAGCAGCGGTGGCTGTGAAGGCGAAGGCGTACAGAGCTATACAGCGACTGTCTTATACGCTGCAAAATCTTTAGGAAAAGGTCTTCGCGGCTTAGGAGAAACAGTAGCATCAAGTCTGACAGGAAATTCTGTGTCGCCAATAGCCGTTAATAATATGGGCAATGACACAACACAGCCAGGTGTAGTTATGATTTTAGACCTACAAGCTGCAAAGGAAGAGAAGGATTTGGATGATGGAAATATAGAAACAGTAATTGCTCATTTCACTGCCCATAGTGACGCAATTGTTGCCATGACTTTTGATTTAACTGGTGCATTGTTAATGACCGCCGACAAACGTGGACACGATTTTCATGTATTTAGAATTCAGCCTCATCCCGGTGGTCCTTCATTAGCGGCAGTTCATCATCTTTATATTTTACATCGCGGAGATACCACAGCTAAAGTGCAGGTAAGAAATTGTATGATCGCGTTATTTCTTCCATCATCATATTAACCTTCAACGATTTACTATATTTATTTCGTTGCAGGACATGACATTTTCTGCCGATACTCGTTGGGCTGCTATTTCAACCGTTCGAGGAACTACTCACGTTTTTCCAGTTGCACCTTACGGTGGACCTATAGGAGTGAGAACTCACTCGACACCGCACGTAGTAAATAGACTTTCACGGTTTCACAGGAGTGCGGGCTTGACCGACGATGGAACGAGATCCCATTCTCCCGTATCTCATACTGAATTACCTTTATCAATTTACCCTTATTCTAACCCAAGACTTCCACCGTATCCTCACCCAACAATACTGCATCCTTTGGCACAGATTAGACAGCCATCTTCTTTGAACCATGCTAATAGTCAGTCTCAACCAAGGTAATTCATGATCTCTCAAATATAATTAGTTTCGGTTAATATTATCTTGCAATTATCTTTGGGCTTTGTTTTTGATTTTATTAGATCACAGCAAAGACAGCGTCTTCATTCCGACGATAGCGGTACTTTACCTTTGAAGATATGCGCTTGCTTTGCTCCACCTAGAGCTTGGATATATGCACAAAGAGATTCTAGTAGTAAAATTGCAAAAAAAGCGGTAGATTCTCTGTTTATCATGGCATGTCATGGAAATATGATACAATATGATCTAGAACCTAAACCTGCTGCAGGTATGTTATATTCATTTCAAATATTTTAAGTTATGATATTAGTTATAATATTAATTATCTCTTTGAATATGTATAGTTTGCAAGTTACACCATTTTTAATATAGCAACATTTTTCTACATAGGAGTTCCCAAAGAAAAAGTGTGCGACGATACGATGATCGAATTGGAAGTTGAAGCTAAAGGTCAATGGCCACTTCTAAGGTCTCCTAACTCTGTGGAGATCGTACCACCGTTACCATCGTCTAGTTCTTTACTTAGTGTCTGTACCGTACCCAACAACGTTCAACCTCTCGATACAACTGAAGATCGTTGGTTAAGTCAGGTGGAAATTGTAACGCATGCAGGACCACACAGGCGGTTATGGATGGGACCACAGTTTGTCTTCAAAACATATAATGCACCTAGCGGGTTAGTCGTTCATTATAATTTCTAACAATTAGAAAAATGTGAATTAAAGGCTACTAGAATTACAAAATAATAAAATTAATGAATAAGATTGGTGATGCACGAACAAGTGGAAGATGTTTAAAATCTTTGTTCAGAATAGGATTCTAACAGTAGCGACTCGTTATTAGGGTTGCTGTTAACTTGGTGGAAGCAGAGGCGGTAGAAATTGGAATTACAGGTGGTTCACGACCAGCGAGGTCAAATCCTGTTAACATGCCACATGCAGCATCAAGACCTTTAGTTCCGGTCGTTATCGATGGATCAGGAAGTAAGTTTACAAACATATGCGTATATATTCTTAAATCGTGTTTATAAAGCTTTACCAGAGTTACTTAGAACGCTGTGCATTCGCAGCTCTAAGTAGGTAGTTCTTTACAAACAATAATTATCTAACCATAACTCTATATTCAATTAACATCGATTGCAGGCAGTTATGAACAGTCACCAAGATTTATGGAAGCCTACGGAGATCCATTAGATAACGAGCATGTTGGAATCGGTAGTGGTGAAAATCAATTAAGAGAAGATCTCGCAGAGGCCATGCTCGAAACATCGATTGCTCCTCATCGTGCACCTGGTAAGTAATTTTGAATAACTTGCAGATTAATTTGTACTTTTAATGTAAGATCAATACGAATTTGTGTAAATTGTTTGGGCTACCCATACCTTCATTAATTATTATTGTACATTAGTTGAAGATGTATTAAGTATATGACCGATGTAATATATCCAATATCAGTTAATACATACGTAGATTTAATTAAGTGATAACACATAGTAAACTCATTCGCATCTTGGTCTAACAATGAAATAAACAGATCAATACTCGTTTTACAAAAACGATGCTCTTTTTATTTCATTTCAATTCTAATCGTTTTAGACAGTGAAACTTAAGATTAGAAAGTTTTCATAGTTCTGCACGGTAAAGGCTAGTCAATATATCGAGTACTGTCCCTCCTAAAAAAACAAAACAAAGAATTTGTATGTATGAAAAATGCATTATTTCTATAAACGTACTCAAAAAGAATAGGTGTCAGGATTTTTTGTAATATTTGATACAATTCTATAGTACGGTATATCGCTCGATTCGAGATTCCTTGCGAAATAATTGACGCCTCTGATCTCTGCACGGGGTGAAAGGATGGTCGCTTGCATCGTAAGAATTTTACGTGTATACAGAACTGGCCAGAGGCAGGTATCTTCGTTTTTATTCCCTGTAACAATGTCTAATCAGTGATCACTAACATCACAGAACGGTATCAAATTTTTTTAAAGTCAGCAAAGAAAGAAACGAAACATTCGATCCAGGCACTGTACGTTACATTTTCATTAATCGTGTAAATAGAATTTCTAGATATACTCGAGTCTAAACAGACTAAACATCTATTTATTTTCCAAGTACACCGAGAATTCATATCTCCTTCTTAACGCTTTATTGCAGCGAGCATTGGATCATCGACATCTTAATGCTCCTGCGGTGTGCAGTGTGGAACGTAATAAATAAAATTTGTATTTAAAAGAAAAAAGGAAACTTTTCATTAGAGATGTTCTTTGTCATACTTAATGAAATACGCTTTGCCAGCACCACCGTTCGCTCTCGTGCTCGTGCTAGCTCGTTTGTTGTTTTTTCTCTCTTTATCTGTCTAACTATCTATTTCTAATTCTTTTTCTCCTCCTTTTATACTATCTATCTCTATCTCTTTGAAAGTCTCCCCCCCTTCCCAAGAGCTTCGAGTACTTTGAGGTAAACGATTATAAGAGCACATATGCCTATGCGTGCATCGAATAAAAGTTGGAGAGTACGCAACTCGATTTTGATACCTGCCAACGGCTTTTCTGTTATCAGGGAGGCGCTCGGTATTTGAGAGGGTGGGTCAGCCAGTAACTAAAGTCGTCAACCCTCTTGGCACCGTGATTACCGTGTCGGCTGACGAGGAGGACGTCAGCTCTAGTCAAGAGTTCGATTCCGCGGAGGAGAACCTAATTGGCGAAGCACCGAGGAGTGTATGCGCCGAGGAGGGCCCGGCTTCGCTGGGTGACCTCGAGCCAGTGGCGAGTCAAACCTTGCGCGATCTTACGGAGATCTGCGCGGAGATGCGCTCCGCGAGCGAGCCAGCGATCGACAGCGTCCCGGACGAGAATATCCGCGAGGTGAAAGAACGTAAGGAGCTCTGCGTCGAGGTGGCATCGACAACAACGACAACGGCGACGACGAGTGGCTACTCGCCCGCTTGTGCCAGTTGTTCGATCGACTTCGAGAGAGAGGATGCCTTTCGAGACGTTCCGAGTGGACTAAGTCTTTGCGCCGAACAAGGTGAGATACCGAGCAGTCCCATGACACAAGCCAAAGAGAGTACAGCTCGATCTAAGAGAATCGGTAAATGCGAACGTGCCGATACCCAGGAGAAGAACATCGCCAAGGCTAAGTACGTCCTCAATTACGACGAGGATAGCGTCGTGCTCATGGAGAACAGGCTGTCTTGCGATAGAGGGACCGGTCAACCACGAACCAAGGAATCGCAAACCTCCTCCAGACAGAGAAAGGACACGGAGAAAGCAACGAGGACGACGAGACAACCACCGAAGGAGCTGAAGACTCGAATCGACAAGTACGTCGTTGAGGAACAGGACGATAGCGTTGTCATCGATGATCCAACTCGTTCTTCGGATACGAAGATCGATTGTACGAGTAAGAAACATTGCGAAACATCGAAGGAAGAGAAGAAATGCGACGATCGTAAGAAGGACGAGCAGCAGATTGCTAAGAAGGCTCCAGAAGCTTCGAAAGAGTTGGTCGAGACATCTAAAAGCAAGTCCAAGTCCAAAACCAAGTGTAATGCGAAGGATAAAAATGCGTGCAAGGATTCGGAAGGTTGTAGCGGTACCACTAAATCTTTTGTCGAACTGAATATACCTGACGTTACTTCTGATACATGTCCTCCTAAAGGTCATACCGAATCTAAAGAAACGCAACCAACCCCATCGGACGATTTAGCCACGATGGATTACCACTTGGTAGAGAATAATTGTCCCGCCAAGGAAACCGTAGTGTCCGATCATTCGGACGAAGACATCGAGCATATCCAGCGATCGGAATTAACCCGTATTCCTGAACCAGATAGTAAAACTTCTGAAAAGTCTGTGGATCAACCCAACTATTCGGATTCCTCCCCTGTGACTCAGAGAAAAAACAGCAAAAGCACGATCTCCGATGATGATTTGGAGTACATACACGGTTTCGAGCTCACAGAGATGTCCGATAATAAAGAAAATTTAGCATCGGTGTCTAATAACGTAGAAAAGTTTGATAAGGATTGTTCTGAGTCTTCACGAAGACTGAGCAAACACGCGTTGTCCTCCGACGATGATCTTGAACACGTTCAACACTCGGACGTTTGCGTGTCTGCAGTGGAAACTGTACCAAAAGTAGAGAGCAAGGATGTTACTGTGAAACCACAAGATAAACCTAAATCAAAAGCTACGAAAAGACGGAAGGACATCGTAGTAATCGAAGACAACACGACCGAGGAAGCGAAGGTAACGGTCATGGTCGATCCTTCCGATGATTGGATCGCGTCCAGTAAGAGTTCAGAAAAGAATCTTACAGAAGAAACGCAGGTTGTTCGTGTAGAGCAAGCGAGTAAATCGAAAGGCATGAAAAAGCGAAAAGACATCGTGCTAATTAAGGAAGACGTTGCGAATGTCAAAGTTGATCTTCCAACGTATTGCTTCGTCTCGAAGAAATGTCCAGAGCAGCAGCAGAAGCAAAACACTAGCGAAGACATTCAGATCGTTGACCCCTCCACTCTAGAATCAACGTCCAAACAGACTGAAGTGCCGATTGATTGCTCGAATAATCAAGATCATTTGAAAAAAACTTCAAAAACGAAATTAGTCGAGACAAATTCGTTACTAAGGTGGAAAGAAGTTAATGAGGAGCAAATGTGTAAACCCAAAGGAAACAAAAAGAAGAAAGTTATATTACGCAAACTGGATGACTCGCGACAGATGGTAGACTTGTTGGATTCCTCGAGTCCTACCAAGAACAGAACGAAGTCTCCAAATTCAAAATTACCTACGGTGTCGTCGGATCTTGTCGCGGAACGATCGCAGGGTAGAGATATCGAGATTATAGATATCGATGCTATGCCAACATCTAAAAAGGTAGTGTCATCGATGAAGGTCATGTCGTTCCATTCACTCGAAAAAAAGCCCAAGGATTCTAATTGCGATTGGGTAGGGAAATTAGTTGCCAAACGAAAAGCAGCGGCATTGCAAGAAGCGGCTAAAGATGTAACAAGTGAGAGCGAGGAGAAGGAGACAGAAGTGGTACCTCGGCCTTCGGCGATGTCCTGGAGCTCGATCGTTAAAAAGAATAACGTATCTTCGATCGAGGGTGAAACTACTGTTCGAAAAGTCATACCGTTTCATTCGCTCGAAGAAAAGCCAAAGGATCCAAATTGCGATTGGATAGGGAAATTGGTTGCCAAACGGAAAGCAGCTGAATTGCAAGAAGCGGCCAATGATGTTACGAGCATAAACGAGAGCGAGATGAAAGAGGTAGAAGTGGTACCTCGCTCTTCGGTGATGTCCTCGAGCTCGATTGTCAAAAAGAATAACGTATCTTCGATCGAAAGTGAAATTACTCTACGGAAGGAGTCCGATGTGTTGGAGCCTTTAGTGGAGACCGAAGAAATATTGGATGAGAAGCAAAAATCGCGGAGCTCGTCTCGAGTCAGCGAAAAATTAGAGAACGAACTAATCGAGATGATTGAAGAAAAAGAGGACAGAGTAGAGACGAGTGTTCCTTTCGAAGTTCAAGTCACCGAGGACATTTCGGATGAAGGGAGAGCGAGTCACGAGGAGGTCTCGAATCCACCGATAGAATCAACTTCCTCGAAGGAGAACTCCCTTGAACCTGATCAAGATGATCGAAATCATCAGGAGAAGATAAATGATCCTTATCATGAAATTCAGCCGGAACGTTCGAGCTCGTCCGATGACTCGAACGGGCATCCCTTTCTCAAGGAGAAGAATAGCTGCTTAGGCTTACTAACTTCCTTCTCCTTGACGAGTGCCACCAAAAAAAGCAATAGGTCGAAGAAGAAAAAACGTAGATGAGTAGAGGATTGCGTGGACGTGCCCAAGGCTAGCCTTGCCCTTTACATACTCTTGATGCAAGTGACTGGAGCAGACTAGCATCGATTAAATGTCTTCTATGGTTCTTTGTTCATTCGCGTTGTATCATAAACCATAACTTTGACGAAGGAACAGAGTGCTTAAGTCGAATCAATTAATCTAAATCGAGAGGATTTCTTTGGAATGGCTGATAGAGATAATACCTTGATAAGTGGGATCACTTAATGCGTCATACAGATGTTCTTTTGATTTATAATTATTTGAATATCAAGACTGGTTTCAGGTGTTTTCTCGAGATTTTGATTCGATTCGGCAGCAACGTCGATTTTAACAGCTTTAGATGGTAGACATTGATCGATCTTGGGTATCGTTTAAAACACGCGAAAAAGATTTTGTAGCATATAGGGCACGATAACGATCATACGTGTAGATCGGTGCAATTTTTGGACGAGCATTGATAATTTAATGATATGCGAACGATCATCGGCTATTAAGTGTTCATTTAGTGCGAATTTGATCATCAGTGCACTCATCGAGCGATTATCCGCTTATCATACGATCATTCTGAGAATTTTGTTTTACGAGATACTTCGACTGTACGCAAGGTGTTCTGTTAAAATTATTGACCAAGAAATTTTATCGTACCACGAGAAGATGCTTTCTGTGAAAGCTGTATAGGCTGAAGATGCATGTAAGGTCATGTAAATCAATGAGTTATAATTGTTTTTAAACGATTTTCCGTTCGCCGTCGAATATTTTTTTTTATTCTTTTCGGACAAAGAACGATTCGTAAATATATTTATTTTAATTCTCATTTAGATAAAGTAGTCGACTTATTTTTGCAATGATCGCAGGGAGATGATTTTAATGGTCACGTTATACGTACAGAAACGTATGCAAAAAAATCAAACTCAATATTTCTTTTGCGGATCAAAATACGACCTTTTTATATTCCTGTCGATTTTTTTTTGTCACCGTCCAAGTTCTATCGCGCACTTTCTCCGTGTCATTCACGCTTTATGATACTTGATATTTATTTCCATTCAAATTACTTATCACGTATAGATGATTTATAGATTGTCCGTTATGATCGCGGTTTATACAAATCGATCATATCGATTATATTCGACATATATACATATATATGTACATATACATATAAACTTTCAAGTTATATATCGATCACATTGATTTTTATTCGACTCATAGTACAATCGTATTTATCGATGATCGTTTTTTACGTTGAACTTCGAAGTGTAAAAAAGAGAAAAAACAAAAAAATCATTGACTCCAACCTTTCGAATGACCGTATCTGTCATGTCAATTATTGATTCGCGTATTACAGATTTTGGTGATCGTATTTTTAGACTCTCTAAAATTTCGAGAAAGGAACCATTATAGCACTCGAAATCGCGTCGACGTGAAAAGGGAAAAAAATGATCATTGTGCCGTTTTTCTTTAGTTTCTGTGATCTTTGAGAATCGAACAGTCTAAAGCTCAACCTATTGCCGCACCGAGAAAAATATTAATTGAGCAACGACAGATTTTTAAACTAGCAATAGAAAATAGAAATGAAAAGGGACACGTGCGTTCGTGCATAACAATTAATGAAAACATGTACAAAAACATTCGCACAATAACCTATTGTTACAATAACGTCGCAAATTTGTATCGTCTTCATCATCATCGATTTGTTTTTTTTATCTAACGGATGTACCTTAATTTATTGGTAGAAACCACATTGATTTCTCGTGCTTGCAAAAGTTGAATACCTTGGTTCGCTTTCTAAAGAAGATTAAGGATTTTAACATGCGACAATTGTATAGTATATCCGTTTATTGTTAGTATACCGTTTCTCCTACTTCCTTCCTATTTACTAATCTCTATCTCTGCCTGTTTCTTTCTCTGTCTTTTTCACTCTTCTATCCTTTACCCATTTTTGAACCCTATGCATTTTTTCTATGTATAGGCGGCAATGGGTAATAGCTATGCGCGCTGTCGTGTTTACCTAGTTTTTAAAAGAACTACATTTCTAGCGTTTTTAAATGTTGCCGAATAAATAATTAATAGGAGTTTCAAAGGGAAAAATGATATAGCATGAAAAAAAAATGATGAAATAAGTTTTTAATTGTACGGTTCGTGTTGCGTAATTAAGGCAGCGAAAGGAACACAACAAAAGAAAAAAAAAAAGAAACACATATGTATATGTAGCTTTTAACGCGTCGATGATAATCGTATTTCGTATGTATATATATATATATATATAATTAATATTAGGATTGTCGAAATAAATGTGTGTGAGTGTTCCGAAAGCAAAAAAAAACAAAGGGGAAGAAGAATACAACAATAATAATATAAAAAAATGTGAAAAATACTCCGGAAAAAGACGCGCACCGAGAAATAAGGGTTTCTTTGTGGCGATACTCGAAATTCGATTACGTCTTCGTATTAGAACTGTGTTCAAGTGTAAAACAAAGTCCTAGATATGTACATTTCTCCTGTAAATTATATATCCGATCTATTGTACCTGAACGTACTGCACTACGACGTGCACGTGCTATACACACCACACATCGATACATGCATACACATGCACATACGTACATCCGATTGTTTTTGAAAGAAAATTAGCAAAAAAAGACCATTTTTTTAAAGGAAGAAAAGGAGAGATAAGATTAATGAAAATTATAGCCCGACACGATCAGCGTAACTGAAAAATCAGGAAACTGTCGATGCGAGTGTGTGCATTTTTAAAACTTATATCCCAGTTTGAATTATTTTAGACAAAAAGTGAATGAACCTGACGAAGCAGAAGAATAAGTAAAAAAAAATGATAAAGAAGAATTAAAAAAAAAAAAAACAAAGAATACGTTATTACATGCAGGCATGTATTATTAGCTTCGAATTTTTAGGGTAACGATATGAATAATGCGAATATGTGTACGTTGTACATATATAAATACATATTATATACGTATAAGTACGTAGCATTAACGATAGGACACGAAAAAATGTTTCTCGTGTTACGTGCCGTCCGGAAGTGTCGTCGAAATGACATTTCGAACGAGAAAAGAGAGAATGCAATGGAAAATGATGTATTCGTTTGATCTCATTTATATACGCGTGTATAATGGAGAGCAAAATTTTCCAATTTTCTTCTTCTTTTCCTCTCTCCATTCGCTCGTTCGTCAAAATTCTACTCTCTAACGTATACTTTCTTTCTTTCTTCGGATCCTGTCTCGAATTTTTAGCTCTGAACTTTTCTACGCTACTTCGTGGATGGCGGCATATCTAGCAATTGATTATTTATATATTTAATGAAATAATTAACTAATTATTAATATAATTAATTAACTATTATGAAGTATGTCCAAACAGTGGACATGACGTTGATGGAGAGTGTTTAGCGTTCCTCTCCTGCTCGTGCGATGTAAAAAAACAAAAATAACTAAGCAAATATGTATATTCACGATTCGAGTGACCCTTCACCTCTAACCCTTTCCCTAAGTATCATTCTCTCTTATCCAGGATCATTATCTTGGCAGAGAAAAGTATCAGCGCCATGGTGAATAGTCGATAAAGATTACGATGAAGCTCTCTCAATGACGAGTTTTTATCCATAAATACATTGTTATGCGAACTAACACGGGCAATCGATTCTATATCGAGTATAGCTTTTACAATAAATGTGTTCTTACGTAGGCGTGTTTCGTTGGTCTAGTGGAATAATTAAGACCAAGGTCTCGGTAACCCGACGGGCATCAAGTGAAAAATATTTGCTTTTCAAAGGAGCTATCTTTTTCGAGCAATCTGACGATAGTTAGATTTTCTTGTCAATTTTCGATATATCATCATTGTTTTTATTTTGTTGCCCCCATTGTGCAGGGGGAAATTTCTTTAAATTTAAAGAATAATACTAAAAGTGATATAAGTCCGTCGTTCCCATGATTCATTAAAAAAAAAAATAATGTATCTTAGAAAGGCCGTTGGTCTTAGTTCTCCATCAGATGTATGCGTGTGTATGTCAAACGCGTAGGATGTATCAACGAGCATCCCATTTAAAGTTTATCTTTTATTCGCTCATATATATATATATATATCATATATATATATATAATACACGTACGCACGTTAGTGAGAGAAAGGCGATAGAAACTAAGTTTTTTCAGCCGTTGCTGCCACCGTTGAATAAAACAAATAAAGAAAAAAGGAAAGTAAAGAAAATGTACACGAGCTCGTATTGAATTATCGTCTTCGTAGCGCACTAGATAAGTATTATGTTGTATTTATAATGTATAACGCAAATCATATAGTTCAGACGCCTTAAACTAATGCTTTTCTCGATAAGCACGAGCAAACTTTTTATCAAAATCAATAAGCCCTCTCGTTCCCGTTGTTATAATTACTTTGGTGTGTTTTTTTTTTATACTTTCCCTTTTTTCTCTTTGGGACACCGTTTTTCGTCGAAATCGAAGCGATGAAAGATGTGATAGTCTAATGCCAAAGTCCGGTCAATCTGATACCTTACTATCACACAATTTAGAGCAATTTTAATTATAACTAGACAAATCTGTTGAAGCGAGAGGGCTTAATAAATTATTCGTTACGAATAGGACGGCGTCTAGTATTATTTCTTCACTCTGTACGACGCCAAAGAGTAACACTAAGATCTCTTCTGTATTGTAAGATTTGTATGCTTTACTTTTATCGAGAGCCTCATGACGGACGTTAAAAGTGGTATTAGCGAATTATGTCGACACAAAATAATCGAGCTTCTTTGCGATTGTACTTGATCCTTCGTTTCATAATTTCCTTGTGGAAAAAAACAATTATTCTGTATATTTGGGAGAAATTTTGAAATCCTTCATAAGAAAATTATATATTTTATTTCGTGAAATGACAATTTCTTGACTTCACGGACATGAAACGAAGAGTTAAGAAAAAGCATTGATTCGAGTTCTTCGTTCTAATCGACAATTCAAAATTTGGGAACGAAAGTAAGGGAGAGAGAGAAAGAAAGAAGATGAGCGACGACTTAATAACATCTCGACTTATCGTTAGCGTATCGTAACGAACGAAGAGCCATTTGTTCTGGGTTTGCGAACGACAGCAAGTTAGAAACGTAACACGAAAGACCTTGCACGACTTTGAGATAACGAGTTGTACGTGGTGATTGTAAACCGATAAAAACAAAAAAACGATCGTTTTCTCATCCTCGCGAGTAGCACGATAGATGTTCAGCGATCGTTAAGAAAAAGTTAAAAAAAAAAGCGAAAAAAATCACAAAGGAAGACGAAAGGAGGATAATGAAGGAAATAAAATCGACTAGCCAGATATGCGTTCTGTTCTTTAACTAACGATTCATCCCTATTTTCACATGCTGACCTTTCGTCGACCCTTCCTTTTTATTCGTAGTTAATATGGGGTTGATACAAAGAGTTATTGGCCGCTGTACATTAATTATTTATAATCTTTGATCGCAAAAACTGATCAGAAACTAAATTTTAAGATTTTAAACTATACAGTGGCCAATGATCCCAACGTTCAACCCCTTAAATAAATTCTTCGCGCGATTAGGTCTACCTTAGGTAGGTTGAATCTCGGATTAGGAAATATTCGAAAAATACAAACGATTTCGTGTTCCAGGTGGCAGCCAATCGGTTGCGAGTTACGAGGACCTCAGTTCGAGCAGCTTCAGTTCGGCCAGCAGAGCATCCTTAGATGCAAGAAGCTCACCGACACCTTCTTACGGTGCCGAGAACATGATGGTCTTTCCTGGCGATAGTAGCGGCTCCATTTGAGATTACTTGAGGTGCGCAGCCCTCGTGCCGAAGTGGTTGCGCTGCCTCAGATAAATCGAACGCTCTAACGGTGAAGACCAGTTTCGATTATGCTACCCGGAAAAAGAGGATATTTTTTTTTGCTTTAATTTTTTTTGACATTTTTGGCCGTTCGAGTCGATCAAACCACGACGAGATAACGATGAATGGACAATCCCTTTTTTTTTTATGAAACCATTGCATTTTCGAGCGACGATTTTTAACGCTACTGCGATTAGGATAGTGCTTGCTATGGCACAGAGATAAGGAATGAAGTTTGTAGGTCGTAAATTGACCGAGTAAAAGTGTCAGAAAATTCATTGTTTTATTTTTTTCTTTGTTAAATAATTAATTGATCGATTGATTGATTGATTAATTGAATTAATTGTTTCTTTAGTCATTAAGCAATTTTCGTTATAATGTTTGATTTTGGAATATAGTTATATCTTTACTTGGTCAATTTATTTGTTGAGGATGCTTGTTCTTAGGAATGGAATGCAAAGGGGGGTAATAGCACTAAATGATTTTTAATGAAACGAAGAAAAAAACTGAAGAAAAAAAAATATTAAATAATCTTTACTTCCCTCGTTTATATTTGACGAACGACGAGTTCCTTCGTTTCTTTACGGTCTCGCTTTGCATTCACTACTTGTGATCGAATTAAACATTCTATCTCTCGTCACGACACGTTACAACTTAACCGGCAAGACGGTGAGACTTCCGATGACGAAAGTTCGAGCCGGAGGTTGCATTTTTTATTTTTCAATTATGATCGTTTT
This sequence comes from Ancistrocerus nigricornis, assembly GCA_916049575.1. Taxonomy (NCBI): domain Eukaryota; kingdom Metazoa; phylum Arthropoda; class Insecta; order Hymenoptera; family Vespidae; genus Ancistrocerus; species Ancistrocerus nigricornis. The sequence goes on from OU696664.1 coordinate 38,915,771, forward strand.
CTTTCAAGTGCCTCTAATATGCTTTTTATATAAACTTTTGTGTTCCATATATATGTATATACGGTATAACGGAAAATACGTGATAATGGGAAAAGCTTCGACGCGAAGATCGATTCCTGACTCGATTTTCTGCGTTGAAAATATATAACAAAAATACAGCACGTTATCATAAAGATTGGGAACAGGAGTACACAAACAATTGATCGCTTTACAGCAACCGATTAGAATAACAAAATTGTATTTCTCGGAGATAATAATCTCCCATTTCAATCTTTTTTACGGATCGTTCATGGATCTCTTTCTATGGATCATAATTTGTGCATTCCTGCTCTAATATAGTCCGTGTACGTAAAGTAATTGAGACGAGTGTCAGCATGCTCGGTGTAATTATAATCATATGTATATGATTAATAATCACAGCATTTACTAATTGTATGAAGAAGGGAAAAAGAAATTAAGAAGAAAATATCGCGGCAATCCGTAGTTCTAATATACGTAAAAATTAGCTTTTAACGAGAACGAGAACTCGAGTTCTTTTTCGAATCGCTTTAACATAGCCGATATTATGACGTGGACGTAAAACGATAAGAGGGGTAATGATCGGAAAAGAGGAAAAAAAACATATAAAGGAAAGCATATAGAATCAGGGATAGTACTCGAGCCAAACATTATATACATGTAAATAGAACAGGGTAGACGGAAAGACGAAGTCGCTTCGACTGTGTGTACGTCGTCGACGGAGCCATTAATTATTTGTGGAGTGTCTCTCCCCCACCCCCTTTTTTTATTATTGTGCACGACGTACACATAAGAAAAAGTAGAACTTGTGCCCGCGGACTGCAACTCCTGGACTCGAAGATAGAAAAAAAAAAGCGGAAAACGTTGCCTCTAGTGCTATATTAGACTTTATACGAGATCGTTTTATTTTCTGGCGTGACGATGGTCAAACTAGAAACGTGATAAGTAAGAAAGAGAGAAGAACTTTCTGCGAAAGTTTTTGCAGTCGAACACAGTTTTTTTTCGGAGCTGTGTCATTAAGAGATTCGTCGATAGGAAAGCTGCAAGAAAAAGAAATCAACGTCTATATTTCTCCCTCCTTCTCTTTCTCCCTTTAAGAAAAATAGAAAAGAAAGATCCGTGATATTCGAATACCTACTTAGAAAGTAGCCAGGGTATAAATTGATTAAGATTTCGACTCGATATTTTTCGATACCTTAATAGATAAGAATTTTTCATTATCGCAAATCGCGTAGATTAACGTGTATATTTGTACGAGGGTTTGAATTCTTAAAAAAAAAAAGATGCATAGAAGACGGCGGAAAGCGTGTGAAGAAAGAGAGCGAGAGAGAAAGAAGAAAAACAGAACGTACGCATACGTATATTTTTCTACCTCTTATTTTCTAATACCACTGCTATGTGTATTAATTCCTAGTGAAACACGGACGATGCGAGCTCGCAGGCTCCGGTCCGCGGCGCACAATAATTATATTCAAGCGTATGTTAATAATTATAATTAATACTTCTACTATATCTTGTAGAACTTATATACACACGTACACATACATACATACATACACACATACATATGTACATCTCGCTTGTCGAGCGTAGAATTCCCAATACGTGAAAAAAAGCATCTCTATCGCTTTGCAAAGTATCTCATCGTTTTTTGTTCTCCAAAAACATTCAATTTGGATGGCAGTGTACGAAGAGATGAAACCTTTTAGCACAATATTCTTCCTCGATTAAGCGACATTTATGTGCGTTAGGTGTTATCAGTGAGTGTAACAAAAATGAAAGAATGATGATAAAAAAGAGAAGAAAGAACACGCAGTATTTCTGATTTCGACGACGACGAGCGATTCAGGCAGAATTTAACGAAGTTCTGTCCTGAAGCAATTTATGGTGCTTTAATCAAAAGAATATAATCTAGCAAAAGTGCGACGACAATTAATTGCGACGTCGCATTTATTTGTGTTAAGTGTTTGCTACCACGATTGTAAGCGTAAGAAAGAAACCATATCGCACGATCCATTTTTACATGAGAAATTACGCGACTGTGCGATTTGGATTATTTTACAGCCATGTTTAATATGTTACAGATGCTTAATAATATAATCGTGTGTGCATCATGCGGTAACAACAATAACAAAAAATACGATGATTCAATTTTGTCGGTCATTCCTCTGAAACTGATAGATAATTAATAATCGATAATTAGTATATTATAATGTCGTCAATCGCGCTCGGATCGTGATGATGGCACACACACACGGACACACACACACACACATCGATCGTTTTATTATAATTGATCGATAGAAAAAAAAATCTATGTGACAGATAAACTTAAAAAAATTTCGGAAGATCCTTTGGTGAGTGTGCTTCAATCAAAAGGACGTTTCAAAAGTCGAAAACTTTCAAACATTGCTTCTCGCGTCTCACTGAATTGAAAAAAACTGTCTCAATTGTGACGAAATTTTTTTTTTTTTAAATAACCAACCGTGTACATTCCATGAAAATTGATCGATACATCGTTTACATTGCCGTAAAAAAAAGTATATGTGTAACACTACTTATACTTATGAGAATATTTCGATTCTGCAGCTATAGAGACGCGAAACGCACTATATTTCTTCTTTTTTGTAACGTCGCGCTTGACCGAGGCAGAGACGTTTTTAAAAAAAAAAAATAAAAAAAAAGAAATACTGTGATTGATTGCGAAGATATGTACGTTCTATTTGTTTGTCCGATGGTGAGAATGTATAAGAAGACATTTCATAAGGTCTTTCTCATTTCTTCTTTCCCGCGATCGATTGGCGCCATTTGCCCACTTTTTTGGCGCGCAAGTGGACAGTAGCAGCGCGCGCGAATTTCGAAAAAAAAAACAGCAAGCGCGTGAACACTTTGTGATGAGCCTTTTTACGAGATTTCGCGGTGTCGTTCATTACGACGACGAACGGGAAACCTTTTTGCTATTATCATTCGTACGATTAAAAAGCGACGAACCGAGCTGTATCTTCTATGTTATTTAGACGTGCACGCTTTTGACTATTTCATTGTCAGAACGATATCAACTCGAATCTACGGTTACGGATCAAATCCCTGTATACATGTAATGTCAGACTTATGAGCTTGTCATATCAACATTTACATAATTTGCATTTAAATTACTATACCATTTGATGTACCGTTCAATCTTGAAATTATTTCTGCTGAAAGAAATTGTTTCTTCAGTTGATAATTTTAAAACATACATTTAAATTTTCTTTTGAAACGTAAAGATACAAAAGGGTTTTTTGATATCTCGAATATTTTCGGAGATAATCGTCTGTTACACTTTTTGGTCTATCGAGAGCATAAGGTCCTCCCTGCGATCGTGCCTAAAAATGTGATCCTTATTTTAATTTTTTGTTGTTGCTGTTGATTAATTAATATATTTTTCTCGTTAGTGACGAAATATGATTTGATTAGTATGCAGCGGTATGGATGATAAGATATAATAAGATGGTCCTTTTTGAAACTTGGCAATTATTGCTATATGCGTTGTTACGAATGGCATCGCGTCACCTTGATTTACGTATATTCCTTTTTCATATATTTTACTATATTACGTATTGTCGGCTGAGATAAACAGCTATTAATACACACAAATTATATATATACATATACATATTCCTTATGCATATAACTTAAGTAAGCATATACTTTATGCTATGTACACATTTTTACGAGGAAGCGATATTATTCCAAGTGAAATTGGGGGATCTCATCGAAAAGTTATGCATCGTTGTGATACGTTGAGATTTTTCGATAAGATCTTACGGATCCACTTTTAGGAGGAGACATGTGTTTTGTAATTGCAAGGGATGGGGAGAATTTTGAGAGTAAATAAAAGATTTTTAACGATCACAATTCTGAGTCTGATTTAGTCATAAAAAAATGGCACGAAAGTAGTTTATCAATAGAAAATTTGAACATTTTTCTTGTAGTGATTCATAGAGGGCGTTCGCAACTCTTTTGACAAGGTGGTGTGTGTACTGTGGTATCGGTGAATATAAAAAGATAAAGTAGATGAAATGTCTTGTGAGAAAAATATATAAAATAATAAATTTCATATGAAGCAATGGTGTATATATAAAACATACAAAATGAAGTCGATTTATTTACTTTTAATATTCATCTGTTCTTTATCAACAATCTTATGTTATTCCACGAAGGTTAGTTATTCTACTTTTCTATAATAATGTTTATTATTGTTTTTTAACATTTATGAATGAATTTATAGAAACCCAATAACTCGAAAGAGACAGGGCACACAAATAATTGGGCAGTATTAGTTGACACATCTCGCTTTTGGTTTAACTATAGACATGTCGCAAATGTATTGTCTATATACAGAAGTGTCAAACGTTTAGGAATACCTGATTCGCAAATCATTCTTATGATTGCCGATGATATGGCATGTAATCCTAGAAATCCTAGACCTGCTACAGTCTTTAATAATGTTAAGCAACATATCAATGTCTATGGAGACGATGTGGAAGTAGATTACAGAGGTTACGAAGTGACTGTAGAAAATTTTGTAAGATTATTAACTGGTAGACTAGCACCAGAGACTCCAAGATCCAAAAAATTACTCACAGATGAAGGGTCGAATATACTAATTTATTTGACTGGCCATGGAGGCAATGGATTTCTAAAGTTCCAGGATTCAGAAGAAATAACCAGTCAAGAACTTGGAGATGCTCTAGAACAGATGTGGCAAAAAAGAAGATATCATGAAATTTTATTTATTGTGGATACATGCCAAGCAAGCTCTATGTATGGCAAATTTTATTCGCCAAATATTTTAGCAATTACCTCTAGTCTAGTGGGAGAAGATTCCTTGTCTGTAAGTTTATTAATATCTAAGACTAAGCTATTTATTGTATTAAACCAAATATATATTTTATTACATTCTCTTATTAGCATCACGTAGATCCTGCTATAGGTGTATACGTTATAGATCGTTATACGTATTATGCTCTGGACTTTTTAGAGAAAGTAGAACCTACTAGTAGTAAAACACTAGGAGAATTTGTAAGTAATGTACCAATTGAAAGTATATTAACAAATTTTAGCGTTATATAAATTTGTTTCTGTATTTTTATAGCTCAAAGTATGTCCAAAGCACTATTGTTTATCTACAGTTGGTGTAAGGAAAGATTTGTTTAGACGAAATCCTGACAAAGTTCCTATCACAGATTTCTTTGGCTCTGTGAGACCCATAGAGGTCAAAACACGTATGATCAACGTCCTCCCAGTAAAATCGAATAAAACACAATTGATAGAAGCGGAAGAGAGATATAGTTATGTTTCTCAGTTTCCAGACATAACACAATTCACATAAGTTATGTAAATATATGTATAAATTAATAAATTAACACAATATTTAGTTAGCTGGGCACTTTTATCTAGAAATATATGCATTGCGTTTATGCATTATATTTTTATTATTAGATCATATTATCAGAATAGAAGGATAATTAATTATTTTTCTTCTCCAGTGGATTAAGTATTACGGTTCTTACCTGTTCTTTAAATATCTTTGTTTATTTTTAACGCCATAGCTTGTTTTCAAAATTTATGAATAAGGTCTAAACCGATTTTTATAGAATTGTTAAATGTAACAAAGAAAAAAATCATCCAATTTTGACCATCCATCTTGGAGTTATAGATGCACATACATACATTACAAAAAATACAGACACGTTGGATTGAGAAACTCATTTTAAAGTCGGTTAAAAAAACGCTGATTATTATATACTAATCATTTTTATTATAAGATAAAAGGTTCTACATCAGTCATATAACAAAATTTGTTATATCTAATGCAAGGTCATCAACATTGTACTGAATTTGGGTAGTTGCAGCTAGAAATAGCAGGGTCAAAGACAAGTTCACCAGGGCAGTGGAATTCAGAGGCTTCCCAGTGACCATCAACGATAGCGCAGTTGTAGAACTTGCCGCAGTCAACAGCATCGCGAACGAATCCTTCCTTGGTGCAAACACCCGCACTTGGTGGATTAGGTTTGCTTGGTTCAGTTGGCTTGGGTGGAGTTGGCTTAGTTGGTTTAGTAGGTGGGCGGGGTTTTACAGATGCACCATTGCGTAAAACATGGTTCAATGTTTTCAGAAGAGGGTATTTCTCTCCGCAAGCACCTTGGAAGTCATCAGTTTCAATGCTCCACACCATAGCACCACCAAGACCGTTGGCCTTGATATATTCAGCTTTTTCCTTCAAAGACCTGAGAGATATCGTAAATTTGTTAGTTATTTGAATTTAATATAATGCCATAATAACTCACAAAGCGTAGATATACTCACTTAACATCGTCATATCCAACCCATTGGTTACCCTTGTGGGCATAAGGCGTGCGTTGTTCCTCGTCAAAGACAACGCTCCATTCGCCGCTTTGTACTCCCGTGCAAATTTCGTTGTATCCTAACATTCCTGGTTCACGAGTGTATGGTCCAGCAGCTCCTGGTCCAGTAGTTGGTGACCCAATATCGTGTTGTTGAGCATTTTGAAGAGTGAAGGATCTACCGTAGAAAGGTACTCCAAGAATCAACTTTTCAGCAGGGGCACCTTGTGCCACCCAGTATTTTATGGCAGCATCCTAAAAGTTACGAGTTATGGTTAATAACATAATTATTAGAATTAACGTTAATATATTGTCCTTCATAGGTACATGTAAATAAATAGAATACTTACAACACTGAGTTTCGCGTTGTTACCAGTGACACCATTTTTGGGGTAGAGAGGAGCGTTGAGTCCAGTGGTGGATTCCCAAGAACCGTGTAGATCGTAACTCATAAGATTGATGAAGTGCAAGTATTTGGACATCTCAGCAATGTTGTAAGATTGAGAAGCAGAGGATTCAGCAGCACCGACAGCCGCACTGAGAAGGTAGCCACGTTGGTCGAATTTCTCTCTAAGTTCTTTCAAGAGAGCAACATAGTTTTTCTTATCTTCGGGTTTGCCTCCACGTTGGTTGGGGTATTCCCAGTCGACATCGAAACCATCGAAACCGTGCTTGTCCAAGAATTGGACTACAGAGTTAACGAATTTCGCACGACGGGCAGGATTAGCCATGACTTGAGAGTATTTGCTTGAACCCTCGTTCCATCCTCCGATGGCAATCAGAGTTTTCGCATCGGGGTTAAGCTCACGGAGTTGGTTGAATCTGCCGAAACCATTCTTTCCATAGTCATCTGGGAGATCTTGCCAAGAGTCCAAAACCTTCACGGTATCATCCTGACCAAGTCCGACGAACGTGTAGATCATATGAGTGCAGAGACTCGGGTCGATGTAGGCAATATCAAATTTGCCTGCACCAGGACGGTAAACGGCCCAGCTACCGAAGTAACAGACAACCTTGTCTGTTAAACAAATAAAACATTTATTTGAAAGATGTCAGAAAAATGATAATAGTGAAATAATCATCTTTGTTGAAATATTTTGACATATAGGAAAGAGCAATGTTACGTAATGTAAATATTTAAAAAAAAAACAGTATATTTATACTTCTGAAGAATACTTACGTTCTGCACTAGCAGTAGCGGCGAAAGCCGCGAAGGCTACTAAAAACAATGCCCAAGCGTTCATCTGTAAAAAAATCAAGTTTTTATAACATTAATAAGAAACAATCGCCGAGCTTGCAATTACAACGCGGATTGCATTCGTTCTGACGAGGTGGAGTAATCAAAGGAAAAAGTGACTCTATCGCTTTAAGTTGAGTCACGAAGATCTTCGCGTTAGTTATCAGAAATCTTTGCAATACTTATCTGAAGGTCATTGAAATACAAAATGTTTTATTATAGGTGTAAGACTCATGCCCTATCGATATGGGCGTAAGATTAGAAAAAAGGAATAGTTTTTCGAAGAGTATTTTTAATAGCATGTAATTAATTTATAATAATCATCCGCCTCGATGTGCCTTACCTTTGCCGAAGAGTCACGTAGGATCCCGGTAAAAAGAATGTCAAATCTTCTTAAACGATCGTATTTATACCTGCTAGTGAGCCAACAATTTTAAATCTTTGACGCTTCGATCACAAGATACATAAATCAACAAATTAGTAGTACAAATGTTTTATTACGTAGGCAGTGTGTGCGTGTGTTACTATTTAACGAATTTCTTGACATCACTTATTACGTATGTATTATAATCAATCAAACAGCTCCACATGTCTATTCCCCGATAATTTTGGGGACACTTGATTCTACAAATGATATGATAAACTTTGCGAGAACCTGCGGTATTGTGCGTATACGCGCGTCTCTGTAAAGGGATCGATTCACGAAAAAGTGATAAAATTTGTTTGATATCGGTAAATATAAGTTGGTAATTGTAAAGTTTATTTTTCATAATCTTTCGTAAAATCATTTTCGTCAATTATGTACCCATTGTTTTATTGTGTTACAGAAATTATGATTTAGCAAGCAGCTGTTGTAGAATTGCCGCTGACCGAATCCATTTAAAAGATGAGAATAAAAATATTTTTGTAATTTGAAACATACCTATAATTATAATTTTTCTATTTTGTAGATGAGTAAATCTTCCTTCGCTGTCACTCTTTAATAATGCAAAACGAATTCGTGCAACCCTTATATATGAAAATCATCGTTTAATCTAAAACAATGGATTTAGAAATTGCCGTTATCATAATCCCTTATTATTTTTTTATTATACGCGATATCAGCCAACACCCAATAATTACCATCCGCTATTAGTTTATTTTACGCGGTATATTGTTTATTAGACGCGGACATACATGGTCTGTATGCAAAAGATTTAACTTTTCCTGTTAATAGTTATGACAAATCAGTGAAACTTTTGTGAAAGCTTTCCTTAATCCATATCTGCGTACATTAGTCACCGTAATCGTATTGTATTTACAAAGTATTAATAAAAGTGTCATTTTTGCACACGACATGCGCAAATCGTTTGAAAGGAATTCACAGAAACAGTTATAGCAAACTTTGATATTAATAACAATGAACTACAATGAACACCTGTTGGCTTTTAAAAAAATAAAAGAGGCTTGCTACAGAAGATAAGGAAATGAATTATGCAACACTTATGAATGAAAATTAATTTATTTTAATTCTTGATAAAAGATAATTATTATATACAACTGAATATATATTATAAATATTTGCTTATTGAAGTACTGCGAAATTATGTAATTACATAGTATGTGTTTTTAACTTTTAACCTTTTTCTCTAAATTGCGCTTTTTAATTCCAAGTTTTCTTAACTTCCTCCAATACTGTTTTGTGTTTGGATCTAAATCTTCTAGACGAGATGGGGTGATTGGAAGGGTCCACAACCAATCGGGATATTCAGAATCAGGCTTTAGTTTAATATCCTCTCCTTCTTTAAAATAATTAGATCCACAAACGTAAGTTACTAACTTCTTAGTATCTTTTTCAACTGGGTACACCATCCTTTGTGCAACGGCACCTTTCTTTCCAGTTACACCCTTGCCAAGTGTCTTCATACCTTGTAAACCAAAGTTTTATTATTTGCACACTTTTATTTATATTTTATATAGTAATGTTAATCTAAAATAAGAACGTATTTAATTGTTTATCTCATTTTTTAACGATATTCATAGAATTGTTTACATTTGATTTCTAACCTATGACAAATAAGTCTACGACTATTAAGTAATTTGGGATTGTTTTTGAACGTATAACAAATATTTTACCTGGTGCAGCGTAATTGTTTACTTGTATTGCATAACGCGCTGGGATTATATTTTTCGAAAGGCATAGTGTTCGAAATAAGAAACTCATATTTGTTTCGTTTTCGTATACAAATTCACTTGATCTCGATCACATGGCATGAACCAAGCTTCGTACATGCGTAATCATAGATACGGCGCATGTGCGCGCGTTTATTTCGAAGATAACAAATTAGTGACAGAGTAACTGATAGAATTTCTGATAAAAATATTTAAAATATTTTTCTTTTAAATGTAACATTTATATTGGCTCAACAATTACAATAAGCGTAAAGTGTTTAATCGAATGCATAAATTTAGAAAGCTCTTACACTGATTTATGCAATAAGCAATAACAAATATGATTTCGAAAAGTGATATAAATACAATAAAAGTTGTAAAAATGTCTCATCCATGTTTACATAAATATATCGAGAGAAAAACATTAAATATTTCGTAATAATATAATTTGTTGAGTCGAGTAACTTAAAAATACGGAAAAGAAGTTCAAATTCAAATCGTACTGCGAATAACAATCAAACTGTACGACGGCGCATACCAAATAGAAACCAATGACTGTTCGAACACAATACACGGTGGCGTCATATTACGAATATGTCGATATTTACTAAACGATTTGCGAATAGCTTGTGAATATATTGTATAAGCATCAAATAATCCTTTTATGTTTTTGTTATGTAATGCCAGTAAGTAATAAGATAGAAGCGCGGGTATGTACAATTTATTTTGAAAATGTCATCAACCTCTAAACAACAAATGAATTTTCAATAAACAATTCTTTATTATTTATATTCGTAGTTTTTAAAGTAGAAATATTTGTGGTCATTTTGTATAGATAAAAGGAGTACATTTCAATATAAGAGGAAGATCAGCCATCCAAAAGGAATTTCAAGATGATAGTGAATTTCTAACAATTGCTCCAGCACTACCAGTTCTACCTGGAGCACTCACACCACCTAAATTATCAAAACGTTCATGTCATTCAATTAGGTATTGGAATGTCATATAAAGTTATTATTATACGAGGCATAATCTATATGTTTTTGCATTTTTAGTTCTGTAGGTTCTTCTTTCAACTTTGAATCTGCTGAAATTGAAAGTTGTAATGCAATTACATTACAATGGGCAGGAGAAGGAAGAACAGTCACAGCAGTACGGACAGCAGAAGAAAGAGAAAAAAATCCTGATAGGATATCTCTTGATAGAAGAGGGTTGACAGTGTTCCCTAATATAGTAGGAGAATCAAAGTTACGATTAATTTCATTACAACACAATCTTCTTACCAAGATTGAAGGATGTAATTTTGCACAGTTGACAAAATTAGTGTTCCTTGATTTGTATGATAATCAGATAGAAAAGATCTCTAGTTTAGAACCTTTAGAAAATTTGAGAGTTCTTTTAATAGGTAAAAATAGGATTAAAAAAATAGAAGGATTGATGCAACTTTCCAAATTAGAAGTTTTAGATCTACATGGTAATCAAATACTACAAATAGCAGGCTTAAATGGTCTTTCATCATTGAAAGTCCTTAATTTAGCTGGAAATAATATTAAAATAGTGGGATGTAACGATTTCCAAGGTTTGGTATCTTTGAAGGAATTAAATTTGAGGCGTAATAAAATCAAAAAACTTTTGGGATTTGGTGATATACCACAACTGCAAAAATTGTATCTAAGTAACAATGACATATATAAGTAAATATCACGATTTTTCTTAATGGCATTCAGTTATATCAGTAATAAGTTACTAATAAATTTCTAATGTTTCAGGGTAGAAGACATGGAAAGTATAGTAAAAGCCTTTCAAATTAAAGAGATTACAATTGATGGAAATCCAATAACTTTAAACAGTGACTATATATCTTTTCTCGTGTCTTACTTACCAAATCTCCAAATATTATCATCAATGCAGATTACTGAACAAGTTCGTAGAACTGCTCTAGTTTGGAGAACTGCAAAAGAGCAAACTAATTCAGCTTTCTTGAACCTTAGTACGCAGATATGTATGAATGCTCAACGAGAAGAAGTGATTTCTAATGCAAAAACAAATTGGGAATTTTTGAGGTCAAAAAGCAAGCCTTCTGTTACTAATGACAATAAAATGAATAATGCTAAAGCCAATAATACTACTGGTATTCATATGTTTAATTCAAGCAAACTTAACACTACCAGACCAAAAAGTTTAAGTAAAGCAAGGTCGAAAGGATTTGGCAGTTTAACATCTATAAATGAAAACGTGGAAGCAACAAAAATACAAATAAAAAAAAGAAGTAACTCCACTGATAATTTACTCAAATTAGAAGATACTGAAAAAGTATATCCATTAGAATTTAAACTTCCACCTATTTTAAGTTCTATAGTTGATAATTTAATGAATAATAAATTCAATGAAAATTTGCTGAAACTTACTAATAGTTTTAGAACATTTAATGATATAACAAGTGGTGCCAATAGTGAATCAGAAAGTTCAGAAAGTCATGAAAGTTTAAAAAGTGGTCTACGAAGCCATTTATTACATTCAAGTAGACGCACATCCTCTGTTGATTCTGAAAAATATCTTAATCATAATAAATTTGATATCACCAAAGATATATCTTCTACATCCAAAATATTTACAAATAAAAAGAATACTTTTAGTAAACCATCAGTTTTGAAAAATCACAAAACAATCGTACACCATTTAGATTGTAATGCAACATCTAATATTAAAGAAGATTTATCTACAAACTTATTGCATGAAAATGGAATATGCAAACAGCATATTCAAAATGATTGTGAATCAATCCAAACAAAATCAAATATTGGCCATGTTGAATATTATTCAATAAGTTCAAAAACTAATAGTTTAGATAGTAGTAAGTCTATTTTAAGCGATTCTAGTTCCTCGTCGCAAAGTAGAAAAAGTGTAATGCATACAAATAGAGAATTAGAGAAAGACAGGCATAGAGTAAAAAGTGCGCAAATGAAAAAAATTATTTATTATAAAAGTAACAGAGCTGCTACTGCTAGAGCAAAATACAGAGCTGCAGCACCTCCAGATCCAGCTCCACAGCAAATTTTACCGAGGGAAAGAGAGCAAGGTAATTAATGAATGACATGAATATATTCTTTAATCTTATTATCTTTTTTTTAGGTAGTGATTACTTGATAGAGATTAGTGGTCGTTGTTTAAATGTTTTTGGCCAAGGTGCCTTACGCTTCATTGATCGTTCTTGGGATATCTCAAAAGCAGAAGATGTTAATCTAGTTAAATTTAACTATGTACAATTTAATAGTATAGCTGTTATTTTAAGTAAATTGAGAAATCGATTCCCAAATGTGGAAAATTTTATATTCAAAGAAACCAATATTAGTCATCTTGGACAAATTAATGCTTTAGCTGAAGTGCAAGGTCTTGCGAGCATTTACATAGAGGCAGAGGGAAATCCAATTATATCAAAAAGTTGGAGATCCTATGCTGTATTTCGATTAGCACATTGGGGACTTCACACTATCAACGGCAAAGAGGTAATTATCAAAGAGATAAATTACATTTTATACTATCAAGATAAAATAATGTATGTAAAATAACTAACATACAGGTTACCACAGAAGAAATTGAAAATGCAGATCAAGAATATGCTGGTCTAGTAGATATTGTAATACGTTCACTGCCAGATTCTTTGCTGCAACCATTATTGCAAAGACTACGTTTAGAAAAAGTTCAAAAGCAAAATGGGGAACAAATCACTGCCAAACAGTTCTTATTTAGCAGTGATCCTGCTCTTAGAAGCGTTGTTGGAAAAGAAGCACTTCAGTGGAGGAAAGGGAATGTGACACAAGTATGTGCATTCATGAACATTGTGTTATTAATAGTACATTGTCCTACACTATTTGTGAAATATATATATATATAATTTTTGTTCATGATAAAAAATAAATTTCTATAAAATATAGTAACTTTATATTTTGTAGGAGGATCTCATTTGGAGACACAAGGGAAAAGTACATTTATTAAATTTAATCAATCTTACTGTTGATGCTATTGAAAAATTACAAATACTTGAAAATGAATGGCCAAGTATCTTAAATGAAATCATTTGTAAGGCTTTACATGATTTTTCAGAAATGGATACATACATTAAACAATGCAGTAAAATGCTTGAAATTGATAAATAATACATTGATTACACACAAATATATCCCATTTGCACATAAGTATGTATTGCTCTGAAAAACATAGTAAATATATAATGGTTCTACAGATAATAATTTCCAATTAAATATCTGGTATTATAATATTTCCATAGAATGGGATATAGTTAAATGCAGAGTATTGTAAAATCACTACAGAATAAGTCTGCTACATCTTATAATTGTTAATGTTCCTGTATTAAACGAGTTTATTATAATGTTATGACACAAACTGAACTTTACATACGTAAGCTTAATACAGATTTTATGTATATAATATAGATCTGCAACACTTAACGAAGAATATACAAATATTTTATAAACTAAATAGATTTTGAATTATTTGTTTTAAATCATAGACAATTGACGTTATTTGTCATAATCATAACATAGAGATAACTCATTATCACGCGCTATTAGTCGTAGTTATCAGAAAATAAATAACGAATGTATTACGATAGCGGTTTGCGAACATAAAGGTATCAGTAAGTACCATTTTTCACTTTTACTCTATTTTCTCTCTATCACGATTTTCCATTATAATCTTATTACGCTATTACTTTGTACCGATAATAGACTCGACGCTAAAAGAAATCGCCGCCTTTTTTTCCACGCAGCTTTTACTTTGGAAATCCTTCACCGTAGAAATGAAGCCGTCAAGGTTCTCCTGCAATCTTCGTGGTTCCGTAAAGCGACCAAACCATGGAATCGTAGGACATACCGTTCGAAATGAATGAAATCTTACAGTAGATTCAAGATCCTGTTTCTGGGCTTGGGAAACGGGTGACGTAGTGGGAAGTAATCGATTATCTGGAGAAACTAAAATGCATGTACGATATTAACGCAATTTGTTTAGTTATTAGGTCGATGTAACGAGCTGGTAATACTGAAAATAACTTACAAACACCTGGCATGGTTGTGTGACCACCACCGAGACCACAGAATCCTTGCGTGACGCTGATGCTGGTACGAGTAAAGTGCATTTGATGCTGTTGACAATTTCTCGATGTCCTTTTGTTGTTTAATCTGGTATCGTTTCCTACATTTAAAGCAGAAACATCCGGCGGAAGTTGTCCATGCGGAACGGTGAAATTATCCGTCAAACAATTATCACGGGCCTGTTGCTGTCTACGTAAAGCAACTTGCGCTGCCATTACCCTTTGCCTTTCGACAACGAGCAAACAGCAGGCACACCGACAGTCCTTCCAAGCACAAGATCTCTTGTGACCCTTCAAACCGGAGATTACACCGTGATTTCGACACCTTGCGCATTTTGGACTTCTTAAACGTTGCTCGAGTCCCGAGTTTAATTGACTCGTAGCACCGTTTTCCGTTTTCATCTTGATATCTCTTTATCTTAATTAATAATTTTTTTAAGGTTCGTCTGTGCTAGTCCAGTCACTTTAGTCACGAGTAAATTTTTAAAATTCTTGAAACAATATTTAAACACTATACGTATGCAAATTTTAAATAAGCGCACCAGTTCGTAATATTTCTAATCTTCTTCAAAATTCACACTACATTTGTATCTTCACTTCATCATAGACATCTCTTCAACGCCCTTTATTGTAACTTCTTTAACAAGATCTGTTAAACGCGCTACGAACTTATGATATGCGATAAGTAGTATACTTCGAAGGATCTTTCTCATCGCTTAGAGAAGGAGGTGTTCCTTCATCTCCTCCTACTAATTCAAAATGTATTTTTAGAGAATCGAGATCTTCGGATTGGTCCGAAACTCGAAGAAACTCCGCCAGTTTCGTAGCTTGCAGACCAATGAGCCGAAGGTCTTGTTCTCTTCTTGTTTCTTCTTCTTCTTCTTCTTTTGCTACTCCTTCCTCTTGTTACCGATATGTTGTATGTATCCTGCTTGAGTAGAAGAAGAAGAGAGAACTTGATAGCTTCCTCGATAGTATAAACATATCTGTTCTCCGCCAAAAGGAAACGCGAAGCGTACATCTACCCATTTAAGATCATTCACGATTTTGTAACAATTTTGCTTGAACCTATCAATAGTCAGGATCGATATTTTAAGATGATTAATTTCATATAAATACAATTCAATCGTCAAACATATTTTTTACATGAGAGCGTGTGATTGTATGATTATAGCTAGAATTATTAGCTATGCTCAAAACGTTTAGGGTTGTCGAAGAATCATGAAAAATAGTCACGTTGGATGAATGACATTTAAAGTGAGGAAGAAAGAGAAGAAAAAGGTGAAAAAAAAAGAGGGAAAGATGACAAGTAAAGAAAATCGTAGAGGAAGTTCACGGTGGCACTCATGCGTTATGAAAACATACTCGAAACTAATATTAACTGTGTGTTGGCAACATATGAGAGGATCGTATTAACGAGCTCTTAGAACGAGATCACAGAACGAATGCCATGTGTTTGCAGCTGGCGGGGTATACCGTAGCTAGTGAAGCGAGATAGTCCCTTTTCTATTTTCGCAGTATACGATAGAGTTGGATGTTTATACACGAAGAGAAAAGTGTTGCATTATACCCGGTGTCAGTTATAAACAATGACTGCTCATCGCTGTCCTTTTGTATTCCTTGCAACAACTGAATCCTCTTCACTTGACGTGAAACGTAAAAACGATGAGAAATCGCGTGATCTCAAAAAATGTTATTTATAAAATCTTCGATTCTTCTTCTCTTTTATTCTTTTTTTTTAGAACGTATAAACGATGTCGAACGTGACCGAACGAAAGCGTAATTTAAGCGAGTTTAAATTTATATTCATCCAAAAGTACGCGTGAAATGCGCCGAGGAATGTCGTCTAATGAGCGTGAAACGAAGGGGTGTCGTTCAAACGCTTTTTCCTCTGACCCCCTCCTTACCACCGGTCGAGCCTTTGCCCGAGGGTGTTGTCAGTGCGGCAAATATGTTGACAGGTCATTTAACATCTTTCTGCCTTTCGCCGCAACGACGAAAGGAGAATGCATGACTAAAACGCGCATCATCGACCATCACCACGCTTATATACTCGAACATTCATTCTAATTCTGCTTATGTCTATGAAGGAAATGGTTCGAAGAAGAAAGCAGTCGTGGGATCTCCCCTTGTCTTATCGGTACTGATAAAAAACATATTTAAAAAGAAAATTTTTAAAAATATGCGTTGTATTGCTTAACAATGACACTACAGTTTATTGTTATAATTTGTTTTTCCAGTTATCGAGAGTTAGTGAAAATAACTCAGAGTAACTCGAAACGATTTCACAATTCGATCTGACATTTGCGCGACGACAAACCTCGCATTTGTTCGCGGATGAGGATTCATCCTTTCCTCGTAATCGTGTCTCCTAAATCATCGGGGAGGAAAAATTCCGATTGATCGAAATTCTATGAGCGTGTTAATGCGAAGAAAAAATTCTCCACTCGCGTTAAACCGCGAAGATGTCGCTCGATCGAGAACTTCAGTGAGAAATTAATTAGTTCTGTCAACACAGGAGGAGCAAAAGCTTAATCTGTAACTCCGTATCAAGTACTCAGACGATTACATTTCTTTTTTTCTTTCCTCTACAACGTAACAATCCTACGACTGATTACAATAATCAATTTATCATTTCCAAGAAAAACAATTTTTCATGATTCACGCAAGGAAGAAATCCAAGATCATCGGCGCTTCGTAGGACCCTGTTCTGAAATTCTAGCAATATTTTTAACGATTTTGCGATGCCACATTGTACAACTAATTTTGCTTGGTATTTTGGAAAATTTCTACTTGGATTTACTGGGATGCTGATCTTGTACATGGGCTTTTTAAAAGACAAATATGATGGGTATCGTTAACGAAAGTAATATCTACGTTATTGTATAACAAAATACATATATAATGATCATTTTATTTTCAGAGAATACGCATATCCGTGCAAGGTAGGGGTGAGAGAACCTTTGACTGACGAAAAAGGCGAAAAGTGAGTCGCGCTGGTCATACGCGCGAATATTCTTGCTAAATTTACCTAATTTCAATTAATTTTCTTTGAACAAGAGTAATGTGCGAGCAATTTAAAGAGATCCGCGTCGTATGACTAGCGATATGTCATGATTACGACTTAATCGAAATTAATAATACTCAGTGATAATATGTGCTCCGCAGGCGACCAGAGAGGTGTGAATGCGCAGAAGCGTAAGTGATATAAACTTTTCCAATAATTAAATTTCTAAATAATAATTAATTCTCGAATATTAGAATCATCAAATTTTCATTTCTCTTTTCTTCAGAACGCGGGCAAGAAAGCAAGAATGCACATGCAAAAAACAGATGTAGCTGTTAGTAATGGACCTGAACCGTTTTTGTACGGTCTACGCTCTTTTACAACCACTTTTTTTCGTTCTTTCCATTAGGGTACGCAAACAGAGGGAAATGCAGCCAGAGAGAAAGATGTTATCCGAGGGTGATCGCGCCGGAGTATCTCGTTAAGAGCAACAATGGTATTTTCGTGCGTAAATGCTAATGCTTGTACCTTAGAAATGCGGCTTTTATCAATCTTTTTTACGTTTTGATAACGAAATGATCGTTTTAGCTGTCGACGTGAAAATGCATGGGTGTTCGCATACGCAAAAACATGGAAAGGTGATTCTTAGATAATTATTATTATTGTAATTTGATATTGTTTAATTAATTATTCAAATAATGTAATATTATTATACAATCCTTTTTATTTTACCATATAACCCTTTCATTTGTTTTCCAGCTTTTAAAGTTAGCTTTAAATCCCGAAAGGAGATACTCGTACAAATGTCGATGGTGCAATTCGATTATCGGACAATCCTGTGTCAGACAGAAACCCAATCGAGTAAGAAAAAGAATATACGTGCGAATACCCTTCTCTCAGGATACCATAGCCGATTTATGGAACGTAGAAAGAGTGTGCGAAGGATTACACTGCGTCAGATCGCAGGACAACGATCTTTCGAAGTCGTTCGCGAAGAAAAACGTTAATCAATTTCAAGAGGAATCCACGAATGTTGAGAAATTGGCGCAAGAAGAGACCACCTCGAGTTCGTACGTCGACGCTAAAAATTGTTTCGTTCAGGACGCGTGTATTCAGACTATATGCGAAGATCGTGAAGAAACGTGCTTGGAAAGATTCTCGAATCGATGTGAAAAGGAGGATGAAGATAATATCGAACTACCGAAGGATACATCATTTACGTATTACGAACACAATGAAACGAAATTAAAAGATAAGCGTGAACAGACTTCGTTGAATTGCGATTGCGAATTACCGATTGTAGAAGAACCTACGAAGAACGTTAATGTTGGGACATCGGTTTCTTTGGAACAAGTAAAGAAATCGAATATTAACGAAATGCGAAGTGTTTCGAATAGTTCCACGTGTGTACCGCTTGTTCCTGAACTTCGATTGGAAAGGAAATGCGACTGTCATCCGGGATTTAATTCTAAGTATCAATTTCTAAACGAAAACGAGGTTGAAAGTCGACAAAAGTATGATGAAAAGTGTCGAACCAATCGTTTATTCGATACTAGGTAATTAAATGCGAATTGTTTGCCGAGTTTTTTTTGTCTTAAAAAGATCCTTGAATGTTAACCAAGTTTTCATTTTTTAGAAATCGTTGGAATTCGGAAATAACCAGTCCTTCCTCTTGCGAAAGTAATCGATACACTTCTAACGATCTACGATCAAGTACAAGTACAGAGTCTGTGAGTCCGCTACGAGCAAAGACGAAAATAATGTGCAATTACCGTGATCGAGGACCTTCAATTTTCTTTAATAAATCAATCACAATCGGAGAGGGTCCATGGAGAAGAAAGGATGTCTTGAAAAATTCCACATCTCCATTGATCCATAAAAGTAACACTAAAAAAGA
Organism: Ancistrocerus nigricornis; assembly: GCA_916049575.1. Classification (NCBI taxonomy): domain Eukaryota; kingdom Metazoa; phylum Arthropoda; class Insecta; order Hymenoptera; family Vespidae; genus Ancistrocerus; species Ancistrocerus nigricornis. The sequence continues at coordinate 38,935,580 of OU696664.1, forward strand.
CTATAGCGATCAGAGTAATAAATTTATGTGTCATTGTGATGACATGGGTCAAAAAATGATTTCTGACGATAAATTCGAGTATAAGGAAACGGGTCGCTCCAGAACGTCGTTTTCCTCGACGAGTCTTTCATCCTACGATCGAGATAGATCACCGCGATCGTTTTCGCGCTGTATCAATTGTAGATGTCGAAATTTAGCGAATGTTGCATCCAGTGCAAGTACATGCACTGGAAGTCTTGCATCGGAAATAGAATATAGAAATGTTAAGAAAACCTCGAAAGCATTGAACCCATTATCATTAACATCAACGATAACTTATGGTAATAACAGACATGGCCGTTTCAATATTACAAGATTTTCCTCTCAAAGAACATTATCCGTGATGCAAAGAAGATGGAAGGAAAATTATGAAAGGACTATGAATGATTTATGCGACTAAATCGATTGATCGATTAAGTATTTACATTGGTAATCCAAAGCAGAGATATAAAAGACACGTACTACTTATCCGATAACGCAGTCTGCGTTATACTTTCAGCTCTCCCGGAGAAGTAGAACGGATTACGGTGTATTTGATAAATGATCTGAAACATTTCTTAGCTCGACTGTTTTACGGACTGGAAGAGGAAAAACGATGAAAAAGTTATTGCGAAAAACGTAAGAACGTATAGTGGTAACGTCAATAAATGAAACGATTAATAATATCATATGATAATAATAAATGACAATGATATATAGATCATTTTGTCTTTGTATCGTTACGAGTGATAGCGAATTCGTTAATTAAAATGTATCGATAGAATGCAAAACAAATTGATCGGACGTATTGATCGCAAAGAAGGTACTCATACAGAGGAAAGATTTAACTAGTGACTCGTCATGTGTCAGCTGCTAGGTCCTATGAATAAATTGGACACGCTGTAAAGAGATACGAGTGGTCGAGCGCCCGGAAAATGTGAAACTCAATTAATATGCGTCCCGTCTCTAGGTGAAGTGTCTATAAGTAGATCGGTTGCGGACACAACGTCAGTCATAATCATATATTATTCTCTGCTGTAGCTCGGAGATATCCTTCTTTCCGCTAACGAGATACCGACCATTTCCTATTCCCTTGCGTTGTGTATATGAGTGTGTACATAGAACGTAGACATATGTAATATGTTGTTTACATGTATTCTAGGTTTTTCTAAGTGCATTTTTTATCATTTTATAGTTCTTTTATTTGATACGTCTATTTATAATGGAAATATTCTACAAAGGTATCATAAAATTAGATAATTTTTACTTATGTATTTACAATCGTGTGACAATTTTTGTTAGAAAAAAAAAATGAAAAGTTACAATACATAGTTTGATCTACACATTCGTTAAAGTCTCTTCATCGAAATCTTTCGTCTTAATCCGTTGAAGAATCTTTCTGAAAGGCAGCCTTTGTAAGCGAAACGTTGCAGCTGCGGCCCTTTCGCCTCATATTTTGCACGCATTCTAATAAAATAAAAGGAGCGGGGACCGACCCAAGTCGAGAAGCATTTCGAAATGGGAAGATGTTAAATGAGCAAACTGTCTAACTGTCAGTCCACCTAGTATTTGGTTTCTTAGTGCTTAGTGAAAATGCGAGCTAAAATGATTCCGTAGTCTCCTAACTTTGGTGTTTCAAATACACACGTGCTGTTTCTGTTTTTAGGTATTTGGTAAAAATTTCATTCCCGTAAAAAAGGCATCAAATCTCGGCATGTTTACCGCCGAGATGATTTTTATCGAAATATATATTCATCGATTGAATATAATTTTTTATGTTGAAAGCAATCTTTTATCCATGTACCATTGACTTTTCTAATCGATTCGTGCATTGTCTGATCAGTTTCGGAAGGACATGCCATGGACGTTAAATTATCTTCAATGAAGATATAATTAACAAATTCATCTATTTCTTCTTTAACCACACCTCCCATAAAACGAAACTTAAATTTCGTCGAATCGGAACAATTTTTAAAGTAACCGACAATATTTCTAAAAACGGAAAATGGAGATATTCCATCGTCAAATAATTCTTTATCCACTTCTTGCTCTTGAGTAAATACTTCTGAACCTTTTATCTAAAATTGACAAACATACGTGATAACACAAAAGTATAAATAATGTTTAAATAAATTAACAAATCATAAAGTCACTTTTACCATATACTTTGCCTTTTCCAATGATCGTTGTAAACTTTCTTCGTTTGCATCTACAGTAAAACTATCATAATAATCGTCATAATTTTCAGCGAGTAATCGTTTGGTTGACTCACGAGCGCATAAAAGATCCCAAGGTAAAAAATTGTCTAGTACACCCCAATTTTCTTCTTTAAGGATACGTTTAAACCAATCTATCGTAACTACATCGTATTTGCTGCTTTGTATTATATTTTTTGCTTTCGCCTGAAATAAAGCAATTAATATGATCTTTATCCTTTCTAAAATGTAGCTTACAAATGGTTCATACCTTGTTGACATTTCCTATGACTACGCAATATGTCTCTTTACTCGGATTCTGTACGATTTTTGCTCTATGTAACAGAAGCGTATCTTCTATTTGGTCTTTTGAAAATTCATCATTACCATTAATAACACAAATTTCTTTTCCATCCAGTAAACGCGTGAATGGTACAAGCTTTGTATTTAATTCTCTTGTTTTGCACAAACCTTCTTCAAACTTTGATAAAGTCGATTTCGAAGTTTTCGGTGCTTTAACACCTGGAGTCACGATATCGTTAAACGTTGCCCGTCGTTTAATTAATTTATTAATTATACTTGGATTCTAGAAGAAGCAAACAAGCAAACAAAATTACATAATCATAGTATAACATTTGTACTAGATTGTACATACCTTTACTAACGATTGAAATTCTGTATAAGTACAAGCACTGTACCAAGGCTTATCCTCTCTAATCTGCACGACGCGTGGAAAACGTAAACTATATCCAGTTGGATAGTAATTAGTCTTTACTATTTCCGTTGCACGAAGTGTTAAAATGATTGAGTGTTCAGGTCGAATCCATAGATCTGGAGGTTGTCCCTGAAAATATAAAGAAAATATATTAGAGATAATATAATGAAGTATTTATATGTATTTATGTATTTTCTTAATGTAGTTCCTAGGGGTACATTTTTATATTTATATAAGATATGTATAATTGAAATACCTTAGGTCCTATTATACAATCAGGGCAATCCTTAGTCCAATATTGTTCTAGTTTTAAATGAAGTTCCTTCAATTTTTCCATTCCAATGCCATTACTTACTGATACAACTGAGAAAAATTTTGTAGGTTCTTCTTCTTTATTTTCAGGCATTTCAGCTACACCCATCATGAAGCTGTTTATTAAACCTGCAAACTTTCCTTCTCCATAATAGCCTCCAAGAACAATCAAATCTATATCATGTACTAGATTTTCAGAATACTACAAACACAATAATGTTATTTTTTTTTCAACTTGAAAAAGATATGTAAAAAAAAAATTAAATAAAGAATCCTGAGAAAATACTTACTTCAGCTTTTATTTTATAACAACCAGTTCCTTCCCGGGCGTTTGGTTTATAAGTAAAATCAGCTTTTTTTAAGACTATTCCTTCATCATCATTAATGATTTTATTAAAAATTTCAAGTAAATCTTTGCTATATAAAATAACAAAAAAAAATTAACAAAGTATATATTTGTTAAAAATTTTGGTATGGTTTACATAACCATTCATGACTACCTGTTGGAAATGAGTGTACTTGAACATTTTATTATTGAACCTTCTTCATCTTGAAATGCATTATGTAATATATTTAATCTCTCCTTATAAGGTACATTGATAAGTACTTTGTCATTGTACATGATAATGTCAAATGCCACAAAACAAGGTTGATAGGAGCTATTGGCAGTAAGTTTTTTAACATCATAGTTCATACCTTTTGAACCAAATACTTTTTTTTCTTTGTGCCAGCCCATTACTTCTCCATCCAAAATTATAGATTTACATTGTGGATTTAAAAGACGCGAGAATTTACTAGTAAGAAAACCATCTGGAAGAAACTATTTTTTTAAAGATAAAGTATAGAATTAGCTTTACAAATCATTGTATTATAAAAATAATTTATTCACTTACCTGAATTTCTCTTCCCATATCCCCAATTATTTGTGACTTCAATTCTCTGTCTGGTACAGTATTTAAATACACCATCTTTCATATGTATTTGAGAACGTTCACCATCAAATTTGATTTGTACAAAATATTCATCGTTATTAGAAAAAAATTTTTGTACATCTTCAATTGCACACCTTTCCAAAAGCATAGGTTTGAAAAAAGAAAATACTTGAATGTCAGAATTTAATTTCTCTTTATCCCCATACAAATTATCACAAATTTTGCGTAAATCAGAAGTTGTATCAAAATAGTCATGTGCTTCTGGATGATAAGCTAAAAGTATTTAATATTATTATAATATTTATTTTATGTATTTAGCAATGTATACAAGTACAAACCTTGTAACAATTTCTTTGTTCCAACATCCAATCTTAAATCTTTTAAAATAATACGAGTTAACCATTTTAACTCCAATGCACTTATTTGTCGAAATAAAACTTTAAACAATTCATCTTTATTATTATTCGTTTCGTTTGTTCTGGAAACATCATCTAAAAAGGTATTTATTTTATCTATTGTAAGTGTCTCCTTATTACATAACAATCGTTTATGTAAAACCCAATAAACTTTTTCTGCAAAATCACTTCCACCAAATTTACTTGAGTCAGGTATTCTAAAATATAAATATACTCATGTCTTAACTTCATTATTTCACTCTTAACAGATAATAAAATAGGATATTATTACCTATAATCTATCAGCTTTTGAGCATCATTACTTGATTTCCCAAGACAAAAAACACGAATGTAAAGATTTGCTAATAATTTCTGTTTCAAATTGTATGATCCACGTTCACGATCACATTGTGGTAATAGTAGTCTTAATATAGGAAACATTGAAACATCCTAATAAAAAAATAAAAAGATCATTTACACTTTTGATATTTACATACATTTTTTTTCTATATATCATTCTTACTGCATCTGAATTTTCTTCTTTTAATTTTGCACCTTGTTTCTGACATTCCACAAAAAATTCTTTTAAAATCTTAAGTTTTCCTGAACCACGTTCTTTAACAACTTTCTCTAAGATATCACATAGCCTTTTAAACTTTATTCTTGAAGATAATGTTGTACTCATACTTGTGTAAACCTTGGACATAAAATATTACACAACTAAGAACTAATAAACACAATGCATCACTCAAATATGGAAGGTATAATCAGGTATAATATTGTAAAACAAAAACAAAACACATTGACTTTTCTATCAATAAAAACATTGTATTCTTTGTACAAAATATATTATAAATTAATATGTACAACATAATTATATGTACTCAATTAGTAATACAACATATTCATTCTTTCCTTATACCGTTTAAGTATAGGATTTGTCTATTCCTTTCAGACAGTAATATATTCTTCAAGATACATTCTAGCAAGATTAAGATTCTCAGATTGCAAATAGATTAGATGAAGATTAAATGCTGCTTCTTTCTTCAAATCTAAAAGTTTTTCATTTTGTTTAACTAGATTTCCTGGATCTGAATGAAGAACTAGTTTATAATAATGTACAGCAGTGGGCAACATTCCAATTTGATGAAATGCACGTGCTATATTATAATTTGCTTCTTGTTGACCTTCCACACCCCGTAATTGTGCATATTTCTTAAAGAATGCAATTGCTACAATTGAATAATAAATAATGTATTTGATCATGTATAATGATTTCATATTTAAATGCTAATAAATATACATATGCATTAATTACCTTGAATTACTAATTGATTTTTCTTGGAAGAATGTTTTTGACATGCCATTTGTAACAATGTTACAGAAATCAATAAAGCTAATAATGCATTTGGCGTGACTCTAAAGAGAGATATATAATCATTAAGAGCATATGTATATGTTCCAGAAACAAGGCAATTATTTGCATGCATTATGTACAAGTGTGAAAATGCATCTTCTCGACCAAGTAAACGCATTATAAATCTGTTGTGTCTAGAATCTTCAGCTTTTTGAATAACTATATTTAGCAGATTCCATGAATTTGAACGTTGACAAACTTTTACTATTTCCCGCACAATGTTGTAACCATAAAAAGAATCATTATTGTGAATACAGGACACTAAACAAAGGAACATGATATGAGAATTTCTCTTCTCAAATCTCTTAGATGTTAATGCACTAAAACATATTCTTTGAAGTAAACCATATCTTTTTAATTCACAAGCAAGTTTGCACATTTGAAGGAATAAAAGGAATTCATTTTTTTCACTTGGTTCATCACTATTAATAAATATTGGTGCATTTTCTTCTTCAAGCTTTTCACCACAAGATAATCGATGCAATTGTAAACTTTCAAGGCGTTGACGAACTCCAGTTGCTCGTGTTAATGCACCAAGCTCAGCTTTTGATCTTATGTTGATACAATGTCTTGAAAGTAATAATATTCCAGACTGAAAATATTCATCATATTTCTGAGTTTTGAAGAGTAAAAGTGTTCTCATATAAATTACATTAGGGTCTAGTGCATCTGATTCTGGATCTTGTTTAAGAACTTCTGCTGCCTTAGTATATTGCCCTTTAAACTTATAAAGTTTTGCTAATGCTAGTCTGGCACTTAAGTGTTGGGGTGATAATTGTTTGACAACTTCATAAGATTTTATAGCTTTTTTTAAATCCTTACAACCAACCCAACATTCTGCATGCCTTAACCATACGGCTGCCAAACTGAAGTTATTGCTATTAACTAATGGATTCAATAAAATTAAAGCACGCTGAAATTCCTTCTTTCCCATAAAAGACTCTGCTACATCTAAGAATAAATCTCCAGAAATCTCTGGATCTTCTTTTAATAATTTGGGTAAAAGTTTATCTGCCATTGTAATTTCATTCAACTCAATAAGAGTTATAAGAAATTTTGCTTTTAAGTCCACAACTACATCTTCTGGTATATCACAAGCTTCTATTTTAGGTATTTCAGGAAGTTCTGTTTCTTCTTTTTTATTACAATCAACAGTTTTTTTCAATTGAACCCAAATGCTAGTATACTGAGTTAGAACATCTAAACATCTCTTAAAATGTTTCAAAGCAATTAATAATTCAGTCATAATATTGACCTCCTCCAGTGTGATCAATTCAGGGCATTTAGTAAAAATATGTTCCATAGCATCTAATGCTTGTTCGTTATTATTTTCTTGCATATAACGTTTTGCTAATATTTTTGTATATTTTATTATATCTTCACCACACTCTGGATCCAAATGATGTAATAATTTTGTATATGCTTTCAAATGAGCTCTTTTATCGCCATTTTGCTCTTGAAGTTGTACCAGTGATTCATATAGATGTACGTCTTTTGGGCTAGCTTGAACAGCTTTTGTATAGCATGTGATTGCTTGTTTAATATTGCCACTTTCTAACGACATATTAGCTAATCTAACCCATTGATCTGCATCCTTTGGACTTAAATGCGCTGCTATTAATGCAAACTGTAATGACTTTTCAGGCTGATCATTTTCATATATCATTGCTAATGTTTGAAATGGTTCTGGAGCACTTGGTACCTGTCTGAAGAATTATTAATCGATTTTAATCTCCTGTATTTTTGTATGATATTAATTTAAAAATGTGATTGTTACTTCATAGTTTTATAATTTGCATAGGAAGATGTAACTTGCCTAATTATTTCCATACACATCTGTGATGCTAATTCAGTTTCTCCTCTTGCAAAGCGTAAATTTGCTTCACCCATAAGACCTTGCAAAACAGGGGGGAGTGTTCGTCTTTTTCTTCTTGGTCCTGCTTGAGCAGACGTCAATAGCTTCTGTCCTTTTTTATTTATCATTTGTTGTGAGGTTGATTGTTCATTTTCAGAATCTTTTCTAAAAATGGGATCATCCATCAGTGATATATGTTATATAAAAGTTCCATATTCCTTGTAGTACATACTTAGAAACATCCGTATCTGAGATTTCTAAATCAGGAGCTTCATCCATTCTAGAGGAATATTCACTAAATGTTAATTCTCCATTTAAAAACTGCTTGGTTAACTTATCCTCTTCTTCAGCAGTTAATAGTATATTTTGATCTTCTATGTCCATTACAATATCATTAGCAGGGCTACTTGGTTCTGAATATGTATAACTTGGAAGTATTGTTTCAGGCATATTATGTACTTCTAAAGCCTTAGCTTCAATAAACTCAGTCATATCCATATTCATTGAATTAATCGCACTTTCATCTAATTCTTCTATAATTATTGGCATAGCACTGCTATCGTGATCAATAATTACTATATTCTCTCTGCGTTCTTCAAATTTAACTTCAGGCTTTGTATCAACATCCATATTTACTTTATTTTTGTCTGTTATCAGCTGCTCCATTTTACTAATAGCATAACACAATAACAAAGTTACTTTTGTATACTTAAGGTAATATACTTTTGTTTGCATCTTATACCATTCGTAGTGAATTTATCTTGCCAAGTTTTACGCATTATATTGTTTAGAGTTACACATTATAAAATAAAATTGTAAATAAATATTATAGTGATTTATATAAAAACAATATTCATATAAAATGTGTATGAATAAATTTTACCTGACTTTCTCAGTACTATATACCTATGTATACTTAATCTTTATTTACGAAAAAATACAATTGGATGATTATTAAAAGGCGATCACTTATTTAAATTGCAACATACAAAAATTGCAAATTATTCCATAAATTTGCAATCGGTAATGCTCGAAGTGTTTTTACGACCTGTTATTGCACTACGTTGTAGTGTCAGCACTTGAATTATATTTAACCTCATTCTAATTGTACTCCGTCGTCAAACGCAATGAGATTTGTAAACATCAAAGCATGGATAATGTCAAATTCATGATTTCATTATATTCAGACTTTGCAATGTGTCTACGATTTAAGAAATTAATATCTTACCTTTAAGAGAAATACTTCAAAATGTACAACAGCAAGGTCTCAACACGGATTTTTTTATAACTTAAGGTTATGACGTGACGCATAAATACATTCATTGTAAGTAAACATTTATGTCAGTCAAATCTGTCGTTATCATGATGATAAAATTAGTCATTACTTAGAAGTTCTGTATTATATACAAGGATCTACAATTCAAAATGATTATGAAATTTTTACTGTGATATTTTAATGTAATCTCTTTATTGACATGCATATGATTCTATGTTTAAAAAAAGTATGCTTATAAAAATCAATTACTCATAACTAATATCTATATGATAACATCAAATCAAAGATATAGATAAAACAAGCAAATAATCATCTATATTCTTTTAGGTTGACATTTGTGATTAGTAGTAAGCCAGTTAAATAATGTATGATTTTCAGTTTGTACTTATAGTATGAAGTCACACGTATCTTGGCTGTACATTATTTTGGCATTATTACTTACTTTTGTGAATAAATCAAGCAACAACCAGTTAAACTGTTCATTAGGAAAAGAACAGACCCGTCATAACTCTATACATAACAAGTCTCAATCACACAACATCTCCCTGACATCACCATGTGATTTAAATCATAATATGCAGGAAGTTAAAGTTCAGTTTTCATCTAGAATTGTTAAAAATGAATATATTGTAGCATTTAAAGGCTACTATAAACCTCACGCACGTCAAAATTATATACGTGCTGCACTAAATTCATCTGGAATTAATAATTGGAAACTGATTCCTCGAAATAATTTGGCAAGTGGTTTCCCTAGTGATTTTGATGTAGTTCTTTTGGAAGAAACTGATAATTATCATGGACTTAATGCTTTAATGGATCATCCGCTTGTCAAAAGAGTAACACCTCAACGACTAGTGCGTAGAAGTTTAAAATATATTAATATCACAGAAGAAGCAGATCTTCCTGAATACAAAAGTTTCAAAAGGAAAATTAACACTTATGTATGTTCTTATATGAAAAATGGTAATATCAGTTTATAAGACATATTATAGAAACTTTTATTTCAGGGTAATCATTTCTGGCAACCAATAAACCGGCATGCATCTCGTAGGTTGCTACGTGCTATTCCAAGACAAATTACAAGTATACTTCAAGCAGATGTTTTATGGAGTATGGGTGTAACAGGTCATGGTATTAAGGTAGAAAATAAAAGTAGATAAAAATGTTATATGAACAGAGAATATGATACATAATTAGTGTAATCAAATATAAGACATACAATAGTTACATTATCATGTTAGGTAGCTATATTTGATACGGGATTAGCTGCAAGTCATCCACATTTTAAAAAAATTAAAGAACGTTCAAATTGGACAAATGAGAAGACTTCAGAAGATGGTTTAGGTCATGGTACATTTGTCGCAGGTGTCATTGCTTCATCTTCCAGAGAATGTCTTGGATTTGCTCCAGATGCAGAATTACATATTTTTCGTATTTTCACTAGTGCTCAAGTATGTATAACAGGTTTAGTTATTGTCCAAAGTTGTTGAAATTTGTTTATTTTTTATTTATTTTTCGTATATAGGTATCATATACTTCTTGGTTTCTGGATGCATTCAATTATGCTATTCTAACTAAGGTAACAGTACTAAATCTTAGTATTGGTGGCCCAGACTTTATGGATCATCCATTTGTTGATAAAGTTTGGGAACTTACAGCAAATGGTGTAATTATGGTATCTGCAATTGGAAATGATGGTCCTCTTTATGGGTACGTGAAACAATACTTATTATTGCCTGAAATCTTGTTGTCTGTAACCAGTCTATAGTAGTTTAAAGTGACCATATATGTTTTTCATTCTTCACACAAAAATCTGTCACATTTTGTGCAGAACACTAAATAATCCTGCTGACCAAATGGATGTCATTGGTGTAGGAGGCATAAATTGGGAGGACCAAATTGCTAAATTTTCATCGAGAGGTATGACAACATGGGAGTTACCATCTGGTTATGGAAGAGTAAAGCCTGATCTTGTCACATATGGATCAGGAGTGAGAGGTTCAGCATTGCGGACTGGTTGCAAAACACTTTCTGGTACTTCTGTTGCTAGTCCTGTTGTTGCTGGTGCTGTAGCATTGTTAGCAAGTGGTTTTGTACAAGCAGATGGATCTCAAAATATTAAGCAGAGGGTAATTTCTATTTTGAAAAATAGGAAAAGTGGGTTCCTTTGTATGTCACTTTGATAACATTGATATCTTAAATGAATTAATTTTTTTTCTAAAAAGGTAACACCAGCCAGCATGAAACAAGCATTACTTAACTCTGCACGACGTTTACCAGGAGTTGGTATGTTTGAACAAGGAGCAGGAAAATTAGATTTATTAAGAGCATATCATTTTTTAAGACTATATACACCTATGTGTACACTTAGTCCAAGGTAATTATTTTTGTATCTATTTTAAACAAAGTAGTACAGATGAGATCATCTTCTCATACATAATATACATTCAGTTACATAGATCTAACCGAATGTCAGTATATGTGGCCGTACTGTACTCAAGCTGTTTACCATACTGGTATTCCGACTATTGTGAATATAACAATAATTAATGGATTGGGTGTTTCGGGTCATATCACGGATCTTACATGGCATCCATATACCGGTAATGGTAACGGCGAGCGAATTGATATATCACTGACACACAGTGATGTTTTATGGCCATGGTCTGGCTGGTTAGCGGTCGCTATAACTGTTCCATCAAGTTCTCGCGATTGGCAGGGTATAGCACAAGGTAATATAACTGATTATATAGATATCACATTTTAGAAGATATGGTAATACTATATGCATACCTAGGTCATATATCTATAACTATAAAATCACCACCGAGTGATGGAGAAGAAGAACCGCGTCAATCGACGATCGAATTACCATTAAAAGCAAAAGTTATACCAACTCCGCCCCGGCAGTAAGTAAAGTAATATATATTTTATATTAATGAATTCATGCTTTACCATTTGCATTATAAGTTTAATGTTGTTTCCTATAATTATAATGGTTATTACTCAACAGCAAACGTATTCTTTGGGATCAATACCATAACTTACGTTATCCCCCAGGATACTTTCCAAGGGACGATTTACATGCAAAAAATGATCCCCTTGATTGGAATGGTGATCACATTCATACAAATTTTAAAGATATGTATCAGCATTTACGTAATGCTGGATATTACCTTGAAGTACTTGGCCACCCATTTACTTGCTTTGATGCTAAAAATTATGGAACTTTACTTGTTGTTGATACAGAAGAAGAATTCTTCCCTGAAGAGGTACTTTTTATTTTATTTGTATAAAGTATTGTATCCTAAAATATTTAATCCATAATTACAAAATCTAAACTTTTTATAGGTAGCAAAATTGAAACGTGATGTGGAAGAGGAAGGTCTTTCTGTAATTATTTTTGCAGACTGGTATAATTTTACTGTTATGCGAAAAGTAAAATTTTACGATGAAAATACTCGTCAATGGTGGGTTCCTGATACTGGTGGGGCAAATATACCAGCTTTAAATGACCTGTTATACCCTAACTGGGGAATAGCATTTAGTGATCAAGTACATGATGGTCAGTTTAATCTTGGACAACATTCGCCTGTATCTTTTGCTTCTGGAACAACTATTGCTCGGTAAAATATGTCAATAATTTCTACAAATATATTTTGTAGAAAAATGTAAATGATCTATTCTTATATGAAACTAGGTTTCCACGAGATGGAATTTTACTCTATGCAAAATTGCGTGATCAGGGTCAAGAATTTCTTTTAGAAACAGAAACAGGATCATCAAAACTTGTACCAATTCTAGGACTTCTACAAACTAAACATTATGAAAGTGTTAAAGAAGTTCATGGTATCAAAGACAATGATATAAATAAACTTGAAGAAGAATTTCCAGAAGATAATCATGAAAAAGAACATATAAATAATATGCCTGGTAGACTTATAGTATATGGAGATTCTAATTGCATTGATGACAGTCATTTGCAAAAACGTTTGTATTTTAATCACTATCACTTTCAGTTAAATTAGTAATGTTTATATTAAATATTGTAAGTAAAACATATTTTTTTAGCTTGTTTTTGGATGCTTGACGCTATCTTAGAATATAGCACTACAGGCCGAATAGCAACTATATTTATGGATGAAAATACACGTGCAAACAAGGATATAGAAAAATCAGATCACTTGGAAAATAGTATATTACCTCAACGAATAGAAAGTAATAATTTTAGACGTCATAGCAAGGTAGTAGCACTTGAAGGTACTGGAGCAGGTCGTTATCGACCGTTGCCATTGTGTCCCACTATCACTCTAGCTGTACCAAAACCAGTAAACGAATCTGCACCAACGTAAGTATTCTGATATTCTCCATTTATTGATATATATTTGAATAACAAACATAAATCGTAAAACAATCGAAATTTTATTCTCTATTACATTTCAGAAATTTATATAAATCTCAAAAACTACTTTCTGTGGGAAGCGGGATAGTGGATGCAAATCCAGTTGCACAAGAACAAGAGTCATTGTGGCTTAAGCGACACATTGGGGCAAGCGTACCTTTTTTTTATAATAATGATTTAAATGGGGCTATTCATAATATAGAACAAGATCAACAAGATCTTCAAGTGACTGTGAATCAATGGTATTACGTGATAGTAATTATTATAATAGGTGTGATTCTTTTTTGTTTACTGAATCGTTGGAATTGGCTAATATTTAAAAGACATTCTAGGAGAAAACGGACAGTCGGTAAATTACGCAGAGTTATACAAGCTATCGCAATGCGTCAGGTGCCTCAGATGTAATCGAATGCTTGTAAAGAAGTTTTATAAAATTTTGTTTATTTTATATAGACAATGTGTGGTATTCTATAGACCAACAACATATATGAATTTATATAGAGAGAGATTGTAGCTTATGTGATTGTGGTCTCTTTTCTGATCTAACCAACTCCCTTAATGTATTCTTCTTCTTTTTTATGTCTTCCCTCCCCTTTAAAAACATTGCACCAATTTGAATTAAAAATCTGGAAATTTCTTCACCATGTTGAAAAAAAAAGTAAAGAAAATTATTGAGTACTCCTTGATAAAATCGTGCAGCTTAAATAAATTATAAGAAACAGGAAATAATTGATTTATACAATATATGTATCAACTTGATATTTTATATTACAACTATGATTTCGCGAATATTTGGCTATTAAACCGGAACACATTCTATAGTTGGCGGTGATTTAAATTCTGATCGAGATTTTATATAATAGGCATCTCTTTGATATATTTTTATGTCCCATGCAGCCTGTTGCTCTAGTACAAGAGGATCAATGCCGAGATCCTCCAGTTTCGGTAGATCGTTTGAAACCACATCGGTTGTGCTATCCTATATAATACATGATGTGATTAAGTATATAAAGAATCAATAAAAAAATATAAATATTTTAATTTGTTAATACTTTTGTAATAATTCTATATATTGACTAAATTAAGGCTACATTTCCGAAAGGCACCAGTGGTCCTTTCAGACGAAATTTGGTGGGTAGCATGGAATGAGATAATAGATCTAAAATATAGCCTTCGCTTTAGAGAATTATTATTTCCAGAAGCTAAGATTTTATATTGCAGGTCTATAATTTCGTCCGATGATATTTAACAAATTTCGTCTCGATGGGCCACCAAAAATATTTGAAATAATATTCCAAATTAATTATAAGTTCAGAATAGTGAATACATTATATAATTATACATACTCTTTCTATTTGTTCCCAATGTAAATAACCAATACGATTTGATAGGCCAAGTTTTTCAGATATGGATACCTTCAACTGGAAGAGTAAATTTTTCTCCAGATCTCCTATTTCCATATTATAAAATTCCCATTCAAATGACAATAATTTTTGAAGCCACTCGACTATATTACGTAATTTATATCTTCTTGGTCTAAAATCAAAGTAATTTATCTATTATCAAATATAAATTGTAGACTAAAATAATTTTAAAAAAGGCAAAAAAATTGTATGCAAGTATTAAAAACATGAGGTCACATTTAATATTAAATAACTGATCTCTGTAGTACTGTTTCAAGATACATACCCAACAAACTGATAGGTTTTTCCAATTGAAGATTCATCTAATATAATAGCTGTTATACCAGCAGCAACATCAGTTACATGAACTGGTTGTTTTATGGTTTGTTCACCCTTTTTCCAGAGTACTGGACAACTATCATAATATACAATATATTGAAAACAATTTGCAAGGCAAATAAATTTTTAATAACCAAGACTAAAGATCTGTCCAAAAATATAAATAAATGTTTTTCTCTACATACCTATTGAAACTATTCCATCTATTACAGTGATAATATAAAAAGCGATCTTCCATTCCATATATAGTAGCTGGACGAATTATCGTTGCTTCTGGAAATTCATCTTTCACAGCACATTCACCTTCCCATTTTGCTTTAAGATACTCTGAACCATTTTTCATAACCACTGGCTTATGAAACACGAGATAAATTACTTATAACTTTTTTAATTTTAATACATTTTTTCATGCATATTACATTTTGACGACTGATTTATGTCATTAAGGGAAGAAAAAAAACATTACCTTAGGATTTGGAGAGGCATTTAAATCAGAAAGATGAATAAACTGTTCTACACCAGCTTGTCTAGCAAGTCTAGCAAGCCGTCTAGCTCCTTCTACATGCACATCGTGGTAACTGAAATTGGGTGTTGGCCAATCTTTACTGACTAAATTGACAACCACATTTGAATATTTTATGCATTTATAAATAGATTCTTCATCTCGCAGATCATATGGATGAAAAAGGACTTGTCCAAGATCTCCACAAAGTTTAAGTTGTTTATTGTTGTAAAAGTCTGTTCGATGTGGAATGATTAACTGAAAGTATAGTTTGTTTCTTAATTATACAGATCAATATCAAACGTGTTATATTATTATAAAATAGTTTAAATTCAAGTTTCCTCCGTTTGATTATACAATACAAATTTTACTTCTCAAGCAACTTACTCAAATGTTGAATTTGATAGTTTGTTATAAATTTATATGTATCATTAAAAAAACTGTTTCAAGTAGAATTAGTTATTACAGTTTAATTATGATTCAGCTTGACTATGGTTATATCTCTTACTTATCCTGTAACACGCTGTACACATAAGTATGACATGCCTGTGTTCCAATCTTTCCCAGACGATTAAGCAGATAACGTCCAACTAAACCTGTACTGCCAAAAACTGTGCATACTACGCCATTAAAAGAACTACGTCCCCCTGTACCTCTTTTCAAAGAAGCTGTAGTTGGATTTTTTATAATTCGTGGCTGATTGCAATAATTGTTTCCTGGCACTACAATACTTGCAAAATGTATTGTTTGTAATCCTGAGGGATAAAATAATGTAATCACCATTACATAATTATACTTCAATATAATATTATAAAAAAAGTTTAGGTTTTTAAAAAAACTTATGTATAATTTCTTCAGGTAGTAGTAATAATCTTACTTGACGTTTGAAGAGAGTTTTTCAGAATAACAGCGGACATTTCTGACTACTAATTAATAAAATGCAGGTTAGTCGCGAGAAGGGCTGTTTAAAACCTACAAATCGTATTCATTTTTTCACTGACAAAATAGTTCAATATTGCCAATGTAACGATACAAAAGTGTACTAGTGGGAGTATAATTTTCAAGCATCATATGGTTCAATATGGTTGTCTCGATGTTAAATTTACAAAACACTATTAATAAATTACGACTTATTGCAATATACTTATTTGTGTTAAGAAAGATAATATTTTCTAAAGGTGAAAATTTAGAATTTACATAATATGCAATCAAAGCGAATATCGTATCACATGTATATTATCTCCTTACATCTATTGGTCATCAAAGTAACAGAAAGAACATATTGACCAATCATAGATGGAACTATTTTGCAACGTACTGCATAAAGAAACGCACGTGGGGTCGCCCTGATGAAGTGAAGAAACATCTTGCGTCATGTATAGTCCTTGGTTAAAGTATTATAGCAGACGACACAGCGATCGACTTGACAGCTCACTCTGTATCTTCACGTGTCCCTTTGCGCATCGCATTGCGTAACTGGAGTCCAACCTCCAGGGAGGAGCTCCCTTTTTCGGTGAGTAAATGCAAGCTGTCGAAAAATAGTGTGCTAATAAAAATAAAAAATGGTAATGTGTCTGTGTCGGTTATAATAAAAAAAAAAGTTTAATTATTGGAGTGATCTACGGTCACAGCTGATTTGCTCCGATTTGTGTTATGATACAACTTGAGAAAACTGTTCAGTTTATCAGCAACCAATTGGGTACTACTAAATGAAGTTTTCAGCCAATCGTGGTTACTGCGTTCAACCCGAGGTCAAACAATAGAACCAGCATCCGACGTCTATTACAACATCATCGTTGTCAAGTTGCGTGCTTTTAACGAACGTTTTTATTTCGCGAAAAATTTGGTGCTTCTCTTCATTCGATTAACGCGATCGTTAAAGTTTTATTTTAAACTTGTCAAGCTTCTACGAATTTAAGGTAAAAACTCGACATGCAAATATCCCAACGATACTGATCCCCTCTTTGAACGTAACCTGAGTTCGCAGCTGAACATCAATATTACATTTCCTTCATTTGGGTGCAATCAATGTGACGATATTTTATTGGAATTTGAAATTAAATATTTTTTATACGGTTATGTCGCGCAACGTAAAAAATCTCATGTACACTTTATTAAATACTCGAAGAGTGACACTTTCTGTGACATGTTCTTTAACGTCATTTACGATATGCATAAAGAACAAAAAAAGCGTGTAACACACATACTACATATCTCTCGTGCGAATGTAGATGTCGTTCCACGGTTTGTAAATTATCGTGTAAAAATACATAATTATTAATGATATAAACAGTTTTACATTCACGATAGAAGAAATTACTTATTACCATATTTTCATTTTTGTGTATTTAATAGAGTATAAGTGAATGTCATTAAAGGAATCTGTATGGAAACTGTTCTTTATATTCAATATCCGTCGTTCTAATAGAGAAAATATCCCGAAAATATTCCCATATATCTCTGTTATATTATTTTAAAAAACGGCTAATTCGTTGAATATAATTATCGTACCTTTCAATTGTCGCAATCGAATCATCTTTTCAACATATGTTCGCAATTATTTCTTTAGTTATAAATATAAACAATATTGCGACGATAAAAATGTATCCCCTCAATATTCTTGGTAGAGATCGATACACGTTGCATAGTTGAATTCGAAAGTAATCGTATTGTAACTACGTGTCATCATACGCAACAATATGCGTAGGCAAAAAAGCAGAAAAACGATACGTGAATCACGATACGCCGTCATTGAATATTTGAACGATTCAATTTCGATTTTGGTTAACTTCGAAATCGGAAGAGAGTAATAAAGATCGTTGAGAGAAAAATGTATGTAGCTTTTGAAAGAAAGTTATAAAAAAGTGGACGATAGCCGCCAATAATATAGTGAGTAAACATCGAAAGAATATGCAAGAACGGTCGAAAGTGCGCGCCAAGCCAGTGAATTTTGGAACGCACCGCGACGGTTGGCTCGGCGTGTGGTGACGTTTCTGTTGGCTACAATGGTGGGGGTAACGGGAGGCGGAGCGTTCTCCGTATTTCCAATTCCAACCAACCCCGCTGCTGGTAAGGAGGCACGTCGCATTCTCCGTACGTAATCGTGCTTTCAGTCTACCTCGGTGGTGCGCGTTTGGCGTGTCTCTCGGTGTGTGGCTCATCGTGCGACTTGTCGTGCGTGAGGGGGGGGGTACACATCATTGGAGCCGCTCACCGACGTACGTTGCGTGCGCGTGAGTCCTGCTCCCGGACGGAGGAGAGACTACAGCGACGTATGTATTATAAAAGGAAGGACATAGAGTGTCGTGAAAGCTTTTGCGAGTGAGAAGAAAGAATAATTTCTTCGTGATGCCCTGGGCATGTTGTACCGACATTCAGGTAATGCGTACGATAGCCATCCCCTCGAGAGGAAGGACCATTCGTTTTTGCCCTCGCGCGAGGGATTTTCTTTTTTGGTGTACCTCAACCTGAGGTCATACAGCATACACACTGACACGAGCTCGAGAGTAAGAGAGTGCTTGCGTGTGTGTGTGTGTGCTTGCGTGGTCTGTGAGAGAAAGAAAGAGAGAGAAAGAGAGAGTGTATGTACATACTAGTGTGCGAGAGCAGCACTGGGGCGCCGGGGCGGGAGGGGAGGGAAAGAGTAAGAGTGATAGAGGCGAAAGAGAGGGGGAGGTGGTGGTGGAAAAAGAACTCGTCCTCCATTACTTGCTTGCAAGCAAATGGTGGATCGCTTGCTTATGAGTCTTTGTTAAATTCCTCGACGTCTATCAACGATCCTTTCCGATTTAATCGCTCCTCTCGCGACTGCCTTTTGCACGATTCGTTCTGGGCCTTTCGCAAAGCGTTCGCACAGATGTCAGTTGCACAATTTTGCATTGTTACTCTTATCGCGGATGGACTTCAGTTATAGTGTTTGTTATGATTTTGCCTTTGCTATACTATCTCTTTCGCTGCGTAGGAAAAGCATTAATTGCGTGTTATTTAGTCACGGTCTTGTTATCACAGTGCGCAGCGATTTAACACGGTTTGTATATACATGTATGTATTGCATTCGAATTTTAAGCTTTTCTTGTTCGTAAGAACTTTCGAGGTCTTGGGATTATTTAATGCTTTGTTAAGAGGTTCACAACAAACGAGTCATATTATGGAAACGGATAAGAAAAATATGTGTCGTCCATTGTATCTCTTTTTTTAAAACATGGTTTCCTTTTTATTAAATTTATATTATTAAATAAATGTGGTTTTAATTGTCAGTTAACATTAATATTGTTCTATCAGACAAGTATCTTGGATTTATGAACAAATTCAAATGCAAGCTCTTTGTATGTTCTGTGTTGGTAATTGGGAACAATGATATATCAATCCTTAGATTATTCCATTATTTAGCACATTTATACATTTAGAGTTATTACTTTATCATTTTTTAAGATAAAGCTTATAAATATACAAGTTTGACAAACTTATAGACAAAAAAATGAATAATATTATGTGGAATTTATTCTATTAAGAAGAACAAATTTGCATACATTATATTTGATTATGTTCTATGATATGAGAGATATGATGTCTTATAATTACCATTTTGTGTTTCCATTACAGGCAGTATAGTGGCATGAGTCGATTAATCTATGGCAGATCAACAAGATCAGTTGTTGTCAGGGGGGTCTGTAGAGAAGGCCAGTGCTTCAGCGGGCACCTCTAAACCTAGAGGGAAAAGCTCAGGCAGTGGAACAAGTGGCTATAGAAAGCGAAGTAGCGGTATTCCTGTCCCTGTAGAAGAAAAAAGACGCAGACAAACTATCGGTGATCCACAACCGCCTAAGGACCTTAACGAGACATCTACGCATAGACATTCTATAGATTCTTCAAAGGGAGAGGAAAAGATAAAGGGTGAACGTAGAAATCATGAAAGTGGTTTAGGACCATTTCTAGGTAAATTTCAATATACATGGTGGATTGTACAGTAATTTGATAAATTACTAATTCATTGTATTTATTTCAATATAAAAACACAAATCAATTACACTTTCTCAGATACAGATTGGAGACTGCATCATAAAGTTCAGCAGTCTAATTGTGGTATCAGTGGTAATAATACAAGAGTTCGTAACACAAGAACAAGTCTACCAGAGTTGAACTTGACAGCTATAGATTGTGTGGCTTCGCGGACTCGTTCTCGTACACCACAAAATTCGGCAGCTTTATTGCAAGGAAGCAGTAGCTACGACTTATCGTTAAATAGCGGCTATAGTAATCGAAAATCATCTGCAACATACAACAACTTGGCATCGTCGTCGAGTACAACTCCTGTTTCTAGCAATTCGACTACATCGAGAGAAAGAGGTTAGTATATCAATTTTTTTATTAAATAAAGTGTTGATTGTAGAAATATATATAGGGTAATTTACATAACTGTATTGTATATTATTTAAATCATTATGATTTTCAAAACTGAAATTTAGTAAACTGGAAATTACAAAGGATTAGTGATTAAAGGATATGTAGTGGTAATATTGCTGATTATTCTACATATACTACACAATCAACATATATTATGTTATTTATCACGAGTGTAGGTTGATTTGCTTACAGGAAAAGAACAACTTAGTTCTTACATAAAAGGTTATATAAGATTTTAGAATTAGCCATTTTTGTACTCTGATATCAATATCTTTATGAAACATAAAGAATGATATATTATGTACATTATGTGGCATGACACAATTAAAGATCATTAAGATCAATTTTATATATTATATTTATGTCTATCATATGTGTTTGGCAATGTGACCAACATGGTGTTAACATGCAAAAATGTGGTATTAAGAGCAATACGCATTTTAATTTGAAGCATTATTTTAACCATTAAATATTAATTTCATAATTAAATTTATGAATTTGCACTTACATAATTGTATTAAGTAAAGTGCATGCGAAAATAATTTTCGAAATGATTTAATATGCTTTATTAATAGTTACATGCACATAATTGCCATTGTTATTTTTGTTCAATGGATTCATACAATAACATAGGTTACATGCAATAAAATCTTTTATAAGTACTTATCATTTTATGCAGTACATTTCAGTGTATTAAAGTACTACTAATTTATAAACAGAACTGCACAGATATTCAATTTATGAATATACTTCACAAAATTAATAATTATCTTTCCTGTGATTTAGTATGTTAATTTAATTAGACATAAGAAAATATCTTGCACGAACATTGCAACAACACATTGAACAATTCCTTACATGTACAAAGTAGGGAAAAATAGCTTAAAAGATATAGAATGAATTTTATTGAAAACATAATAAAAATAAAGAAGGTAGCATTATCAAAATAAGAGTCATAGATCAGACTGTATCATTAGGCCTGAGGATGAGCGAATGTCTGGAAGGATTTGTGTCTGCTGTCAAAGCACTTTTTCCAATATCAACACAAACGTATCATCAAGAAGGTAAGCTTAAGGAGTACACAATTCGTACCACATTTTCTTCCCCTTATTTTCTCTTATAAATCAAGGTGTAGATATTTTAAAAAAAGGATGCTACATTCATTGAGCTACATTATGTAAATCTTCCTACATCTACATGCAAGGGTTCTCTTATTCAATCGAGATTGAAAAAGTTTGTTTTGCCTTCTATTTATGCATGAGATTATTTGTTCATATTTATAAAAAGTGCAGTTCTTGTAATCATTGAGTTTTTCCATTAGACAGTATTTAGTAAAGAAATAAGCAAAGTTTAAATGATCATTTGCTTTTCTGTTTATAACACTACTTTTTAATCTTGAATTAATTATTCCTATAGGATCTTAAATTGACAAAATTATATTATTTTGACTTATTAAGAGTATAGTAATACAACACTATTATTTGGTCTCTACACTCTATTTTATTTTATACAAATATAACGAGTCATAATTTATGTGAACTATATACAAACATTTTCGTGAAGTTTCTTATATGATATAGGAAAAATACTGCATTGTAGTAAACATAACAATATCCTTAGACACAGTTTTATTTTACATTATGGAATACTAACAAACTTATTGACATCAAATTTAATTTGTTATTAACTTAATTAATATAAAAAGATATGAAGACAAATAAGGTACATATATAGTCTTATCGTCAAATATGTTGAAAAACTATATATCAATATTAAATTTAAAATATTTAAAGAATATATGTTAATAAGGACATGTACCCTCTTTTTTTATTGTAATAAAATTATTAATTTTCTAGGCGTATTGCTCTATATATAAAATAAATTACAATGATATAACATCATAGAATATATCATAATGGATTTATCATTCTTCAGAGCTAATATATCTGCATTTATATTTCAACATTGATGTGACTGCAGTGATAAACACTCCTCCATTCAAAAGTAGAAATACTAAACATGTTTTAATCATGTATTTATATAATAATACATATATACATGTATTTTTAGAATATACCTATAAATGTCATCACATTGGGTGATTGGCTGTTGAATGTTTCTACAAATTGCATATTTCACTGAATATTTAGGTTACTGTTTAATCTTGATTTATTCAATTTTTTAGCATGCCTAAATTTACTTTGATTATATGATAATTATTTTATTGTCGATAAACTATATACTTTGTTCTAAATATAGATCTCAAATACATAATTTCCTTACGAAAATGTTATTATTTTTAAATATTAAATAAGTAAACAAAACCAAATAGCTATATGAATTTCTTTGATTTCTGTCTTGTTTTTAAGAGACTTCTTTTTCTTTACTGATATTTAACTCGCGAAAATGTTTGAGTTTCATGATCGTTAAGGGAAGTTACAATGAACAACACAATTCCTCAAATTTCATATGCACTAATATAAAAGTGTATACATGCAAGTAGCATTTCTAAAGTAGGCAATTATTACAATAAGAAATAAATGTTAAAATTAAAATGACTTTGAATGTATTGGCCATGTTTCTAAAACTCATTTTTTTTATCATTTATGCAATTAAATAACCATATGTTATTTCAATATTGTAGGGTCCAAAGCACACGGTGGTGCAACTTGCACAAGTAGCAGTACGAGTAGTCAAATCTTGGGTGTGAAGTCCAACGTCAGAGTGGGTAACACAGCTAGCAATTCTGTGGAGAGTGGTGGGGGGGCGTTGGCACATGACGGGGCAGGCACTAGTGGCATTACATCAACAGCCACTGCCAATCCACCTGTGTCTGCCACCGCTACTGCCAACCCTGCACACCCTCATCCTACACAAAAGCATCCGCTTCGTTCACGTATAAAACTCTTAAGTGAACAACCCAAGGAACTGCCATCAAGTAACAAGACTTCAGGAAAACATCATAAAAAAGATCCCATAACGGGTTCCTGTTCTAGTACAAGGTAGTGATTTAAACATTTTTACAAATCATAATATAACTAGTATTATACAGACATGTAATATAAATAAAAATATATAATAAATATATGTTATATATAAATATAATTCTTATAAAAAAACTTCTAGACATCGCTCTTCATCTCGAGCACGGAAACCAATGGTTGAAAGTACTTCTGGAGGAACAGGAAATATAATGTCGGGAAATGAATCTATTAGCAATAGTGCTACACCAACATCTGTGTCATCTTCTATTCCTAATAGCCAATTGGTCACTACAACAGGTGAAGATGAAGCTGGATCAGCTGTAACATCTGCTACTGGTAAGTTCTGTAGGAAAAATATAACGAACTCAGTATTGATAACTTGGCACATTTAATTACAAACATTAATATATTTGCTATATCTTATAAAAGCAAGTGGAGGACCATCTGGATTGTCTGGAACAACAGGAGATAGTGAAAGTGATGATGGTGAAGTTGGAAGATTACAAGCATTGTTAGAAGCTAGAGGCTTACCACCTCATGTATTTGGTGCACTAGGGTCACGAATGCAGCATCTTCTGAATAGAAGTATGGGTGCAAGTTCAGGTATTAATAAAAATAATGTGAATATTATTCTTTACAAATCGCAACAAAGTACATCACTTATATATAAACAATCTTGATTTCCACTAAACTAACCATGCACTTTATGACCTTATATTCTTATTTACGATTTTGTTCTTTGTTTTTTTAGCTGCAAAAGCACAACAGCTCTTGGCTGGCTTACAAGCTGTCGACGATGAAGGCGAGCAATTGCAAGCTGTTATAGGAATGGGAGAAATACTGGTTATGGGAAATGAAGATACATTAACAGGTTTTCCTGTAAAACAAGTGGTTGCAGCTTTAATCAATTTACTTGGAATAGAGCACAATTTCGTTATAATGACACATGCCTGTCGTGCTTTGACATATATGATGGAAGCTTTACCTCGATCTTCTACCGTTGTTGTTGATGCTGTGCCAGTATTTTTACAAAAGCTAGAGTCAATCGAATGTATGGACGTCGCGGAACAATGTTTAACAGCTTTGGCTATGTTATCACGTCGACACAGCAAAACGATTTTACATGCAGTATGTTTTCACGTTTCTACTTTTAAATAAATATGAAATTAATATGTGAAAGCAATATGTAAATATCTTATTTTATTAGGGCGGAGTATCGGCTTGTCTGAAATTTGTTGATTTTTTCAATATTACGGCTCAACGCTCAGCTTTAACGATCACAGCGAATTGCTGCCAAAATCTTCATCCTGATGATTTTCACCTAGTCGCGGACAGCTTACCATTGCTAACAAGCAGACTGACAACTCAGGATAAAAAGAGTGTGGAGTGTGTTTGTCAAGCTTTCAGTCGACTAGTTGACAGCTTTCAACACGATCCAGTTATGTTACATAAAATTATCAATGCAGAACTTCTGCAAAATCTACAACAGTTGGTAAGTAGATAAACAATTTTTTATCTACTGATTGATATTTTAATATTTGACATTTATTTTATACATTAATATTTCAGCTTATGATTACACCACCTGTGAATAGTATTAGCAACTTTATAACAGTGCTACGAATGTTATCTGTGATATCGAATCGCTGTCCTGATCTGGCACAGCTGCTTTTACAACAAAATATAGCTTTCACATTAAGTTATCTTTTAACTGGATCTTTAGAAATAAAAACCGAAGACGTAGAGTTAGTACCACGTTCGCCACAAGAATGGTTTGAAATTACTTGTTTGATCGAGGAGCTTATGCCTCCTCTACCAACCGATGGTATATTCAGTGTAAATAGTTTACTTGAGAGGACCAGTAGTCAACAAGAAACAGTTCATTGGGAGTGGCGCGACGAAAGACATTGCTGTCATCCATTCAGTACTATCGACTCTAGAATTATTGAGGTATTATGAAAAGTAATTATTAACTGTAAAACTAAATGTTAAGTTTTTATGAAAGTCTCTATAGAGCTTCATATTATCTTATCATATTCAGATGGCATTTCAAAATGGAGAAGATGAAATATGTCTTTCTACACTGGGAAGGACATACACAATAGATCTGACTGTGATGAAACAGATTAATGAGGATATTGGAATGGCACGAAGTATATTTCGTAGAGTGAATGCTCATCCTGTTGAGGGTAAAAGTCCTACTTGCTCATCTAGGTAAGAATTGTTATCATTTATATAAATATATATTAGGTATAGTTAAAATTACTAAAATACGAATTGTATTGTAGCGTGGATGTAGTACCTCCAGTGATTGAAACAAATGAGTGGTTGGTATCTTTTATACGAACATTATTCTCTGTATTGTACGAGGTGTATAGTAGTTCAGCGGGGCCTGCTGTAAAATGTAAATGTTTACGGGCACTTCTTCGTATGGTATATTATGCCTCTACTGATTTATTAAAGGTTGGTGTAAATAATAGTACATGTTCTGAATTAATAGTTTTCAAACATGATACAAACAATTGATCCTTTGTTTTATATTAGGACGTCTTGAAAAATCAAGTTGTGTCGTCGCACATAGCAGGAATGCTGGCGTCGCAAGATTTACGAATAGTCATAGGAGCTCTTCAAATGGCAAGTATCTTAATGAAAAGGTTGCCGCAAGTATTTGGGGTCCATTTTCACCGCGAAGGTGTCTTGCATCAAATTCGGCAGCTAGCTGATCCCGAAATACCTCTTGGAGTTTCACCGCCCAAGTGCTCTTCTGGTGAGTTATAATAATGAAAATGTTTTTAGTAATACAGTATAACAACAGTATAAGTCTCTCTTAATACATCACACATTGTGTATTGCCTTTGAAATAGGTACATCATTACCAAGTCCACAACCAGGTCCATCTACACCTCTCTCTTCCACCATGATGTTGTCCTCTAGTAGCGCTACGTCTCCTATCGCTTCTCCATCAACAAATGGTAATATATTATTTGGCACAATTGCAACATGCCAACTGAAGCCAAACCTTACCGCTTCAATGGATACCCATAGTAGAACAGATTTGAATGCCAGCGTAGATGATGCAAGTACGCCGCAAAGTGCTCATCTGTGAGTACAGAACTTCGTAGCATAGAAATTTGCTAGCTTTCATAAATACATTGGTTTTTTTTCGTAATCTTAACGGTACTATTTTATTAGAAGGATCGGAGATGCTTTGAAACGAAAACGTCAGAACAAGAAAAGTCGCTTCTCTAGATTGGGCGGTGCTACAACACAACAAACGCAACAACCAGAATCACTTTTCACTGGTTTCACACAAAAGAATAATCGATTTTTGGGAAATCTTAATCCTGCTAGATGGGGAAGAAAATCTTCGTCGTCAAGCACTGTTAGTGATAAGAGAGACACAAGTTCATCAACAAGTTTATCAAAACCACCAAGTAATCCAAATTTATCAGGTGGTAATCGGGATAAGGCAAAGGCATGGGTACGCGAGCAAGCTGTTCAATTCCTAGCAAGATATCAAGATGACGCACCTTGCACACATCCGGCGTTAACGGTTCTTGCGCGACTTACAGCCGCAATACAACGATTACAGTCGAATGTTAGTAGTAACTATGTATTGTACTTGATATTATATGCATTTTCGATTTAATGATCACATCTGTGTACTTACAAATAATATTTACAAAATATTCTTTTTAACAGCAATTAGACGAAATGTTCTCTGCGCTTACTGAATTACGAGACATAGTGCTAGAAAGTGATATATCACCATTTGAAATGAATTATAGTGGTCTTATAAAAGCTTTGCTGAACTACCTCACAACCACAGACGCGCCTGGAAATCGTTATGATCGATTACGGATGTTCTGGCAACTATTTGCAGAGTCTACTGTAAGAAAATGATTTTTTGTAATGTTTCGCTTACTTCGAACTCGAATCGATTTTATTTACTATGATTCTTAGGTACAGCAAGGCAACAATGTCGTTGATCTTCAGCCTGGAGCATTTGGTGCTCTTGTTGCAAAATTAAATAGTTGTGTTGCACAATTGGAACAATTCCCAGTAAAAGTTCATGATTTACCAGCTGGTACTGGTGCCGGACGTGGAGGGACTAGTGCTCTTAAATTTTTCAATACACATCAGTTGAAGGTATGAATAGTTTGCTCTCCGAAGAAATACCAATAAAATTGTATGAGTTAATATGTGTGATTTTATCGATACGATGCAGTGTAACCTTCAGCGGCATCCAGATTGCAATAATTTAAAGCAATGGAAAGGAGGTACTGTAAAAATTGATCCTCTTGCATTAGTGCAAGCAATAGAACGGTATTTAATGGTTCGTGGATATGGTAGAATACGAGATGCAGAATCTATGGTTAGTGATGATGATAATAGCGAAGACGATATAGACGATACTTTGGTAAGTTAGAATCCTATCAAAGATGTCGTTTCTGTTAACGTTCTCTAGAAGTCGATTTTCATTTGCACTTGAATTTACAGGCAACGGTCGTTATTAGTCAAAGTTCAGCAAAACACAAGCTCCAATTTTTGATAGGAGATGAAGTGCTACCTTTTAATATGACCGTGTATCAGGCAGTGAGACAATTTGGTTGCTCCGGTATAGACCACTCGGAAGCGGAAGCAGACGGTGAACCTCCATTGGGACACGATGCAGTATGGGTGCAAACTCATACAATATATTACAGGTATTGGTTAATTTTGTTAAAACATACTTAAGTACTGATAATAATTGCATGACTTATTTCTAAAGGAAACTTGTATTCCTTGACTCATTCATTTTATTGCCGAAGTTTACAAGAAATGTATAAGTGAGATTTTATTTTATTTTAAATGCATATTATTAGTACGATCTAACAATAAAGTCAATTAATGACATATCTGACTTAAGGATTAAATAATTACCGACGAAGACTCGTTGGTTTAATTTGAAGTATTTCATATTTATTTTACATTTAGACCCGTACCAGATGACGAAGCAACAACATCTCCGAAACCGGGATCGAGTTCACAGTGCAGTAGCAGAAAGGGTAAAGGCAAGAGTACAAAGATAAGTTCGAAGCGAAAAGAAGATAGTCTTTGGTTAGAAGGAACAGTGCCAGCACAACGATGTCCACTTTCTCCTTATCTATCTCCATCTTTGCCACAATCTGTAACTATATCAGATGCTTCTTTGGATGGCTTGTGCCTATTGCGACTTCTACATGCACTAAATCGTCACTGGGGAGTACTATTCCCTCACCTGAAAAGTATGAGCTTATTATCTCCTCAAGATTTTATAAATAACAAAATAGCGGCAAAAGCAAGTAGACAACTACAGGATCCATTAGTTATTATGACTGGAAATTTACCATCATGGTTACAACAAATAGCAACAGTGTGGTTAGTTGTACATAATTATATGATATAATTTTTCTTATTATACGATATTGTATAATGTTTATTCTATGATATTTATAACGTGCTATTTCTTATTCTTTATAGTCCATTTCTATTCCCATTTGAGACGAGGCAGTTGCTATTGTACGCAACGTCATTTGATCGAGACAGAGCATTACAGCGTCTTTTAGATTCCGCACCAGAATTGTCAGGATCCGATAGTCAAGAGCGCGTTACTCCTCGCTTAGAACGAAGGAAAAGAACAATCTCGAGAACGGACATTCTGAAGCAAGCTGAGCAAGTTATTCAAGATTTAGCTTCTAGCAAAGCTCTACTCGAAGTGCAATACATCAACGAGGTTCGTTTAGCATATGGTGCAGAATATGCAATATGATAATTAACTATTGTGTCACACAAAATAAATTCATTTTACAGGTTGGAACTGGTTTGGGCCCAACTTTAGAATTTTATGCGTTAGTCTCCAAAGAGCTTCAACGCGCAGACTTGGATCTTTGGCATGGTAGTTCAAATCCTACGAATTTAGGATATGTCAATCCTGCACATGGACTCTTTGCAACACCAATTCCATGGAATACCAAAGTGTCGCACCTCGCAAAACTAAAAACGAAATTTAAATTTCTTGGCAAATTCATGGCTAAAGCAATATATGACTCTAGAATGGTACGTCTTGATTTGGTTTCTCTATTGCTCACAATTTAGTCCTACTTTTCACGTCGTCGATACACTATTAATAATCTGCTGGTTTTTTTTAGTTGGATTTACCATTTAGTCTAACTTTTTATCGCTGGTTATTGGGAGAAGAGCATACGCTTACTTTAACAGATTTAATATACGTTTGTCCCGATATACATCGCACTTTAACTAAATTACAAGATGTCGTTAGACGAAAAGAATCTATCGAAAAAGATCAAACATTAAGAATGTCGGAAAAAGCACAACTAATCGAATCACTTGACTTGGATGGTTGTCTTATTTCTGAGCTTGGACTTGTCTTCGAATTACCAGGTTATGAGAATATAGAATTAAGAAAAGGAGGAAGTGATATACCTGTAACTATTCATAATTTGGAACAATACATTAAGGTAACGTTAAAAGAGTATCAACATTATTATCAATTATTTCTCGACGTATCACTCGTCTTGCAATTCTGCGCATATATGAATATTATTAAATGGAATTATTTTACAGTTGGTGACACACTGGTTCCTCTATGAAGGAATTTTTAGACAAATGGAAGCATTCCGGGAAGGCTTCGAGTCGGTATTTCCACCATTACAATTACGATTATTTTTCCCGGAAGAATTGGAAGCTGTATTTTGCGGACACACACAGGGTGGTGGTCAGTGGGACATAAAAACTCTTTTAGAATGTTGTCGTACGGATCACGGCTATACTCCAGATTCTCGCGCCATACGTTTCCTGTTTGAAGTTTTATCTAAATACAATAGTGAGGAACAAAGACAGTTCATTCAGTTTGTCACTGGGTCGCCACGGTTACCTGTCGGAGGTAAGCGTATCATATCTTTAATTGTCTACTGTTTATTCGATCAATTTTATTATATCTCGAAATTTATTTGTTGTGTTTGCAGGTTTCAAGAGTTTGACCCCGCCCTTAACAATAGTGCGCAAAACTTTCGATCCATCTATGAAAACCGATGACTTTTTGCCATCTGTAATGACTTGCGTGAATTATTTAAAACTGCCTGATTATACTACCTTGGAAATAATGCGGGAAAAATTAAGAATAGCAGCACAAGAAGGTCAACATTCATTCCACCTTTCCTAGAAACGGATGGGAAATCACCGCGTCATTCTTATTTCGCTGTCGCATTATTCAGGTTGAGACCAGTTCAAATATATAACAATTTTTTTTTAAATCACTTATTTCAAATTAACGACAACGGTTTTGTATGTTATATAAATTTGTTCGACGTTTCGTGGACTTGCCCAAAACTATTTTTCGTTTATAATAGGTTCAAACTCAATGTTTACCTTATTTACATACGTTTCGGAATGTGATATATTTTATCAGAAAAAGTGCAAAAAATCAATGTTAGCCTCACCACGTAGGTTTTCTCTGTGGTGATATTATGCGCTAGATAAGCTTAAGTGCAACCTGATTCTAGGAACTTATCTTCAGTGTGTAATGATAATAAAAAGGAGGAATGTAAATATAGTTTAATGAACGCAAGTTTACGTATAAATACTTTATATTACGATAGTAACAAGATTGATATTGCTATAAAACTCTATACTAACTATATATATACTTTAGCTCAAGAGGACGTTTACTAGATATAAGTAAATTTTATATCAGTGATGCATTTAGCATCGCCATGTATCGCCAATTTTATGCCTCATAATCTACGAGGAACTTGTGAGCTAAAAATCAGTAAAGAAACACATGCTACTACGAAATAGCATATGTTTCGTCAACTGCAAAGAGAGCCAACTCGTGAATGTGTGGCAGCATATCTTTTGTGCCCTCTTTTTCTCTCATGATAGATCTCTTATGTTTGCCGCTTAATCTAACGGCACTCGCGAGCATTGCACTAACTTCGTGCAACACTCATATATTTAAATTTAATCTATGTATCATTAATTAATTATTATTATTTGATATCTTTATTCTAGGTAAGATAGTCGAATTATTACTTTACTTAACTGTGTAAGGGTGCAGCCAGCATCGTCAGACCGTATTCCCGTCGTGGTTGTGCGAGCCGAAGAAAATTCTTATGTCCACTTACATACAGGCCAAGCATCATATTTATGAAAGAAAAAAATGCAAAACAAAATGTAAGACTCTGTATAATATGAAATAGAAAAGTTATAAATTAAGCGAAGCTGGTGTATCAAATGGATCATACGATGTATGTTACTTTCTTAAATTCGGGTGCAAGAAGTTTGGAAATAAAATTTAAGTGTGAGTCGGATATGCTGAAGTTACGATAATATGTGCACCACAACATCGTGCCCGAAAAGTTAGCTTAATCGTTATATACCATGTAACATTGCTTTTGCAGGCCATAAACAGTTTTATTATTATACGATTCTGTGTAATTACAAGATCAATCTAACGGACTAGTAGCAGTTATATTCATTTAAATTACTATACTTTATTATATATATACACACACACACTTTAAAAAAATAATAGTTGCAGATATAATATCACCGATGTTTGATACGTGGTGTGCGTAATCACACTCATACATCTGGCAATGTTACATGTGCTGCAATCAACATAATGTATAAGGTACATAGTTATTTTTTATCGTGTCCTTTTACTATGTGATGATGAACGACGCAAGGTAATACGTAAATAAGGCAGAAAAGCAAAAAAATTATTGATGAAAGAAAATATGTGCAACCAACAATCTTGTGTACACATTATAAAAAACGTATATCGGTCCAAGATACGATTCAAACACATGTCATCAATATTATAAACAGTTATATTTATATCAATCCATTAGTATAAAAGACTTTTTCTTTATTCAATGCAGAACAGTTTTATTTGTTTGATGAAAAGCCTTCAATAAATGTAAACACAAGGAACATGCTTGCCAAAAGAGAATCTGTTTTAGTCAATAGATACACTCGAATGGCATGCATAGTGCTTTGCAAGATATTACTTGAATATAATTTATTTTACATAGAAATATGATATTAATATTATTTATACATTGCCACTTATGTATCTCTTAGAAAACTATTTACCAAAAAATATCAAACTTAAAATATGATCTTTCACTTGAAACATATCACAATGTTTCTTTTATCATAACTGTTATATAAGTAGAGATAACCATCCTAATATAAAACATGTCCCACCAAATGGCGTTATTTTGGAAAAACTCTTATCATTTGTAAACGCAACGTAGTAACAGCTTCCGCAAAATACCGTTATTCCACAGATGAAAAACACTGCAGCCTACAAATTAATGACAAAGATGTGAATAAGTAACATGGCAAGAGTTGAAAAAAATTACATACCAAGGTTGGTTGTCTAGCAAGAGGTAAGCCTAGTAAAGCTAGTGTGTGAATGAAATGATATCTATTTGCTGTTTCAAATACCCTTGTTTGCTCAGGTAGTTTCTCTGCATTAAGCCCTGTAACATTGAACAACATTCTTATGTGGTGATTATTAACATTTTCACATTTGCTATATAAATACTATTTTCATTTATTAAATTGTAGCTACATCTATACTTTGAAACAAATGTATACAAACTTTCATTTTTTTAGTAATTGTAACAAGAACGTATACAGCATAAATTTATATGTATTTTATGCTATATGTTTAATAGACATATTTGCTTTTACAAAAGATCATGATAGGTCGATCCATTATCTTCATTTTATTGACCTATTATGAATGATAGGTCAATGCTAAAAAGTATGATTGTATTTAACCTACTATGTGCTCCATAAGCACCCAATACCACAGCTGCTGCTCCACTGAGTCCAGCAAGTTTTACAAAGGGTCCTGCCGATGAAGCTAATTTCCATAATGGTACTGGTGACATTTTTACTTCTTGTTGCTGTGCTACACCTAGATAATGACCTACCTATGGGATTTATGTATACATTTTACAATACACTCTATTTCTAAATTTTGATTTATATCAATAAATGAATGATAAAGTTATATCTATATATATAATACAATGTTCCATGTAACCCTCAGAGGAAACATTACACACTTACAGTCCGGCCGCGCTAAGTTCACACACGGGATGAGTGCGGGCTTATTGGTAAGAGTGAAAGGGTCACACTGAATTTTGCTTTTTTTCACGCTATTCGCTGAAACTGTCACATACACTAACAGTGATTGATCCCAGCGGGAGACCCGTCTTGCACTTGTGCCGCCCCGTATGCCAACTTAACGCGATCGGACTGTACATATTTAATACAATGTATTACTTGGAATGATGAAATTGTTATAGGTCTTTAATAAATGAAATATCATAACATACATTAGTTGTATGTAGACTATATATGATATAATTAACAGGTTAGTTAAATACTCGAAATAGGAACAACATTGTGTATCTAATCAGCGTTAGAAAATCAAACACTACATTTATTTTTTCAAATGGTAACTACGTCTCATACGAATAGATTCAAAGACTCACTGTTTTGGCTGTCACCGAGACCATTGACATTGTTCCGGAACTAATCGGATTTGCAAATACGACATAATTTACTAAGTCTGTAAACCCCATTTCTTTCTCATTAAATTGAAATGATTGTAGAAGATTTGTATTCTTTTCTAACACGTTGTGTTACCTATTTAGGCACAATAAAATAACTTTATCGGCTAGCAGGAATTGGCAGGAATCAACGTACTGAGATCGAAATGTTGTGGCGATCGCACCGCCAGCTGGAGAAAACGGTGCATAAGTCACGTGTAGGCCATGCATACATCCACCAATGGCAGCGTTGGAAAAGACCGTAGCCGTGTCACTAAGCGAATTGAGTCACCTAGTCGCCTATTTGAAATCGCGATATCTCAGGAATGGTGATTCTTATAAAAAAAAGTATCTGAATAATTTTTGTAGACGATTCCATGATTTACAACTTTTGTCTAACCTATTTTTAAGATAACTCTTACCGTTTAAGAGAAATATGCGAAAGACCGATATTTTTTATCTTACATCTTTTTTCAGCTTTATGCGAATTTTAAACTGTGAGCTGCGATCTAAGCAAAATTTCTTCCTTACAAAATCAATCACACATTATACATACACCAATAAACATGTTACTCTTTTGTTGATCTACTACATAAATTCGTGCGCATTTGTGTGGATACATAGTGGGGATATTAGATCCGCGTCGTTCACGACAGATCTTTTTCTATTTACATACAGTAGAACCCCGATTAACCGAGCCTGCTTTAACCGAGTTCGCAATTATCCGAGGTTCGATCTTGTGATAAAATGACCCGTATTAACCGAGCTCACGCACGTAAGAGTCCGTATTATCCGAGCTACTACCTTCTATTGTTACTGAATCGTAAAAATCTTCGTAATTTGATAGTTTTTTGTTTGCTTCATCGGTTGCTACGTACTTATTTATTGTTAGTCGTTTACATATTTTAATGATTTAAATGTTGATTTTGTTGTTTATATTGGCTTTTTTCAAACTCCAATGAAGTCCGTATTATCCGAGTTTTTCGATTATCCGAAGTAGGGTCAGTCCACAATAGCTCGGATAATATGGCGTAAGGCCACGGGTTTAATATTGTAGATAGCTGACGTGTTATTATCGAGGATAATAATGAGGAACACTTTGGGTTAACAATATATAGTATATTTTAACAAATAACATTAATAATGAAAATACACGTGTGCGTTCTTAGCGACCCAAGAAGCGAATGGAAAAGACTTCCGCCGGGAGAAAACAACTGAAAATCTAGGCGGCGTCACTTGTCGAATTCCCTAGCCCGGAGTTCGAGTTGGACAAGTTGTCCGCCACAATAATCGAGGTTCTACTGTATTGATATTATCGACTTCGATTACATTTTCCCGTTGATAAATAAATAAATTATTCGGTTGAATATGGTTCCTAAACTCGCCGCTCAGTATTGTAGAGGGCCTAAGAAAACATCTGTTTTTTCGAACGATCGGTATTTCAGTACATGGGACACGAAGTCCTATTGTATGTCCGGTCTATTTTCATATCTCGTCTGTGCTCTCACAATTTTTGTATGATGAGCGACATTTGTCGCTTGTTGCATGTATTAATTCACAATTATTTCACAATTAAACATAATTTAAGACACCCGTTTTCATTGACTTATTTATCCGATATTATGAGAATTTTCTACGATTAATCTACGTATACACAAAATTCATTATGGGTTTTGTTTTTTTTTTTTTTATTAATTTTTTTATGAATGTTGTACAAACAAAAACTAGATGTTTATGTCCGACGTTGAGTTTATTTATGTATTACATTTATACAAATGATGCCAGTTCACTTCTCTTAATAACTTATAAAATTTTTCATGATGGGAGTTTACATATTTAGTAACAGAACGCAGGAATTTGATCATCTATTAGATCTCTTTAAAATATTAGTCCAACTGTAAAAGAAAATAAATATTAAATTTGCTTATGAATATTTATGTTTTTTCTTTTAAATAATATAGATTAATCAGTTCTTACTTTCTTGAAACCAATATCGGCTGCATATTCCCTAAAGCATTGTCGGCATATATTCAAACCATATTTACGGATAAGTCCATGTTTATTAGCACAAGCACGGCTGCAAAGAATAGAAAGGTGTAAACCATTTTATTTTATAGAAAATCATACAATATTAACTAAGAAGTAAGTTCTAATGCTCATCCTATGTATTCAACAAAGTTCATAAATAGGTTATGTTTATAATATTGTAAACAATAAAAATTATACATTATGCATCAAATAAAAAATGAACTATATAAAATGAATAAGATTTTAATTATTGAAAATATGATTTTTATGATTTTATGAATGTGTAAAGTACGAAACATGAAAGATATATAACACGCGGTCATGACACAACATTGCGTTCACTATCATACGTTCATATAATAAGAAAAAATACGTTAAAAGTATAAAACTAGGTAATAAAGCTTTTATTTACCAGGATCTAGATCCTTGACCATATCTTCGCGGATGCGAGTACCAAATATTTTGAAAACCCATTTTGCCACTGAACAGAGATGTTTCTCAGCGGAAGTCTTCAAATCTAAAGAACAGGATGTGTAGTCAAATATTACTCGATGCATTGGAAGCATATTGTTTAAGGCGCGAAAGTAGAGGGCGCGACTATCTGTTTTAAATAATTTTAAATATACTACCGAGATTTATATCGCTTACAAAGCAAAATGTATTCATTTATATATTATGCATTTTATAGTAATTTATACTATATATTGTATATTGAATAAAAGAGTAAAATCACAATTAAATTTTTAATTAAATTTTTATGAATTGTGTCTTTCTAATATTGGAAAAAATCTTACATAGCGCATTATGTATGCGGCGTACTAATGGTGGAGGGGAATAACTTAAACGGTACTTTCTCACTATGAATCCATTCATCCTAAAGGCATTTCAGTATCGCGTACGTTAGCAGTTGATATTAATACTTTTTTTATATTGTTCTTAATTGAAAATTTATAAAAATGTCACAGAAAAGAAAAAAGAATGAGCATAATAAAAAGGTTGTGTATTAAATTACTTAAATCAAATGCAAGTCTTATGTCGTATATTATATCATAATAACTTATGAAACTATTAATTTTAAGCAGGATCATGATTCTTTTATGTGTGGACAAATAATGAGTATGAAGATAAAAACAATATTGAATATTTGTTTTTATTCTATTATGGGACCAATGGTATTATATGGCATATACTACTTATTTTTACATTACCAGACATATTCAATAAGGATACATAAGCAAGTAATTGAGATGAAAGAGAAGAGACCAACATTTTGGGTTTATGCTAAACACAATGATACTACACATTTAAAACATGTATTCATAGTATTAGAACGTTTAGGCTTTGAAGTTAGTAATAATGAATCTGAATGGGACCTTTTATGGGCACATGATTATCCTTTCAGAACATTGACCACATTAAAAAATTTAAAGCCTCATCAACGTGTAAATCATTTTCCCGGCTGTGGCTATATTACAAATAAAGTAGATTTATCAACATCAGAAGGTCGTTATATACCTGCTGCATTTAAGATCCCAAAAGACAAAGATCTTTTTCTTCAATATGCTAGGATGAATCCAGACAAGTATTTTGTTCAGAAGTCTAATGATCATCGTGGCATCAAGATAGTTAAGATTAGTGATATGAATTTAACTGCTACAGGCTCTTTTGTGCAAGAGTTTATAGATCGACCATATCTTGTTGATGGCTATAAATTTGATATAGGCATTTATACTGTTATTACATCTATTGATCCACTCAGAGTATATGCTTATAAAGGAGATGTATTACTAAGATTCTGTCCTGTGAAATATCATATATTTGATCCTAATAATTTAGATAAATATGTTGTTGGTGATGATTACTTACCTATTTGGAATGTACCTTCTTTAAAAAACTATTATACCCATCTTGGATTCTCAATGAAAGATTCATTGGATGCATATATAAGATCACAAGGAAAAGATCCTGAAAAAGTATGGAACAATATACATGAAGCAATCCGGGAAGTAACACTAATGAAAGAAGGTTTAATAAAAAAAACAATGCAACGTTTCGGTAGTGGAAGAAATTTTTTTGAATTAATCAGATTTGATTTCACTCTTGACGAGGATTTGAATGTGTATACAATGGAAGCCAATATGTCACCAAACTTATCTTCTGCTCATTATCCACCTAATCAATTACTTTATGAGCAAGTTATATTCAATTTATTTGCACTTATTGGCATTGGTCAAAGGATTAGAAAAGATTCTTTACAAATAAGGTCATTTATCATATATTTTTATTAGACTGAACCTTTAACAAAAGTAGTTCTTAATTGACATATATTACATACAAAATTTATGTTACAGGAGCAAATTGGAAGAGGAAATGGAAGTTGCTACTAAAAATTTAGTGGTATTACCAGAATTTTGTGAAACATGTGAAGATTGTTTTAGGGTAGAATGTCAACTTTGCAGTCCATGTTTTACAACTGAGACCAAACTTATCTTATCCCAAAGTTATAAAGAACATCAAAACAGAATGGATTATCAGAGAATATTCCCACCTAAGATTGTAAGTTCTACTATCTAATGTAATAATAAGAATTTAATAACTCCATATGATCTATTATTACTTTTTAGGTTGCAGGAATGGTGCTAAAAGACTACACATTACGAAATCAATTACTTGTTAGATGGTACCAAGGAAAATGTGCCTTAGATCACACATGGTGCATTTGATTTTAGTATAAATCAGAATAAATACAAAAGAATTGTTATTATTATTATTAATTTTATTTATGGAAATATAAAATATACCAAATTGTTACACCCTTTGATAGTTACATAATATACAAACAAGAAAGAGAGTACATAACAGTAAGACTAATTTTTTTGACTGTTACATATAGTATCTTAATATAACCACAATATAAAAACAACTGAAAAAACAATACATTTGACATTAACAGCTTGTTATGGATTTTAATTTTGTTATTTTGGAAACTTTCTTAGTTTTGGGCTCTGGCGCATTTGGATTTGTACCTTCATAAAAATTTTTAAGCAAGTTTATAGCATTTTCACTTCTTATATCTCCTAGTACTCTTACTTTTGAATTGTAAACCTTAGATACCTTAAAAACACTAATACATCCTCCAAATCTATCATTTCTACACCCATAAATAATACTGCGTACTTGTAATTGATACAATGCAGATGTACACATTATACATGGTTCTACAGTAACAACAATATCAATGTTAGGAAAAACTTTTTTATAATCTAAACTTTTTTCTTTACAAAATACTAAAACTTGATCTATGCAATTCATTTCAGCATGTCTTGTTGCATTACATGTTTCATTGACAGTATTGCTACTTTCTGCAATAATTGCATCATTATATATAAATAAACACCCAACTGGAACCTCGCCAACTTTTAATGAGGCAGCAGCTTTTTTTAATGCAACATCCATCCATGCAATTCCATCCATTATAATATCAACATAAATAATAATATATCTTAAAAAGAATAGTATAAGTGTTCATTAAATATTACACCGAAGCACACTTACAAAAAAAATCACAAAAATCTTTGAATGTAAAAACATACGTATAAAGGAATGTATCTTCTATAATTTGTAGAACTGGAAAAAAAAAATTATTATAATCATATTTGTTACTTCACAATTTTATAAAGAAAAAGTTATTTTTCTCTTATCTTACAAAAACAATTATTTAATTGCTGAAATATTGTGCTAGTTCAAGATCATGTAATTTTTGTTTAGTTTTCTGATCCCAGTTTTGGTTTCCTACAGATCTTGGACTAGGATGAGTTATCCATAACACCTAAAGACAATGTATTTTATAAAACAAAATGGGGGGTATAACAATTCTTAAAGATTTATTATTACCTGTACAGGTAACTCAGCTGCATTTACTATAGTCTGTGCTCTTTTTTCTGCAAATCTTCCAATACCAACGATGATCTTTACATTTAATAGTTGAATAATATTAGTCAATGCTTCATCACACAGTTCATATAACAATTTTTGATCTTGACCCTGTAAAAATGTTTTGTTAGTATATAGATATTAGCTTGTAGAAATAAGTACTGCCTTTAATTCTGCAGGTGTGATGTTTTTGCCCTTACGATCCATTAGAGCAATAGGACAATAATTATGCACATAAGAATGTTTAAAAAAGTTCTGTGGACTCCCGCACATTTCACGAAAAAGACCCCAAAGTCTTTTACCACTAATCTCACTACGCTTACAGTCGAACCCTGTAACTTTTCTATCCGGTTGTTCTCTAGGAGGTTTTCCAACAAAGCCATGAAGTTTTAACCAATCACGAACCATACTAATCTCTCCAAACGGTACACCTGTTTGTGACATACCCCATGGACCAGGATTCATTCCAAGAAATAAAATTTTCTTAGGTTCATTACAATAGTTTTTAACGTACATCGCATGTACTTCATATGCATAGATTATTGGATTATAAACATATTCAATGCTTGATGGAAAGTTGATACTTTTCAATTGTTGACATAGTTCTTGTTCAATTAATAAAAGTCTTTCAGAAATTGGCAGTTGTATCGATGGTGAAGAAGGTGTTAACGAGGCAGTAGAGTCATTTGTACAATGTTGAATCTGTGTAACACTATTTTCAACTGATACATCATCAGAAACTTT
Source organism: Ancistrocerus nigricornis (assembly GCA_916049575.1). Classification (NCBI taxonomy): domain Eukaryota; kingdom Metazoa; phylum Arthropoda; class Insecta; order Hymenoptera; family Vespidae; genus Ancistrocerus; species Ancistrocerus nigricornis. The sequence goes on from OU696664.1 coordinate 38,977,046, forward strand.
TTCGCTATCATCAGAAACCATTTGTTTAACTTTCTTAGAATTTATATTTAAAGATGAATCATCACATTCTGCATAAGTCCTTTTTTTAGGAGGCATTTTGCAATGTTTCTTAGAAAATGTTTTCTAATTATTTTCAGAGAACCGTTTAAAGTACTTCGAGTGATTAACGTAACTCCGATAACTTAATAAAAAAATCCTTTTATCTACCTTAACAAATATTCCAACAGATAAACACAGAGCTGTCCATTTGTAAATGGAGGGAATTTCAAAGATAGCGCACAAAATAGTAAACCATGGAGTAAACGGAGAAAACGGACATCATGTATGTACCATTTTCATAACATTACATTATGAGACATATCTCTGCATTATCGACAATATACTGGAGCCTCCTCGATCTTCTATTTTGTAACATTCCGGCACAATTATACTAGGTAGCGCCACAGACGACGCATCGTTTGTGGTAGCACTGGTAGCGTTTCGATTATCGCGGAGTTCAGTTCGAGATACTGTTTCCGCTTAATATTATTTGAGAATTGAAAAAGTGTTTATAAATATAAAAAGTATTTATTTTATGATAATTTAGAAGTTTATTTAAATTCCATGAATTGTGAATAAGATTTGTATATAGTGATATTAATTAAAACTCGTGTTATGTGCTCTCTACTTCGGTAGTATTACGTACTAAACGATATTTCGTGTTATGTTGTGAAGGTATAAGAATTTCAAAATGGAAATTCAAAATGCTTCCCCCATAAAAAGTAATAATCCTGCACCAACAGTTGAGCAGATTAATGCAGACAAAATAACTCAGGTATTCGTCTTGATTAAGTCTTATTTAATTTTATCAACACAACCTCAATCAATTAAGTTCCTTGTTTAATTTACAGTTAGCTAACAAGTACTGGGCACCACATACCACGGACATACATCTTCCATTTAATTCTCAAATAGTAGATGATATTTATGTTCAAGAAATATGTGCTTCAAAGTTTTCCATTCGACGTATTATGATGCTCGAATTTAGTCAGTATTTGGAAAATTTTCTTTGGCCAAATTACAATGTGGAAACTGCTACACGTGCCCATACAATGTCGATTGTTGTTATGGTCAATGAAAAGTTCAGAGAACGTGTACAAGTTTGGGAGGCATTTGAAAGAAATTCAACTCATTTTGCAGGATTTTTTCAAAAAGTACTTGAAGCATGTTTAGAAGATAGTATAATGGATTTCGATCTTAAAGAACAAACAGCATTGATTGTTTTCTTAAATCATTGCTTTAATTCCATGGAAGTGCCATTAGTTAGAGAAGAAGTAAAAAGATTGGTATCATTGTCCATGTGGATTTCATTACAAGAAGGACGCAGAGAATTAGAATTCAAAAAATATCCAAAATGGAGAAAATACTGGAAAGTTATTAGAAAAAAAGATAACCCTGAGTTGAAAGAAAAACTGGAGTGGGAACGTAAATTTTTACATAAATTAATGATAAAATTTATGACCATATTAGAAACAATACCACTTGAAGGTAATTGATGCACGAGTTCCTGACAAGAAAAGAGGTAAGTCATGACCTCTTTTGTTGTAGGACAAAAGTATCAATAATCAAATAAAATGTTGAAATAAAAACAATTATACTATATACAAAGAAACCAATTGTACTTATGTTGGTTATAAATAGAGGCATACGCATACCATTCTTGCCTTTAGGAACTCGTGTGACTATTTCTCTATATTCTTATATGTATTTGACAATTTATAGGAATAATATAATTTTAATTCTATGATTCTTATAGGATCCGTTTTTCCGGATAAAATACGTTATTGTGAAAGATTCTTGGAACTGATCATTGACTTAGAAGCACTTCTGCCAACTAGACGATTTTTTAATACCGTGATGGATGACTGCCACTTGGTAGTACGCTGTCAATTATCTAACTTATTACATCGACTGGAAGGTGGGCTGTTTGGTCAGGTAAGTTACAAAAATATAATTTCATGATATAAGATATGTTAAACATTTTATTTTACGTACATGTTTAAATATTTAGCTGAAGTGAATGTATTTTTATACAAAAATTATCATATGGTACAAACAAATATTATACACATATTTTAAAAACAGATAGATTTCATAGTTAATTTCTACTAAATATTAAACATAGATATTAATACTTCATTAAATAATACATATTTATAAAATTATATTTTTAATTAATGCATATTCCGATTGCATACATGAATCTGTATATGATGATTTAAGGCACATATAATTTACAAGACATCCATTGTCATTAACATCCATTATCCTTACTCTGTCATAAAATTTATGCATATTATCAAACATTAGATATTATTTTGAAAGACAAAAATTGTGTTTGGTTAAAATTGATTTAAAAACATATAATTAAATTATGTATTCTTAAATTGATTATAATGTGAGATCCAACCCATCTGATATGTTTAGTTAAGTCTCATTTGAAGATTCAGTCATAATTACTTATAAAATATCAATGCGCTTCAGTAACCAGCATTAATGGCTGTCATCTCTTCTCCCCAATCAAGACCTTCAATATTTTCTCCGGTACTACAACAATTGCATGTTTTTCCAAGTAAAAATGTAACTCTTCTTTGACCAAAGACACATATGTAAAGTATGAAAATTGCTTGTAGCAAATTAACAATAATATGACAATATTCTAAAACATCATATTTTAATCTTGATAGTAACAGAGACATCCAACTAGTGCTCATTATAGCAAACAGGAAAACAAACATCCTGAAGCTATATTTCATTTTATGATGGATCCTGCCATACGTGCTCATTCTTTTAATTCTGTTTGCTGTTGTTAGAACAAAGCTTAAATTGACTATTATAGTGAGGGCAATAGACATGAACAGTACCGAAATAGCTAGCCATCCAACTGTTTCTTGAGCAGGGTATATTGTACCACCTATAAATGGCTTCTCAGTTTCTAATGCAAAATGTGCAAAGATTGCTGTCGCAGCAATAACAATTGTTGACCCCCAAACATAAGTTGAATAATAGCAATATTTTCTCCCATCGGTTATACGTAAGAAAACATTACGTGATCTGAATGTATTCCAAACATAGTAACCCAAAGCATTGAGCCAGAAAAATGCAGCTAATAAAGACACATACGTGACTGTATCTGGAAAAATGAAAAAATATGGTTTGGTTTTTTTGTTAAAAAAGAAATATTAAAAAAATCCAAGCGTGTCTAATCCTTTTTGAGTTTGAATTTTGATTTAACAGTAATTAAAATTATACATTTTGTTAATTTTTAACTTACCAGCTATCATGAAGCTTATATGATTACCAAGTTCAGTGAATATCCTTACTATCGAAGCACATTGGTTCGTTATAAGGCATAGCGTCATACTGGTTATCATATTACCCACGAGATCCCGCAATTGTGGTAGAACAAAATAAACAACAGCGACAACAAGGTATGCCGCTATAGATATGGCATGAAAAGCAGGATCAATAGCATGTTTCATCAAATAATTAGCATCTGTCCATCGAACAGCCACCTCGGGTACGCATATCATTGCATACGTAGCGACTAGATGATCTCTGCTTAAAACAGCCTTGTCGGCGCAATACTGTCCAAAAGAATAATCATAATAAATAGATTTGGTCTCATCTTCTTCGTCGTTAAATCTGAACGATTCTAGAATCTCTTCTGCATTTCTATCTGCCCCGTTCTTCAAGTCATCTATATAATGCCTGAGTTTCCCAGAGGGCAATACAATGGCCAATCTGTCTGGACCGGAAGGATAATAATACACGTGCCATTGATGCTCGTTACTACGACACCTAGGTAATCCAAAACGATAATCTGGCACAATTTGAGTTCGTGACAAGAAATTGGAGCTCTTGTCCTCGGTGTACTCCGGTTGCCATGGTTTTGTCTCGTTTGTAAGAGCTAATGGTGTGCACGTGTCGTCTAGAAGAAGTTCATCGAGTTCGCAACACTTCGCGATCTTTACCGCACTCGTTCTAGTGTCCGTGTTTCCACTGGCGAATCTTTGATGACTCGCTTGGAGTGATACGAGAAGGAACACCGTTGCGAGATGCATGTCACACTCTCGTACTGCCCTCTCTCTCGCTCGCTCTTACTCTCCCCCTTCTCTTTTTCTTTAATACACACACGCGTGAGCACTCTCTTTCTCTTTTTCTTTCTCCTTCTATAACTGTCACCATCGGCTTCTTTCGTGTCCTTCTATTGGTTCAACATTTTAGAGTGCGACAAGTTCCTCGAAGCTGTTGCTCGGAGGCATACGAATCGATGAAATATTGATTTCCACTTTTGCAGGACGTTTAAGGTCCGTACACACACGCGCGCGCGTGATGCAATGCGCTCGAGCTCATCTTCGCTTCGCCATACCTGCCGTTGATATTGCCTGTAGGCAAAACCCGCCTGCGAAGAAGTTTACCCCTCCCCATACTCGTTGCCCCCTTTCCCTCTACCCGTCTTCGCCATCGTTCTCCACCACCTTCCCCTCTTCTTCCCTTCATCCGTTCTCTTTCCTCTTCTGTACTTTTTCTCTCTTTTACAGACTACTCTATTTCCCCTTCCTCGCGTCTAATTCGTACCCACTCTTTTTCCTTGCACCCCTTATGCATCCTGTGTGTATGTCATGTGTGTGGAGTGTACCCGTAAAGGTAACACCATTGCATGCATTTTAAGGTTGTTCCACACCGAACGCTCTCAACGCGAAAATACCGTTTTACGTCAAGTACCACGGTAATTAATTGAAAAAATATTTAATAAGCGATTTTTATGAGATCGTGTAACAAAGTGACGTATCGATCGTCGTTATGGGTGTATGTATGTCTATTTTTGGTTTTTCCCCCCCTTTCGATTTCTCTTCAATGACGTCTTTTCTTCGCACGTTGAGTCACAAGCTTCTTACGTTTGTATTACTACGGTATTTACTGTTCCAGGTACGAAAGGAATGAATAAGCAATGATCGCACGTAAATAGACGCGAGAATCCGGTTAGAAATATCCTGAATATATTGTAGAAGAATGCGTTAGAATCGGTGGACAAACCGGAGTTACGTGTGAATGATACTTCAAAGCGAACAAAGCATCTTCTGTGATGATTAGATCGTTTTTATCATATTAGCTGAGCGTGTCTTCGTTGATGCGAGTAACTTCGTTGCCCTCGCATACCTCTTTGCTAATGGACACTACGAACGCTTCCCCTTTACAGCGTATCATAAATGGTACTTAGGCAAGCGTAGAAATGCCAGAGTAGGCGTCTTTTTCCTCACCACGTGTGCAGGTTTATCGATAGTCGGTTATATTTACGCACCGATGGGATCTAGCTTGATAGATATCGTTATCTGTATTTAATTTTTTAGCTTCTTGTTTTGTACCAATTCATAAAAAGATTTTGCTCGAGCAAATTGTATTTCTCATCATCCGATGTAATGAGTCGTTCGCTCGTGCCATCGTATTGCCCACACGAACAAAGTCCGGTTCTGTGTGGCTCGTAAGAGAAAAAAACATCAATGAGTCGATGCTTTGTTTCCCAGACGAGTTTAAAAACGATTCTTTTATTTTATACACCGCGTCGCTTGCACCGGTAGCATCCGACGTTTTTAAACTAGATGAGATACAGAAAGCAAATGTGTGTGAAAACTTGTAGGTATATCTTCCTAACGCTGTCAGGACCGGATTTTTGTGACTCCGTTTAGGCCGCGCGGGCCGCATACGCTCCACGCTATCATAATTTAGTTTTGCTTCTAACGTATACCTTGCAATATTTATAATGGTGCAAAAATCATAAAGTTGTAGGGATTAAGATGCACTATGGATATTATTTAGTCGTCGATACATAATTTTACAATTTTAAAACAAATAACTTTTGTCTCTCGACGAAATTGTAGAGAGCTGGAATGGGAATGGGGACGTGTTAAATATTTCGAAATTTTCTTTTATTTCATCGTTTCTTAATATTTACAGAGATTCCTGTACAATACTAATCTCTTTGCTTAATAGCGAGAAAAGTTATTAAATTAACCTAAGGTTTTATTTATTATATATGACATTGCTAATATTGTTAGATAAGATGATAGAATGAGATCGTTATCATGAATCGCTTGGAGCAGCCTACGAAGTTTAGGTCCATCATTGTACACTAATCCTGCTTTTTGATGAAAGTATCGGCAATTCGATACCGTCGAAATTTCTAAAACGTCTTGCCGAAAAATTTAGCCTTGCTGAGACAGCTCCAATTCTTCTGGCAATACGACCTCGCATTCCTCATCTTCGTAAGCCATCCATGACTTCGGGAAGACGATACCACAAGGTTTCTTTTTCGCCAAAAGTTTCCTTACTCTCTTTCGTGTGACCACCAAAAGAAGAAATATGATAAGACCTTGCAAGGTGTTGAGGGCATCCGTTGGTATCCTAACGGGCAACGAATATTATAATTATATGTTTGGACGTCGTTTACTACTGAGAAATTTGCTTAATTAATAGATGCCAAGAGAAAGACTTCTCCGATAAACCGCTATTTAAGTTTGAAGAAAGAATATACGTCAAAGGCCACATTTTAATGCTCGATGATTCGTATACACTCACATGTATGGTACACATACATGGAAGTGTAAGATTTCAAGGATTTACCATTCTATATTACGAAATAAATTTGATTCGCAAGAATGTATCAAAACGTAAGGGAAGAAAAACCCAGTTATTTGAAAACACGTACCAGTACCACTGATTCGCTCCGGAAGCGAAAGAAAGTAACTCGAAGATCCATGTGATACCCATAACGAGCATCAGTTTTACGTAAAGTAGACATTTAAATCGGAGCGCCCGCAACTTGTTTCCATTGTACTCTCGATATTCGTGCCACAATCTCCAGCTGGTCAAACTCAAATAGATAGTATTTAATAACAATAGAATTCCAATCGGCCCGTAAAAGAACGCCCATACCTCTGACGTTCCTGAAACACCCGAATGATATGTAAAGAATGACAATTTAAATAAACAATACGAAGAAAGGTCGATGACTTACCATTGAACCAGCACCTGTACTCGCCAAAATGAGGCTTGAGATGCGAACCTTGAATGTAGTGAGTGGAAAGAGCTGATATTAGGAAACACATTGGTACGAGCCATCCGTGCACACAATATATTGGAAAAAGTACTTTGTCACTGATCATAAAGTTTTTGAACCTACGGATTAAGACAAAGATTTACAATCGTTTTTCTAAAAAAATTTTATTCAAGGAGTAAGAGTATTTTTTGAAACTCTGGTCACTCACCAAACTGTTCGCCAAATATTGAAGGCCACGACGTTCAACCAACAAAAAGCCGATATAAAGGCATAGTACAGGACAAATGCTAGAAGAAAATAGATATTTCCATAAAAATGGCACAAAACTTGTATAATTTAAACATTATGAACATATATATTGTATATAGATTATACCTAATGCAACGCACACCGTAATCTCGTCGTTTCTATATTCCTTCATATTTTGTATGCAAAGTATTATATAACTAACTGACAAAGATGATACCGCGCCCATCATTGCTTTGTCCTGTATTTCCCGAAGTTCGGGAAGAATTAGATAAACTGCTAAAGTGATTATCAAAAATATTGCCGATATCATGCTAAGAACGAAGAACAGTATAGTGTTCCATAAAGGTGGGTCGTCCATGAATGCTTCCTCGAAGCACACGAACGCTGTTGGTTCGCTAACATTTTCGTCAGATAACACGCAAAAACTGGAAAAAAAACATGACAATTGACAGTTAACGTAGAGTATGGATTCAACTTAAAAGAAAATAATCGAGAGTGAAGAAATTAGAGATTTACCTATCGTATTGTATCGGAGTAAAATCGCCTTCCACCAGTACCGGTTTATCATCCATTTCGACGATCTTAAATTTTTCGTTATCGCCATGCAGTTTATAAAAACCATGTGGACATATTAGACGAATTTTGTGACCGTCGCTACAATTCCTTCCGGCTGTCCAAGTCGTACCATTTGGACAGCAATTTATGTCGATAGCTTCGCTTAATGAGACGGTCCATATCAGCCAATGAAGGCATAATATCCAAACAGGTGCTGTAAAACGTTCGAAATGAGTCCACGCGAGAAATTATTAGGACGCGTTACCGTTAACGCGAGTCGATAGATTGAAAGCAATTAAACGATTAAATGAAAAAATGATTTCAATGAACGGAGGGGTCGAAGAGCGTGCTCTTCTATACGAGAATACTTTCTACCGTACATTTACGACATATTCGTACATATTTTGGTAACGACAGGTACGAGTCATAATTCACAGTAATCACGATTTCCGATGGCGAAAAATAAACAGATTATCTATCGATTTAACTTCGATAAGAATATCGATATCTTTCCGGTTTGTCTAAGGATTTCGTGTACAATGCGAACACGACGTAAATGCATTCATGATATTATCGAAATAATACGGAACCATAATATAAAATATAGAACATTTTTTGATGAAACTTTCACGCGAATCCGTTATATATATCGCAACAATAATATCACGCTATCTCTATACAAATCCTCCGTGACAATCGTTGATTTTTCTTATCACGATGTGCGATCGAACAAAGACCGAGATTCACGCGCGGAAGCGCGGTCTTTATGCAAAATGCATTATTCGATCTTTATTCTGAGTAAATCATTAAAAAAAAAAAACAAAAAAGAAAACGAGAAACACTGTGCATTAGGAAAGTGCATTTAAATGAAATACACGAAATATTTGATTAAATTCGCAACCTGTATTTCGATGCACTCACGTTGCGTTCAAGTTAGGGCAGAGTTAAATTCGTTCGTTGTAAACATAAGATCGTGCACGCACGCACGTGGACACGTTAACACGATGATTTAGTCGCATGCGAATTTTTTTGTCCAGGTTAACTTTTTTTACACAACATTCTTAACTATATTTATGCGCTCTTTTTATAACGACAGATAATTTTCGTTTCTTGCATACTTACGTATTCCTAACTCACCAGTCAACTTTTATAGATACGAATATTTATGAAGCATTTATTATAATCAAAAATAAAAAAAAAAAGAATGACGACGCACCTTTCATTGTCAACGCAAACGGCTTCCAACTATAAATCACGTTCGACGACATAGTTCCCACTCTTCGTTACCGCATTTCGTTTCTCTCCCATACAGAGAGCGAAAATGATTGAAGCGTAAGAAAAACGTAATGTAACTCCGAAAATGATTAAACTTTGACTTCCTCTTATCCTATGTTATGGTGGCGTTTATCAAAGGTCAACAATAACAGGGTTGTCCGTAGTAGAAGGCGTCCACTGTAAAACAAGTCCAACAGTGACGTCTTGTCGTTAACATTCCTCTTATCGAGATGAAATCGGGACCGTACGATTCTGGGACTTTCCGAAGCTGGAGAATATCGAACAGGAAAAAGAAAAATATGCTGGCACGGTTGGTTCGGTGAGCCGGACACTTGGATAATAATAAAAAAGGGAAGGAATTGTTTTGGCTGATGCCCGAATTTCTTTCCTTTTCTATTTCTCAAAAGCGATTCTATGAGTTCCGATCGATTTTATTAGAAACGTGTCACGCTTATTTGGAACGAAATGATGTAAATGCTAATCTTTAAAGATTGCTTTCGATTTGAACGTAAGAAAGAACAGATCGTTGGTGGGACGTTAACGCACACACGATACGCACGATACTGACCGATCGTCCGAGGCATCAGCTTGCTCGCGAACGCCCATAGATAGCAAATATCTGCCTCCTCGACGAAGAGCTCCGATTCCTCTCTCTCTCTCTCTCTCTCGCTCTCCCCCTTGTCTTTCTTTCTCATTCTCCCCTCTCTCTCTCTCCTCTTTTCTTTTCGTGCACGAAAACCAGTAAAAGCGAAACACGAGGTACGAGGGAGATAAGAAATTGGATCACACGATGCCTCGTTCGCTGATGAGAATTGATAGTCTACTTTACATTGTATATTCATTGTATACATAGTAAAAATCGATTATATTACTCGTAATTAATTTACCACGCGTACATAAATACGAGTGTTGACTTTCAATTATTTGCTGATTTTCTATTGAGATTAAAGTGCTTTCGAGCCAGTTTATCGTGTCGACAAAATTATATAAAAAATACCGATATCTAGCAGAGAGAGAGAGAGAGAAAATGACTCAAAAAATATAGAATTTGTTGATAATATGAAAACGTTGATAAATATTCGAATATTAATGATGAAACATATTCTATTACTCACCGATTGGACAATGCTTCGAGATATTATTACTTACTCATGTAATTTAAACACTTAATACGATGATAAGTTTAACTTATTTCATGTCGAATATAACCGTAGGCACATTACACACGTGTGAAATGTTAAACTAACTACACGTGCCACGGTAATGCGTACCAATGTCAATCGTAAATTCACTTAGTATCCACTCACATGTATTATAAATTATTATCGTTAGATATATACGTTTGAGTCGCGAATTAGCGATGATAGACATACAAGTTACTTTGATCGATAATCAACAGGGGCATTTGATCAAAAATACTGATGATATATATAGGAGGGTAGTAATAAACAAAAAAAAGAGAGAAAAAATAGAAGCGCGTGTTTAATAATAAAAATGTTTGGCTATGTATGAAGCACATCGAGGAAAGAGACACGGAATGCCTATTAAACTGACGCTTAAATGAGAATGATTAATTACAATCGTCAACGTACTTTTTTTACTTCGATGAAATACGTTGACGGTCATCCATAATGACGACAAAAGATGGGAATTGTTGAAAGACCGATAGATGAACGATTTGCATACCTACGTAGGTACGGCTGCTGCTACTACTAGCTCCAAAATTGAGTTGAGTCAACCGGTAAACATAATTAGCCGGGTCTTACGTAAAAAGAAACGCAGAAAGTAAATAAGAAAGGATCGTGCATAGACATATATGTATATGTATAATATCGAGACAAGGTAACACGTCGATCGAATACGAGAAACGCAGATCGAGTCCTTGAATCGAGAAAGAGATAGCTTGTTTTCCAACACAGTCATATACGATACTGACGTACTAGGGTGATTATAAAATGCAAGAGTCTATTATTATTCGTTGGAGCGATTAAAGCAGAAGCGCGTATTCGATAATTTGTAATAAAAAAGGAAAAAAGATTTACGGGGCTCGGAAGGCCATTCGTATATTTATATGTATAGGAAAAAGTATGTTTCGAGCCGGTTTATGAAGTAATTATCTTATTCGATCGTTCAATCATTTTTCAGCTTCTGGAGATGTTAAAATTTTATGCCAGATTCGAAATCAGCGAGGAAACGGGAGATCCTCTAACCGATCACGATATGACACAATTGCATTATGCCAAAATTACGTCTCTTCAGGTATACTGTGTAGATATATAAATATATATATCAGTAATTTAGGCAAATGCATGAGTTGATTGTAAAATATATTTTCTTAACAGAAAGCGGTCTTCGCCAAATTCCGAGATCTACGAAACTTTGCGTTGGCAAATGTAGCGAGCGTTGACACCAGAGACGCGCTAAATAAACATTTTGGATCTTTGAGGTGACTATCTTTTTATTAGATAAGATTTATGTATTTTAAAAATTCATAGAAATATATTTATATTCTTTTTTCTCAGTCCAGAAGAATTAAGATCGATAGCGAGTTATTTAAATCTGGTTCCACCAAAGGAAAGAGAGCAGCATGAAAATTGGTATCGCCTGGATATAGAATTTCTTCGAGAACTATTGGTACTTTTATTCTCATTATTTCGTATCTTCAAAGAAGTAATCTAATGTTCTTTTTTTTTACTACAAAATTATTTTCTCTTTCTTTATCAGATATCGCGACACGAACGTAGGGCATCTCAACTCGAAGAATTAAACGAAATGCCACTCTATCCAACCGAGGATGTCATTTGGAATGAAAGCATCGTACCGACCGAATATTTTTCAGGCGAGGGATGTTTGGCTTTGCCGAAATTGAATTTGCAATTTCTCACTTTGCACGATTATCTCCTAAGGAACTTTAATCTTTTTCGTTTGGAATCCACATGTACGTATACTATAATTAATTTTACTATTTGCTTGTAAATATCGTCTCTTTTAAGGATATATTTGAAGCTACGTTATTCTTTACAGATGAAATACGTCAGGATATCGAAGATGCTGTGAGCAGATTGAGTCCATGGTAAGTTTAATTTGAATCACGATAACATAGGTTCATCGTCCTTATTGACTTCATAACATTCTTTATTCTCTTTTTAGGCAGGCAGAGGATGGTGGTGTATATTTTGGTGGGTGGGCCAGGATGGCACAGCCCATTACTCAATTTGCAGTCGTCGAAGTGGCAAAACCCAATATTGGTGAAAAGAGGCCATCACGGGTGCGTGCTGATGTCACAATCAATTTAAGCGTCCGAAAAGAAATCAAATCCGAATGGGAAAATCTTCGTAAACACGACGTTTGTTTTCTCATCACGGTCAAACCGCCAAATCCGATTGGTAAGATCAATATTTATTTATTTAAAAATCTTTCATGTGTTTTAACAAGATCAATTGTAATCTAGAAAGAATTGTATATATTCTTATCATCTACAGGTACGAAATACAGTCACAAGCTTCCGTTCGTTCCACAAGTTGGTTTGACAACGGTACGTGGATGTGAAGTAGAGGGTATGTTGGATTCCAATGGAAGAGTTATCGAGGATGGTCCTGAACCAAGACCAATTTTACCAGGAGACACGCGGACTTACAGAGTCTGGTTAGACTCTAATCAATACCGAATCGATATGGATAACGCTAGTCATGGTGGTGAAGATGTTTACGAAGGATTCAATATAATAATGAGAAGAAAGCCTAAGGAAAATAATTTTAAAGCCGTTTTAGAAACTATACGTGAACTTATGAATACCGAATGCGTTGTCCCGGATTGGCTGCATGATATCATACTTGGATATGGTGATCCTGGTGCGGCTCGTTATGCCAGGTATAATGTTTAATAATTATGTGTATTTATATTAACATCTCGATATCATGATATTTTTTGCTGTCAACAGAATGCCAAACGAGATAGCAACGATGGACTTTAACGATACGTTTCTCGACATAGACCATTTGCGATCCAGTTTTCCTCATTACGAAGTTAAAGTTAAATGCGATGATACGGAAAAACTCGTTAGGCCTTTCCGATTAACGTTCGAGGACGTTAGCGTTAAACAAATTAATGAGCCTATCGAAAAAATAATAACAGTTGAGCCTCACGTGCCTCCTAGCCGAGGCCCGTACAAAGCTAATGAACCGAAAAAGTTTGTATAAAAACATCATAAATATTTATACGGTCGAAAGTTGTTTACATAATTTTTTATCTTTGTTTTTAATATTTATTATAGAAATCAAATCCCTTTTACACCAACGCAAGTGGAGGCCATTAGAGCTGGAATGCAACCAGGTTTAACGCTTGTCGTAGGTCCACCCGGTACTGGTAAAACAGACGTAGCGGTTCAAATTATTTCTAATCTTTATCATAATTTTCCTAATCAAAGAACACTTATCGTGACACACTCGAATCAAGCTTTAAATCAATTGTTCGAAAAAATTATGGCACTTGATATCGACGAGCGTCATTTATTACGTCTCGGTCATGGTGAAGAAGCATTAGAAACTGAAAAAGATTTCAGTAGATATGGTAGAGTGAATTACGTTTTAGCTAAACGTTTGGATTTGCTGATGGAAGTACAAAGATTACAGGTAAAAAAGGGGATTATTATCTTGCAGTAAATTTAATATAATATCATAAACTCGATGTTGATTAATTTTATTTGTTTGTTGATAGGAGTCATTGAATGTGAAAGGTGATGTAGCATACACTTGTGAAACAGCAGGGCATTTCTTTATGTATCAAATACAAACACGCTGGGAACGTTTTGAGAATAGAGTTAAACAAAAACAGGTATCAGATCCAACTTCTACAGTTATTGTGGATGAAGAATTTCCATTTCATAAATTCTTTGACAATGCACCACAGCCATTGTTCAAACATAAAACATTTGAGGAAGATATGGAAATCGCGTGCAGCTGTATTCGGTATGAACAGTTTCTGTTTTTTGTTATTCCTAACGACTACATTTTATACTTACTTCAATGCGACATTACACTTGTAGATATATTGAAAGAATATTTGCGCAATTGGAAGAGTTCAGAGCATTTGAACTTCTCAGATCTGGATTAGATAGATCTAAATATTTGTTAGTGAAGGAGGCAAAGGTTATAGCTATGACCTGCACACACGCAGCTTTAAAAAGACGGGAGCTCGTGGATATGGGTTTTAAATACGACAATATCCTCATGGAGGAATCTGCACAAATTTTAGAAATCGAAACTTTCATTCCGTTGTTACTTCAAAATCCTCAGGATGGTTATAATCGTTTAAAACGTTGGATAATGATTGGTGATCATCATCAATTACCTCCTGTCATTAAAAATATGGCATTCCAGAAGTACTCTAACATGGAACAGTCTCTTTTCGCACGATTCGTACGATTAGGTGTTCCAACAGTTGACTTAGATGGCCAAGGGCGTGCCCGACCAAGCATATGTAACTTATACAATTGGAGATACAAAAAGCTTGGTAACTTATTACACGTTGAACGTAGCGCCGAGTACTTAGTGGCGAACGCAGGTTTTCTTTACGATTTTCAACTGGTCAATGTTGAAGATTTCAATGGCGTTGGAGAGAGCGAGCCTAGCGCATATTTCTATCAAAATCTTGCAGAAGCAGAGTATTGTGTTGCCGTATTTATGTACATGCGTCTATTGGGTTATCCAGCTGATAAAATAAGTATATTGACTACGTATAACGGTCAGAAGCACTTAATAAGAGATGTAATAAATATAAGATGTGCAAATAATCCACTGATAGGTCGACCAAACAAAGTAACCACAGTTGATAAATATCAGGGTCAACAAAATGATTATATAATATTATCTCTAGTTAAAACGCGAGCAGTGGGTCATTTGAGAGATGCTAGGCGTCTTGTGGTAGCAATGTCAAGAGCGCGGCTTGGTCTTTACGTTTTTGCAAGAGTAGCGCTTTTTAAAAATTGCTTTGAGCTCACACCTGCATTTAATCAATTAATGCAACGACCATTAAAACTTCAACTTCTGCCACAAGAAACTTATCCTACAGATAGGCTAAATGATGCTATTCCGTCAACACCTCCGATGGAAATAGAAGACATGCCGCATATGGCTAAATTCGTTTACGATTATTATATGGAAAAAGTGAGCGGAATGAAGGTACAAATTTGATTACATATTATAATTTTATTTTTTATAAAAATTGTCTATAAGGAACGATTGCATTTAATCTTAAAAATTGCAATTGTCTGTTAACGTTAGGAATCACAAAAAATGTGGCAAAAGCCAGGAAGCATGCAAACACCTCGTAGCCCGGTACACAAAGTTCCTGCTCATCCCGGTGCCGATGATGATACGGATGACGAAGAAATTGAAGAAGAACAGGAGCAAGAGATCAAAGAAATTGAAAAAGAGCAGCAGCAAGAGATCAAAGAAATTGGAGAAGAGCAGCAGCAAGAGATCAAAGAAATTGAAGAAGAACAGCAGCAAGGGATCAAAGAAATTGAAGAAGAACAGCAGCAAGAGATCAAAGAAATTGAAGAAGAACAGCAGCAAGAAATCAAAGTAACAGAGGTCGTAAATGAAACCACCCAAAATCAATGCGACGAACCGATACAAAACTTGATCGACGAACCAATTGCTGAGGCAGAAAATAATGATGAATAAATGTATGATGAAGTTAGGTTTCTATTGAATACTTGCATCCCTAATTGCAAATTTAAATGAAAATAATTCGAATTCGAGAAATCATTGAAAATCCACAGACAATATCATTTCTTCTAAGAATATGTAATTTATTACAGTGATGTACCAATTATTTTTTTACTTATACTACAATAAAACTGAATATGTATATATAATATATATACATATATACAAGTATTGCATTTATCAAAAGTAATTTACACAGTGGTCGATTTATTTATACGATGTGTATTGCTTATACTAAAAAAGTTCCGTTTTTTTCTTACTCGTCAACGTTTCTTTCCTACGCGATTTTAATTTTTGTATTTTTTGTGTTCTTTTTATATTTTCATTTGAAGTTTGTACACTGGATGGTACATAACTTTCATCAAATTTCATTAATTTTCCTCTAAAATTAGGTTCATATTCTTCGACTGAAGCTTTTACACCTTTAGAATTAGGTACATATTCTTCCACTAATTTCACTGAGGTAATACTATGAGGTTCATAAGCTTCGTAAGAAGCATTGATACTTTTAATGGAATTAGGTACATATGGAACGCCATCGGATACATCATTGCATGTTTGCGTAGGTGTATATTCATTAGATGGTATTTGCATGCGTTGCAATGTACTTTTTCTACTTGGTATATATTTTAAAAAAGAAGAGGTTTTTTTTGTAAGTGCATCCGGTACATACTCTTCCAATGTATGTTGAGAAGAATGTGATTGTTCTACTTGCGAGCTACTATGACTTGCAGATTTTGCTAAATCTTTCTCCCACTTCATTAAACTATCTAATGCTTCATCAGGAGGCTGTTTTTCTTCGCTTCTTTCATGCGTATCAGTTTTTGTTAATCTTCTTCTTGCAGGTGATACATTTACTCTAATCGTCAATAACGACGTATCTTTTGTACATTCCGACGATTCAATGGTATATCTACAATATAATTTTTAGAATAAAACAATTTTGGTAGATAAAATTTAAAAGATAATCCCACAAGTAATGCCTTCCTTACGTGATTTCTAATTGTCTCGTAGATTTTTTCCATTGACAACCTTCGAATTTTTGACGACATTGCTCGTTAGTATCCTTCCTACAGTTACGTAGAACGGCTCTTTCCAATATTTTATAAACCGCCGCCCAATCTTCGAGATCGAGCCACTTGTTGGTCGAAACTTTTTTCTTCTTTATTTCGATGACCCGTTCTTGCACGGTAACAACGACTGTCGCTACGCAATTCTCTGAAGCCTGAAAACACACCCACAGCTTTTGCGTTTATAATGACGAACGTAGAAGAGCGTGAACACTTTGACAGCTGTCGACAGCTGTTGCGGACAAAGTACCTTTATCACTTCTATATATTGTCCCTCTCGGAACATCTTTTTCGAACTTTTCTTCCCTCTGTAAAATATTGAAATTACTTATTGATTTGCGGAATAAAGACGCAAAAAATGCAGGCCACAAATTAATACATATTTCAAAATCCCTTTGATGACACTGCTAACAATTTTCGGAAGACGTGTGACTTCTTTTTCAGCCACTTTTCGTTGCTTTACGCGCTACATGCATACATGTGCTATTTGTCACGTACACACGCACGCGCGACACACGAATGACACTAGCCAAGAGTGATATGAATGAACGTGATTCGACGCATGCGCGTACTTCGTTTTACCATGTGCGCGATCGAATCAATTATTAAAGTACATACTGGAATTTTCAAACGTAAGGTTCGCGCGTATACATACGGAGTAATTGTATTAATTTTCAGTTAAGGACGAATTTTCGTGATCTTAACTAAGGATAGAATGGAAGATAAAATTGCTGTAATTGCGATTAAATTTATGACTTTTCCCCATATAACCGTATGGTAATCATTATAACTTATTTCCCCACTTGTTTATACGCATATTTCTTTATAAAAATATTTTTCATATCTATACCTACGTTTAAAATGTCTAGTACATATAGTAATTTTTCACTCTACTATTGCTCCCTTGTGGCACTTAAAAGAGAGATGACCGCATAATACAAAAAAACGACATATATATAGTGTACTTAACCTCCCCTAATTTATTAAAGGAGCTGGTAATATAGTTTATAAGACAAAAATTAAAGTATGGAGGCTAAACAAGTATCCACTGCATTTCAAAAGTTTACTATTTTGATGGAACAAAATACTCGGGCAGTAGAGGTAACAAATGCCGAATGAGAAATTTCTATCTTTCTAATCATTTAACAATTGCAATTTATTCTTTTGGTAGTTTGTTAGTTATGGAATCACTGGACTTGGTTTGCTGGTTGCATTGTACAAAATCAGACCGGTATTTGATACTTTTTTCTCTCACTTGTTATCATTATTATATACGATACTTATTCTTATACTATTACAAACTAGTTTTCAAAGTTCAAAAAGCCTTCGGATATACCATCCCATTTTCTAAAACATACAGAACTTCAAGGAGTTGTTGCACGTATAGACCCTTCACATGGTACAGTACTTTTGGTCGATCATAAACCTTTGATACCTTTTCCACGTTTTGGCAGAGACAAATATTTACCTATAAAGTTGGCTGGTGTTAATGCAAATAATCAAGGTAAGCATAATATGTATACATCATACTATTTTTCATATGTACATTATATTTTGATAATATTTTTATAGGCATAAGTTGGTTACAGACTGTAATTAATGGAAAAACAATTACATTCCTTCCATTAGCCAACAAAAAGGATTATTTAAATTGCATTGTTACATCTTTGGAAAAAGATAAGGTACATAAAAACAGATTTTCTATGATTATATTTCATCATACATATATACTATTTGTTATATTATTAATATTAACTGTTTTTAGGAACATACAAATATTGGTGAAGAATTGGTGAAGCTAGGTTTCGGTACAGTATGTAACCATGAAGATTATTTATTAAACGATAAACTTACATTACCATATTACAATTCTCTAATAAGAGCACAAAAATTCGCACAATTTAAGAGAAATGGACATTGGCATTTTCTAAGAAAACCAACATTTTCATGGAAGGTTAAAATATTTTTGAGTGAAAAACTAAAATCCTTATTGCCAACATTTTTAATAAAACAGTTTAATATTTAAACTTTTTTAATGAATATCAGTTACATAACAATTGTGTTAATAGCATATGTAATAATTACAGTATAACTTTTCATGCTTAAAAAATAATTAATTATAATTAATTCATAGAAAAAATAAAATTTTTTGTCTACACATGATATATTATGAACATATAAAACTTTATTTCTTTTTTCCCCTTCACATTGTAACAAATTAACTTTCTTCAAATTTCTTTACAACATAAATAAAAATTCGTATCAACAATTAAAAATGTGTCAATATATTACATAGAAAAATTTACAAAACAAAGTACTTTCGAGCTTAT
This sequence comes from Ancistrocerus nigricornis, assembly GCA_916049575.1. Taxonomy (NCBI): domain Eukaryota; kingdom Metazoa; phylum Arthropoda; class Insecta; order Hymenoptera; family Vespidae; genus Ancistrocerus; species Ancistrocerus nigricornis. The sequence goes on from OU696664.1 coordinate 38,996,355, forward strand.
TTGTAGATATAAATCACAGTCTCTAATAGACATTTCTTTAAACATCTTATCATACTTAGTCACCATTATAATAGAAAGATACACTATAATAGTGTAAGTAACCTCAACATTTTAAATTCAAATTATTTTTATGGAATGTAATTAAGAAAATTGAGTGTGCATTATTTTCAATTATAAAAACTATTTTATAATTAAATTAACGTCAAACATAAAACAATATAAAACAACCCTGCCCTATATTATTGTTTAAATTTTTTTTCATAAGAATAATCCTTATTTTAGAATGTTTTTATTACTTTTTAGGAGTTTTACCACTTGGATATTCTTGTTTCTGTGCAGGTTTTGGAGTATTAGATGGAGTATTAGATGGAGTATTAGATGGAGCATTTTGAAGTTTTGGTTTATTTGTATCTGGTTTTGAATTTGTTTTTTTAGTATTCTCTGTCTTAACATTAGATGTTGTAGTCCTCACTTTTTCTTCTGTTTTTAAATTTTGCTTTAAAGAATCTACTGGAGGATTCTCTTGTGATTTAACTTGTTCTACATTTTTGTATTTAACTTCCTTAATAACAGGTTTTGGAATTGTTTCCACACTTGGCTTCGGAGGTTTAGCCGTAGTTGGTTTTGGAGTCGTAATTGTTTTTGGCACAGTACTTGGTTTTACAGTGGTACTTTGTGTTGAAGTAACCACTTTTTTCTGTGGAGCAGATGTTTCATGAATAGTTTTAGTCGAAGTTTCTGTACTTCTAGCAGTTCTGGTAGCAGGTTTTGGTGTTGTTGTTGATGTTGGAACAGCAGTAGAAGTCTTTACAGTTTGTGATTTTACTGTTGTACTATGTGTTTTCGGAGGTTCCTTGGTACCATGTACAGTTGAATCACGTATTATTTTCTCAGCCTGTACTAAATGTGGGAATGCTTGTTTCAGCGGTACTCGAGCCACATACTCTGCATAAGGTGATCCAAGCCATAGATAATCTTTGTGAATAAAAGCAGAACTAATACCCACTATCTTTCCATCTGTTGCATATGCAACATCAATCATTTTTCCTGCTGCATCGTATTGAAGTATTACAGTACCATGTGGTACTAAACATCTTGTTGTTTCAAATGAACCAAATGCATGAATGATACTTTCTGCATAAATATTTGGATAAACATCCTGCAGTAATTTAAAGGGAGCTTCTATCAATGTTAAAAGTCTTACTAACATTTTTCTTATATTTGGATGTGGAATTAGTGTTTGTGGTAATGCAGGATGTTCCGAATCTGCATAAGCAACTAGACTAACTAGGAAGCCACCATGATTATCACTATGTACATTGTCTGGAAAACCGGGAAGACCTTCAGATAATATTTCTTTTTGACCTGCTTTAACTCCCTTTAAATTGTATTTAACAATGCGCGAAGCAAGTGTTTCCAACACAATTACAAAACTTTCATCTTTACTTAATAACACTCCATTTGCAAATGACAGATTGTCAAGTAATACTTCATTAGTCTTTGTAGCAGCATTATAACGGAGAAGTCTGTAATGAACAATAGCATCAGATAAGTGTTTTATTACATTGCTTATTACTATTATAAAAAATAATTTATACCTTCCAGATGGATTAGCTAGAGTTGCATAAATACCATCATACAAAGGAAACTCTGTGCTAGAATCTGTCCAAAATATGTCTCCATTTTCTGCTATGTCTATACTATTAGGAAGTTTTGGAACTTTACCAGCAATTGGTTTTGATGTGTCAATTATTTTCTCGTACGTTCCACTTTGATCAACTTTAAAAATACCATAATATGCATCGACAACATACAAATTGCCTTTCTTATCAAACTTCAAACCTAAAGGTCTGCCACACTTGTCTTCTTGCCATATTCCATCTATAAAAGTTTTTATAAATTAAATTATTCTTTGCCCAGTTGTGCATGATTGCAAAAATATATGCTTATAAACTACAATAATAAAATTAATTTCTTTAAACTTACCACATTCTTTACCAAACTTTACGAAAGGTTTAATTTCCTTCTCGTCAATTTTAACAATATAGCCTCCATGTATAGAGGTATATAATTCTCCGTTATAGGAATCGAAGGATTCTGGACCTTTAAACTTTCCAACATGCAATAATTCAGCTCCATTTAAGCGATCATTACTTGCTAATTTTCCCTTTAACTCAGTCGCCTGTGTTATGCTATAATATTCCTCATTGTGTTAAAGTTTTAAAATAGGTTTATACAAAATATATATAGCTATTTACCTGTATTCAGAAAATGGAACATTAGGAGGGAGCCCTGGTAAAAATGTGATCAGAGCTAATAAAAGAGATATATATATGAAAGCGGTTCCTATAGACTTCAAATACCCCATTACACGAAACAAATGAAAGCAAACGGAATGAATAAAAAACGTTTTATGACGTTACTATTGCCACAAACGCTCTTTGTGAAAGTATAAAAGATTATTTAACACCCGATCATACTGTCTGTACCAACGAAATAAGAAATAAAAGCTTGTAAAAAGAAAGAGTAATTCGGCTAACTGTTTCCTTAACCGTTCAAGCTAACGGCATTCCGCACACTAATGGCGATTTGACATGTTCACATGAGACGTGCAATATACGTGGAAGTGGATACATATGTAGATGCCACGCCGACGGAAGATACAAATGTCATTAATTTCCGTCTTACAACACACTTATTCAAAAACCGATAATAAAAACTGCAATATCATTCAAGTATGTATACATTTGATCCATAAAGTTATTCAAAAGATCACCTTACTTCGGACGCAAGTGTGTTATATGATTGGCTCATCAATATTACCATCAAGTGATATTCGTCTATATCTGGCTTAACCTATAAAACTTAAAACATCTGCAATTGTCTTATGAAAATGTATCTCATTAATGTAAATTATTGTATATTTCGCAATTTTTTATTTTATATAATTTCTTTTTGTTGAAATATCATTTTTTTAAACATTTTACATTATTAATGAAAAGTTGCGAACATATATACTACGTTCATATAGGTTATATAAAGACAATTAATTAGTTCGCTGGATGTGAAAAAATAGAAATATTTTATATTATATGTGTATGTAAATATTTTCAGGTTACATATTTTCTTGCATCACTTCCGTATCAATTATTACTTGCACGTATGTCATTTTTTAAATTACACAGTTGGTAACACGTTCAATGAATTTTGAAAATAGTTCATTATAAATGTAAAGTGTATAACGTACATTTAAAAGTCGGGTCAAAGCCAATAGATAGAAGAAGAAGAAGAAGAAGAAGTACATTTAAAAGCTTATAACGATTGTTTAGTCATGTCAGTTAAATAAATTAGTAAATACTTTTATTTAAAGAGCATATAGACAATAAAAAGAAATACACTAAATAGCAATGGGTAAGCATGTATATATATATATATCAATTATTTTTGGACATCATATAAATGGTTTTATTGCCTTATATGGTCGTTATATAACAAGTAAATAATCATTTTATAAAGAACAAATTTTACCTTTTCAGACAATTTAGAAGAACAATGTGAAAATGCACTTTTTCTGGTTTGTGATGCTCGAGAACACTATCCAGTGCTATGTGCAGAAGAACTAGCAAATTGCATTAGATTAACCAACGAAATAAATGTAATAACTTTTTTGTATTAGTTTATTGTTTCATTAACTAGTTGAAATGTACCATCTTTATACTTTTTTTCTATTTTATTGTTGTGAATAAGCTACTAAGGTATGTTTATTTTCATGTGACCTATTACAGACTACAAAAGTTATATCTAAAACAAAAGTATTTAAAGATATACAACTCCTGGCGAAAGAGCAAAGCAAACTTTTAAGTACTATATCAAACAAACAAAATATATCATATGAACACCAAGGTATAGAACTTGAAAATATGTTAAGTAGAATTGATAATCTACATATGGTTATGGAACAAATTGAAAGGGAAAAGTTCTGTGAAATTAATAAACTTTTAAATATATAACTTTGTTTTCTTGAATATAATTAATAATTTCAGTTTTTTTTTATAATGAACAAACATAAAAACATTACAAAACAGATTGAACTTTTCTAATGTAATTAATTATTAACATTATATAATAAAAAGTGCTAGTACAATTAATGTAAATTTCATTAAACCATTATTTAAGTTTTTCATTGTAGTGTATGTTTTTAATTTATATAGGCTAAGGAGGAACTTTTTCCTAATATACTCGAAATACTTTTTCTACTCATACGTTTTATAACAACTTTAACACCTCTGGTAATATCTTCTATAAACTTTAACATTTCTATGCGTACATTCTCATCTTCTACATCTGTATCTAAATACAATGACCCTCTTGTTTGTCTTTGATCTTTGCAATCAACAGTTTTATTATGTTTACGATGTTGCACCAAATCTTGGTAAAATTCTTCTGTGATATCCTGTAACTTGTTTGGCATGGTAGAGTACTTTTGGTTAATTATATCAGATATATGTGCTGGCATTTTTACATTTTTTTCAATGTTATATTTGTAATCTTGTTTTTTTCTTCTCTTCTGTCTCTCTGTTTTGTCAATTGGAGAACTTATTTTTTCTTGAATATGTAGTATTACTTTATCATTTTCCATTTGAACATTGTCACTCTCTGCATCATAATCAAGTGATCTTTTTCTTTTCTTACATGGCAATGTTGTTTCTTCTGTGATTTTAATATTAGAACATATAGATAATGTATCACTACAATTTGCTACAGTATTAATTTCAGATTTAGTGTCCAAATATTGTTTTTCTAGATTAGCTGATTCATTGGATGATTTTAATTGGACAGTGGATAATTGAGTGTCCTGTAGATTTGATTTATATGTCCTATTTGTAGATGCATTCATTTTTGATAATTTTTTCTTAACAATATTTTGTAATCCTATGGGCATTTGATCTATGGTTATAATTTGATTTGATATTATCCTTGGTGTATTAGAAATATGATTTGCAGTAGTGTCTAGAGCAGTTTCTGCAATCTCATAATTGCTATTATGTATACAGTTTTCAAGAACAGTCTCATTTCGATATAATGAAGAATTTGTTTCCAAAAAGTTTTTCTTTGATTCTATAAAATGTGTATTATCTGGTGTAAGAACAGTTTCCATATTAGTTGTTATATGATCTTTTAAATAAGGTATTTCACAAGAATTTGATAGTTCTACCACAGAATTCCTGGATGTAGTATCCCATTGCGGTATCTCTGAAATAATACTTTTTTCTTTAGCTTCATCAATTTTTAATACATTTGCTATACACTTCGTTACTGTATTATGTGTGGTTGTTTCTTTTGTGTTTAATTCATGCTTTTTATCTTCAACAATTGACTTTTCAAACAATTTGTTCAATGTGGGTTTACTTTGTGAATTAAACGAAGGTGTAGATGGGACCATCACACTTGTTTGTTCTGTAATATGCTGTTTAGTTATATAATCTTTGTTTACTAGTGTTGAATGCAAAGGTATATTGTTGCCCATTGCAATTTTACTTTTATAATCATATGTAATATTTTCTCTAGGTGCCTCAATCATTGTTACCAAATTTTCTAATTTCAATAAACTAGAATTTAATAAACATTTCTCCCCTTCTTTTGTTTCAACTTTTTCTGAATTCTCTAATACTTCATCTACATCTGATTTTGTTGTTTGTTCTAAAACTGACACACTATCTTTGTCTTGCTGAATTGTAAACATACAACCCTTCATAATTAAATCAGTAATATTAGAGGACTTTAATGTATTATCATCAGCTACTATTTTTTTCTGTTGCTCCCCAGTATTTTTACATTTACTATAATCTGTTTTAACTGTTTTATCATTATTATTTTCACATTCTTCTGAATTTATTGATATACATTTTATACCTCCTGTATTGTCTTCTATGCTATTTTGTGGCGTTACATGTACTCTCTCTTTTGTACAGTTTTTGTTCCATTGACTGTTCTCTTTTTTTACTTTTTTAATATGTTTAGTTTCAGACTTGGTTGTAGAATTTGCACTAAATTCATGTTGTACATGCATACGAATTGATTTATTAACACCTTGCAAAGGAATGCGAACAATCGTGTTTTTAGCATTTTCAATTTCTTTTTCAATAAGATATTGGTATGGTAAATTTGCAGAATCTATAACACCTTCATCATTTGCACCACTTATATCATCTGCTGAATTACTGTTCACTTGTATTTTATTTCTTTCTAGTTCTGTTATTTCATTAAAATCAAACTGATTTAATAAAGACGATTTCTCTATATTATTATGACATTTAATCTGTTCTATCTTATCTTCTTCAAATGATGCTGTACAGTTTTCATTTTTATGTGTGTTTTTCTTTTCTGTATTTGCACATCTACTTATTGAAGATTTCCTATTATGTTTTGTTATCTTACATTTATTTGTTGTATCAGAATCATTTGTAGTTGTTGGTGAACTCAAATTACTTGAATTATGGTTTACATTTAAATTATTCATATGCTTATCTGAATCACCAGGATCGATTTTTAATTCATCATTTGAACTTTCTAAATCAATTGTATTATCATTTGTTATGTCTTTAATTGAATAATCTTTTTTAACATGTATTAGAGATTCAATTTCTTCTTGTTCAGTTTTTCTATGAAAAACCATATCATTGAATACAGAATTTTCAGTTTTGGTAACTTTCACAGTAAGCATAATTGCCCGTGTAACTGTGGCAGCTTCTGTGTGTTCTCTAAATTTAAGCATAGCAAACATTTTATCTTGACGTGTCCATGATGTATGATCTAAAAGTATTATAAATGTTAAAGAAAAATATGGCATAAGTTGTGAAAATATACCCAAATGTAAAAAGTAATAAACGCATATCTTTTTTTATTCACAAAATATAAGAAGGATACTGTATGTCACAAGAATGTTTTTTGTACAAAACTGTTGTCCTTGACGTGGTTGACTTTTTATAATTCTTCTAACTACTTTCATTAACTCTTTTCCATAAGCGAATTCTTTAGCATTTCTACAATATTAAATATAACAATAGGATGACCAATAAAACACTATGGTAAAAAATGATGTGATATAGTACCTAACTGTACGGTGATATCTAAAAGTAAATTTATAAATATTGTTTTTATGACATAGCCAATAAGACCCAGGTACAGTTAATGCAGGTTCTTTTTGTTGTTCAAGCAAATCAAATTGGCCAATTTTGTATACATGTACACCAGGCATTTTTTCTCTGGTAAAAGATTTTGGAACAAAGGAACTAATCTTATCTGATCTTTTCCATCAACTGATTCCTTTACTATAAATGTCAGATAATATAATACTCTTTGCTGGAACAAATATCTTCTAATATTAATATACACATATATTTTATTTGAATTTTAATATACAGGTTAGTTACTTATAATTTACATATAATTTAACTTACTCTTGTAATTACTTCATTGATGAATATATCCTCTACTGTATCCCAAGGTAAAAATTCATATGAATTAAAACCAGCAAATTTCTTCTCTATAGAGATATGTATCCCTATTGATGGTACTATTAATAAGGTATCTAAATAAATAAACACATATTTAATTAAAATATTAAAGAAAAATTCTAAAGCTTACTTTTTGTTAAGGCAACAAATAAATAGCAATCAATACATTTTATAACCAAACAAACCTTTTTTCGTAGAAGTAATAAAATATTGGCAGTACAATATTAAAGCAAAAGCTGATACTAGAGAAAATACAGAACTACCAAATATAATCCATAATAGTAGAGTAAGGCAGAGAAGCGATAAGCTGGCAAAAACATTTAATGGTTCATCGTTGTGTAATATAAACTTTATAACACCATAGGACTCAAAGTTTGGGCTTAAACAGCCTTCACTCAATCCTAACTTCTTTCCATCTACGTTTCTAAAAGAAAGCTTTGATGTATTTGCATCTTGTGAATATTTTAACGACATCAATAGTAATCCTTAATACGTCTAAAAATAATAAAATCTCTGTCATTACAGTTTCAAACTGATTTTGACAGTTTTACGATCGACTGTTCTCGCGCTTTTTCATGTATTAAAAGTTAAAATTTTTTTCATTTTTTTCGCTTAGGCGTCATTATTATTGACGTTCCATTACGAGAATCTTAAAAATAATTATGTTTACAATTAAAACTTAACCAATAACACGACTTTAAAGAACGTTATGAAATCGGGCTATAACATGTCATGAGATAGTCATCCATCTCGAATGTATAAGGTACTGATTGATATCATTGATATTAGAGATAGTTCATGGTAATGAAAGTATTTAATACGGCAGAATTATCTTCATAATCTGATTTTCTAAATAATTTTGCGAAGTTTGTTAAATTATTTAAAATTGAAAAAATGTTATAAATTGCTTTTTAAAAAACTACAGAAAATGATTGGCCTTCTAGTTTGATGAAAAGTAGCCATAAGTTTTTATATGCCAATGAAATAATTCTGACAAATTAAAAAGAGAGGCAAATCAAAGGTAAATATTATATTTTACAATAAAATTGAAAACATGAGCGCTAATACATGAATAAAGTATCTCATAATTAAAATTAAAACTATATTACATTAACAATTTTCTTCTCGCTGTTAGGTTCAATAGTGGTATGATTTTTAAATACGAAAAAGCAGATATTTATCAATATTTAAGGATGATACTCAAAAGAACTGATAGATCTTATCACAAAATCAAGGGTTTAAAGAGAAATAAAGATAGGGAGTCGAACTGAAAAAGAGGAATAAGCAAAGGAGTAACGCGAGAGGAATTATGCGCAGACGTCATGTTTTTCTAAAGTTGCTCGGTTCCCGTCGTCTAGAGGGAGTGAAACAGCACTTGCTGCCATTCTGGCATTACGTCAATGGTGGTCGTCTCATTCGTTCGTTTGGGAGGAGTTGCTGTGACCGCCATTGTTACAGTTTCTTCGCATTACGGAACGTGATTAGTGAATTTGTAGGTTTCCTTTGCGAAGTTTAACCCCATTGTGGATCGTTTTTAGATTTGCGGTGAAAAATATATATACAAATATCAGTGAACGTATTATCGGCATAGCATGTCCACGATGAATCCTGAATAGTAAGTAAATTTCTTCCTACGTAGACATTGTCGTAGTGGTGTCTTCTTCACAATTTTTTTAACGGGAGCTCGGCTTATTTTTCCACCTGTACAATAACGAATCTGATAGCAATGATTAAACAAATTTTACATAAGATAGATTCCTTTTGTCTAATCATGTGAAAGAAATCGTCCAAGCTGCGCTATCTGACAGATCCACCTTCCCCCTCTCTTTCTTTTTCTCCCTACCACCGTCCCCATTTTAGAAGTTCATTCTGATTCATTTACATATATTTTTCTTTTGTCGTGATAAATACAAAAATTGTAGATTGATCTTACAATAAAAAGTGATGCCTAAAGATCACAAATTTCTTTCTAATAAACAAGTCAAATTTTACATTTTATTAGATTGTCAGATTTGGAATGGTAAAATTTTAAGATGTGTCTTCAGAACATATGTAATCTCAATAAGTATATGTTAAATAAATATGAAGCAATAAAGATCACTTAATTGAAGCAATTAAAGTACTCATATTTTATATAATCTATTAAGTATCTAGTTTTTTAAACTAAAATATTAATATAAAGTTATATACAACATAGAATCTATATTGATCATTTATTTACAAATTATATTCATAATTTTATGTGATCATAAACAAAATAGAGCACTAGATTATCATTTATATTTTGTACTAGAAATTTAGTAAAATGTATTATGCATGATTTTATCAAAGTAATTTTATTTCAGCGACTACTTGTTCAAACTACTGCTAATTGGTGATTCTGGTGTTGGAAAATCATGCCTTCTACTCCGTTTTGCTGATGACACGTACACAGAAAGTTACATCAGTACTATTGGTGTAGATTTCAAGATACGAACAATTGACCTAGATGGAAAAACAATTAAATTGCAAATCTGGGATACGGCGGGTCAAGAAAGATTTAGGACAATTACAAGTTCTTATTACAGAGGTGCACATGGTATTATCGTTGTTTACGACTGTACAGATCAAGACACTTTTAATAATGTGAAACAATGGTTGGAAGAAATTGATCGTTATGCCTGTGACAATGTCAATAAACTATTGGTTGGAAACAAATGTGATGTTCATACTAAAAAAGTAGTTGATTATACTACAGCCAAGGTATAAACATTATAGCGTTAAATGCTTTGATTTTATTGCATTATATATAATGTGTAGCACTTCACGTCGATGAGATATTAGCATTTTAAGGTTTCCCCCTCCCTTGAAATTTCGATTTTGCTGTAAATATACCACCGGCGTTAGTCCTACTTTTTTGCGACGGACAGGCCTAACTGCCGTTAGTCTGTAATTGCATATTGTATGTATATAGGAATATGCAGATCAACTTGGTATTCCATTCTTGGAAACATCTGCAAAAAATGCTTTGAACGTAGAGCAAGCATTTATGACCATGGCTGCGGAAATAAAAAGCAGAGTAGGACCACCCTCGAGTGCAGGAAGTGATCCAGCAAATAAGGTAAAAATAGAACACGGACGTCCTATTGAGCCATCTAAATCTGCGTGCTGCTGAGAACTGTAATTTTGCTTCTTTTACCAAAGTAAGATTTATACATTTATAGAAAATTTGATTAACAAAAGCAAGAAACTCTTACCATTTTAAAAATTACCCCCTTTTTACAGAAATACATCTTATCAGTGCAGTTTTCACTGCAACGATTAAACACATCACCAGAGACAAAAAATATGAAAAGTCTTCAGTTAACATTAATAGATATGGAGTGTGAAATGTTCTCACATATGGACCACCAACTCTATTATAGAGTTATGCAACAATTGTTTGCCCCAAATCTTTTTTTTAAGGGTGAAAAACATAATTACTCAAATACGATTATTTAGTATGGAAGTGAACAATATAGAAATGTCGACGTAGAATTACAATCTTGAAACGAACGCAAGATGCGTATAAGGGCAATTCAAATTTAAAAAATAAATAAGTTTCTGTATGAATATTAGAAAGATAAGCACCTTGAGTTTCTAGCTTAATTGTAACATGTACAATTTATAGTTACTGGACCTATATCATACCCGCTTCTCTCCTGTACCATCCGGACGATTTTTTAAATGTCAGAATTACGTTATTTTCCTACTGAAAATCTACAGTTTCGGCTGCGTCTTTTCTTGTTGCTCAATAACGTAATTTCATAATATTAATACGTATTTCAACACTAATATGCAGACACATACGTTAGATATTTACATGTAAGGTGAGCATCGGTATGTTACAATAAGAAAGAGCACCTGCACGCTTCTTAAATTGTATAGGACATGGATGGAAGATGCTTGTAAAAACTTGTTTGCATAACTTTATTTTCAGTTACATATTTGTAATCAGCGTTTCACAAATGTCAATTTAGAAGAGCTTTTCAACAATACATTTATTGTTATATTGTAGATCGGTGGAAGTATAGTTTGGGAAACGTTGATCCAAGTAACTTAAAATAGTTTTTCAATTCTTCATTTAAGAAATATAACCTCTTATTTTGTTCATCGTAGATTAATGGGATAATTTCTAAAGCGTGATAAAACACAATCGTGTTTTGTATTATAGTTTAATTGAAATTTTAACTAAGAGCAATGTTAATTCATTACAAATTTGCGGCTGTTTATTTCGCGTTGATGATGTGTACACGCGTATATAAAAGAGGGTAAATATTTTCATTGTTCTACATTTACATTTGGTACGTACATAAATATTGAGAGACGGCGATTATAACAATGCAAAATTGAAATAGCTCTATAGAAAATAAGGATAATAATGCACATCTAACAACTTTTATACATGAAGTTAGTCAAATTTTAATTAAAGAAGAGATCGTATCTTTTATACAAGATAAGGGTCACCATATTGTTTTGTTACTTTATACCTATTGTGCATAACAAACTATCAATACGGCAACAAAAATTACTGCATTCAAAATTATGTCAAATTTATATTGTGCTAGTAATACATTACGTCAGCTAATTAATAATAATAATAATATTAATAATACATAAGAAGTTTTTAGTACGCGGGTATATACAATGGTGTAATTAATACACATTATACAATGTGTGAATAAAAACGGTATGTGTCAGTAAAATATAAGTAAATATTACTTTAAACATTTCCATCATATTTTTGTTTCAATAATGAATAAAAAATTGTTAATCCTTTCATATGTATTGCAAACTTGTTTTGGACCGATCATAGTACTATAGTTGCAAATGGGCGAATCTTTCAAGTATAAAAATATACATTTTTCATTCGCATTTTGAAGGATATCTATTTTTTAAATGGTCGTATATCAACGTAGAAAGTATGATATTTATCTAGTATAGTACCGCGTTATATTCATACATGCAATTATTACACTTAACTTTAAATTTAAGTATTATTTCGTATGGGTGGGTCAATTATGATTTAAATCACAGATATATAAACAAGAACACAAATTTTGCAAAAATGTCAAAAGTACAGTATTTATCTACCATTTAAACTGGCATTGTTTTTTAATCGATCTATAATCACCGTCTACATTAGGAAGTGCATGCAAAAGATAAAAAATATAAGTATAAAGTCTATGCACTATGCACAAGTGGTATTCACCAATTGTTTAAACTTTACACGATGAACATTAAAATCTTCGTATATATATATTATCGACTTAATTTTTATTTAAATACAAATAGATATCTGCATATAATGATGAATGAAAATTTTTAATAAAAGAAAATAATAAACCAATAACTAAAACTATCAATGAACAATGATAATAATGATCTTAATTTTCATCAAGCGTTATTACAAATTTGAATTTTTTTTGGTGAAAACAGAAAAACCTCATAAAATAATATACGTTTGTATTCCTTTAATTTAAAATATATTATCTCGTATTGATTTATTTTAATAAATATAACAAAGCCTGGTAGAAACAACATGTATTTATAGCACAGCACCACTTCTTTATAACTAGTTTAAGTATAATTTATTTAATTAGTTTCAGTTTGATTCCCGTAGTTGCAAACGTTACTGTCATTAATATTCCCTTCAATATAAAACAAAGAAACTAAATTCTGTCCCTCAGTCATGCATAATGTGAAGGTGGTACTGATAAATCTTGTAGTACAGCCAGTTGTTCTTCTGTAAAGTGTTGTGCATGTCCATTCACACCTGTCCATCCATCATAGTGTGTTCTTTTAAAGTCGCCAAGAGTTTTTCTTATGGTTGTCTACAAATTAAAAATAAACATAAAGTTTTATCTGCATACCATGAGAACACAAATAGTTTTCTTTCTTTTTATTTTGTCAGATACTAACTGGTATTGGTTGAGGATCATTTAAATGAAGACCAAGATGTTCAAAAACTGGAGGTATATGATCAGGTATATCGTATGGATGTGCACGAATAAAAGCACAAAGTCCCAGTACACCCGCATGTCGCAAACGTATTGCATCCACACTTGCATTCCTTTCTGCCTCTGTTTTATTATACATTGCTCGACTTTTCTTATGCAATCGTGTTCTTGCTTTCACCTTGAATTGCTCCTGAAATATTACAATTATTTTACATGTATGTAACGAATAATCTTCGATAATTTAAGATATACGTATATCTTTCGATGATTTACCAATAAAGCCGTTTGGTCTGGAATGAATGCACAATGTAGTAATCCACCAAGAACTCGTCCAGCTTGCTCTCGAACTTCTAAGCGTGTATCTTCTAATAAATATAAAACTATATCCTTAACGCGATTAACCCATTCGTATTTACTTAGTACTATGCTCATGTTGTAAAAGATTAAAACTTGAAGGAATTCCAAACAAGTAGCTCTTGTCCACCATGACGGGTGTTTCGACATTTTTACAACTGCATCTAACGCCATTGGCATATCGCACGGCAACGTAATTGTTTGTGCGAGCACAGCTAATGTCTCGGAACATATTTTCGTTAATTCTTCATCCGTTTCATAATTTTCCATTTGACAAATAATTGGGAATATTTCATAAAATCCTGGTAATACTCCATATTGTGATCGGGAAACGCTACCTGTGATCCATCTGCAAATGATCTTGAGTAGTCTTATCGCTGCTTCCCGTTCATTCGTATCTAACTTGGAATTTTTAATAGAATCATCAAAATTAACACTGGCCATGTGCGAGGCTAGACATTGTTCTTCTTTGTTGATTACTTTGATGGTATCTTGTGCAAGTAAATGCAACTTTGGAATTATTTTATCTATAAATAGTTGTGCTCTAGGCTTAGTTTGTTCTGAAAGGGATATTGGAAATCTGAGATCTGCGTCAAATACGGTAACTAACAATGATCCTAAACGCTCTCTTAAGTTTTTAAATGGATTCGTTAATAATCTATTTTCTAAACGGATCAACAGACGTTGCATTAATTGAGAGACACGCCACGATTGTTGATTAAGAGACCCTTGCAGAGCGTATAAACGGCCACATTCCACAAAAGATGATTCAGATTCTCCTAAAGGAGGTTCTTCCATTAAACATTCCAAAAACCAATGATGTCTATTTGGATCTCTGCGTTGTTGAGCAGTTGCAAAACAAATACTCCAGTCCATAACAGTTTCCACTGCGAGATTACTTAATGCCGCTCTTATAATCGGTAACAATTCGTTCCACATTTCACAAATCATTTCAAATGGCCAATGCTTGGAACCTCTAATTATACCAGCAGTAATCTCTGCAGCACATCTTTGACTGCTCTCTTGTTTATCTGTGACTAATTTATGCAAATGTGGCAAGAAATGTTTTAATGGAGTAATCCCATGATTGCGAAAAACGCTTTTAAATAAAAGGCATCTATAACTGTTAAATTTATCTTTATCTTTTTTCTCTTCGATACTATAGAGTTTAATAAGTTCTTCTACGTTCCGAGAATCATTAAAAAAGGCTTCAACTTCGATTTCATGATCTGTTAATTTACGAATGTTTGGATCAAAACTTGGTTGTTGCATGGATGGTGCATAAATTTCCAATTTTTTTGGCCACGTATAATACCCGGTATATGGTTGATGAACAAATCTCGGCTCATTCCATTGATCTGATGTTAGTGGTCGTGTATCAAAGTCATACTGTAACCATGCATTATCTGGTCTTTCTCCAGGTATAAAAACATTAGATTGATCTGTACACAATAACTCTTTTTTGTGCATCTGAGCTATATCAATGGGCATCTAAAACGAAAACACATGAGAAATGTATTTTATGTTAGTAATTGTAATAAGTCAATTACTTTGTAAATGCATACAACTTTTTTATGATATAAGAATAAATATATTAAGACTAATAATAATATACCTTGGGATGATTCCTCTTTTGTTGTTTGAGCATATGAATTACTGTCCGAATCGCAATTTTTCTTTCTTCTAAAGAATCATGAATCAATGCTCCTAGGAAATACCGTACTATTTTAGGTGAATACATCTCCTCTGGATGAACCAAATATCGTATAAAATTCATTGCCATTAATCTGTGTCTCCAATGAAGATTTTCTTTGAGAATAGCATTTAATAAATCATCTAGAAGTCCATGATATGCTTCCGAATTAGATTGAGACTTTGCTTCCAAATTTTTTAAACCATATTGAACTTCATCCTCATTAAGTTGTAGTAAAGCAGGATATGGTAAAGCATTCCATAATTTAGATGCAGCTGCCAGACATCTATCGGGTATTTCAAGGGTGACCGTATATGTCGGAAAATGTTTGATTACAATATCAACTAAATTTTCTTTTAGTCGAATAACAGAAAGTTTTTCAGATGGTTTGGAAAGAACAATTGTCGGCCAGAGAGTTCGTAACATTGTCCAATCATGTTTTGTCATGATGGGATCATTTAGTGGAACGAATAATATGTACAGAACACCCTATTTATGAAGAAAGAATAAATGTATCTAGAAAGAGCCAAAGCAAAGAAAGCGTAAGTTTATCTAAAAAGAATGTTTAATACCTTATAAGCATCATGATGTTCATCTGTATCTTTTGTCAAAATATCGATTAAACGTGGAACGATGAACGTATACGAGTAAGGGAATTGTCGAAACCCGCAGAAAAGTATTCGTTGTGCTTTCGTACGTACGTCTGCATATCTGCTAGTAGCTAATGTTAGAAGCTCTAACATTATTCGTTTATGGGTCTCCGTTAATACATAAGACTGTGCTTGCAGTCGTGTGTCGTGTTGGATACCAACACGTTCTAATATAACGGGTGCCATGCGTCCTTTATTTCCCAATAATTGATCATTTAACATGTACTTAGCAGCATGAAAACTTTTACGTCTGCCTTCACAAGTTTCATATAAACGAATTTTGCCAAGTAATAAACTATCCCATATCTAGAACGGATTTAAAAATATAAATACATCAATATAACTATGCCATATTAATTACATTGATTAATGACAAAAATAATAATCAAGCATACCTGCATCAAGACAAATAAGGCTTTTGTATCATCCTCTGCATTTTTCAGTAATGCACTTTGTACATTAGTCATAATCTCTACCATGTACTGTCTAACATTACTTCCATCAGGCATGACTATTTCTCCTGTGATGCCAAGAGTTGGAGTAAAAGGTTTCCACTCTAAAGACGTCTCGACAACAGGAAGTGGAGGTTCTTTCCACATTGGTAAAATAAACTCGCAGCCTCCAATGATACTCCTTACAATATTTAAACTGGTCAGAAGCTCCTCCCTATAGTCATTTATCCATTTATGTTATCAATTGTGGCAATTTTAGTCTAAATACTTCACATATAAAAAGATGTATAAGAATTTATATTTTATAAAACATTTTTCATTTGATTTCTGGAAAATGGGGTAAAATTGTTTGTTAGCACAGAGGCTTTCTTCTATTTCCACATTTAGGTGTTACAAAAAAATACAGATATTACTAAAAAAAATAAAGAGAATATACCGTGTTAATGAATTGCAATCTTGACAGTAGTTTTGCAATTTTTCTATCTCTGGTGACAAATATTTACAGAAGATCTGTTGAATTTTTGCAATTTCTTCTTTCCCAGGGATATACCATTTAATATTCAAAGACTCAATTTTTATTGCTTGGCCCCAGTCTCTTGTGTAAGGATATTCTGGATCGTTATAATCCCTTTCAATAGGATGAAATTTACAGCTGATAATAGTGGACAATGAAGCAAGAATATTTCTAAGTATTCGGCACGCAAGCTTGCTTCCTTCCCTTGATCTTAAAAGTAATACCTGATCGAGAACTTTTAAAAAAGTATTTAGATGTGGTAATAAATTGTGACCTGGTGTTTCAGCAACTGCAGATAACAAAAGCATTGCATATAAGAGACGATTATCTAAATTTTCTTCCTTGATGATATCCTCTCCTTCATTAATTATATCTAATATCGTTTGAGATAATAAAGGTACCAAAGCACGTAGCGTGGCTTGGCCATTCACTCGTGCGAAAACTTGACAAAGTACAGCTACTAGTTGGCCAGCAATCTTTGTCTCTAGAATTCGTTCAGTCACAAATGCACGTAATTTATGCAAAGCACTGAGAAAAATAGAATTACTAGTTTTAAGTAACAAAGTTGAACACACTCCCCCTAAGGCAGTTTCTGCTACATTTTCTAGCTTGCTCTTTCCATCGCTAGCACGATTTTCAGGTCTTACAAATTCCAATGAACTACTGTCAATAAACGTGAAAATTTTATCTAAGAATTGCAAAACAAAATCTTCCAAACGTGATGTTGTTTCACAAATCAATCTTTCCTCTTCATCTGCTATTGCAGGCGATCTAGATGAATCCACAATGGGAATCATGGTGCAATATATAGAAATCAACCGAAATGTAACAAAACATTTTTTTGCATCATTTGGGTCTATGCCTGGGAGAGATGAAAAAAGAAGAGGTAGTACGTGCATTGGACCTTCTGGATATGTGTATCCTAATAAAAAACGTAATTATTTATTCATCATGTTTCCAAGAGTATAGTAATTTTTTCAAATATTTATATTATATTTATAGTTTAAGACAAATAAAAGATCTAGTATTGTAACAATTTTTTACATTACCTTTATTTATATTCCTAGATCCTTGCACCATGGGTCTAGCTACAGCTACCATACAGACCATTGCTGCTGTGAGCTTATGTGGCTCTGTGAGAGAATCTAATGTAGAATACATTCTTTCTAGTACCTGTGGTATCACTAAACTAGGCCTCACAGTAGCAAGATGTTGTAAAGCATTACAAGCATCACTAGCGCTTGACTTGCTAAACATTGCTGTCATAGCCACAGGCATTATACTTTTAACAAATGCATCAATATCTGCATCAGATAATTTGTACTCTTCAGGAACTGGTGTTTCCCATGTTGGCTTACTATATCTCTCTCTATAATTTTGAATTTAACAAAAATAAATTTGAAAGTAGGTGAGTTTATATGTTATTAAATATACTCACTTATGTATACGTAAAATGAAGCGATATGGTAATTTTGTTAGTAAGTCTCTTAGTCTTCCGGACCATCGACCAATATTAGCTGCATGGAAATATGTTTCTATAGTTTTTAAAAACTTTTCAAGATACATTTGTGCATTAGATTTATTGCCCTGCAATAATCATGGATTTAGAAAATATTAACATATACTGTTTTTCTTATTACACAACAAGTACAAAAAGACCTTACCAAAACTGATACTATCCATATAGCAATAGGTAACATTTCTATTTCATGACTTTTACTGCTTTGCATCTGCTTGTATGACACAGGTAAATGTAAACAGCGTACAAATCTAGTGAACATAAGAGGTATATGTGGTTCCCAGTCAATATATCCAATATTTTTGTATGCTAATTTAGCCATTAACCACATTATTTCATTTTCCCATTGATATGAGTTATGACAGACTTCCCATAATGTCATAAATTCATTGAACCATAATTCGTGACCAAGCGAATGATATTTTGGTGGTAAGTGTACTGGTAAGAAAGACTCCAACATTTCAAAAGTAGTAAACATAGTATTTCCATCAAGCGGACATATCATAGGTCTGAGTTCATCTAAGATTTCCTGAGTCGCATTTAACTAGCCACAAAAAATGATTATACAGTTTAATTCTACTTAGTTTATAATTTAAAAGATAACATTTGCTTACTGGAAAATAAATTTTTGTAATATGTATCAAAGAATGTAATGTATATCTCAAGGATGGGAAGGAACGAAACATTCCCACTGCTGATTCTGCACTCATTCGAACCCGCCGATGTAACTCATAGATAGGTCTCCAGGGAAGTTCTAACTCTTTTGGAGAAAGCAATTCTTT
The DNA here is from genome assembly GCA_916049575.1 of Ancistrocerus nigricornis. Classification (NCBI taxonomy): domain Eukaryota; kingdom Metazoa; phylum Arthropoda; class Insecta; order Hymenoptera; family Vespidae; genus Ancistrocerus; species Ancistrocerus nigricornis. The sequence goes on from OU696664.1 coordinate 39,015,814, forward strand.
CTTCCTGAATAAAATATAAAAATTAATAAGCATTCACAAAGTATGTCACATACAGTAATTAATTATAAAATTGTCATTGTTCTAATTTAATCTATTTACAACTACTCATACAAATACTTACTTCAGTAATAAAATTAAAGTTGATCCAAACTTATTAATCATGAATGGATCAAGATTTGGTATAGTAATCAATTCATACATTAATTTAATAAAATGTATATGATCTTCTTTGCTGAATTTCATGCCATATATTTTTATATAACTAAAAAAATATATTAGATATTGTTACTAATAATTGCCAGTAATGATATATGAGTAAAAAATGAAATGTCATTATCTATCAATTTTAAAATAGCACTTAACACAACGTTAAGTGTTTCATGTCTCTAGACATGTTAGCCTATATACACCTTTTGACAATGACTTTCACAAAAAAAAGATGTAGTCGACTTTATTTTCTATTTTCTATTATAAACCTTACTTGCATAATCGTGTAGTCCAAAGACTGCATCCTGGTTGCATTTCGCGATACATAACAGCTCGTCCTAACTGTCCTTTAATTTCAGATAGTAGCGTTTGAGATTCATCTTCTAAATCGTTTGCGTAGGGTAATAATTTGTTATATACAAGTTCTTTTTGATATCTGTAATTCGTAGATTTTGTATTTGAATGCATATTCGAATATTTTAAATTAGGAATGCACTCCTTGTCCATTATTGCGAATTCCTTGTTCCTGATTGTAAAGACGGAAAGGTTAAAAAGCACCACTCTCTGAAGAAGTACACAATAGAATGCAGCACAATGCAGTATCACGGTATGGAATCAGTGACAACTTGCTTATTCCTATTCATTTTTATCAAGTCATGTTTTTCATGGCAGGAACCATATTTGATACTTCTACAAGTTTAGAAAGATATTTCGTGATATGACAAACCTGCCATCGTACGAATCCGAGAGGAAGTACTCCTATCGATAATAATCGTCATACATTATCGATAATTTCTTATAGTGACATCGATAGAGCGCGCTCATATATTTTTGCACTTTTTCTTTTCAAACGATTATTCTTCGAATAGATGTAAGGATATTGACTTTTGTTAAATGAAATTATATTTTATTGATTATTCAATGAAGATCTAATTCATTTGTGGTAATGGCAAGATAAAGAAATATATTTTCACACAATTTTTCTTTAAAAAATTGAATCTTTTCAGGACGAATTAAAGTAGGTAATTCTTACCTTTTATCATGATTGGTTGAATAACTAGTTATTTTAAAGAAAAGAATTGGACATGTTCGTGAAAATAATAATAAATTATGTTGATATCTGTTATCAGGCGAAATAAGATATCTAAAAATTGTTATATCTGAAATAAAAAGAAGATATAAGCTTTCTAAACGTATTAAAGTTTGCCAGTGGTATCTTAATGCTTTATATTTTTCTTTCCAGCCCGAAGTTAAAGCTGACCCGTTGAAATATACTGTGTGCACTTTAAAATGTTATCATCAAAGTTACATTTGTAACTACTGCAATGCGAATGCCGAAATATATAACATATGGCAGTACGTATGTTTGTATAGGTCTTTATGCGATGAGACGCAACGAGAAACAATTTATACTTCAAAAAATATAGTATATTACTAAGTTATGAAAATTAATGCTTTACATTTTATTGTTCACGCAATTATTGACGTCGTCTGTGTTTTGCTCAACTTTGTAAATGAATTTGACAAAGTATATTACGTGAAATTCGTTATCGTCCAAGAGATTAGTTTAATTTCCTAAAGATAAGTTGTTATATGTAAATTTAAAAGTGAAAGAACTTAATATGAAGACTAGAAAAACTTTTGCCATTCTTGGGGCAGGATTAATCCTTGCTTGCTGTGTAATGACATATCTAATGATGGATTTAACATTTTTCCCTCCTGGACAAGACTCCAAACTGTCTGTACACAATGTAATTTTATGCCTATTTACTTTTATCAAATATATTATTTATATATAATTATTGTACATTGCACAATTTATTTAATATTGTATTTTTTTTAGAATGAATGGCTACATTTCGAAAGCAGACTAGCAAAATTAGAAAAAGATTTTAATAAACATCATGAAGTCATGAATGCTCTCCAAGAAGCAGCAAAGGTAAAGCAAGACTTTGTACCAGTAATGCGATCATCAGATAATTATGAACAATTGGGTCCAATTGAAACTCATTCAGAAAAATTAACAAAATGCAATTTTAGTATAAATCGTATACCTGAAGTTGATATTCAAATGTTAGATTTATATAGAATATTAGACTTCGATAATCTAGATGGTGGAGTTTGGAAACAAGGGTGGAATATTAAATATAATGAAGAACAATGGCATCGTAATAGGAAGTTAAAGGTCTTTGTTGTTCCACATTCACATAATGATCCAGGGTGGTTGAACACATTTGAGAAATACTATACTTCCCAAACAAGAAATATACTAAATAATATGGTAACAAAACTAGCAGAAGACAGGCGGCGTAAATTTATTTGGGCAGAAGTATCATTTTTTAAGATGTGGTGGGATGAACAGTCAAAGATAACACATGATTTAGTAAGACGCTTGATTCATGATGGACAATTGGAAATAGTGTCAGGTGGTTGGGTTATGCCAGATGAATCTGTTTCTCATTGGACTGCTCAACTGACGCAACTAACAGAGGGGCATCAATGGTTAAAGTATAATTTAGATTATGTACCGAATTCAGGATGGGCAATTGATCCATTTGGACTTTCTCCAACTATGCCATATTTATTAAAAGAAGCTGGATTGAGTCACTTACTAATACAAAGAGTTCATTATTCAGTTAAGAAGAGATTAGCTAAAGAAAAAAATCTAGAATTTCGATGGAGACAATTGTGGGACAATGATGGATCAACAGAATTGTTTACTCACATGATGCCATTTTATAGTTATGATATACCTCATACATGTGGACCAGATCCAAAAATATGTTGTCAATTTGATTTTTATAGACTTCCAAATTTTGGTTTAACATGCCCGTGGAAAGTAAATCCACGAGCTATAACAAAAGCTAATATAGTAGAAAGAGCAATGCTGCTATTAGATCAATATCGTAAAAAGTCTCAGCTTTTCAAAACTAATGTGTTATTAGTACCATTGGGAGATGACTTTAGATATACACATGTTACTGAATGGGATGCTCAATATAAAAACTATCAAAAGCTTTTTGATTATATGAACCAAAATCAACAACTAAATGTACAAATTCAATTTGGAACACTGAGTGATTATTTTGATGCTCTCAGAGATAAGCATAATTTAGAAGATTTTCCTACTTTATCTGGAGACTTTTTTACATACTCTGATAGAGATGATCATTATTGGAGTGGTTATTATACATCAAGGTATATTACAATTGTGTAGCATTACATATAATATTTTTATCTTATCAGCAAGATACATTTATATATTTGAATAATTATACAATTTTTTTAGACCATTTCATAAAAGATTAGATCGTGTATTATTAGGTTCTTTGAGGGCGTCTGAAATCTTGACTACGATAGCATGGGCTAAAGGCAATGATCAATTAGCTGAAGGGAACATGGCTCTTCGATTGAGTAATGCCAGAATGTGGCATTCCTTGTTTCAGCATCATGATGGTGTTACTGGAACAGCTAGAGATAATGTAGTTATAGATTATGCTCAAAAGATGATACAAGCCTTAAATAATTCGGCGCATGTACTCCAACAATCTGTCATGCATTTATTAAAACCTTCTCAAGAATCAACAATTGATCTAGAAGCCCACTACTATTCATTGGATGAGACTAGGTTCGAAAACAGATACTTATTCCTAGTTAGTATCTTTCGCTGTTTGTAGAGGTTGTACTTGTTTTTATCATAATTTCGTAAATAATTTATTGTAGGTTCTATAATTATATACTTTAGTTATCAATAACTTGTAATTCATTCTTTTTTTTATTGTTAAAGGTCACATCATACTAGTCCTGGCGAAAAACATGTACTTGTTCTTGGAGATGAAAACCCTGTAAGAAAGGTTGTATTATATAATCCTTGTCCAAGACAAAGAAAGAAAGTACAAACTTTAATTGTTTCAACTCCTTTTGTAAGAATTACTGATCATACTGGACAACCAGTAAAGTGTCAAATTTCACCAGTTTGGGTTGGACCAGCTGCATTATCTGCTGCTAGATATGAGCTATCTTTCTTGGTTACTGTACCAGGATTTGGGCTTACTACATATGTAATACATGCTCTCCATAAACCAGAATTTCCTTCGTAAGTATTGAGTATTATTCAAATTTGGCACCTATTATTGCTATTTTCATAAATTCAGTTCCATTAATGATGAATTTAATTTTATTCTTGTTCAATGATTATTTGTAACAACTAAATTTTATGATTTTGTAATCCATGATGTCATGTTTTACAGAGATGTTTATGCAGCAAATGTTACAGTTTTTAATACTGATATACCACTTTCAACGGTGCCTGGTTTTCGTCATATACAAATACAACCCTTGACGCAAGAATTTTCTATATCCCAATTAGCAGAATTATCTGCATCCTTTGGAAAATCTGGTTTCTTGAAAGCTTTAAAAGTTGAAAATGTCATATTTCCTGTTCATTTAGAATTTGTAAAATATGGTACCAGAGGTTCTGGTAAAGATAAAAGTGGTGCCTATTTATTTCTCCCTGATAAACCAGATCCAGATGTGATATTTACAGATAATAAGCATATTGTTCACTTAGTAACAGGCCCTATTTTATCGAAAGTTTTTATAGAATTACCGTATATACGTCATACTTGTATATTGTACAATTCACCTGGTAACGATGGTTTTGGATTACATATACAAAATGAGGTTGATATAACTGAAACACAGAATTATGAACTGGCAATGAGATTAAACACAGACATAATGTCTGGAGATCAATTTTTTAGCGATTTAAATGGTCTTGGTGTAAGTATTTAAAAACATATTATTCTTATTATTATTATAACTTGTATGATAATATAATAATTATGTATGTAATACTTTTAATAATTTTAGATGATTAGACGTCAAAGATTTCCTAAATTACCCACACAAGCAAATTATTATCCAATGGCTGCAAATGCATACATAGAAGATAAACATAAAAGATTAACAGTAATAACAGCACAACCTTTAGGAGTAGCCTCTATGGCATCAGGACAAATAGAGGTAATTTTTATTAATTTTTTTAATTGTTAATAATATTAATTTTTACTTAAGAAACTACTGTATAATCAAAATAGGATGTAGTAGTATAAGTCAAGGTAATATAAATTAAAAGGTTTACATTATTCAATAGATTATGCAAGACCGACGATTGCTTCAAGATGATAATAGAGGATTAGGTCAAGGTGTAACAGATAATTTGGTAACCAATCACTTATTTATGCTAGTGCTTGAGAGGAAAAAATTAAACTGTCCTACATCATCATCAACAGCCCACCCTGCAGGTCTGTTATCTGTTTCTACTCATTTGGCTTCAGAAGAATTGCTGTATCCAGTAATAGCGATGCATCCCTATAATACATTGCCATTTAATTCGAACGCGCACTATTCTCCACTGCGTTATGATCTACCCATTGATATAAATGTTGTTAGTTTAAGAGTATTTTCTATTCCTGAGGGAGCTGGCAAAGGTATTGGCATGGTTTTGCATAGAGCAGCATTAGATGTTTGTTGGAGATCAGTCCCCTTTTTGCAACAGTTTAATATATCTAATTCTGGAAAAATTGATGTAACTTTTTTTAATCATATGAAGGACATGACACTTAGTAAAGCTCCCCTTACATTCTATAATGTAGGATCATCTCTCAAGTCACCTATTGTTAATTTGTGCCCGAATCAAATATTACCTATCTTATTTCATAAAACACAATATTAATTTGAAAGGCATATTTATTGTAAAAAATATTTTCACGATGCAGGAATTAAAATCTGTTTACTTAAAATGACATAATCTTTCTTCTCTGACTCTAGTGGGTTTGTGTTGTCCAATTTATAACTGCAAATAAGAAGTGGTTGAAAAAGTATTAACAATTTTGTATAAACTTATATTCCTATCATATAAACTTGTATGATAAACGATTTTTAATGATAAGGCTGATATCTTTGAGGAAAATTGTAGATAGACATTTATATTAAACTAATAGACATTAAATAAATACTAACATTTTCATATAACTCTATCTAAAACAAGTTTTCTAAAATACATTTATGTACAACACATTAAGACTAAGTTAACTTAATTCTTGAATTATGTTAAATAATTGAATTATAGTCATACTGTATGGTTTAACAAGCTTAAGTCTACCTCAAGTCCTATATTATAAGCTATATTTGTAAGCATATTTGTGATTCTAGTTCATATATGTCTCATGTATTTTATTTATAGATCAAAACTTAACGAATAATAAATAAAACAAGAGATACGGTTAAGGAATAAAAAATATCTTATTACCCAATTGCTTGGAAGAATCGTAAAGCAGATGGATTATTTTTTAATACCGTTAATACTACTTTTTGCATTTTATGTTGCAATGCCATAGACTCCAGAGCTTGCATCATAAAACGGCCAAGTCCTTTACCTCTAGCTGATTCTTCTAATTGTACCTCATAACTTTGTTGATAAATGAAATATTAGTACTCAATTTTTTTTTCTTATATTGTAAATGCAATATATATTTGTACTTACCAGTACAATACTTGAATTTTATAATCTATATCAAAGCGAAAATGAGAAAAACCTATAAATTTGTTATTAGAAGATGCTATTAAGTACCAGGCTGTGGATTCTGTTAATTCTTTTTGTTTTGCCAGAGCATTCCATCCCCAGCTACATTGTTCATACAAATTTTTCATATTTCTTTCCATAATATCAAATACCCAAAGCTGACATTCAGGTGATGCCTCTGTAGCTTTAATGCAAGAAAGATTTATGGAAGAATCACTTTGTCCCGTGTATGTATGATACATTGGAAGCATTTCAAATGGATCTTTCATAGAGTTAGCTTTATTTACAAGACATTTGGCACGGGCTAATTGTTGTGACTTTTGGCGCCGTTTCATTTTCGTAATCAACCTATTACATGTACAACAATAAATACAAAATTACGTATATCAAACTTTTGATAAAAATATTGAATAAGAGTGTATAAGGTAATTATCGATCGAAAGTAACAATAAATAGTAAGGGATATATAGAACACACTGTTTAACGAAATTAGAAATTCTAAAGACCCTCTAATAAATTTTAAAAAGCATCTAGCACAGTATATAAAATATCGCAACTGTCTTTCGGCACCTTCGATATTGGTACCGTCCAAAATGGAGTGCGCATGCGCGTAAAAGTTTGCTGCCCATCAACGCCATCTGAACTTCTTTCTCGCTTGCTCCTACTTTCCTAGCACTCTCTCTTTCCCAATTTAAATTATATATGCGTATATTTAAATACCTTTATTATAGAAAAGAAATTTTGATATTCAGTACTCGCAAATAACAATCAGGAAACAAAGTTAAAGAAATTAACAACAAATAAATGCAATGAGGAAAAATTATTTGTCCATTGAAAAAATACAAATATAATTGTACATTAATATCGATAAGCAAAGACTCGTTTAAAAGATGAAGTAGTACGATGAATAGTGTACAATATCGTTCCAAGTCGCTAATAACCGAGTAGTTGATGTGACTATAAATACGAAATAAAAAAAAAAAAAAGTTTCTGAAAAGCGTATTTATGTAAAAATTATTCGTGAAAATTATCTACTTATAGATACTATTTTTTCAAAGAAATAAGCATTTTTTTTTAATTGAGAAAAGGTCATCTCTTGTATTAATCTTTTATTTTTCGGGTGAGCCTTTGCTAATCAAAATTGGTAAGAAATTGTGGCTAGAAGAATTAATGGCGCAACGCCTTATAAACACATTGGGCGGTGTATCCCCGTAAATAAAAAATTGTAAAAATATTTATCTACCTAATGTTGAATTTGCATCGAGTGTACTATTAAATATTCATAAAAATGACATAGAGTACCAAATTTATTCATAAAATATGAAGATAGAGACGAATTTACGTTTGCGAATTATTGCGATTATTATGAAAATATTATTAATTGGAACATTTTGTACTTATTATATTGTATTATAATAAGTAATAGTCCAATATGTTCGACCTTATTCATTCGTCTTTTAATTGAAATTAAACATCGTGTGATAGTATACATATATAAGCTCCTTGTAATGTTGCCATTATTAAACGGAATGAAAACCGAGATAAGATTATCGGAATATTTTCGAATGCTTAGAGGATAGTACCTCAACGCGTTAAAATACGAGCCAACATTTCATTTTATATAAGCGCAAAAAATGGGTTTCTTTGATTTTGGAAGATCAGAAGGTTTTCCATCGCGATATGCGTCGCAAGAAACGCCAGTATTATTTGATGTGGTAGAAGTCCTTTTTGTTGCTGTTTTTATTCTTATATTACTAGCATTCATTTGTATCATTCCAGGATATAACAAAAAACGTGTAAGTATCAATCTATTTGATTTATGTCTTAAATGTACTTTCACCTTCTGCTTAGTGAAAAATTATTATATGAAGAAATAATTTTGTATACTTTTGTTTTCTACTTCCAGAGTATTTTTTTTACCATAAAAGTTTTCTTCAGTTTATTAATTGGATTCTTCCTGGTTGGTAAGAATATTTAACAAATTTTATAAATAGTGCATATATTTATATGGCATAAAAAAAAAAAAATTTCACAGCAGAAAACTTTGGACAAGAATGGGAAGTTAGCACTATAAAAACTGTTGCACCTTATAAGGCTGGAAATAAAGCATCAATAGATTCTGTAATTGGCATAAAAATAGGATTGCGTTCAGTGAATATCACTTTAATAGGTAATATATATATATATATATACGGTGTTATATGTAGATCATTTTATATATATATATGTTTTTTATATTTAAGTAATTCAAAATAAACATAACTTTCTTCCTTTCATTTCTAGGTGAAGGTAGAAACAATTCATTACCAAATGAAGTTATTAATTACAACGAAAGATTTTCATGGACATGGGATCAAGGAAAATTTGGATTTGGACCTTATAGTTAGTAATCTTTTTGCGTTACTTTTACAATTATTATTGGAATAGTAATGCAGTACCTTATTTAATCCTTTTACTGCCATCCAGCAAATATGTTGGTCCTTGGTGTTTATGCAAAAACTGCTACCAGACAATATAACAGCTCAGTTGGTTTATGTTCAAGATGGCTGTGTCATTTTTTACATTATAGCACACATTTGACATTAACGATAAAGAGTTAAGGAATACAAAATAGAAATTGTAACTTACTGTTATTATAGGTGGTCTTTTTCAAAGAAGTTTACGAAGTGCTCAAAGGAGAGGTTTGCCTATTCCAATTTTATGGGTTGCTGAATACTTTGCTATTGATGGAGAAGGTATACGATTTGGTAGATTTTATCGAACTGCTGGTTGGTATTGTCACATCTTATTATGGTTGGTATATGCAATTGTGCATAAATAACTACTTAAATATATTTTACTTGAATAAATATATGAGATGAAATACATAAATATATAATATATGTAGAATAAATATTCTAGTTGAAAAAATATTTACTTCATAGGGCTGCATTTAGCTGCTGGATAGTAGCTAATATACTATTACAATCTGTGAGTCGATATGCAGCTTATTTTATTGCAATTGTTGGTGGGTTACAAATATTTGCTTGTATTCTATGGATGATTATACATAATGAAATGCCATTAGTTATACCCTTTGAAGATGCAACTCTAACATTGCAGTTTGGTACACATTTTTGGATGTGTCTTGTATGTGGTAAGAGTTGTTTAATACCTTTACCTTATTGATAGTATATGTTTTAAAATTTTCTTTTATAATGTATCTTACAATAGAAAGTTCTTAATTTATTATGAATTTAATTATATAGGTAATTTATGTATTATCCTGGCCTTATTAATTATATACATGGATCTACGATATCCAAACCATCTATCAGAATTTTTTGGAATGGATCCACTCGACCAATATGATGAATATGTGCTACGTACGTTATGTAACATTTAGGCACATTTTACCAATAATTTATTTTTAAAGTAACAATTTATTTCCACTTAGGCCCAGATGAAATAGAAATTATTACGCAAAATAAGAAAATGACACATAATACAATGGAAATGAGTTCTATTTCAGATAATAATTCAACATCATTGAGGAATAGTGGAATGGTAAGTAAGAGTATGTATAATCCTAAAAATGTTTAATTGAATTCATCCACAATAAAAGTACAAAACCACCGACATGATGATTATGTATTTATATTGGATAAGTTATTCAAGATTGAATACAAGAGTATTTCTGTTATGTTCTGCATTCGAGAAATATGTCCACAACTGAATATATATGATCAAAAGGACTGATATGTTCATATTTTCTAAAACATGGAAGTCATTAGCATTTTTCTAAATGCAACTCTACTTTTGACCTGTATAAAAGATATGAAGCAGATGAATGTAAATTCTGCTATATTAGCCTATTTGATTCATATACATATATTCTTCCCCAGAAATTTGTGTCTTTTATCAGAAGTAACAGATGTTCTCTTGTCTAGTTTTAAGTAATTCGCCTGCTACATGTAACTGTATGTTTTCGTGTACTAGATGCTTATGAAAAGAAGATCAAGCATAAAGCAAGTTCAAAAAGGTCGTTTCCGTAAACCAGTTCCAGTAGAACTTAAAGAATATGAAGACATAGTAATTTATGAAAATCAATCAGTTGCAAGGTAAATATTATAACACATATTGTCAGAGTAAAGTTTATTATTATAATAAAAATTTAATGTTTAAGTGAATTATAACTGAAAGAACACAAATCAAATAATAAAAGGTATTTTATGACAAGGAATGCATTAAAAAATTATAATTATGAATAAGCAAAATATACTATTAAAATAGGTGGTAAACTTCTGCATACAAATAAAGTATTATCATAACTTAACAGAATTCTTATTATACAGAGAAATTGTTACCTGATTGAATATATAGAAACGATATGATTAAATAAATAAATTAACTATAAAAACTTCAGTACCTGATTATTTATTCTTATTTTAAGTATTTTCGCGTGTGACTACCTTTTTCTTTTGTTTGTTTCTCTTGTTTTTTGAACTGCAATGAAAAAATGCAATATTGCGCCACATTTCTTATACAAGTAACAAATAAAAGTTTTAATCTAATATAATTATGTATGTTAGAATGATAATAAATGACGTAATATATTGAAAATTGTTGATTTAGATTAAGATTTTTTGGACCAGGTATTATACCACAGACGAGTTATAGGATAGACCTATCATGCAGTGTAAAGTTTTGTCCCACGGTCCTGGGGCTACGTAACCCCATTACCATTCTAGTGTCGCATGCGACAATATCGGTATGCAATGAAAAAAAAAATAATAAACACACAGAAATTACACGTGCTTGTAGCTAGGAGTCTTAGCTTTCGAACGACATATAGAACGTGCAGATCGGCCGAAAATTGCATTCGGTAGAAGAGTTCGCGCGCTAGAAGTCGAAATCTCGATGTCAGAAAATCGACTTTTTGGGATCGACCCTTTGGAAATCTTAGTCTAGACCCCCCAATCTTCGGCTGAATGGCTTGATCGATGGCTCGATCGAAAGGGGAAAGTCCAGAAAACACCATGGTATGGCGGCTTTTCCCGTATCATCTCAGCATCATCGTCGTTAAAGCTTCCGAAAGTTTGGAAGCTTACCCTACTCGTTCTAATTTTCATAGCCATACCATGCAGGCATTGTCTTGTAGGTTGAACTTCTAACTATTGAACGCGCTATTAATCATTAGAATCGGTCGAGAATTCATGGCGCTAGAAGCGTTTAAGTGTGCATCAAAAATGCCGATTTTTCACTTTCCTTTTTTCAACTTTAGACGCTTATATCTCCTCGAGTAATTTCTATAGCCGAGTGATAGTTACACGTGCTTGTAGCTAGGAGTCTTAGCTTTCGAACGATATATAGAACGTGCAGATCGGCCGAAAATTGCATTCGGTAGAAGAGTTCGCGCGGTTGAAGTCGAAATCTCGATGTCAGAAAATCGACTTTTTGGGATCGACCCTTTGGAAATCTTAGTCTAGACCCCCCAATCTTCGGCCGAATGGCTTGATCGATGGCTCGATCGAAAGGGGAAAGTCCAGAAAACACCATGGTATGGCGGCTTTTCCCGTATCATCTCAGCATCATCGTCGTTAAAGCTTCCGAAAGTTTGGAAGCTTACCCTACTCGTTCTAATTTTCATAGCCATACCATGCAGGTATCGTCTTGTAGGTTGAACTTCTGGCTATCTAACGCGCTATTAAACATTAGAATCGGTCGAGAATTCATGGCGCTAGAAGCGTTTAAGTGTGCACCAAAAATGCCGATTTTTCACTTTCCTTTTTTCAACTTTAGACGCTTATATCTCCTCGAGTAATTTCTATAGCCGAGTGATAGTTACACGTGCTTGTAGCTAGGAGTCTTAGCTTTCGAACGATATATAGAACGTGCAGATCGGCCGAAAATTACATTCGGTAGAAGAGTTCGCGCGAACGAAGTCGAACTCCAGATGTCAGAAAATCGACATTTTTGGATCGGCCTTTTGGAAAATGTGCACTATCATTGGGCTCTTCGAGTCCGCTGACCCTCCACAGGCTAGGATAGTTGACGGGATATAAGATATTCTTTTATTTTCCTCTGTTTATTTTCGCATAGTTTTCGGTGTCAACTTTTATTTCAGACTTTAATTTATCATGCGGCGTACGTAGGGAATGCCCTTAATAGCAGTGCTTAGGACATGAAGCAAAGAAGAGGCTATATCCCGAGGAGGCTCCCACAAGCTGTGGTTCAAGAGGGCAACTATCGATGTCGAGTCATTTTTCAGAGGTGATCGGCACGTCGAACCCTCTAAACATGGCTCGTGATCTTATTATATTATATTTTAACATGATGTCGTATTTGCTCGTCAATATTTCTATTGCATGCGTAGTGTAGTAATGCATTTCTTTGAATTTAGACATTATAACTAATTATTTTTTCTTGTTGTTTAAGACTACCATCGAGAGTCTTCGCCAACTCGTCTTATTTTCGTATTTTTTATAGCACCTATATTGGCTGCTTTATGTACTTTTAAATTTGTTATTTGCACTTTAAAGGCATAAGCTATTTTATTAGTAGCGACAGATTATAGTTCGCGACAGATCTTTTTCTATCTATATATTGATATTACCGACTTCAATTATTTAGTTGAAAATGGTTCCTAAAGTCACCGCTCCATATCGTAGAGAGCGTAAGAAAACGTATATTTTTTCGTACGATCGGTATTTCAGTACATAGGACACGAAATCCCATAGGATGACAGGTCTTTTCTTATACCTCGTCAGTGATTATACTTCATAAGTGCGTCTATCGACTTTTGATCTAGGCGCATTGATCGGCATACTCAGAGCTACTTAGTAGTAAATTTAAAAAATTTCATTGTTAAGAATAATACCGATAATGTAGAGTCATATTACATAGTTCTTCTGTCCGCTAGAGTCCGTTGAATAAAAGCGTAGAAAAATTATCATACCAATCGTTTCTTCCGAATAACTTGTTACATTCGGCCAACTATTTTTAAATTATATTTATTGTAAAATTGCTTACTTTACGTAAAAAAGACTTGTTCAAAATAATAAATTGGCCTTTGTTATAAAAATTCTTTTTTATGCCGAGCAACTATTTTTTTATATCATTCTTTATCCGTTATTATATGTGGATCGGTGATACAGTTGGCAACATTTTTAGCGCACTTCACAGTTGTAACCGCGATTTTAAAATGATAGCACGAGTACTGAAATGCATATAAGAAATTACTGATTTTGATATTTATTTCTAAATTACATTGTTACATTAACGAACTGATTGATCAATATTTTTTTTAAGCTCGTTATACATGCTCGTTTACTTTTTGGATATCTATCTAGATAAATTAGTGGAATTCGGCGCCAACATAACCTTACGCCAATTCGCAAGTTTATAAATATAAATGTTGATCGAATACTGTCTTGGTAATTTACAAGAAGTATGAAGGAACTGGAAGAAGTAAATTGTGAGGTAATTTTTTATTAATTATTGTTGTGCATTGATTAAATAAATACAACGAAACTCGGATTTCCATTGTGTTTATATATATATGCAATATAATTGGTTTTATGAATCTTGTTCATAATGATAAATTTCAGATTCAACGAGTGACTGACATTCAGCATCTAATATCAGATAGGTTAAATAATGCAGAAGATAATGACTATGGTTCTTCTATGCATATGCAAGATTACGACGGATCAAAAAACCCTCTTGGAGGATTCTTACATAAAACAACATATGCATGGATGAGTCATGGTTGTCATTTAATAGTTCTTAATGTTAAATCTGGAGAAAGCATTAATTGTTGTTGGACCTTCCGTGAAAGAATAACATGTGTAACTGAGTTTCCAACGCAACCAGGACATTTACCATTGCTTTTGGTTGGCTTGGATAATGGTTCACTCAGAATAAAAGATTCTATGGGATTATTATGCATATTTGATTGTAATACTTCCCGCGTTTTAAGAGCTATACGAGTAAGTTTTGCAAATCTAATAGAGTAATGAGTTATAAAAATTCAGTATAAATAACTAACATTTTAATTATGTAGACACCGGCAGGAATCGAGCGAGTCTGCATTGTGTCAGGTGGTACGGAATGGGAGGAAATAAATGATAAGAGAACAGATAATATTTTTTCTGGTATGGATGGTGTAGCCTGTATAGTTTTGTCCAATCTTCAGCACATTATGATTGATTTACAAAGATCTTCATGGGATGACCCTACTTGTATTACTTATATGGATGAAACCTCACCAGCAGAATTAGATTTTTCGATTGGAAAAAATTCTAATGATAAAAGTCATTTTATCAAAGAAAAACACATTGCTTATAACTTGCTAAATACCAGTACATATCTACAATGTTTTTACAAATATTTCTTGCAATTATATACAAATATATATTAATATTGAATTGTATATTAAACATTTACAGGTATTGAAAACTATATTGGTTTTAACAGAGCAGAATTTGAATCATCTTCTTTGATGTCAGAAAACTTGATACCTACAATTATTTGTTCCACAAAGATTGGATGTTTAATATCTGGATGTTTGGGAAGAATAATAATTTGGCAAAATAATGGTTCAGTAGGATGGATTAGTCAACCTGTAGAAGAGAACATGACTATTACACATTTGTCATTACTAGAACCTACAGATGACCCCAGACCATTTTATTATTTATGGGTCGTGTATCAAGATGAATGCTCAAAAACAGCTCCAATTCTTAGAATGTATGCTCTTCTTTTTGAACGGAAGTATTGTAAGAAAGGTACAAGTTTATATTTCAATTTGGAAGCAGAGCCTTGTCTTAGATTTGAATTTGAATTAGAGAAAGGTGATAAAATAATTAGTTTATCTCCTATTGAAAGAGAAACCAATCCAGATCAAACAGATTCAAATACTAAACGTGGTGAAGATAATTTACTGCTTATTGCTACAGATGAGAGAGTATTATTGTTTGATCTTAACCAATGGTATAAAGAGCAAATGCCTCATACTATTTATGATTGTAAAAATCCAAATAGTATTTTGGCAACTTATCGTACAAGTTTGGATGTACAGCATACAGGAGATAAGCTTCTCAGCTGTAGTTATGTTCCTTGCACATTGAGAGAATTTTCAACTAATAATCCATGTCCAGCAGAAGAATTATTTTATCCAAATTCTCTATCATTTGAATGGGTAGAACTAAGTACAGTGCAATTAGTATTTTGGATGACTCGTGGTATTCAAGTAGAACTTCTACGTAGAATGGCTGCTACAGGACCAATCATATTGTTACACCCTATGGAAACATTCCATAAGTGTCTTTCTGTTGGGCTAATACCATTCAATACAGAACTTTCCTCTGCTAGCGATGAAAACACTCAAAGAGAAGTATTACTTTCTCTTTGCCTAGAACAACGTTGGACTTCATTTTTAGTAAAATGTGCAAAAGAATGGTCCGATGGTAGTGCCATGTATCTTTACCCATCATTTCTTAAATGGGGCATTCAACGTGCTTCATCTATAAAAATGATAGTCGATCGTCTTTGTATTCCTTTGTTTGATCAATCAGATAGTAGTATTGGTGAAGCAGAGATTAAAACAGTACGATTCTGTTCACAACAATTGGAATGTTTATCAAATGTGGTTGCAAATTTGATGCTTGATACAGATGATATGATAAAACAAAGAAAAGCCCTTAAACATGTGTCCACATACCTTCAAGTGCTGCTTTGGTTTTATGATGTAGGTTTACTGCCAGAAATACAAGAATTAGATGAGGAAGGACAATTACCAATGTCTTTATCATTTAGAATTCCTTATCCTTATGAAAAATTGATGTCAATATATACCCAAAAACGAGATGCAATAAGAAGTAATAAGAGCTTTCTGGAGGAAGACGGAGGATTATTCATTGACATGTTAATAAATAAAGAATGCTATACTTTAAAGTCACAATGGGAAAGAGAAAGTGGAGATGTGAATACCGGTGGCTATTATCCTCCACCATCGTTGCAATCATTATTAAGAAGTTTTCTCACTGATTGTCATCAAGCTGAAATAAATGAAACCGAATGTAAGCATCAAATTACAATCTATCTTTTGATGGATTTAGCTATGCTCTTACAAGGATCTTATCCTGGAGTAGATCAATTGATAAAATATCCTTCAGCTTTTAAAATGAGTCCAAGCTTAATAAAACTCACCCAAGCATTTTGGCTTCTTGATCATGAAGACTATCAAGGATTTTTGGATATGATGACTGGACAACTAGTTTTAGATTCTGATGTGAAAAGTTGGCATCACAAACTTGTATTAAGAACATTGGTTAGAAATAATCAACAAAAATTAGCTCTGATATATTTGAGAATCAGAAAGCCTCCAATATCATCTACCGACGATCAAAGTACTATCGTGAATCTATCAGTGCAACATGGTTTAGTTCAGTCCGCTTTTCATAGTAGACCACCATCTCACTATGTCCAATTACTAATGTGCTTCTTTGAAGCCTGTAAGTCATACAACAAACTTGGTGATATTTTACATCTTGCTTTAGAACCAGAAGAAGAGGAAGTTTTTGTTAAGTTTCTACAAGAGGATACATCTGGAGATATAAAAACACTTTATTATTTACAACGTTGCCGTTATGCTGAACTTAATAATAAAAATATATTAGGTCAATTTAAAAATAATATTCCAAAAAATATGCTTCCCACATCTGTTGCTATGCTTACAGCTTATGATGCAACTTTGCCAGTAATAACTAAGCAATTTTCTCGTGGCATAACTAAAATCAATTTAGAGACAGATTTGGAGTCCAAATATCCTAGACCTATGTCTCATTATAAATGCATTAATAAACAGCAAAGTATTTATGAAACAGTGATTAAAAAGGCAAGAGAAACTTCACTCCATAGTAAAAAAGGTAGAATCCCATTTGTTACAGCTCCATGTTCATCATTAAGAACCAATGAAAGCAACATAAATATCAGCTGTGTTTTATATCCAACACGAGCACACACAAATCGTAATAAACGTACTATCGATGACATAAATGATAGCGAAGATAATTCTAATATAACGCTAGAAGAAACAAAACGTAGGAAATTATCAAACAGTGAAAACGCAACAAATACATCGTGCCATAGTAATTTAAATGTTTCGTTTAACACTCCTCTAGTAAAACGTAAAAGTAATATCTCCAATCACAAAGGTACTTCTATAGAGGCACCGCATTCAATCTTAAAGATACGTCAATTAATTCAAAATTCAGCATCTCCAAATATTTCAATTGCACATTCTATTGACGCAGAAGATAATGTGTCTCTAGAAAAAGGGAAAAAAATTAATAGACAAATACGGTTCAACATTAGTCATACTATAAAAACTACTGTAGTTACTCATGAAGATATAAATGATGAAGAGGAAGAAATTAATAAAGATACATCACTTACAAAAGATACGCCGCTTACAAAAGATACGTCACTTACAAAAGACACATCAGATGAATGTACTGATGTATTTCTGAGTCCAAATGCTAGTATTACATCTCAAAATGAAACTACTATGCTTTTATCTGATAGTAGCTACAGTGATAAAGGCAGTTACTGTCCTCGTCCAAGACCAAGTCTTAGAAGAAGTTATTTACTTGGAAAAAATACATCAGATATAATTAATTCAACAAATTTATCCACATCTTCTTCAGACTTATTAAATACTACAAAAGATGCACCTAAGTGTGCTGGAGAAATAAGTAAACAAACATTGGTCTCATCTCCACCCAGGTCCAGATTGCATGATTCATTATCTGCTACCATGTACTCTACCATGATTCTTTCTCCTAGTAGTAGTTTTGATGACACATCATTAGAAAGAGGAGAAAAAATAAATTTGTCAACTCAATCAGCTCCATCTACTAAAACACATAATTATAAAAACACAATTTCATCAACTCCACTACCAAAATTCAAAATCAATGATACTTCAAATGATAACAATGAAGAAATGGCATTTGTGGAGCATGCAAATAAACATTTTACCGAAAATCTTAAAAGAGATGAACAAATAGATATAAGTAATGATAATAGCGCTAAACCAGAAAAAGTTAACTTAGAAGAAATTAAAGAAAATAAATATAATGTGGAAAATGAGCATGAATTCAGAAACTTATCTAATTCACTAGAATATGAGTTTCATTCTACTAACACAGAAGTTAATAAAGATTGTACAGAACCTTATAATAAATCTAGTAATGGAATTAAAAAATCTCTAAAATTGACATCTAATTTTGATATCACTGATGATGAGTCATCAACTGATTGTAATGAAATGAGATTGATGCTTGACAAATCAGATGAAGATAAGAAAAATGATATGGATCCAATAACTGATTCTATTAATATCATATCTCAGCCCATACAGCATTTTTCAGATGTATCAAATATCACTGAAGATGGATCAAATAATAGTAATGATGTAAAAGAATCTGAAGTTCCAGACACTATATGTGTAAGAGCTGATAATAGAAATTTAAAACAAATAGGGAAAGTCAATGAATTAAAGAAGTTTGGAGAAACTGGCTTAAATTTAAAAGACTCTAGTAATAATTTAATTTCGCGTGAGTTATCTTTGGAGCAAAATGTCATGAATGAAAATTTATCTAAGAATAAAATACAGACACATAATGAAATAGCCACTTGTGTAGTTAAGCTACATAAAATTTCTCCAGAAATTAAGGAGACCGTCACATTTGAAGAATGTACTTCTTCAGAAGCGCAAGGCGAAAAAACAAAGAGATCTAAAAGAATTAACACAGTAAATAAACATAAAAGTGATGTAAAACATATAAGTGAAAGTATGAGTCATGAAACTTCGGGTGATCCAGAGAATGTGATAATTGCACCCATAATTCGAAAAACTCGTAGTTCTTCTGTTGCTAAGGATTCTTTATCAATTACTACAGCTGATCATGAATCTGAAATTGCAAAAGACAAAGAATCAAATAGGAGAAAAACAAGACGGGCTACTTCTGTTCAAAAAGAAGTACTAAATGTTTCGACACCTCTGTCGAGAAGAACTAGATCAACATCAATCTCTACCACAGAGGATAAAGAAGACAGCAATATAAATCTTGTTAAATCAAAATTAAGTGGAAGGAAGACATCAGAAAAAGAAGAAGAAAAGGAGAAACCATTACAAAGCAGATTAACAAGAGCTTCTATATCATTAATAACACAGGACAGTACAGAACAAGAAGAAATAATAGATACTCGAAGAACGCGAAGACGTGGCAATTCTGTGCCAAAGGAACCCTCTACACCTAAAATTACTCGGAAAGAAAGAGCTAGCAGTGTGATTCCTGATATTCTAGAAGAATCTTCAATTTGTACACCAGAGTCTAGAAGAAGAAGAAGTTCAATATCATCTAAAATCATAGAAGAAGTTACAGACAGTCCAGCAGCAAACACTCGTAGTCGACGTTCATCAATTCAATCTATACCAGAAGAATTAGAACATATTTTAAATTCGCCAATAACGAGACAATCGCAACATTTGAGTGAAGTAAAGGAATCTTCAATAAACACTAGAACAAGAAGAGCTACGAGTGTCGATTCCTCGTCAACAGATTTAAAAAAACGAACTCGTAATCTTCGTACGAGAAGCATTATGGAAGATGCAATTTTAGAAGAATCAATAGAGACAGAAAATCATGCAAGTTTAGGAGTTACAAAGAATGCCAAAGAAGTTTCTTCTAAAAGGAAAAGAACATCATCTATCACTGAAAACAAAATAAAAGAACAGGAAACTACAAAGGAAAAGCCTAAGAAAGGAAAATCAAAATCAATTGCTGGTAACAAGAAAGAACAGTTTTTATTTTCACAACCTGAGAAAATGGAGGTTCAGCCAAATGAAGCATGTATGTCTATCAGATACAAATTATTTTATTAAATTTTAATTAAAAATGAACTTAAATTTCGACTTTTCTTACAGCTGTAGGCGAAGTACCAAATTACATATTTTCACCGCCACAGACTAGGTCAAGAAATAGTAACCACAAAGAAATTTCCAGAACAAAAAATCGTAGGTGTTCATGTATTTATTATATTGGTTCTTTAGCTTTTTTACACATATGTATTTCTCACTTTCAATTGTCGATTCGATTATAATATTAATTGTTTTGTATCTTTTTCCAGTAAAGTAAACTTCTCCATGCTTCAATCAATTAATGAGAAGCAGCTTACTACAACAAAAACTTTATCTACTAAAGAAAATACTGACTCTGTACATCTAATGTTACGCGCAAGGCAAGTCAGAACAAGGTTTATTTTTCCTAAGAGATCAAAAAGTACCTTAAAATGATCAAGATTAGAAATATGTACACATAAAATTATTGTACACAGTAATTATACAAACCGGTAAAGGAGATTTGATAACTGGAAGCATTCTTTAAGAATATATAGGAAATATGAAGTTACATCACGTGAGATATGCTATATATATATATATATATATATATATATAGATATGTAATGAGCATTTCAAAAAGTTGATAGAATATTATTTCAAGATTACAAAGAAAACGGTGAATGGGAGTGTATTTAAAAATTCAGTGAAACTACATTATTTTAAGAAGTACAAATGGTAGATTCTGTGTACTATGGAAGGACCATTTGGAAAGGAAATATGTTGTTATTTTCACTTATGGTACTGTTATGTTAATGTAAGTTTAGCAAATGAGTTGGTATTGCGCTAAAAGTTTATTAGTGTCATAAAAGTTATTACACACTAATTATTAGCATGGTAGTTTCTTTTTTTTTTCTTTTTTAACAATATATCTTGTAAAACAAGTGAGCAGTCCTTTTATATAATATCTGTAAAGATGTAAAACATGATAATATTAAGCCTAGTAAGCTACTATATTAAGAAAACTATAGTATAGACTTTATTTGAGTAATCCGAATTTTGTTAATTCAATGTAATCAAACCAATTATGATAAACTTGCATCTACATACTATCTAATTGCAAATATCAGATTCGAGTTTCCTACATATATGTATGGAGGTTGTATAAAAAACCTTAATACTCTGATTTGTAAACATTTTTATAGCCTTATGATCATGAAAGAATTTGGAATAACATGACACTTCCGGAGTGTCGCATACTATTATATTTGTCACTGATTATACGATTCTTTTATATATCATTTTGTGAATATAGCTAACTTTGCTAAACCTTTTTTATTGATGTTAATTTCTACGCCATTCAGTTTGATAATATAAATTTATTAAGCCGTACGATGCTTCAACCTCATACAGTTTTGATAAACACTTGTAACATAACTTTGTAAATAATTTATTAACATACTCGTGTATAGGTGTATTGACATAATAAAAATAAAAAATATTAATAACATATGGTAGTACAAAAAAATTTCCAATCACCATCAATAATACAATGTTAAAGATAAACTTATACCCTATTTTAATGTAATTTAGTGATATGAACAAAATCTTCTTAGGTCTTTAAAGATAATCTAATAAAACTTTAAAGGAAGATTATATTAATACTAATTTTCACAAAAATGTATAATGGTAAAAATTCAAGAAAATTTGTATATTGTATACATTACATTTTGTACCTATACCTTTATTATTGAACTTTATATAATTAATAAGGTTTAAAACACCTTATTTGAGCATGATACTATTTTAATAAATCTAAATCATTATTATCATCTGGTTGAAAGCCAACATTAATGGTGTCATCTTTGGCAGTGTCATTATCGTTTATTATACGTTTTATACAAGTGAAAAATGATTTGCATAACAAATGAGATGCAATGTAGCAAATCAGTACAAAAATCATTTAAATAGAGAGCTAAAACACTGCATTTATTCCAACATTTCAAATTCTATTTGTTCTTGGTAAACAAAACATTCATGTTGAAATTCACATTTTATGTACAAGAGTAAAAAGATACAAAGACTTTAATTTTCATGTGCTGCTCTGATTGTCAATCTTAATCTTTTAATGACTTACTAATAAATAAGCTTTATATAATATTAGTATTAATTTTCTATATATGTTCTCATTCTTATACTTTCTAAAAATTCAGAAATATTGGGAATATTGCTTTTCTAAGTAATCATTTGAGAATCACAATTACGTTTATGATTATTAAGATGAACTTAATAGAAGGCAGATCAAAAGTTAGAAAATGGTACGATTTTTTTAAAGGTAGTATTTATATTATTTTCACAACTTTTCCTAATAGATACTAGGGGTAAAATCTATTAGTGTAATAAATCGTACCTTTTCCAAAGGCACGTGCGGTTTCGTATTTTATGAAAATTCAATGTGTACTGCTGGTAGCAGTGAAAGTAGCATCTAAGTCTTGCAACAATAAAATTTCAAGACGAATCCTTATGATTATAGAATATTTTCTTTTAGCTCTTCATAATCATAAATGCATATATTACCTACTTTCAATGGAATGTGGCAACTACAGGTCATGTGCAATATCATGAAAAAACTTGTATAAAAATTGGTTTACCATCTATTTCTGTCATTGTAATAACTTTATATTTGCAATAATGTTTGATACTAGGGAAAAGTTTTTTTTTTGAAATACGAGAGGCACGCTGTATTTGTTTCATTGATGTTTGCACCCATCTTTAACCCGTCTTTTGTGCTTTTCTTCGTGTATTTGAGACGGAGATTGATTTTGATTTCGTCGCTGCCCTTGTATTGGCATGTAACATGGTGCATTATCCACCATTAGTTCTTGCGGTGGTGTGGGTAATGCATATGTTGGACTTACAGTATTACTGGAACTGCTAGATGTATTTCGATGCTCATTTATGTTATAAGTTGGGTCAATAATTGCAGCTACGTTAGGTACTTCTTGTAATTCTTCAATAGGATTATCAAGCGTTTGTATCTCTTCAGGATCAGGATATGGTGTATAATTTGTATCGTGTCTCATTCGGCCTTTACTCATTGAAGTTTTTAAATCAATCTTGTCAGGCCGTTGGGTTCTATCTGTTAAAGTATGCTGTTCCAGTTGTTGCATCTGTTGTTTTTCTAATTTTCTTTGTCTTGCTCTTTCTCTTGCTTTCCGAGCTTTAGCACGTTCTTTATCTTGAAGCATACGCGCTAGTTCAGCATCCTGAGCTTCCATTGCTATTTTTTGATCTAATAGTAGTTGCTCATTAATTGGAGAATCGTTATCATCTATAACATTTTCTTCCTCCTGCTGTAACTTTCTTGCCAGTTCCTATTACAAACAAATTTAATAATAATTGAATTTATTTGACATAAAAAAAAATATCCGATTTTTAAGAATGGCATAAAATGTATTAAATATACTTCATCCTTTTCTTCTTGAATGCGTCGTTCAATTTCTAATCTCATTGATAATGTGTCATCATCGATTCTCAACTGTGATCTCATGCGTTGTTGTAACTCTCTTTCTTTTAGATGCTCTTCTCTTTCTAATGATAATGCAATTTGTTGTGCCACAACAGCATCTCTCTCTTCCCTTAAAAGTAAGATATACTAGATAATTCCGGTATTACCATATTCTAACATACACCAAATATTATAAAGAATATACTAACTGCTGTTGTACATAGTTTTGGTATCTAATGGCTTCTAACTCTTGTTCAACTTTAGCCCTTGGAAGATCTTCTCGCACTTGAGCATTACGCACCTTATTACCGCTATAGTGTTCTTTGACTGTAGTGAGAAGTTTCATAATTCATTATGAAGTTACATACTCAAATACTTTGTTAAAAAAGAAAAAGGAACACAAATAGCAAATACTTGCTTTCTTCATCTTGAAGCCTATAAGCCAATGCTCCATCCTCGTGTACCAGCCACTCTCGACACACTGCGACATTACTAGATTAATGTGTGTTAACAGCGAAATAAATAATGTCAATCGCGGACAATCGGCATTCGAAAGTCATTTTCCCAATTTTATCATACCTTCGTTTACTCGGCCTGCTTTTGGTAAAGTATCCGAACTCAATACAGATTTCGCCATCTCTTATCGTTCGTTTTCACGGTAGCAGCCACGTAGATATGTATCTTCGAAATCTTTTGTTTACAACCACCTTCCTAAAGACCTATGTTCTTTTCTCTCCATCTTGAATAGAGTCGAATAGGCCGAATGCATACATGTGTTTGTAAATTTCAGAAGTGTGTATGTTCTTTAGTAATATTGCGCGTATAAACACACCTATTCGCTTTCCCTTCGTAGCGTGTAAGTGCATATTCGTAAGGTGTATGTACCAAAGAGGTATGTAGGTAACGTGTATGCACGTATACGCATACACACCTTACACGCTTGGTATGTGTGCAAACGTGCAATACATCTCTCGGTGAGACTGCACGTAGCGATCGGTAGTAAGGCGTCGACATACTTTATATGACTACGTCAACGAGACGGATAGTAGAATGCAATGGAATGGAGTGTACTAGCGATAGTAGTAAAAATACGCTTCCGATAGTAGCGTGTACTACCATCTATATACATGAATTTGTATGAATGGATCACAGACCACGCGAACTACGAAGAGGGCATCACGGCGGAAGGGGTACTACGTTCGAAGGTGAAATAAAAAGAAAAAAAAATATAAATAGAGAGTACATTCCAGTTAATTACGTACAGGTCACGAATATTGTTTGTTTGGAATTTTATGAAAACGCGAACGCGCGATAACATATGGCGAGTTATATATATCTATATACTTATATTGTAATCTATAAAAACAATTTTTTAAGTATATGAAATCATTTTACCAAATTACATGCTACATTTTACTTCATCATTAGTAAGATTGTGAGAATTGTTTGAACGTTTATATTATAATGGTTATTTTATTTACTTATAAAATACTTGCTGTGCTTTTATAATTTCTCCTATATATAAATTGTGCTTACTTTTATAGTAATGCGACATTAATTGATTCCTTTTAAAAAATTAGACATAACCAGATGGATCCTGTATCTTTTTCAAAACAACTGATTCTATTCTCTGTATAAAAAAGATAAAAATTATTAATTATTATATTTATATAGATATATCTATAGAAGTTATAAATACATACTGATCGGTCTTCGATGGGTGGACCACATTTTGCCATTTTATCTCTGACTATAGCCGGGTCCAACTGTTTTGCCTTTGCAAAATTGTCTATGAATTGTTTATAATCTTCTATAGTGAGTACCTCTCGACTATACATATGTGTGTATATTATAAGATATTACTCATTATAATTTCAAAATATTAAGAAAACTTACTGTAAATTATTAAAAGCTAGTGCTGTATCAGCTTGAGTAACTTTATCATCAAATATTTGTGCTTGTCTCATCCATTTGTCACTTTGCGATAAAGAGATACGTCTGCCATCAGATTTTGGCCTACTATATTTAGCATAAGCAGTGAACTGTGCTTCAAATGTAGCCATTTACCAAAAAATTTATTAAATATCAAATAAAAATTACATAACAAAAATTTTGAATCTGATTATCATGGGAAATAGTATTAAACCATGTTTTTCAATCAGTGCCAAACAAATGTATGATGTACATGACGATAGTAATATGTTTCTTAGCATATTTCAGAGCATATACGTACATGCATATATAAGTACAACTAAGAGATCAAAAATATTTTCATATAGTTGTATGTACATTTAAATATATGTGCACATATAAAATGCTTGATAAAGAATTATGAAAGATAGTTTAATATTAAACAGATTATTTTTGTGTTGCTAGTACAAGAAGTATATTTGCTACATCCCAAAGGTCACTATACGTTCCATTTGCTAAATCTGCTAGTTTTGTTGCTATCCCTTTGGCTATATTATTATCAAAATATAATAAAAATGTAGCACACAAAATGACACATCCAGCAAGAAATAATGAATTTGTTTGCAGAGCCATAAGATTCCTCTTATCGACTTCAGATTTGCTGATACAACCCTGAGCTAAACATTGCACATGTGAATACAATTGCTCATGCTAGAAATAAAATAAAATTGTTTATTGTGTTACATAAAAAATTGCTTTTTAACTACATTTAGTAGACGAACCTGTAAATATGCTAAATCTAATACATTAATTGAAGTTTCATACATATTTAATGTATGTCTAAGCCCTGTTGCAGCCAAAAGGATTTCAATACAGTGTAATGGAGTATTGGATGCTATTTGAAATCCTATAGTTTTAAATACTTTAAATTCAGAAGTAATAATTGTGTTTTTTGTATATTCTCTCTTTTTATCGATACAACGTAAGATACAGATTATCTATAAAGTATAACAGAAGAATATTTTTTAAACAAATAATAATATTGAATGAAAATAATTATTGTTATGATTTTTTTTATACCTGTGATATAGTTAAACTTTTTGAATGTGAATTCATTTTACTTGCCAGCTGAAGACAACACATCAAATATAGCTTCGATCTGCCAGAAATAGTTTTACATATCTTAGACCATGAAGCTTCAGTCGCTCCTTGTTTATTTTCTGCTTTATATACTTTCCAAAAGTAATTGCACATAAATTTATCAAATAAATGAATTGTTAAATATCTAGTATTTGTTCCTAACTCTAGGTGATACGTTATTTTAAAAATTGCATTTATAACAGATGATGGAATTCCTGGTAATGGTGATTTTCACATTAAAAATATTAATCATTGAACTTTTAGACATGGTATATTTATAACAAATTTACCTATGAATGGCATGTAAAATTCATCTTTAGCTCTAACCATATCTTCTTGTTCCTTTATAGCTTCATGAAGTTGTTCTAACCAATCGTCTACTAAAGGATCTATGATAAGAAAATTTGATGAAAAAAATGTGATATAGTTCTTGTATTTCTTAAAATAAAACTTGTATTATTTGCGTGACACGTATCCGTAAATTGTAATTTCTTTCTTTCTAATACCTCTATCATGTAAAGAAGTACTAAATAAAAATTCTTACATGCAAAGTGTGAAAACAAAGCTACATATTATATAGGAAAATATCCTACATTGTTGTATTTACCTATATAAGAGCTATCAAAATCCATATTTTAGCAACTTTCCAAAAAATATACATAAATTTCAAGTAATTTTTTCAATCCTTTTATTTCATGTACACGCTATTTCAAACTGAATTTCTTAAGTATGTACTGAATTTCACTAATTAATAGACGTGAGTATATCTCTGGTCTCATAATTATTTGTTTATAAACATGTAGTAGGTTTTTACGAAAGTTCAGGACCGTATGGTTAGTTATTTACGCCTGTTAGTTGTATATCAGAATTCATGGGTCTTTGTATGTGTCTATATATTTTTTGTAATAACCGTGTTGATAGACAAAGATTTTAGTTTTAAATAAGCCACCTATACCACCTATTCATTCGATTGATTTTATAAAGCTTTTATAATAATAGAAGCATAAGGGAAATCGTGAAACTTTGTAAAATTTCTTCTTTATTGATCATATCAAATCAAACATATCTGTGTAATTATTTAAAATTACGATGATCTAAATCAGACCTGGTCAACCCAAATGGTTTCGCGGGCTACTTTAATGACGCGTTACGTTACAGTGGCAACCAATCAGTGAAGGCTTATACAAATGAAATAAAAATAGGCAAAATTGTTATTATTTTGCTTGATGTATGCCTACACTTTGTTCTCAAATTGCTACTTTAATAATCAATGTTATAAATATTATGATTCCAAAAATATGAAAATTTAGTATTATTGCGCAAACGCTAAGATTCGATCGTAATGATAGTACATATATTACTACTAAAAGTACTACATGTGCGTGGATATTGAAAGTGTAGAATGATAATTGCAACTTTATGTACATATTTTTATAAAATTAATTAATTATTAACTTTTATTCTTCTGCTTTGGACAGTATTGCTTAATGTGTATTTAATAAGCAGTATTCCTTTCAAAATACACGGTAGTGAATTTCAATGTCAGCCGGTGTTTTGAAGATCTCGATTTATTAAACAACGTATAAATATAATTTGTCAGTACTTAATCATTGATATAACATTAAATTATTTTATTTCTTATGCAAAAGTAAGATTAATCATATATTGCCACATCTGTGACCAAGTATAAGTGAAAAAGCAAATATAACCTCAAATTATATCGATACGATTTTAGAAGTATAAGCACAATGTCAACATTAATATTGCGATCTTTTAGTTGTTTAAGTATTTCACCGAGGTATGCTTTAAGTAAGGTATGTCGCATAAAGTAGCTGTCAATGCTGTGTTTTGATCCTTTGATATAATATAAACATTGGTTTTAGGTTAGACAAATCAGTACGTCGAATTTTCTTCGGCGAGACATAGTACCTAAGAAAGAGAAGCCTACAAAGAAATCTCCTGTAACATGGCAAACTTTAGCAATTACATCAGTTATCGGAGGTGGTCTCTTGATCTATATGTATTATTTGAAACTAGAAAAGGAGAAGATGTTTGCCCGTGAAAGAAGACGCCAATTAGGAAAAGCTGCTATTGGTGGAAAGTTTGAACTTGTTAACAGCGAAGGAAAGACTGTAAAATCGGATGATTTTCTTGGAAAATGGGTTCTGATTTATTTTGGATTTACACATTGTCCAGATATTTGTCCGGATGAACTTGAAAAATTAGCAGCTGTTGTTAATAAGTTAGGTAAATAGAACTCGGGATAAAACATTTGACATTTGATATCATTTTATATGTTTTAATTATTTTATTACAGAGAGTGAACACAAGCTGAAAGTTCAACCACTTTTCATATCTGTCGACCCTGAAAGAGATACTCCTGCCCTAGTAGGAAAATATGTAAAAGAATTTTCAGATAAAATTATTGGTCTGTCTGGTTCCACCGAAGCAATTGCTAAGGTTTGCAAAGCTTATAGGGTATATTTCAGTAATGGACCCAAAGATCAAGACAATGATTATATCGTTAGTAATTTCTTTGCTCAAACTAGCATTATAGATTATCTTCATATATTTTATGGTTTATTTTTACTTTGTAGGTTGATCATACTATCATAATATATTTAATAGATCCAGAAGGGTTATTTGTTGACTACTATGGACAAACGCACGATGTTGACCAAATAGTCGGTAGTATTGTGCTCAATCAGATGAAATTTGAACAGTACAAAAAAGATGAAGCATAAACCTTTACTATTTTTATAAGGCATCAATTATAGATGTAATTGATAAAACAATTATTTATGCATTGTTGATATTAAAGTATTAATATATTAAAATTACTTAATGTATATTGTTTTATATGAAATTTATACCATACAAAAATGTTTGCTTTATTGTGCATTTCTAAAAAAAAAAAGACAAATAACTATAAACTGCAATAAATGCATAAGGAAAGTTCAGCTTGATGTATGTGGTCAAGAAAAGCACATATAGATACTTTGTGTGTATAATTTTCTTAATTTTATTACAACATCGACACAATAATGTTTACCATGGTAATTTAACGTTATAAGTTTCAATTTGAATTCTTTTACATCACACATATACAGTTACCTTGATACCATTATTATATAGAGAGCTATTTATGCCTATCATTTGAGCGAATGGCAATTTTGTCGGCAAATAGTATTTAATTATTTCAGAATATCGAAAACCGTTCTAATTTTACTTATGTAACAGGTAGTTCAATTTTTCCGATATGTCATCAAAAGATATCGCTGTTATATAAAGATCGCGTGTTACATAAGTGATATCTTAATTAAAATGTCATAGTCACCATTTTTTTTTAATTTTATTAATTAAGTTTATCGCAACAATAGCTTTTCTTTTTATGATGAAAGGATTACTTTTTTGATAACGTAATTGACGAGGGTACTTTTTTAAAAAATGTAACGAAACTTGCTGCGTACTAACTGGCAGTAACGATAAATTAGCGCCTTTGGTCTATTTAAATATGACGATATTGCGATTGATATTTCAGTAAGTAGCATTATTTAAAATCTTAGCAACAATAAATATTAATCGATTATTGTACAAATTTATGACATAAAATTATAAATAAGGAACACGTACTAAACCACGCGTTGGTAGTATATTCAGTCGATCATTAATATTCATATATAGCTCGCTTTACATAAAATATTGAAAGATTAATATATATCTCTTTTTTTATATTATTTACTTCACAGTATCGTTAAAAAGAAACTTTAATATTCATAGAATAAATACCACTGTCGAGTAGATTTTGATTTTTACAATATTCCGCAATTAGTCTGACGATGCTTATAAACGGCTACGAATATGACGATCGTGGCGGTGATACAATACGAGACTTCGTTCCGGTAGATCGAACGTTTTTGTACTATCTATAAGTTTAATAAAAACGAATCCGTCAATGACACGCGTTATTTTGAAGATTGTGCAATTCATAAGCGAGTTGACAGCATTCGGAATCGCTCCATCGATGTCGATCACGAATTTTTTCCATGTTCGCGGACGTCTCGGATATCTGAAAAGAAATTGACGCGTTGGCATAAAAGTAAGAAAGTATTCTTCCTGAATTCCTGACTTTCCTTCGACTGATCGATATTACCTAACGTAACGTTAGCAAGCATCGATGCTATCTACGATATACTCACGTTCGAGCAAAACGAGAGTAAGGACTGATCCGTGTATTTACTACAAAGCGGCGAAGTATGACTCACGATGCACTTCTGATGATTTGATCCGTTCCCCACGATGTCCAGGTAGCCTCTACTGCTAGCTAAACTACCTCCTCGCGTTGCAATATCTAAGTGAAATCACGTAAGGTCATATTATTTATATGAAATTAACTGTGATCGAGCATATTACAGGAGAGCTTAATCGTGCGAGGAACTAGATAAGAGAAGCAAAGGAAAGGGGAACATAGCAGCGTCGTACGAAAAAAGACAGGGCGCGTCTTTCTTCGTGTCAGCTCGGTAGGATTAAAAGGACACCTTGTGTACTCGCCATCGAGTGCGTTGAACGATGAGCCTCGTGATCGTGATAGAAGCAGGGCCATTGTTTCGCCAGCCATTTAGGTCTTTTACTGCGTCGACCAAATTTCGACGTGTTGCAGCTGCAGACACTGCCGGAACGAGCGGACGGCCGCGAATCGTATCCAAAACGAAAGCGAGAACATTTGTTGCTCCTTAGTGTCCTCGAAACCTCCGATCTTACCTCTCTGTTCATAAAGCAGTAGAGGACTGCCACGAAGAAGCCCTTACGAGCAAAAGAAGAAAATAAATTTTTTATTTCGACGAATGCACGTGTTTGTTTGCTTAAAAGAATATTATTTAAACCTTACCTGAAAAGAAGCGAAGAATTGATCGCAAAAGAGCCAGACGAGCTCTACCGTTTCGTTCACTCCAATGCTGTAGGACATACCCAAGAAAACGGTGTAATGTACTCCGAAAAGTGGCATCAAAACCAGAGTACTCCTTGCCCACCGTCTACGAGTTTTAACGTGATTACGAGCTTGGTAAATTAATCGATTGATCAAACGATCATTTTTTAAAACCTACTTGTATCTCTGTGTTTCCTCGGATACTGTACACTTAAGCTTGGACAGTAATACTCGTACGATGTTGACGAACAGGACGAAATTGATCTGCCAAACATGAATAGAGATACATTTACTCGTAATACCTTGTAATTTTATTGGTGTATTATAAAAGTTTCCTTTTATGAGGGAAAAGTGGGTGGGGAAGTTTCTTCGTTTTTTTTTTCTTTTTTTCTTACCAATACAGAGACCATCGTTGGTATTCGAATCAGCAGGAACAAGTACGTATTTTCATTCGTTGTCCAGCAAAAGGTATCCTCGAACACGGCTCTGGATATAATCCAAGTCGCTACGAATATCGCCGGTAATCCTGAGTAACACAAAGTTTACAATATGCAAATAAGAAAGAGAGGTATTTCGTAGAATCAAAGTTATTCTTTGGTTGTCGACCAAACTAACCCCATCCGAGACCAACGTAAACGGCTATGCTCGAATTCGCGTCCGTAAATAACGCTAGGAAGACCAAATTATGAAGATAGAGACCCTCCATCAAAATCCAGAAGTAATTCGCCAATATGAAATATTGCCAGAAACTGGTGAACATCTTGCAGTGCCAATTGCTCTCACCTTCGTCGACGAGCCAATAATCTTTACCGTTTTTAGTTAGGATATCCGAGGCAAGGCCGATCCCGGATACGAAGAGGGTATCCTTCAGCAGAGCCATAAACGCTCGCATCATGAAAGATGCGAACGTGTGCATGTGCAACATGTTCCTCGGGCATCTCAATTTCCTACGTACAAATCCAAAATATCTTTCCGTGAAAAAACAACGAAACGGTATATCTCGTAGCCCGAGCAAAGGTGTTACCATCTTCGAGAATCGTACTTACTTGATAGCTGCGAGAATGCAAAATGCTATGACCAGAGTGAAGAAGGAAAGAGTGTAGCCTACTTTCGAGATGGCTTTCACTATGGGAATGTATCTCTGTAAGGATAGCACGGGATACGTTCAGATCTAATTTGACTAACATGCCAAGATAACAAAGCGTGCACAGTGGAAGCTTCGTTCGTGATATCAATTCGCGGTATTAATAAACGTAAGCTTCTCATATCCCGGTATTCTCAAACTAACACAATTTGGTACGGCTCGCTTACCTTAATAAGGGTGTCATTGTCCGAGTGTACACCCGGTATGTCCATTAAAACGGTAACTAATTGCGCTCTGTAACATTGCGTGTAATTGCTCCAAGTGCTGTTTGTCTCGGGACTCCAGTACCACTCGCCGTTGGACATGCACTGCCTCGTTGCATTCGCCTAATGCACGATTTACATTAAGGAAGCTCGAGTGTTCTTAGAATTTTCTTCCTCCATTTATATGGTACCATTATATTTTTATCGCGAACTAAAGTAAACTCGATAACGGAATGTTCCCTTAATCTCATCGTGGGTTCTCTCACCTGCAGGTCGAATCCTGCGATGTATCGGGGACAAGAGTGAACCGCCAATTCCCCAGGTGGAGTAGAGGGCCAACAAAGTATTCTATCCCAGATCTCGGGACACCATCCTAAATGGAACATAAAATTAATGTTTATATGAAGGAGTGAAATACTCGTTCGATTAGGTAGGAAAGGTAAAATTTGACGAATATGGTATTATACACGCGTATTCGAATAGAAGCTTCATTGGATTGTTACTCGTCTATTGAATTTAGTTCCATGATTTAATAGCTTCGAGCGCATTAAACGCCGAGTTGTGTATTTTGTACTGTAGGTTTCTCTTGGTTGCACGTGGGAAAACATGTTATTATCCGCAATTGTACCAATAAAGCAGATTTCTCATTTCAGCATGAACGATTCAAATTTCGAGCTTTTAAGCATGACTTGAAAATAGTTATGATACCAATTTCGATTCTCGAAATAGTTACCGAAATAATTCAATGTCGGTTCTCCAAAACTTATAGGTATACCTATATAACTGTTTGAAAGTCATTTTTGAAACTTTTCCAACCCCTACTTTCTTTAGCAATGGATGGATTCATTTATTAAGGTCGCGTTAATCCACCACAACGGATTACGTCCAGCTTGTTGACTTATTCTCTCCCCTTTTCTACCCCTAATCCTGACCTTGAGGGAACACAAGTTAGGTCACATTATTCATTGAATCAGCGTCAGGTGATAAACGAGAGTCAAAGTTCGGTCGAACGCGTCTTTGTACGCTCCTTGTTGCCCGATTAACCTTATCGAAGTTTTGCTAAATGCACGGAGGTATTCGAGCGTGTCCTAAGCGTGTCCCAGAAAGTTGTTCGAATAAATTCGATCTCTTTCAGGAATACCACAACTGAGTTTGACAGAAAATTTAAACTTTCTGAATCGTTTCAAGACTTCGAAGTATTCCGGGAGTAATTGAGAGTGGGTCGATGGATAGGAAGAAGCGAGAACCTCTTTCGTTCAAACTAATCGTTTAAGACGTTCAAGTAGATCAATATTATACCTTTCATAGCGATAGTCCCGTTATGACAAAGTTTCCCCTGCCGTTCCAGCATCCTCTCCTGGATGCTGGGACTGTTGAAATCCATCTCTTCCTAAAGGAAAATAAATATTATTAATGCATTACATGGACCTTTCTTTTACGTAGGGGTTCTTTAAAATACAATTATTCGTAAAAGATATTGAATTATCATTCAATATTCGTTCAGTTTTATAATATTATTTTGATTATTTCACTCGAAGAAAAATTTTACAAAAATTGTTTAAAATTGAAAAAACCTTTTTACATTCATCAAATAGATTTTTTTAAAAAGATGACATACAAGTACGTCAGCGGTAACCAGCTATACCTACATTTTAAAGCGACGTAGGACTACGTCGGTGGTCGCCAATCTGTTAAGATATTTTATTTATCAAAGTTGGATAAAACCGTGCTATATAATTATTGTAAAATTTACGCTGCATCGTCCTCGTGCCAAACCTTTAAAAATTATGATTGCCATAGTATTATTAATTAAAATAACATAAAAAAGTTGAAAGAAATAAGATAAACATGGATAGACCACGATGCATATGCATATACCACATTAAAACGAAACGAAATACGTAGGACGTGCACCTACGTGCTTAGCGTTAGAATGTCAAAAGAATTTTTAAAGTAAGCACGCGACCCTCGCATTATGTTTCTCTTTCTTTTTACTGTCTTCAACGGAGATGAGCCTTAGGGAACATCCCTCGATTTCCTTATTCTGCTTCTGGCACGGTTTCGCGAAGTAGGCATGATTATTCTAGGTCGCATACTCAAAATAAACTTGTCAGATAACGACCGCGGTCTTCTCCTTCTATATTGCGTGCTACGCAACGTGCTCGCAAATATTGAATATGAAATAGTAGATACATTTAAAAAAATATCTATCCGAGAGTTCATCGTTCATTCACTTTTTCAGTATATCATATATAATATAACATAGAAAAAGTATTGTAAGTGGTGAGAATTTGAACCCATCACCTCGCTCTTTTGTATTTCTTAATGATTTGGTGACACCTGTGTCAAAGAGGGTGTGGTATTTTTGGTATTCCTTTTTTGCCTTTTTATTGGTCAAGAAACACTTGGATTATAAATCTTCACATTTAACAACATTATTTTGAATAAAAAATTTAAAAATACTGGGCTGGCAAATTTGTTTAGAAATGTTATTGCTTTCTTTTCTCTTACAATAACGATAATAATTTCTCCGCTCGTGTTCGCTTACACATTTCTCAGAAAAATTGAAATTCCTGCCGCAATGATCAATCTTAGATAATCGAGTCAGGTTTGGACAACGATTTATGAGTTACAAGAATCAGGAACTATGTTGCACGTGTACTCATACGCACGCCTACGAGTTTTTATTAAAGCTGAACGTTTGAGATTTTGGTATAAATTGTGAGACGCGTGGGACGACACGACGACGGCGACGCAAAGGTAAATCCGTTTCTGCGATGGAAGGAGTCGTGAATTGAATTAAGAGTAGCAATTCCACGTTATACACCAGTGCATTCTAACAATTAATCATGCTTTCTCATTATACATGTGTATGTATATCGCGCAGACAGTTTCTTCTTCGTTAGAGAATAATTGGAAATACCTATGCTTGTACAACGGCATGAGTCATTTAACATTTATATCTTGAAACAATATTCTTGATTTAAAAACGGTGAAATATCTTTTGGAAATGAAAAAGGGATTGAAATTGGTTTTACTTCTTTATAACATAAACACAAAT
The DNA here is from genome assembly GCA_916049575.1 of Ancistrocerus nigricornis. Classification (NCBI taxonomy): domain Eukaryota; kingdom Metazoa; phylum Arthropoda; class Insecta; order Hymenoptera; family Vespidae; genus Ancistrocerus; species Ancistrocerus nigricornis. Next base: position 39,052,389 of record OU696664.1, read on the forward strand.
ACATAATGAAGGGATATGGATTACAACTGGCTGTCCATCCTTCTTCATACAACATAAAGTTAAATATGAATAAAACGAGATCGATCGATACACTTTCACCTATATTATCTTCGAAAAGAAATAAAAAAAGGTATAAATTTACATTTTCATTCACAGAAAGTTTTTCACAACTTTGTATTCAGCAAGCATCCACGTGATATCGTGCATCTGTTGTCGCGAAGAACGCCGCGCGTGGATCCGCGAAACAGTATTCGGTCTCGTTTCGCTTTCACCCCTATGTGAATATTTTGTAATCAAAACTTGCCAAAGAATATCGACTTTGACTTCTTTGTTAATATATATGTACATAGTATATACCGAGTGGCTAGTGAATTACATGTGGAAGTTCGACGAAAACACGTTTCACGAGAAACCGCATGCGTGTTTGTACATATGCTGCGTGTGTTTGCAAAACCATGAAACTAATTTCGCTTGCCGCGTAATGGCTTACCGAATATTCCGAAAATGCGCTTATAAATCATGCGAGCGCGGGCTCATACTTCCGGTATTTCCCTCGATTCACGTAAAAGCAAATGCTTTACGACGCAATCGTATTAATCAATCGAAAAGTTAGATCGTAGAAGTATTGATTTTCTTGATTTAATCTTTAGCGAGATAAAACGCTATCGAAGAGCAACCTCTCGAATTATATTACACTTTAACCGTTGCGTCGGTCACCCTTTGACATAATTTAAAACGAGATTTACGTGAAAGAATGCAGGATGCACAGAAAAAGAAAATGAGACTAGCTACTGTAATTATTTTGAAAATTTAGTCGACGAAATAATCGATGTAATTGATATGTTTTAACAACGAGATAAGAAAGAAGTTTTTTTTTCTACTTTTCCGTAAAATGGTATCGTTCATCGTACGGAGGTAAAGAAAAACTTCTACGAGACGTATAATCAAGAACCTTTCTTGTTATCACAAGATAACTCGGAGTTACTCGATACCTCATCTTGACCGAAGCAAATAGAATATTGTGAAGGTACAAGCGAAGGGTCGAGAGTTTGTTTCTTCTTCTCCACGACGTGAACACTTGCCTGAGGGTTAAAGGTTTTCTATTTGTGCGTTGCCATGCTGAATCTTTCTCTTTCGTTCGAAAAATTCAGACTATTTCTCGAGTGAGTATTTCTCGTAGTCTGGATGCTCGTTCATCAATTTTTGTATTTTATAGATAGGTTTTTCTTGTTATAAACCACGATACTGGTTAAATGAAAAATGAAAAAGAAATGAATTTTGAATAATCTTTGAAATATTAATTTTGAAAATTTTTCAAGACATTCGAGGTCTCTAATATGCTACTCGTAAAGTTTTCCAGTGACAGAAAAGATTTATGTTAAAAGAAAGAACATTTTCTAACAAAATGAAAAGTTAACACATACATGATTTAGATTATTTTTTATATTCACTAGTATACATATAAAATACTAAAATATTGAAGGAAAGTTCTACAATTGTGCGTCACGCGTAACTTTGTTCCCTAGTTAAATAAGGTATACCTATACCTAATGGAAATTTAGTCGTAAAAACCATCACCATGTCCGTGGCGTAATTTAATACTAAAGGGTGTAATTTTATCGGTGAAGACTTACCCCTGTCTCCATGTCAAACTTTATCTCGTTTCACTCGTGTGTCTGCAATGACACACCGCGTTGTTGGATAATTCTCCTCTCGCTTGTTCTAGAATAAATTTCGTTTCATCGATTGAACACCAAACGAAACCGTTCGAGTAATTCTGTGTTAACGATGTTGCAATTATTATTTTTCAAGTAATATCGGAATATACGGCTAATTAATTAAATGATAGAATGAATATACATATACGTATAGATATACATATCGTTATCGATCCGTTAGAAGATATAAACTTCGTTACTATTCGATTATCATCAATGTCTTAGAAAATTATCGAGAAACGCGTTAAAAAGTGAAGTCAATTAAAAATGAATGGCAACTCTCGGAGTTGTATTCTCTCACACATATCTACTAACCTAGAGTAACGTAGTCCAATAGGGAAGAGCCCTATATTTGTCTCAGAATCGTTCTTATTAATCAGGAATTATCGGTGGCTCCGATAATCGATAGGTAGGTACTATGATTTTATATTAAAAGATAATACGATATCGATCGTGAATATTAAACCGTGTTCCGTTCTTATCCTTGATCGGCTTTTAAACTTCGAAGATGTCGTCGCTTGTGAAATCTATTGTCTGATTATAAAAAGTTAGCACGTAAAAGCAAGCACGTTATAAAAAAAGTTAGCCGATGTTTGTGGCAAAGCCATTAAAACTTCGAAATTAGTCGCGATAATCGCGATCCAGCGATCGTATCGCAGTCGTTAACATCGTCCGTTCAATTTGGCACTCCTTGCTGAGAGAACGTGATATCTTTCGGAGGTGGACGAACGCCACGATGGAAATCTCAATTTGGCAAAGCAACATCAGCTGCCGCGCCCACGTTTGTTCTTTCATTAGCCCTGCATTAGTATCCGCCCTTGTTATCGCCTTCAGTTTATTGTACGGGCCGATCAATATCAAGATCATTAACGATACCTTCTTCGATAAGTGAGACAATAACGATTATCGTAAAGAATATAAAAAGTCGACCTTCGACGAGCTCGCTCTCGTACTTGACGATAAATACTCGATTACGAGTTCACATGTTGAGAACGTATCGACGAAGATTCTAGTATATATTAATAATAAAGGGTATTATTCTTCTCAGTGTTATTAGAATTTACACAATTTCTATTTCCTATTGTAAATATTAGCAATAGACAGTACAAAGAGCACGCTTTGTATTTCGAGAACCGTTGTATTTGATTTTGAATAGAGAGAATAAAATGCCTCGTTGAATTTTGTTTGCGTAGAGAGGGCTGGCTCATTTGACCTATGACCCGCAATCGTGTTTTAAATAGACCAAAGAGCCCACCACCCACCGTCTCGAGAGCCTCAAGAGAGAGACGAGAGTGCTCGTTTTAACGTTAAATTTTACGCCGCACAAAAATATCTTGTAAGACGTATAATAGCAAGCGTGTTTTTCCTCTTCCATTAAAATCTTTTGGGGAAACCAATAACTCGATGATTAAACGATAAAGAAAGAAATCCTTCTGTTATTTTTTTTTTCTTCATTTACGATCGATCTCGTCGAACTCGAATACTTTTGATTTTCGCTATTCGTGATTGCTTTAATGGTTTTTATATTGATCCTATCTCTTTCAAGTAGTCGAATTCAGAGAATGGAATATAAACTATCGCTTTCCGGTTATATCCGAGTCAAAAATTTAACCTTGGTTTGGTCCTCGAAAAGCTGATTTTATTAGAGAAATTAGACCTAAGAGATCCAGATTGAATTTTATAAATTTCATTTTTACGTTTAAAAAATCTTTATTTGTAGAATTTGAAGGGTAATAATGAGGTTTATAAAAATTGATTTAAGCATCACTTTTAATCACAAACTTCTCACAGAACAGAGTTTCTGTCTTTTGTGGGACATCGTACGGGTATAGAAAAATCGATGTATAAAGATTCTCGAAGACAGTGTCGCGGACGTGAATCGTAGCGTGGATCATCAAGGAAGACCTTGTTCAATTTCGCTCGCGAAGTTTTTCCGTCGCGATGCGAACGTCTCAAAGGCTCCGCCGGAATCCGTGCGTGAAACTACTACGAGGAGTTCTCCGACGCTTTGCATACTCATATCGCTGGAAAATTTTGTCTTTACGTGTTCATTATGAGAGCTCTTGAATTTCTAATATCGATGAAAACCGCTCGACTATCATTATTTACTCTTACTGTTGGTCTATAGAATTTATGAGTGGAATGTGAAAACAATAGGTACCAATTTAATTAATTATTGGGATAAGCTAAGTACAAACAATAATGTCTTATGTTATAAATATAAAATGCTAGTCTGTAGGATTTTTTACTAAGTTGTTAGTTAAGCAAGATTTGTGTTATACTTATATAAACTATTGGTCGCATCTTCGTTTACAATCGCCGATTTAAAATTATATGCTACACTTTTAAAAAAAAAATATTATCCTCGAGACGAATCTTTATTTATGATGGCATTACTGTGTTAAAGTGGAATTGTCACGTTCATTGAAAGATAATGGGATCACCACATTTCCAGATAGTGTTTGATGGTTGTATTATAACTAGAATGTACCTATAAGAAGATAAGCCGTCTTAGGTCCGTCTAAGAGACGGATACAAAAACCCCCTTGATGAAGCCACCCTTAATGAAAGTAACCGAGGGTGAACCAATTTTGGGTGGCAATAATATTATGGTAGCTTAGGTTTCCCTCGTGTCACTAAATACTTGAACCTTTGACCCTGAGAAGGGTCTGAGAGAGAATGGTTCAAGAAACTTACAAAGCTAAAGAATTTGTCGAAGACTTAGAGTTATTGTCCTCGGTAAAGAAAACAACACTTGATGACTAAATGAGTAATTCTGTTAACTGTTGTCGACAAATGATACGCTAAAAGTCTTAACAAATCGAAAGAACGCCTAAAAACGTTCTCTCGTTAATCTCATTGTAGTTGTTAATTTAATTTAAAAAAAAATCATAAGTAGAAACAATAAGCAATGTACCTAACAGGAAAGTTTAGTCAAGAATTCGTGCAGGGAATTCCAGACTCTACGATTACAGTAATAGTGGAAACTTGTAAGGCGACGGCCAAAGGGAATCGAACTTGAATTTGAACGCAAAGCGTTACGGCTGAAACACGTTAAACCGAAGTTGAACCATAGTGTATGTGTAAGTGCACACGTGTATGCCCCGTGACCTCTTTCACGTGACATCACACGACGAAAGCCCAGAAGTGTGCATTGGTGGCTTCGCGAATCCACTCGTCGCAAATCCGTCAGATAAAGGTGAGATTTATTCGAGTAGGATGATGATTCATCGCGTCTCTTCAAATTCTTCGAACTTATGGAAAGAATGGCATTATAAATCCGTCTCCTTTGCTCGATCATTTTTTTTAAATAATTTTTTTGATAACCCTTATAATATTAATATTATAATTAACAAACATTCGGCAAATGTGCAAAAAAGGGACTTAAGATTGGAAATAACGTTCAGCCAAAAAATAATGTACCTAATGTAAGCAAAACACGGCCAGCGTTTACTGTTTTACAATCAAAATGGACCACTTTGTTTTGGGTCAGCATAGACCCAAGCGTAGTATTACGAGGCTTAAAAACAATTTGGTTACTCACTTAGAGCAGCTACATTGAGGCTTGCATCGTAATCAGAAAATCTTGGAAGTAAAAAATAAAACAGGACTTTGTGTTCCCTTTTTGTTGCAATAAAAATTGCTTTTAATTTTATCACGATAAACCTTTTTAATGTTTACAGAGAATCGTGAGTTCTGAATCGATTCGTGAGTTTCTGGTAAAAAATCGAGGTGACGGCATGCTTCACGGGAAACCTTGATCCTTTTCGGATATGACGAAATAAATTTAAGCACAAAAAGTTTCACCCGGGTCAAAGTTGTGCTCAAAGATAGGCAATTTGCATCTGACGAAGGGTTAGACTCTCTCGTATTAAACTACAAAATGTGTCGTTGGAAGTGGGGAAATGTCTTTCTTCGTGGATAAATAAGTCGAAAACATGGAATTTTTTTTTTTTCAAAGAAAGCTTCGTCCTCGACTTCGAATATACCTACACTGGGTAGGCACGCGTGCAGGTGACAACGGTTCTTGTAATAGTAAGCGAATTCTATTGCAGGTTATTTTTATTCGTATTTGCATTTGCAAACGCTAGTAATGACATGAATTAGAGTAGCTCGTGGCGATGCATTTATATAAGAAAGTAATAAGCGAGACTTGTATGAATTGTTAAAGTTCGTTTAAGGAATTTTTAATCAACCTCGCACGAACTTGATGAATATTCCATAGCAAAAATAAAAACAATGCTTTCTTCGACTACATTGTAGGTATTACATATTTTTTACTTAATTTCAAATGAGGTATTACCTTCATGTCGGTAACAATTACTAGACTAATAATAGAATATAAATATTGTTGCTTAATGACTGTATAAAGACAATTCAAAATAATATTTTTTCAATAAAAATTGCTTTCTTACGTAGAAGCATCAATTTATCGATATCTCATATAGCAATTTCATATACCAGGGAGGTTGGGGTTAATCTCACTACATGCAAATAGTTACAAAAGGAAACTGAAATTAATTGAAACCTTTGAAAGGATTTTAGTATTGATGAAAAAGTTATAGAAGTAATAAATTTCATGCTCGTGCTTATGTAATAGCATCTAAAAATATTAGATAGATACGTATTAATAAAATTTCAAATTTTAAGAACAATAATAATAATAATGACAATAGGTAATAGAAGTCGAGGAAAGGAGAAAGTATAATTCCTTTATCCAATTATACGATTTTTCGTTCGCATCGCAAAAATCGTTTTTATCCTAGCAATTATTTCGTATTACGAAGAAGCACGACGATACGTTAATACCCCTTACCAAGAAAATATTTTCTTTCGTCACGAATCAACAAGGGAGACGGATGAAATGAGAGATATAGGTTCCTCGCGTATTCTCCAGGGTGTTTCCCTTTTCATCCCCTTTTGCGTATGAACGCCTTCGAGCTATGATTCGCGAACGACGACTTCGAGATTCATATTTTCCGTGTTACTTCGATCTGCTCAAAGAAATGTTGTCGTATTGAAAATTGGCACGTTCGTTTTTTCCTTCTCTACTGCTCTCTCTCTCTCTCTTTTCGTTCTTCCATTCTATCTCTCTTTCTCTATCGATCGTTCACAGATAATAAGGGGTGACATAGTAAAACTTTGTTAACCAATAAAGTCCGTGGTGGTCTCGTCAATATCGAGTGAGGAAAAAAAAAGAGGGATGTTGATCGATTTCGGGTAAGGAACCTTGTGTTCAATAACGTTCAACGGTCTTCAATTCTCTCCTTTTTCACCCTCTTTGTACCCTTTTTCTCGCTCGTGTATTCCTCCCTTCTTAGGAAGCAGAACGTTGATATCCTTACGATGACTTGCATTTATCGGCTCAGCCAATTTCGAAGGTGTATCCAACATTTGTTCCGTCTTCCTCGCTACGAGGAAGTTATTTAATGTTTCCCGCAAAGCTCGCTTAGCATGACGTCGTCCTCGTTAAGAGAGAGGCAGAGATAGAGAGAGATATAGATAGATAATATAGAGAACGCGCCGTTAATTAAGGGATGACGCGTTTGGCTCTCCCCGGGTTAATTGCCGATTAGATGTCTTCTCGATCACGCTACGTAGTTACCGCAAATCGAACAGACAACATATCCATACCTGGAACTATATATATATATATATTTATGTATATATATATACACATACGTATCTTTTGTTTTCCATCTGCGATAGTCGATCTCCCGTATGTTTTCACGCTTTTTCGCTCGATTTACTGGTGATAAACACGATTTTCTCCGTCGAGCAGGTACATATATAGTAGCTACGTTATATGGAACGAAGGGTTCTCGTATCGTTTTATCGATCAAACGAGACATCCGGAATGGAAAGTATAAAATACGTTGTATATGTATAGACAGCTATATTTGACATATCTATACTTTTGTTTTTAGATACATGCCTACGTGGAAAGAGTATGTTAAAAAGTAAAAACTGTTCGTCCTTGAACGACACGTCATCGGTCACCGGTGCTAATTGGTTTGCTTCGTAAAGTGTCATCTCTTAATTAATAGCCAACGAGAGAGCCAACAAAGGCGCGGAGACATCTTAACACGATATACTTATTGCCTGTAGCGTGATGGCCGTCTAGCACTTTGACGGTATTACGAGGTCTCGGGTACGTTTGTGAAATATTGAAAGCTAACGCGATTTTCCCTCTCTCTCTCTCTCTCTCTCTCTCTCCCTCTCTCTAATTCGTCCTGGTTTTTCTCTCATGAGCTACGTTCGAATGAAAGGGGTAAAAAAATGTAGCGTTTATTCGCAGCTACAGGTTTTCCGGGAGAAATGCATATCTCGGGGAGACTTGAAATTCCTCGAAGTGTCGTGCGGAAAAAAATAGGTGGGTGCATGTACAGGATTATTTGTATAAAATTTAAAAATAAGGATTAAAGGAATGGAAGTGTCTTTTATTCTTTCTAAAAAAGCTATGAACGTTTCTTGGTAATTCGACTATTCTCTTTCTTCAACCCGATTGATTCAATTCGTATTATTCGGACGAATTAAACGGAGAGAATTCACTCTCGATCGATCTTCAGACATAAAGCGAACTTTGTCGTCGAAGGAACTAAGGTTTCTTCTTAAGGAAGTTTGATAGGATTCCTTGTTACTCCATTTCGAATGAAGTAAAAGCATCGCAAATAAAGAAACGTATATGATCTCGTGATGGCAACGAAGCTCGACATTAACTAGAATTTCAGAATATCAATTGTAAAAAAAAAAACAAAAAAACGGTTTCCCGATATCCGTGACGAACGGTTCCTATCGATCACGCTTAATAAAGAGCTTCGAGTAGAAAGTTAACTTCGATCGATCTCCATTCGGTCGATTGAGCTCGAAGAAAAAGTCGGGAAGCGTGAAAAGCACACGAATCGTACAAAGAGCAAGTTTCTAACTGATCACTTCGAAAGCTTGCGCCACTGGAAGACCCGTTAAACGGATACTTTAAAGTCGGCAGGAAAAAAATTGGTGGAATAATAAATCGAAAAGATCAGTAGGATGTAATAAAAAGTCGAACGATCGTCTTGGGTTCTCTTTTACATCTTTTCTAATTAGTTTCTTCTACTTAAGTAATCGTTAGTAAACGCATTCAACTATTGTAGCGGATAATTAGATTCGCTGTTCGAATAAAAAGAAAATCTATGGTAGGTATTTTTCTCGTCCGTTCTAATAACGAAGGGACATATAGAAATTTGCTTTCTCACGCGATCGATCGTTTAACTCGCGATGAATTCTAATCTTTTTAAAAGCTCTTTCGAACGTGTTGGATGCAACGCGTCGCTCGAGAGAAAATATTTATCTGCTTCTCTACTCCTCTTCCCCTCCCCCGCCCCTGTGCATTTTCGAAACTCTCTTAGAAATCGCAAGAACGTCACCGACGTTCACGCGCACTCTCGATCGAATAAATATTTCTTTGTTTTTTATCTACTCGTTAGCGTTATCTGCATAGGGGAGGCGCATACTCGATCTATGTTAGATTTCGCAAACATGCATCGACAAATTGGTGTGCTTATGTTGCGCGTCTGTGTACGACTATTTACGTTATCGAAGATCAGATATCTGAGACAATTTCACGCATCGTGCAATTAATATCTTGTTAGGGAAATCATGTGCAACGACGCATAAGACTTGGATTTTTCGTGAAAAGCGAAGCTTCGTGAACGATTTTCGATGTGCGTAAATCAAAGTGGTCGTTCTCGACAGGTGACAAATCCGAAAGTCAATATTTTCTCTTTTTTTTCCAGTGTGCGAACGTTCGAAACGAGCCATCCGGTAAGTTACTGCGTTATGGCTCGCTTCAAACGTTCGATTAGCCGGACAGAATCGTACGGAAAAACTGAAAACATCGTTTCGCGTAATTCTTTCTATAAACTTAAGAGAAACGATGCTTTCGTTGATCTAATTAAATTATGTCGAAATACCATTGAGTTACGTTACAATACGCATTAAGCGACGTATGCAAATTGAAAATGTAAAGAGAAAAGAAAGAATAGCAGGGAATTTTCATTACTCTTGCTAATGAGATATCGGAAAACGAATGATATGTCTTCGTGCTAAAATCACTCGATTATTTAAGCTTACGTTTTTTTCGATTGCCTCTTCCTTTGTCGCACGGTTCTACTCGTAACAATTCTTCGCATATTCGCGTTACAAGATACCTACTTATACCTATTGTATTTTCGTAAACGTACATCCTGTTGTACGATCATAAATAGCATTAATTTTCATTTGGTTTTCATATTTAATATATTCCAATCTATTCACCGATCCGGTCATACCATCGCGATATCGAATAAAGTGAAAATTTATTAATTAATATCGAGCTGTCGGACGATCAAAGCATCATCGTATTCCGTGTACTTTTAAAAAGCATTTAACGATTTAAGTTTCAATTTTTCGCGAGTATGTAAACGAGTGGTAATGTCATGCGTTATATCAAAATAGATATGGTTACAAGTGATTAATTGTTTTTCCTTATTCCTTTTTCATAAAGCAATATACAAATCCAACAAAGGTTCGTACTGTAATATTTGATTCACATATTAAAATAATTAATGAAACATTTCTAAATAAATTTTCTCGAATAATATAATACAATATTTCATATTAGGAATATCCATACGTAATACCTCGTATTACGCTAATGAATAGACTCACCATTTTAAAATCACGATCCCTTTGCGCTCTGAAGTCGAGAGTATAAAGAAGAAAGTTTTAATCAAGTTAATGTGTCTGACCATGCCGGTATCATTACCACTGTGTTGCGCCCTTGAACGAAAGCGAGCTCGAGCTAAACTAACTGACACCGTACAAATATACCTACAGATACGAACATTAATTTTACTTTCGACACGTTAATATACACCCAAAGTTATACGATACGATGAGTGACGTCATACATAGGCAGATCAACAAGTAGTTTGAACAAATCGATCCGTTCATCGTAGGTACACTACGTAAACTGGCCGTCGACCCGCCTAAATAAGAACCGTGAAGATGTCACACGGTTGGAAATAACTCCGTTTTATTATTAATTTTTATTATCATAACAAATTGACAGCACTGGATATAGATGCACTGTGTTATAAGACAAAGTGTAGGGTCGTTAAGGAAATATCGAGGATGCATCGATAACATACCAATGATATAGATAACAGAAGAACTATTTACAATTAATAATTAACGACACCCGAGACTTGTCCAAGGTCCTTGGTCTTCGGTCGATGTATTAACTTTGACGCGAAACACGCGAGTTTCATGAATATGCATCGAAATCGTAAGGTTTGCGATTCGCGAACAAACAATGTTCATGGGATTAGCATGCCAAATTCAGCCACGTCGGGTCAAATAGCGAACTTTTTGGACGAACATGACGACTGATCCATTTTTTGACCGCTGTCATAGTAGCTCGATCGCACGAACCGAATTAGAAATAGATAAGTTTCAAACACGTTTTATGTGACATTTAAAACCGCCCAGTGGCAATCATCGACTGGGTGCAGTAACGATACGCGCGTGACACGCTCGTTAACGTCGACGTCTCGACGCCGCACGCGCGCATCTTCCGTACATTTTATGTCCCACGATGTTTGTTTCATCTGCGTGACGATCGAGAGTCTAGAGATTATAACTCGCATCTGTTTTGATAATAAAAACGTCGCATTTATCTGCGCGAATTCACACCGACGAAACGCGATAACGAATGTATTCGTAAAACACAAGCCTAAGATCGATTCGATCACGTATGATCGACGATATTTCGGAATAAATATATTGGAAATACAGAAGTTCAAAGATAAGGGTGTATAGTGCGTAGGGTAAAGCCACCAAAGAGTACGCACTTAACTTTTATTCATAGAAAACTAAACTTTGACAGTATACTTTGTACTTCTTATTTAAATTAAGCTTTGGTCATTTAGGAACATTATTTTAAATATAAATCTTTAGTAACAATCTCAAAAAATATAAAAAAAACCCTAAGTTAATAAATATAAAAATGTTACTCACCGTTCCAAGACTCATCTTCAAACAAAACAGTATGTCATCGCAGAATAATCGTCATCTCGTTACAACGTTACGGTTTATTCCCGATTTTCGATCACTCCTTCGAGGAGAAACACTTCTCCCAATAATTTTTACATTTTTAAACGCGAAACTTTGTCGTGACCTCTCGAGATGTCTCCCTCGCGTTTATCTATGTACATAAGCGTCGCGGAATTAACGGTGTACGCGTCCGTTGTAAAGCACGGGGAATCTCTTACTGAACGAAAGAGTTCGTCGAGCCGCCCGTTTATAGATCCAGATAAGTATCGAAAAGTATCTGCCAGACCTGTGCCAATCAACGGAAAACAAGCATCGTTGAACAACTTTTATCTCTTTTTTTTTCAACGTATAACCTCGCAAACGTACTTAAACTTTATTTTCGCTCAACTAACATATGACTTTGTTATTGAATCTTTATTAGAAATTATATGAAGGATTCGCATACTTAATTTTTTTCGTTTTTATTTTAAATCAAAATTCATTTCGTTCGACACCCCATTAAATATGTTATTCTGTTCGGTGTAGACACGCTTAATGTTTAAAAAAGGGGTTTCGAGTGCGAGTGTCCGACTACGCGGAAAGTAAACACGTCCGTCGTCGGGCGGCGTTTAAGCGCGACTGCCTTCCACGGATGGTATATATCGTTCGATCTTACGCATGTCCGTCCGTTTTCCGACACCGCGTCTCTCTCTCTCTCTCTCTCTCTCTCTTTCGTTTCTTTCCACCTTTGTACGCACTCTCTGTCCGTAGCTACTTTTTTCGTTTTTCCTCCTACTTCTCCCTTTCAACTGACTCTCTTTCCAACCCCCCGGTGAAGGTTTCCGCGTTTTCCGCGCATTTATTTCACTTTGTCCCCTGTGTTCCTGTCAACAATCGTTGAATATTCCAAGAACCGGAAGACGAGAAAGGTATTCTATTCGGAAAATATTCGTAAAGGTAAATCGAACGATGGCAGAGATCTAATACGTGTTGTAATACGAAAAAATCAGTTCAATGAAAATATTTTTGAATGGGAGAAAGCTTCGATCCAGATTGAATTCTAGATTATCAAAGCAATTTTTCGCGATTTTTAATGAAATGAGGATCGGGCTATCTTTAGAATAGGAAAAAATGTAGGGGAGCGTGATTCGAGGAAACAAAGAATCGTGCGAATTGTCTAGTTTGGCAGAAATCGCGCAAATTGAATTGTCGTGCCCCGATAAGCTTGAATTGGAACTTCAACGGAAATCGAAGATTTTCACAGTGATAGATTATTTTAACTTCTACGAATCTTTACGTAACACGGTGTCAAAAAAGAGGAGTCGGAACCGAATGGAAAAGAAACACGCGGTCGATTATCGTGATTAAAATTGTGGTTTCCTTCCGCTATGTCGATCGGGACCGTTCTGAAAGATTAAAGAGACACGAAGGCGTGCGTGTCCTCCAGTAATTGATGATACACGGGAAAGAGTATTCTTTACTCGCAAAATACAAAGACGATAACGATATCTCGTTCTTCGCCAATTTGGTCTATCACTATGTTTGGAGTGATCGAATTAGATGTAGGATAAGAATGATAGAAAAGAAAAGAATATAAATCATTACATATGAAAATCCGCTTTTTCACATGCAAAGGGGAAACATGTCAATCGTATTTGATCTTCTTTTTTTCATTATAGGTTTTTTGCCTTTACGTCCTCACAGTCGAGCAGCTATGTAGCTATGTATGTACATACACGTAAATTGAATTCGTTCTCGCGTATACTCCGTCCTACCGTCGCACTGTCACGTGCGGTTCCCTGGCTTTTTGTGGCCTTGCAAAAAAGGAAGAAGATAAAAAGCGAAAAAGGAAAGATAGAATTTAATAATTCGTCACTCCCACCGTGTGCGTAGCGCGCTATGAATTTCGATACAAGTCAGAAAATTATATTTTCGTATTATTTTCTCAATCTCATTAAAGTTTATGAAACTTCATAGTATCGTAGTAAATGAAATTTGTGATAAAAGGATTTCAATAAAATTAAATCTCAAAATCTTTTTTAATAAGTGATCATTAAAAAACTTACTAAAAAACAAAATTACTATACTTAATAAATCAAATTATTCTTAAAAGTAGATAAAAAATTGCTGTTGCATTACTAATTATTAGCTATTAGTCCCTCAAGTTAAAGCTTCTTAGGTTCAATACTGAAATAAAATACTTTTTAATTCGGTTCATTTGCGTGATCCTACTTTCTTGTTTCCTAACAATTTTGTTACTACTTCTAACATTTTAAACTATAACTTTTTAAGTAATGATTTCCGGACCTATGTTTATTAAAACTTGTTTGTACTGAACTTCATTTGCTATCAAACACCAAAGTTTTATGAACTGAGACTCCCTCTATATATCACCCTATGTAAGCTATCGCGAATCGATTATTTTGGTTCCTTGAGATAGTGGATCGTATTAATTCTCTTATCACAGATTCATGAAGATATCGGAAATCGTTTGAGACCGATACGAGCATCGTCTGTTTATTTTGCTATAGTGACTTGTAAATAAACCGCGCGTCGTTCAATCACTACATTTTAAAGCGATTAAAAACCTTCTAAATGTGTATGACGTCGTGTATGTAGATGTTACACGATGGTTCGTGTGTGACGGTCGTATCTCGTTAGAGTCGATTGTATAATCTATGGGAGGGATTACGCCGAGGCTGTGAGATATAATTCGGATGGATCGCCATTATTGATCGTTGTTCGGCTATTTTTTTTTTAATTATTACACAAATCTATTTTATTTAAAAAATGTACATGTTCAATCTTTGTAACAGAACGCGGCACTAAAGTTCTCGGGATAGTACCATTTAACACGTTAAATTTAATTTAATAAATTGTCTAAATCTTTTTCTAATATCACGATAATTCGTTCATTTAAAACAAAAAGTAGTTTTTGATTTTAAAGAATGTACGAATACTCTCCACGTTCACTTTAGGTACATAAGTCTATGAATTAAACATCCGACGAGTGTCGTATCGTGTCTTTCGAAAATGCGATTCGGCCAAGTAATGCAATCCGCAATGGTGTCGAAGTCTTTCGTAACGCCAATACATAGAGGCCTTCTAATGTGAAACGATAGAGTAGCGAAGTAATCATACACTTCTTAGTCCGTTAAAATTATTAGATAGGTGTACATAACTATCCCATTAAATTATAATAAATCGAACAACTATAAAAAAAAAGAATATTTATTTGTTCTATACGAAACGTTAGTAAAATTGAGAAGAAAAACATTTCCTGAGATTCTAAGAATACCTCGCTCGCGGCTAATCGTTATGCATTATATCGTCTTTTAATGTGCGGTTTATACAAGGTAACACCGTGTGTTCTTCGTTGGAAAACTAACGCAGGTGATGTACTCTCTTTCATTTCTCGTTGAAAGAACAAAGATGGAGAAGAAAGGAACGATATAGAAAAGGAAGGAAAACAAATAGAGAGTAGAAAAACTTCCTCGCGAAGGAGAAAACGATATCACGGTATCAAGAGATGAGCGATGTCTCGAATTTCGTTTTCTCCCAAGAGAATATTAAACAAGTCTCTTATGGTCAAATGTTGGATCGTCTCATTGGCTCTGCTCGCCACGTAACTTTTGATTCCTGGGAGTATGTCCGGTTTAATGATTTCCACTACTTGGGGTGTGAGTTCTTGAAAGACCTAAAATGAAAGAGGAGTGGAGAAAAAATGTTGGTAAAGGGGATAGTAATAAAACGAATCGCAGACATAAATATAATTAAAACCGCACTCTCTCTTTTTCTTCTTCGTTTATATACGCGTGCTTGCGTTTCTTTCGAGGAAGAAGAAGTAAAGGAGAGTATTTTCCAAGATGTATGCAGATACGTAGATAGGTATCTTGTTTGAATAATCTTACCTTATTCATGATCTTCCCGATCTCCTCACCGCCCATAAAATTTTCAATGTCGAGCGAGACAGACCTGAGTCCAAAGTCGAGATCAAAGTCCCTTATGTATAAGCCTCTGGAGAAGCCCAGTACCACGCTAACTTGAACACGAAAATCGTAGATCCTTGCTTTGAAAGGGCCAGAGCCGAAGAGCTTGAACATGTCACCGAGAATGCCGGATATGTTGTAATTACCGGTTGCGACGATCTCGGGGAACGAAAGGTTTACAGCGATGGTCGGTCCGATCAGCGAGAGTTTCGCTCTTTCAATTATGAACGTTGATAATCCGTAAACTGTCAGATCGCTAATAGTGGCGCTCACACTAAACAAAAGATTCATATAATGAGATTGAAATCATCGTAAATAATAAGAATAAAAATTGTTATTTTCGGAAATGGCTAGATCTTTAGGTAAAAATGATATTTGCAATTAAAACTAGAGTTAATTATGCACAATATTGGCTAGTAATTTGAAGTCAATAATGAATGTTGCCAAGGTTAAAAACGATTAACCCGGCATCATTGTGGTTGGAAAATGTTACGCGTACGTTGACGTGGAACAATATGACCCGCATATTTAACTTATGATATTTCAATGTTTTTTGTAGCTTTATTATACTGTAGTTTCGTAAATAAAAGAAAAAATAATAATATAGAAAAATTTAATTATACTAATTCAACAGCAATGTTATATGCATACATAACAAAATATTGGAAATTATAAACACGCCGGGTCATTTTGACCCAACCTTAATGACGCCGGGTTAAAGATTTAAACAAATTCGGTGTCCGAATTTCAAATAGCGATGTAATTTATAAAGTAAATACCGGCTTTTTAAGAATATTAAAAATACATTTTAATTACAGTAAACGAAAGACAATGAGATGAAGATAAAATGTATTTTTAAACTCGTAATCTTCTCCTTTGACATTTGAAACAAACTGAACATACGGTAATTGGAACACAGTGAAATATGAGCAGTACAATATTATTATTTCAATAAAATATTATTCTGAATTTAATAATTTAAAAAAAAATGTATCATATTTTACCAACTCGTGTTTCGTAAAAGAACTTTATCGATCCCGTTAAAAAAGTTAAAAAAAAAAGTTTACACGTGCGTTGTATATGCCAGTGTGAGATTAGAAAGCCACCCAGAATGACCTGACATATAGCAGGTACAACGTACACGTGTATGAACGTTAGTTCGATCCAAAGGACATACTTTCCAATTTCCGGATTATCGGTATCGATGCGAATTCCATCGAGATGAAATGGCTCTAGCGGGGGTAGATCCAACTCCGGGATACCGTAACGCATTCGTGAGCGGAACTTCTCGATGAATCTTCGCAGCTTGAACTCCAGTCCCTTCGAGGCTGCACTGTCGACTGTCCTTCGAAGGATTAATGCGTGTTACATGATCAAACGTTTATTTACGAGATACTCACTGTATCCGGTAGTGGCTCTAGTAGCGTTGATCAATAAATTTCGCGGTCTCTCTACCGCACTAGCGACTGAAATAAGGGAAAAAAGGGAAAAACAGATATCTAATTAGGTGCAATTCGGTGCAATACATTAATTCGATATGCTAATGACACTCAGAGAAATATGGATTATTCTAATTGGTTCGTTCGGAAGCGAGTGGCGCTGTGATAAGCGTGTTAATAAGCGAGTTAACGTTCAAGCTACGAGTATAATATACGGCGAGTAATTGTAATATTTTTATTGGTATTTTTTAAATCTCTTGTAGATATTTTTCGATGTCGAATAGTGCACAAACTTTGTTGTCACGCTCGGTGCTAGCAAGAACGCCTTACTTCACGTAGCAATCAGTGATAATGAGAGGTGAGAGCATGGGTGAGAGCGTAATTGGCCGTTTATAATTTCGCAATTTTGCATCAACCGCTCACAACCACGTTTCTAGATTAATTAAACGTCATTTTATTTGGATATACGGAAATAGGTCCATCTTGATCCTCTCAGTACGCGTGCTAAGTCGCGATGTAATCAAGAGCGACAGGACTAAATGTGAAATGTAATTAGGAGAGATCGTGGAATCGAGATTTTGTTGGATCGTCACGTTGAAAATAAATGCTTACTCCGTGCGCTCGTTATCTTATCTTATGGTTGTACGTATATATGTAAAACAATTTCATTGAGAAAAGAAATTAGATAATCCTTGTTATGAATCATGGAAAATGGTTTGTACAAGATTGCAAATCTAATTTTGCCATATCTTTTTCCTTTTAGTGTTATTATTTTACGATCTACACGTGCTTTCACGTGGACAGATAATTAAGAAAGTATCGCATTAAACCAATACGGTTCGCGCTATCGTGTTATTGCATTACACTTGTATTGCGTAATTTGTAATGAATTTTAATAGAGATGATACGATTGTTTGCATTTAAATATAATCTAATTCCGTAAGCTAATTCCAGATAAAGTTTTAAAACCAGTTTTACAATGTTATTAAAAATGCATCCGATTTCGGTATTTAGAAATCGTAAGTCGCGCTTCATCGCGACTATTTGCGAATGCGCGAGATTACTTGAACAGATTAGTGCGAATAATGCGGCTTTCCGGAAACGTGCAATTTGCATAATTAATATATTGCGGGATTAGCATAGCAAAAAGTGATCGAGTAGAACTTTCAATTATTGACAGGAAATTAATTTCGATGATTTCATTCGAATACATTATTGAATAGGCATTGTTTGAACATTTTTTATTAACGTCGAACAACTGTATTGTACGTAATCACTTTTTGCAACAAGCCGACGATATTTATTTTATCGCCAAAACTTTTAACTTTTCTTCTCATTTCTTTAATCGCTCGTAATGAAAGCAACAGTGGCGTCTCATCGACCACGTGTTTTTATTTTGATAGGGGAGGATTTATAAGCCATAATGACCGTTTCTCGGTCATAACACACGCAACGTACTGTAATTCGTGGCGGTGTCGGTCACGCGATGCAACAGGTCTTTCTGTCGTTGCACGACTCCGGATACTGCAACAAACGGTTGCACGTTGACTCAATTATCGAACCAGTATCTTCGACTACGTGGAAGCAGAAAATACGTTTGAAAGCATGTCATATACGTAAACCTTCCTTCTATCAATCTATATATAAAATATCGATTACCTACAAAATGAAGAGATATAGAATTGCAGTCACAAACAAACATTCGCCGAGTGAATACCTTTTCTTTTCGTTACGTGTGTTTCTCGTCAGAGTTTTTCATAATTTTTAACTATTATGTAACGTTCGGTCGCCTGAATGTCTAATTTTTATTTCTTTTATACCCGTTTACTTTGTAATGCTCGCAAGTCTAGTCGTTCAAGGCAAACAACCGCGCGAACTTCCGACTTGAAATGATTTACATTTCATAACGCGAACAGTACACGTTGCCTTCGTTGCCTAACGTAACAATTTTGGTAGGACGAATTTAGTATTAGTCACTCAGGATATAGGGTTAAAATAAACAAGAATAATTAATTTAATATAATATAATCAGTGTTTTGCGAAAATCCCTTAAGTATTTGGCCGATAATAAATTTTACCACTTTGAATAAGTTTCACAACCCACAGTATCCTCTGACATTATCATTAAAATTTTGCTAAAACAATCAAATCAGACAGTCAATTGCCACTGTGCAGCGTTCAGTTAAACCTCCAGGGATTCGATAGAGATGCTGACAAACGTTACGCTTGCTAACGATAATAATGAACGTCCTATTATATCATTATGGAGTTGTAACTATTATCTATAATTATTTGTTCTGTTTTTAAAGCTATTTTCTGTACTAACTTGAAAAGAAACAGTTGACTGTGTGAGAAATTATGTCTCTCTATTTTCCCGATCAGCGATCTTCTTTTAACACGACCCTGATAAAAAGTGCAACACTACGTATAAGGAAACCGCTGACGCTCGTAGAAGCGAGCATAAAAAGAAGCTGTGAGTTACTATTCGCCTTTTCCGTCGTATCTACGTAATGACGATGTTCTTATCGCACGTACTAGGGAAACTGTCTTGACCATTGTTTTACAACGATCGAGAGGAAAGTTCATTTTTTTATTATGCAATTTGCATACCGACATGATACGGTCGACAAATGACTAATGTTCCGGAAATGAGTTGTTTCAGTTTTTCTAATTATATTCGTAATAAGATGGTAAGTATTCGTTTGAAAAAATACACTTGCCCACATTGATGCACCTCATTAAGAGTTAACGCACTTTGCCTTTGAATCAATCGAAGAAATCGTTTTAGTATCCATAATAATCGCATACTCGTGTACTCTCGAACTCCTTAATAAACGCGACTCCTTATTTTATATCGAGGCAATACCCAAGGTTATACACTTCTTTGCTTTGCATTGGAACTACATTGGGAAATATTTTTAAATCGAAGAATATGTATGACAAAAATTTCCATTCGTCACTCGTTTCACTCAGGTAGATTTATTCAATTCTACTTTGCCGATATTAATATGAACACAGCTATCTTCAAATTGAGATTTAAATACACACTACTTCTTTCATATCTCAATATCAATTTCCCATATTTTAAATAAATACACACGGTGTCTCGTATCAAGTATCTCTTTATCATTCACGATCGTGACCTATCACACGTCAAAATAAATGATCATAATCGAAGATATTAAAAATCACTCTAAGGAAACAAGAACCAGCTCACAAAAGTTCTTTAAACACTTTCGTTATTCCACATCAATCTCCATGCCGTTCGCGTGTTAGACCGAGACCGGACATCCCGTATACGTTTCTATCTCATCGGAATGATAACCACGTGAGATACTCAAGACTGATCACTCCTATCTCGTAGCATCGTACTTAATCACGAACGAAACTAGCGATTGGAGTTATCTTAAAAATCGTAGATAGGGTTCGATGATGCAGATTAGAAATAAAGACTCACGGAAATTGGTAGCACTAGATGCGACATTCCCGATACCACCCAAGATAACCGAAGGCACGGATTCGGGTTGCCCTCGTGCAATGTCCGTGGTGATCCATATCGACAAGAAGAGAAGAAGGAACGACCTTACGATCGTTCGTAATCGCATGATAGCTAGCTCGCTATCGCGGCGATGTCGATGAGTTCCCGTGAAATTTAATCAAAGAGAATTTGCTTTTCTTTTCTTTACTTTCTTGTTCTTTACGAGATTATCTTCCAATCGTGTTAGGGTAATAACTTTGTTCACGAACCGCTCGCGTGCGAGCGAAAAGACCGACTGACGAAGAGATGAAGAAAAAGACTTAGTATTGTCCTTGTATGTGCAACAAACAAGGCAGTCCGAGTTTCGATTGATGAACGCCGGACGATAGAATATATACACGTTCGATGTTCTCTCGAAAGTTTATGATCGGTTACTGCATCGACACTCTACTTGCTACTTCGCTGTCTCGTTCTTGTCTCGCCAGTACGAGTGTTACGTAGTTACGTATGTATGTATGTATGTACTACGTACGTACGCTCGAGGAAAGCAAAGCGCGTTTGCTCACTGACCAAACCACGCGGGCTTCTCTCTCTTATAATATCACGCGCTTCAACTTGATTCGATCGATCGTTTCCAACACGACCGGTAGGATCGTACGATCGCGATGAGCTCTCTTTTTTTTTCTTTTAAAGCTTTACGCGCAATCTGTTTAGTTTAATCTGAATTTTCTTTGTTGGATTCGTGATATAGGTAGTCGATAATGTTTGCAATGTATTTTGCAAATCGTTTCTGTGTAATTCCAATACATGGAGTTGATCTGAATTTAAAAGTAAATTCTCTGTTTCAAGAGTATGTTCTTTTTGTCGTATTATTTATTTCGTTCAATTAGTGATTTTTTTTTTATTTGTAGTATACACTCAATATGTTTTAGAAATTATCGTATTAAATTTTTAATATACGCAATTATTTTTAATTTAAAACGAACTCTCTGTTGCTTCATTTATTTAATTTAATTAATCATATTTGTTGGATTTGATATATACGTACCAAGCTTTGTTGAACGTGATCGTTTATTTTTAATACATGGAATTATTTTGCATTAAAATGAAATTCCCTGTTATTTCAAGCTCCGCGATAGCTTCGGTTTTAATGCTTATCGATATGGGGTATCGGACGCTCTCGTCGGAAGCTCGATTTATTTTGCAAAGTTTTCCGACAAGACGTAACACCCCTCGAAGAACTTTTTTTCGGATTAGGAACGGATTTAATCTATGTCCAACGAATTCATTTAAATCGAAGATAGTTTTACAGGTGATATTTTATTATTAATTCTGTATTAATTTGTTCCTGTCAGTTACCTTTACAATTTCCTCATTATTCTTAGAAATATTTTAATATACATATTAATTATTTATTGTAATACTTATATTAAAAACTCATATCTTTTCCCTGAAACTTCAAACAGATTAATACGAAAATTACTTTAAATTAGATGCTCCTGATGGTTTTGCATAAATAAAAGAGCAGCGAATCGTGATATTTTCCGCAGAAAACGTAGATAGATTTAAATATCGTATGTATGTATCAACGTAACCGAACGCGCGTCTCTCTCTTTAAAATGAAAAATTCGTTTCGATTTTCTCTAAAAAGGTTAAAGCTACGTTGTACGAACGATAGAAGGGAAAAAAGTAGAAAACAAGGGAATCGGTCACCGTTACGAAGATCCATTGTGTTTTTACACAATTTAATCTCATCGTTGCGTAAAGTGTGTCCGCGCCCCGTCCTCGGTGTTTCCGGGAAAGGATACGTAAAGACACATCTAAAACGCGAAATTTAAGCACAAATTTCGCCTTACGCTATACAAACAACGGACGAACGTATTTTTCTATTAATTCGCATATTAAATTTTTCGATATAATAGCCTTTTAGCCTAATACTCGAAGATTTGTCTCGTTTAATTCACGTCAAGCGCACGGAAACATTAGCGGTTATACCAAGTAACAAATTGTATAAGTAACGAGAGAGTACGCGTCGCATGTAACGTATTTCATGCTTATGATTTACAAGTTATGACGGTAACAGAAACTACCGTCACGCCGCATACCAGGCAGAAGATTTAATAGCAATTTGCGAGTAGGAAATTCTTCGGATATAAAACAAGAGAACCTTCAACTTGTAAACCTTGGCGTACGTGAGTAATCGAGATCGAATAACGTGTTAGGAAGAGTAATGTTTGATTATGTCTCCTACGTGTAACTTTAATCTTTTTATTCGAGTCGCATTTGGAGTTTCTTTGATTATGTTTTTATGGATGACTGGGACCTTGTGACACGGTAGGTCTCGGATAATTTGGTGGCCTTGGTGCGTACCATGGTCTCTGAGGTATCGGATAGATCGTTATGGCTCCAGATGGTACCGGTGTCGTCGCTGAATCCACCACGCCAGCCAAAATCGTGAAAATCGCCAGAATGGCGAGGCCAACGAACTTTCTCAGTGAAATCTGTAAGGAATGTTTTCGCCTTTCGTTACTCTCACCCGATGCGTTCCAAATTCCGCGAGCTTCTTGGTACTGGCAGAAATGCTTTAACCGACCGATGGGTCGTCGAGATCGACGCTTTTAATTGCGTACTTCTCTTTAGTTATTTCTATGAAATCACGTGCTATTTCGTTTCTAGGAAAATTTTGTGAAGCATGAATTTTGTTTAATTTAAAAGTCACGTTCGATCTGTCATATTTTATTTCTAGTAGGACTCATTTAGATTAAGAAACGCATGACTAATTCGTATTTTACTTTGAACTCTGTATAAATCCAAATTTGTTCGCATGTCTACACATAAATTGCATTAAATAAACGTTACTCCAAATCAATAAAATTCCTTTTCGGTTAAAAGGTCGCTGTGATAGTAAATATTGGTAAAAAAGTAATATAATATAATAATATCGTAAACTAAATATACATGAATACGATACGTTATAAAAGATTAATTAGAAGAATATCGATGGTGCAGAGTACAAATATTGCGTGTACATTTTTTAATGAAATTGAATTAACTGCAGAAAGTTACATTTATAGGTCCAATATTTACATATTATTGCTAATGCTGTTCTCTGGCATATCTCATTTTCATCCACTTTATAGTAATTTTTAAGTTATTGATTTGAACCATAATGATTGACCACGATTTTTTGATTGATTTGAATTTTTGCTCTTACGACATCTGTATTAAACAATCGAGACGAATCAACAGGTAATTTAAAACATTTGTATCGAAACACTCGATTGTTTTTTACATTAGGTTTATAATACTTTGAAAGAATAAAAATAAATTTTTCCAGTCTTCTGTATTATTGTTACCGAAATGGGTATCTAATAAAAACTAATTTCTGTGTCTTTGTTTTACAAATAACCGCCATTGTGCATACCGACGAACTTTCGAGCATGCAAAAACAACATTCCTACTCGCTTTTTATAGAAGACGTAATAGGTACTAAACTTTTATTACTCCCATGACAATTATGTGATTATACGTTGACCGGGTGCGCCGATCGATGGCGTGAGCTTTCTCTGCGAATTATTACTGACGGAACGAGACAAAAGCTCTTTCCTGAAGTTTCTCGTCATCCACAAAGAAACAATTTCACTCGTTTGTAATACCTATTCGCGATTATTCAAGTTTCATGGAACGTTGAATGGAGACAATAGAAACGTATTCATTAGGCAGGGATTCTTGGTGCGATTCAAGTTATAAGTTTAGTATCAAAAGGGAAAAGATAGATTAACAAACAAAAAAGCTCTATTGTGTTGAATATAAGCTTTTAACTTGTAAAAGTTTGTTCAAACGAAAAAGAGTTTAACGACTCGAGTCACTATAGAATACATATTGTTCATTGATATAATATAACGTGATAGGTAAGAACGACGTAATAAAATATAAGTAATTAATTAAATATAAAGTTATCCTACAGGGGTCTCTTGGGTATGATAAATCTTACGTAGATGGCGCTTATTACCGCCATTTTTAATTTTCTAATAGATGTAACTCGGTAGTATTTGATGTTACTCGCGCTAAATTTATCGCGTTTCGCGAACATTTTAAACGCATAAACCACACACGAAGCGTAACAAAAGATCTATAGGATCGAAAATTCTTCGAAGATACGATCGAGGATGCACTCTGAATAATGTATTATTTTTCATACTTATTACCATGTTATTCCTTCTCGGGTGGAAGCTTCCTAGTGAGCAGACTCGCTTCGCAAATCCGGTAAGTTCGTTTTTCTTGAACCTCTTCCTTTGCCGTGTCTCGTGGATCAACTCGACTTTTATAGCTCGTCTTGCTTTTTAAAAGGTGAGCACCTATTTGGGTCAACACTCGTACCGCATGGAAGATATTGCCCGTATAACGTTCCCGCGAGAAACAAAAGTGGGAGGTTGTTTATGCGTGAAGAGCACGTGCGCGAAACTTTCATTCATAGCTGTCATTTTCCGCGCATGTCACTCGCATTGTTGTTTTCAACCGTCGAAGTACAGTCGGCGGCATATATGGCTACCCAGTATGAAGTAAGTAATAACAGAAATACTATATAAATTCTCATTTAATTTAATTATCGCCAACTTCATACTGGGTAGCCATATATGCCGCCGACTGTATGGCTCTGGTTCTTTTCGTTTCATCGTAATCAAAGAAACAAGGAATGGAAGGTCGAAATTTACGCGGGATCGGATTAAAATCGTTCGAGGCACTGGAACAACCAAGCTGGTACGAATATATCATACTAAATTTGGTACTTTCTAAAGTTGCTCTAACGAAGGTGACTCCTTTTTTGCATTTTCGTGCTAGCCGACAATCAAATTATATATTCCTATTTTGCCGAATGAAAACGTACGTTTCCATGAATTCATTGCATATGCGAAACGCGTTTTTTCGATACGTCGACAGAATATTGGACAGTGTTCTCTATTATAGATTCACATCGAGATATTTCAGCTTTTGAAACAATGTCTCATTAAACCTGATTTTAGATTCATTAGAAATCTGAAGGTTTCATTACGATTCTAACGAAATTTTCGCTGCTTTCTAGAACGGTGAATGGATTGATAGTTTCGATTCGAACTTGAGATCTTTGTATTTCGAAATAATCATTTAACGATTTAGAGTTTTATATTCCTTAGTACGAAAGTCAATAAGAACTGTTACCTAAAATAACTCATTATGTATAGGTTGTATCAAGAAACGTTTTAAATAAATATAAGATTTAAACAAATTAAATAGTAACCTAATTCATTCAAAACATTTCTTGATAGAACCAATAATCAACGAGTTATTTTAGATACAATAGTTTTTATTGTCTTACCTTGTACATATGCGCGACTATCTTTTTCGTTTTATGTATATAAACGGGATGAATTTTGTTACGAATTCAGAGATTTTTGATAAGTCTTTTACAAAACATCAATTAAAAATATGAAACGAGTATTAATGATGACATTACTCTATTTGTTGTAGCAAATTTGGTGAGCCGATAAATAATAGATATTGAATGGGCCCTGACATACTTGAAGCGGGCGAGCACTGCATACGAATGGGTTTCTTAAACTCGACGGTATGTAAAAAAAAACTTTCGCAAAGACGACCATATTGCGAGTTCGTTTAAGAAATTGAAATCAATTTTCTGGATATCAGTGTTCCTGGTATTACCGCGAATCTTTTCTTTGCATCGAGATCGCTTAATATTCTCTTTTCATGTTTACCGCTTCTTGATACGGTAATTACGTTCAACGTTTTTGTTCTTTCCACTGACTCATCTAAATCATTAGGAATTGGTAATATACGATTTGTTTAATCGTGTCATAGCAATGATTCACGTTTGACGGTTAATTACACGAACGCGGTGTAAATGATAATCATGGAAATTTTTCAGGAATCTTCCGTCGATAGGATTTCTCTTGTATTTTATGTTAAATTAAACGATATTTATATGCATTACATAGAATGGTTCATTTAAATGGGGGTACTATGTTGTCTTTAGTTGCTCGTTAACTTTTCATGCAAAAGTTTTGACTTTTTTGAAGAAATGCGTAAAGATGAAAGTTTTAGTGTTAATATCGGTTAAGGATTTTATTTGTTTATCTATAAACAACAATTTTCAATAAAAATAGTTTATGATCAATTAGATGATTATTCTTTCATACTATTGACATAGTAACCAGAAAATACATTATTTGTACATGTATTTACACATTTGTTTTTTGTACCACAAAGCAAGTACGATGTTCCATTTTTTCTAGAAACCAGAAAGAAAATAAAATTTAGCCTATACTATAACTATAGTTTAACTAATTTCTTTTTCGAGACTATCTTCTATAAGTGCGTTATTTCCCATTAACATGATTCGGTGAATCATGTACTACATCAGTTTCGGTGCTCTCTTCATCGTCGCTTTCTTCCTCTGAATGTTCCGTCTTAGATGAGAAATGTATTATACTAAAAATAATAAATAATGTCAACCATTACCGTTAGATTCGAATCAATTAAATACATCACAAAAACCAAAACAGAAATACAAAAGGATTAAACGCTAAGTTTTACTTACGAAATAAGAAGTAGCACCATGATCTGCGTAGAAAAAGTCAACCAGTAAATAGAACTAGGTGCTGTATTTATAGTTGCATTGTAAAGTTGAGAATATAATATACCACTGAAGAGAGGAACAGCGTTGTCGCAAACGGATAACATAGCGAAAACTTTCCCTAATAAAAAACACCATTTAAATTTTGTCATCTTGGTGAAATAATTAAAATGATTGTGCGACGAAATATACCTCTTTCTTCCATCGGAACTAGCTTGGAAGTCATCGATCGTAATACCGGTGCAACGATAGGCCCTAAGGCCGCGATAGCCGCTCCTGGAAAAGATGATACAAATTAGACTAATCCCATTTTATTTCATAAACTTAATGTACTTTGGAAAACTTACCGACATAAAACAATTCTGGTACATCGGCCAGAGCGAAAACGATTCGACCACTTGCGTGTGCCAGAGCACCGATGGCTACAATGAAAGTGTCTCTCATACCTATCAATTTACTCATCGTAGGAACGCCGATAAGCATCGCTAAAAATAAATCACATACATTAATTAACATTCTTTGTAAAATCATGAACAATTAATTCTTATTCAAATTTCACTAACCTAACACAAAGAGCGCTGACTGGAATGTTTTGAATTTACTGAAGTCCGTGACGCCCCATTGGAACGTGAGTTGTGTGTAAAGATAGCTCATAGGTTTCTCGTCTCTCTGAAAAGTGTATAAAGCCATAGCAATTAAGAGAATCCAGAGATAGATCCTTCCATGATTTACACGTTTTTTCGTTAATGTCTTCATCGTCGCGATTACATGCTTCTTATCGAAGAAATCCGCAAAAGGATTAATACCCGACATTGGTTGTTGTTGCGTCGACGTTTGCCACTTGAGATTTATGAAAGAGTACAAAATAGCGATAACGAGGAGAGTCGAATTTATCGTAAACATAACGGCATGAGATGAATTTACAACGTGGGTGAAGAGATACGAGCCAAGAGCGACACCTGAAACGTGATACAAACGTAAAAAAGACTATTTTACAAACTGACGCATCAATTCATCATTCAGTCTTACCGGTAGGCATGGTACTGAGATAAACGACATCGAGTATAGTGATTCTTAGAGTCCTTTCTTTAATCGTCGTTATATCCGATATGTATGAAAAACAGCTGCCAAAAATAATTACGTCACCACCGAGCATTCCCATCGGTAAACTTGCGGTATATATAACCATGTTTAGATTCCAATTCGTCATTAATGAATTAATGACCACCATGAAGGAATATACTAATTTACCGATTAAGCCTAGGATCAATGGTAGCTTTCTTCCACGTCTGTCGCTCCAATTTCCAAAAAACAATGCTAGAATTATCGGTACCACGTGTCCAGCTATATTGTTCCATTGATGAAACTCCGACACGGTCACCTGTAAAAGCGCGTACGCGATTTTAGTGTTATGTTCAATGAATGTCGTGTATGTACTCCGTCCTACATTTGCATGTTATCTTCGAATCGTATTACGACAACAGGTTCAGTCGTTCCGTCAATTCTCGTTTTTAAGTCATTACCGTTCTAGCGTTAGTTTTATCGTCTTGACGAGGATTTACTTGCCTGCACATCGGCCTTTAGAGTCTCGTTAGCTTTTAAATTGGCACACGTTTCCGCGGGTAAACCGTGATCGACCCTGCATGCTTTGTAAATAAAAAAATCCTGTTCGACCACGGATGTCACCATAAAGGCCATCATGTAGAGCCACATCGTTGGCTCCACCGAGATGAGCCTTATCCATCCGAAATATTTTTTCAGAAATTTTCGGCATTTCTTGCAATTATTCGGCGTTATCTGCAAAATTTTCTACATAATTCATGTTAAGGAGTATGAGGTTTGTAATATGAATATCAATCTGGTTACTCTAAGATTTTTTCGTGATTCCAGTAATAAGTAGAGGAAATATTTCGTTCTTTGTTACATCGAATCCCAAAATGATTTACTTTTAAATGGTCGAAGTAGGAGAAAATAATCGACGTTTCCCTGACCTCTTGACTCTACTACTATCACATATAGATCTATGCCTCTAGTCCAAACTATAACGCGTATGATAATAATACGGTGGAAATCGTGAAGAATATAATTACAAAATATGATTCATTTCGATCTATATTGAAATAAATGACAAACGTGATCGTTCTGTTTCAACAAGTTAATAGCAAAGTCACTTATAGAGATAAATCCTTACCTCGAACTCTGGATTTTGGTCGTCCATTCTACTCTGCTTGGTTTAATGTTTGCAAAAAATAGTAATGCGAACCTCGCGGTACGATGAATAAAACGTTCACGGGTTCATTGCGAATGATGCAGAGCTTGCTGTTTCACTGGCAAGATCTCCGATTTCTGCCCATTCCATTCGTACACCGCCGTATAAAATTACAGACAGTCTTGTTCGATATTAACACTATGACGATGTCTCGTTTATCTCTCCTAATGTCGTGCTACGAGGCTCATTCTAATTGCTTTTCTTTCTCTGACAGTCAAGCCTTATCGCAGTTTTCGAGTGTTGTACGGCAATCGATCGATAAAAGGCATCGACCGGCTTGTTCAACAGCGAAACTGATCGTTTTTTTATTTTAATCAGCTTTCTCCTAATAATTGTAAAAGGTTCAACATTGTTACTTGATATTAGATTAATGTTTATACCGATTGTTTAAAAAATATTCTAGCGATTCTCCAGATATTGTGCTTTTATTGCATACAGATGCAAACATTGCTATTGTTTGTGTTTAATATAAATATCACCGGATGGGAAAAAGTTCCAGGATTATGATGGCACAAACTGAAATTATGTAGCTCTTCACGTCGATGAGATATTAGCATTTTAAGGTTTCCTTCTCCTTTAAAGTTTCAATTTTGCTGTAAATATATCACCCGCGTTAGTCCTATTTTTTTTTTACAATGGACAGGCCTAACTGCCATTAGTTGGTAATCAATAAAGTCTTTAACAGCTCCCAGTAGTTTCCGTCGACTATTGTTATTAGTAATTCAATGATTCGTCTTTTCTATTTTGGCATATGTATTATTCACAGATATGCAAGTTGTTTACAACATCACAGACAATACTTGCAGACATTAAACAGATAACAAGATGAACAAAATATGTCCTTAATGATCTACTGAATTTTTCTTTAGGTCTTTAAACTCTTTAATTTTTCTTTCGGCTTCTTTGGCTCTTTCTTTCTATAAATTTTAATTACATCACGATTCTCTATTTTGATATAACAATATAATAATGTCTGCTTTAATACACACATCTCGAACTGTCTGCAAGTTCATTTACTTCCTGACCTCATTTGTTGATGACGCAATACAAGTAACTTGATAAACACAAGTTAAATAATATTATGCAGAATAATATAATAAAAATCTACAAAAATTAGTTCTTTTATTTAAAAAAACACGATGGAAACTTAAATTTGTAAAAATATGATGCATTTTTAGCATTTGAGTAACACCAAGTATTAGTGGCAACTGAGAGGTTATAGTAAACAATGTCATGAGTGCTTCCATCTTGAATTACAAAAGAACTAGTACGACCTCTGGCGGTACAAAGTAAATTGTGTGTAGAAAAATTGGCGGGAATGCAATATTTAGTGGTATATGTGTAATGGTTATTATCAATGGATACCTACTTCACGAATTTTTTTTTTTTCCAACCTAAATGCAAATCATTATTAAGTATGAAGTGAAATTCTTAAAATGTAGCTACTTTTACTCTTTTATTTTTAGGCACGACCCGACCATAGGAAGCTTTTTAGTACTACTTCATAAAATAGAAATTCACGATTTATAAAATGCTCATTAATGGAATTCAAGTTCAATCAGTATCACACGATCTACGTGATAAAAAAATACGTTATATCATGCAACAAACAAATATTATGTAAGCCTCTGTGTACTTTTTAAAATTATTACTTAATTTTTTTGGTACTATCTATACATTGTGCAAACATGTATAACACAAAACATGTTCATACATACCTCATAAGTGTGATTCGTTTATTCCTCGAGGTTCAGTCATGTCGATTACAGTCTTGAAATTATTGCTTACGCAAGGTACTGTTAGGTTCTATCTCGTCAAATAGTCGGTGACAACATTTTGCCGGTTCTTGCACGAACGATCGTTGCCATTAACTATAAAAAATAGACCACGTGCGAGATTCATATCCGGTGCATCGCCGAGTCGTTCAGGAATCGTCTTTCCCGACTGACTATTTCTGTTGCTATCAGCCCTATCCGACTCCCTATCCCACATGTACTTAAAAGGTGGTCCGATTTTGTCGCCGAAACTACAAAATCCGCTACGTTCGCTGTCGTCGATTTGGACTGTTGAGCTGAGAAGGGGAAATGGGGGAAGGAGAAGGAGTCATAGCGGTCAAAACTTTTGTGGTCATAACTTTTTCGACTAATCCATAAGACAGTGGTCCAAATCTACTGCAGCGCCACATAGCGGACGGCGACAATATATTACCCAAAGTGGGGGCGGAGTCGGATAGGGCTGGTTGCTATCAAGAACTTATGATTGAATAAGTGTAGGTTATCGTGTCACGTGGATTTCGCTGAATTATCGGCTATGTACCGACCGTACCGACGCAGTGGCACAGACGAGGTATAAGATAGACTGGACATGCAATATAAATTTTTGTCCCACGGTCCTACACATCCATAAACCTACACATAGGCCTATAGACTGATAAAATATACAAAATATATAATATACAATAAGTAAAATATTATATACGATATAAAGTCAATATAATATATGATCTATAACAGTATATAATCCACCTATAATTAAATAACCTCAATCTTATTATAACTAAACATAACGATTATTACTTATTTTTGACTTACATGAATTACAAATCGAATCAGTCGAACAAATCGACATTTAATGAAAAAATCATAGTAGCCGTACCATATTTACCATACTATATTTATAAATTAATAACTTTTTTGCTAGATATGCTACGGCAAAATTCCGATATCGCGGTAATGTGCAGATTTCCCGGTAAATACTCTTACCTACCTATTTGACGAGTGTACGTTGGAGGAATATTCAATGCACATTTCCTTCTATAAACTAGAGTCAAGTACATTGTATTAGAAAATGAATAATTAAATGTATGACGTAAGCTAGATGAACCCAGACGCCATTCATAGCGAAGTTTTGAATTTTCAGGTACGCCGCGCGCTAACGCGCGTTTTCACGACATGATTTGGCGCCATGTTTGTTCGGCGGTTGCCATCAAATTCTAACGCGTTTCGCGGTCTCCTCGTTAATTGCAGGTAATTAGTATATTTTTTCTAACTTACACCTGTCTATAGCAGATCAAACGATTGCTAAAGACTCGATCTCCATAGGAGAGTGTAGGCATGACGAAACATCGGCTCGTTTAAATAATATTCACGATCATAAAATCCGCATCTTGGCGTCCCTTCCGCGAGGTTCACCGTCATGGCTCCCCCCCTCCCATTTTCGATTCTTATTCTCGCGATATCGATAGCTTTCTCATATTTCAGTGTTATAGAACTAATAATAAATATATCGTATTTATATTATATTCCAGCTTCGTATACATGGCATATATATGCACACACACGTACACACATATACATACGTGCATTATAATCCGTACTAATCTATTTTGTATTTTTGTAAGTATATTTCTATACTTTTTAATTAATAATGTCTAAATTTTTAATTATCACAGAAGTAATAATGAGCTCGATTTTTGTTTTGTTTCAGATCATCATTGCTACTAGAATCATCGAGTTGAAAGCAGACACATCCATCGAGGGACTACTTGCAGTGATTCTTAACCCTCCAGCATTTTCCACCTACTTCGATGTCGACCTACTTCATTTACAACCTTCTATGGATCAACCTCCCTCAATTTCTACCTACAGCGTGGACGAGTGTTTTGGAGCCATAGTAGAACTTCTGAAGTAGTAAGCGAAACCTCTGTTTTTCGGCTCGATCGGTATTTCAGTACATGGGATACGAAGTCCCATAAGGTGGTAGGTCTATTCTTATACCTCGTCTGTGGTCTCATCTCTTGTTAGATATATGCGATGGTAGTCAAATATTAGCATTAAATTGAGAATGATTTTTAAATATTTGGATAAAATGATTCAGAATTAGTCTAATGTTTGTTCGAAAAATCATTCAAAAGTTTATCCTATGCAATCGAAAGCTATATGGATGACATTTTATATAAGTTACGATAGGTCTGTCAAACGCGGGCTTTTTAAATTCTTCAAATAATTAACACAAATAAAATGACATATTTAATAGTAATAGGTTATTATAATTCTGTTGTATATTAAATAGCATTTGTGTGAGTTCACAAATATTATGATAAAATAGAAGTGATATATCGGAGTCTAGTAAGGTAAAATTATTACTCACGTATATTCCTGTTCATACTTACGTAGTTAGTACATCGTAACGTCGTCTAGCGAACACGCGTTAACGATTAGAACTTTTATTGCGATTTTATCGTTTTATTTGGTTAATCAAGTAACCGTTTATTGCTCGCGTGAATTGAAAACAATACGCACGACTGAGGCGAAAACTCATTGCGGTCTCGATTGGACTGACTTCAACTCATGTCGGTCTACCTGTTAACGATCGTGTAGAAATACTCCGCCATAGAACCAGTTTCTTGCTAAGCGGTAACAAGGAGAGAAAAAACTGGTTCGACTTGCAAGATACTACCTGCTTCCTATAATTTTCGCGCTCGTTCCTATAGTTCATTCATTTTCGGAGAAATAGAAGAGGGGAAGATATGTAACAGGATGGTGGAATGTCGAGCAAAAATGATAAATGTGCGAGGATATTACAATGAATAGCTAAAATTCTTCAGTTCTCACTTTAATAAAAATGTATTTCGCATCGTTAATTAAAATCTGCGTCGCGCAGACATGTTTTATAATGTATACGTGTTTTCAGAATATATAGACGCAACTTAGGCCATCGAAGATGATATTTTTATTAAATACTTTATGTATTGACTCTAATCGCCATTGAAGGACCTTTGCTCTCTTCCCTTTGTTCTTGTCATTATCATAAATAAGTATCGCGGAAATTCCTCAAAAAAATAGAGTGACTTGATTAGAACTCTCTTTCTCTCATTTTATACATATCTACTTTTAGATTCATATCTCCTCTCGAACGATACTCATGAAGAAATTCTACGAGACTAGACACGATAATTGTGTTAACTATTTTTACCTTTAATGCTGGATACTTCGAACCGAAACTATCGCCTCACTCGTCATAATCGTTTTCACAATTTCCTCGTCGTTCCATACATATTCTTCTGGTATATATATCCTATCCTGATTATAACGTATGATGATCATAATAATAATAATAATAACTGGACCTGCCAGCGACAATAATATACACAGTCTATATCCGGCGAAAGCGTACGAAGTTTTATCTTTTTGTTATTTTTTTCGTTTTTTGCACGCAGAGATCACACGTGCATTTAATTTATCGAGCAAGTCGTTTAAAGAGCTACGTATCCATTTGGACATTGGTATATTTTGTATGCTTATTATAATATGCATTAGACGATAAGGATTTAGCGAAACATTCGATTAGGATGTACCAACACTTACGTTCCGCCGATATTTACTATTTTTTTTTTCGTTCTTTATACTTCGGTCCATTAGATTGAATTTAAACATCGAACGAAGCTTCTTGTTTTTGTTTTTTTTCTTCTATATATTATAATATACAGATCTCTCTCGATTTGGAACTTATTATCGTAAATTTTGCTACGATTTACGTAGAATAGCTTTGTACATCAAGCTCGGTAAAGCGTCATATCTCCTTTCGTGTATTACACGCGCATGTACAGAAAGAGCGAGAGAGAAAGAGAGACACGCACACTCAGAAGTATCACAAAGCATACTCGCACGCGTATTTACACACCTACGCCAGTATATTAATCTAATAATCCAACATATATGTAGAACACCGCATCGGCTGCGTTGCGCTATCACAAAATTTCTCCATTAAAATTTTTATTCGCTTCGATGCTCTTAACACTTATATATATAACACGCAATATAATTTTAGGTACACACGTATTAATCGCATATGCGATTCCGGCCTTTTATTCGCTTGTCCTAATTTCACAATAGTTAAATGAAAAATTTATTTATGGAGATTGGTGCGAAATAGAGCTTTGTTGTTCAATAGGACGAGAACAAAAGAGTAGATACGCACGTTGATTACGGTATAATGAAAAAAAGAGAAACAATATGCTTTGTTCTGCTGAAAAGCAGGTGGCTCGATAATAATCCGTTCGAAATGATCTCGTATTACGGAAGAAGATTCGTGAGGCCGTAAATATTTCTTTGAAAGGCGACAAATTCTTCCTACTTATTGTATAATTATTGTTTATTTTTTTTTGTCATCGGCTGCATTCGTGATCGTAAAAACGAGAACATCGTTAAAGAGCACGAGAAGGAAACGACTTTGAAACTATACGAGCTGCTCCTTATCGTAACGTACGACCGTCACGAGGTAATTTATGTGCTAGTCAAATTATAAAGGCTATCTTTCCGTGGTCCCCTTCTGTCTAAACTCGTTTCTAACAAGATTCCTATCACCCGAAGTCCCTTCTTTCTCCATCACGATTTCGTTGTATTGCGCTTCGCTCTTTATCAATTCGTAACGTTTCTTCAAAAAAAAATATTTTACTGTCGAAACAAGAGGAATATCTTTGACTAATCCTATGAACAAAATATTTGATAGACAGGACACGACGTATTGAACACTTGAACGAAAGAAAACTTCTTATTACCTACTCGATTTCTTTTTTAGTCTTTTACATATTTTATAATTAGAAGTGGAATTTGTTTTATCGCGACGTGTCCTGCTCGATTTATATTATTGTTATGAAATATCCCGTTTTGATTACGAAAAGATTATTAGACCTCTGATACACATTTACATGCAAATTGTTGTTGATCGGTATTCGCCAAAATAGCTTAAGTACACAACACGACTACATTTATACACGTGAACGGACACGGAAGAAACTTTGAGTTTTAATCTGCTTACGAATATAGTTTAACGATTCATACGAATAGCCATCGTTTGTAATTGGAAGTTCATGTTACATAAATTATATTACTAGCCTCGTCCTCGAATCACCAGTTGTAATACCCCCATCTTTAAGTGCTTCTATTTTGAATTAATATTAGAGAAAATCCGAATATGAAATAATTTTGTTAAGGCGTTGTAAAATTTTATTGAAAGTAAATTTTGAATGATACTGCAATTATCGAGCCGTTTATTTGCCAAATTGATTAACTCCACAAAATAGAAAACGTAAAATATTGAATTAAAATTATATATACATATTATCCAATGGTTGGACATTTTTTTTGTCATTTAGGAGTGTTAATTATTTAGGAAATTTATTAAAGTTCAGTATCAATTAACAGCTTCAGCACTGACATTTCTAAAAGCTAAGTTAATCACTTTGACCCATGAACGACTCATTCGAAATTATTACCGTACGTATCGCATAGAGGTTAATTAATAATAATTAGTTAGAGTTTACATAACGATACTAAATATAGAGATTAATTAGAGGTCAATCATTATTTATATCGAAAAAATGACACGGTGGTGTCGGGCTCTCACTATTCTTTTTCTTATTCTTGCTTATTATATCGAACGTACGCGACACGCGATAATGTACATGTGTAGAGTATACATGCAATAATACATGTATATAGGTGTATATTCAACGATATCGCAAATTTTTGCGCGCGCACGCATTGCTTTAACGCCCGCTAATGATCCAATACATTATGCATGCAAAATACGAGGCTACACGTAAAACCATTTCATATTATTCGTTCTCCCCGTTTACCGATCTCTACGGAAAGTTTTTAATTCGCGTTCCTTGCGATCATCGGTGCATCTTCGTTTCCATTTTCGACTCGTTGATAAATGCAGATTCTAAAAGTAAAGTGTAAAAGAGAGATCGTAGATAGAAATCTTTCGAGATATTATCAGTTTTATCAAAATTACCCCTTATCGAGCTAGAGAGTTATTTCAGTATGTATGTAGTAGTAGTGGTAGTAGTATATTTATACGAAATCAATTATCACGCCTTTCGAGCCGTGGTTTTTCTTCTAAAAACGAACACAATCGAAAAATCGTTCATTAACATAAGGAAGTTCTTGATTTGCGAATAATAATAAGATATGGCACGAATCGGTTAATCGATATCCGTACTTGCAATCGTGATTTGAATGAAAGATCGTTGATCAAGGAACATTGATCGTGAAAAATGATTCACTTATTCTCGAACATTTATTTACAAAGAAGCTAGAGACACGTGACTACTCCTATATATTTATAACGAACTATAGTTGAACTAAATCGAACGCAATATCGTTCCATAGACTCTATCGCGCGCGGGCTGGATATTTCGAAAACTTTACTGCCTCGTTTCCGTATATTAAATGCAAATCGAATCTCGCTCTAGAACGTCTTATAATCTGTAGACGAATAAAAAATTACTTTCATCTAGATAGTCTTTAGATACATCGAAAAGCTTCTCGACGAACTGTTGCTGATATATGTATATGCATATATCGTAGAAAAGTTGATATGTTTAAATAAATAAATAAAAAGTCAGAAGTAAAGATGATTTGTTAAAGGGATTCGTTTGGAACCTTCTTCAAGTCAATCGTTTCTAACGATCGTCGTTAATCGACTTCAATCGAAGATAATAGAATTATTAAACGACGGATATGCACTTTGTTTGTTAAATCACACCGAATCATGGATTATAAAAGATTCGAGAAAGTCAGCGACACGGTTCATCCTCATTTATCATGATCATCTCATTATTTAGTATAAAAGATATACAGACACGCGATTATTCTCTTAAAAAATGTCGAACGACTACCAGGAAAATAATAAACGTTGTAGAGGACGTTAAGATCATGATCGCCAATGTCGATAACGTTCTCCTATAACGTTTTTAGGAAATTGACCAATGCGTTTGTCATTGACAGACAAACCTGCAGATATACTAAAGTGCCGTCCAACTGAAAATCCGAGTACCTGCGATCGTGCAACGGAACTTTGATTATCTGGACCGTAGCCAAAAATAAATGACGTCAACGAATCCTACCGGAAATGAAATCTAACGTCCTTCTTCTACCCCAACCCTTCTATTTTCATAAATCGTATCAGTTTTCATCGTAGCTACCCAGAGATCCTAATCAAAGTTTTATCGGCACGGAAAAGCGTAGTCGGAGGCAAACTACGAGTTGAATTTATTGAACTCATCGTACGAGATTTCAGAGCGCGGTCCCGTTGTTTGGCGAAGACGTTTTCTCGTTATTAATGTTCGCATTGTTGTTCGAGTTAGTCCTCGCTAGAATCTCTGTACTATTCCTCGTCTTCGTGGTATCGCGTGGTCCATTTAGAAAGTACGTTATCATGCTTCCTTTTCCTTTAACCTGTATGCTACCTCGGCAAGCCAGAGGATAACCCTTGCCCAGTAAGATATCGTGGACTTCCCGGGTGACCTGAATCCTGTCCAAAACTCCGGTGGAATCCATTCTCGAGGCTACGTTCACAGCATTACCCCAAATGTCGTATTGCGGCTTTCTTGCGCCTATCACCCCGGCAACAACCTGTATGTATGCAAAGATAGATATAGTATGTCGATATGCGTAGGGGAGGGAAGGGGTGCGTGAGTATATGTATAGCGATGGAATGTGCATCAATCGATTTGATTTCTTTTTTTTCAATTTTACGCGTGTACGCGAAAGGTCAGTTATTCGTTTTTGAAGAAACGATCATTTGTAGGTACAATTGTTAAAATTGTTGTATGTTTTCAATGTTGTCTATCAAATATCTTGCAAATTAATTGAAAACATATTAAAGAAATATTTGTTAGAGAATCATTTTTCAACCCTGCAAGATTTAGTAGCAATTTCGTTCCGAACTCTGGTTTCAGAACTACGGGTGTTTTAAATATTACAAATTTTGTAAAATGTTGCACGTACAGCGGTATCAATCTGAAATGTATTTTTAAAATAGTAGTAATAATTAATATGAATGGTTGAAAAATAGTGAATAGATCGAAAATCGAGTGTATTAATTTTATATATACCTATACTTTCATATTAAGTAATCTAGCAAATTTCTACTGATAAAAGTGCGCCATATTAATGGGGGTTAGGAAATTTCGCTAAAAGTGAAAAAGTGCAGCATTTTTCCAGAGATTTAAGAAGTAGAATCTCCGCGACCGAGCCAAAATGCCGGTGAGCTAGTTTTTACATTTTACGGAAATCCTTTTTGGCATAAATTTGACCCTTTGCAGTCTACTTTTTTCTCATGATTTACATACCGTTGTATCTTATTTAACTTTCAACTCACGTAAGGGAACATTTACATATCTAATATTAGAGCTAACATATACAATTTTTATTAAATATCTAGAACAGTGACAATGATGTGTAGCAGACTAAAACGTGTCCTCTCCGTTATGAGCATGCTACATAACACGCTTTTGTATCTTTGCTTTATAAAAATTTGAAAAAATTACGTACTGTATACATAAAACCGTAGGAACATTTTTGATTTAATTTTAATTGAGTATTAACTTGTGATGAAGATAACAAATTAATAACGCTTAAATGTCTAAAACAATGCGGGCTGCGTAGGGTTAACAGCCCAATAAAGTCTAGACGAGTTGTTGTAACCGTAACCTTGGAAATAATTTCATTCATTCGACGATAAATATGGCTGCTCATCACTCTTCTAGGAAATATTTCTAAGATATCGTTCAATAGTAATAATTTTTCGACATTACCGGCCCAATATTGATGCCCACGCGTATCCGAAAGTTGTTGAAGCTGTGTTCATTAACGTCGGCCAGCTGTTTGCGTATTCTTAAAGCGTAGTCCGCCATAGCGGTCACGTGTTTGTAATCCCTCATGTCGCAGGTGCTCTTCGTCAGGCCTGAGGAAAGGGAAAACGTCGAGCTATCAAGGCGCTTATAAATAGCAACATTTCTAATGTTTATATACGCGCCCGGTTTGCGTTATTGACTAGTCGTTGTGCCTTCGCCTTTACTATACTATGCGTGGAGGAAGTAAAAAGGGAAACACGCGATCGGGGTGTAACGTAAATAAATAGAAGATCATTTTTATAATTACAAAACGAAAGGGTTGACCATTCTTTACGTACTTGAATTTATCGAGCACAAGGAGTTCTTTTATTCGCTGTGTCCGATAAAGTGTTTGTTAAGTTATTCTCGATAAAGAAGGTTACATTTTTTGAACAATTTATCATTATTTTGAATGTGGTGACACGGCTGCGTGATGAATGTATAACATTTTAAGTTATTACTAATCTTTCAGAAATAGATTATTTTTCTTTCCACTCTTCATTGTTGTTGTAATAATTTAAAAGGAAGTTTGTGAAGTTTAAGAAACTAAATTCACAACTGACGATTTGCGATGGTGCATCAGCAAATCGAGATATCGAACAAGCAAAAGTCTTACTTCGATTGAATAAACTATAAAAAGAAAAAAAGTACGTACCGGAAGCTGCCATGTACGTAGAACCCGTACTCTTAATTTTCTCGATGTACTTGAATTGTTCCTCGGCTAGTAGCTCGTCGAAGTCGGCGATGATTTCGTTGAGAAGTCTCAGGCATTCGACTCCTTCGTTATTTGCCTCGAGCTCGACGTAGAACTCCGAAAAGTTCGGTATAGAAGCGAACATTATGCAAACGAAATCGCATTGCTCGTGATAGAGCTCCTGGAAAAGCATTCGCTTTAATAACGATGATGTAGTAGACACAATGCGACCTTTCAAAATTCTATTTCCGCGATACGTGTACGCGTGTAAGCGTTTTCTTGCATAGATGAGGGCACTTCGTGCTCGTTAATTTTACGTCTTATGATTTTAGTGGATGCGTACGATGAACGAAATTAATTAGATGTCTACTTATGTTCTAGGTATTTCTCGACTCTCGGAACTGGATCCCTCGTAGTTTATCATTTTCTAAGATTCTTATCGTCTAGTCATTTAATCTTATTTATTTTATTATATATTATCTTGTGTAGTTCATATAAACATGATAAATTATTATGGTTTATATCTGTCTTTTATAGAACGTGATCGTTTAATTGGCTCATTTAATGATAAATTTAAATTGTAGATCGTCTATGACCGTTACGGAACGTTACATTCGCGAGCACATAATTTAATGCGCGTAAAGTCACAATTGTATATTACGTTACATTGTATTCTACGAGTTCACTGATATAAATCAAGATTAATAGTTTTGATTGATTAAAGCATAGTCCGAGGCATAGAGATATGTTTTTCAAAATATCATAAATAAATCGATGACCTTACGTCAGAATTAACGGTTGAAAGGAAATGCGCCGCTACGTGCTCCGGCAGTATATTCGCCAATAATTTTTGATTGTAGGCCTTGAGATGTTCCATCTCTTCTTTCTCCTCGGTTGCTTGAAGTTTCCATAGAAAGTCTAATCTATAAAAAAAAAATATATCCTACAAAAATCTGATTTTGATATTCACGATTTTTTTTTTAATCTTTATAGGAAAACATAGATAAATATAAAAAAAAAACATTTATGGTCTGTATAAACATTAATAATTTACAATTAGTGACCTTTGAATATTTATAACGTGTTTTAGCAGTGGCTAATTTTCCAAATATTCAATAAATTTTCTTATTTGAGAAAAAAAAAA
Source organism: Ancistrocerus nigricornis (assembly GCA_916049575.1). Taxonomy (NCBI): domain Eukaryota; kingdom Metazoa; phylum Arthropoda; class Insecta; order Hymenoptera; family Vespidae; genus Ancistrocerus; species Ancistrocerus nigricornis. The sequence goes on from OU696664.1 coordinate 39,094,488, forward strand.
TCATTCAACAAATCAAATAGGGGGTTACTTTTTCTTGTCACGCATGTCGAGAGTACCTGTAGGTCGCTTCGGTGTGTTGCGAATGAACGAGCAGACACGCCATGAAAAAGACTACCAAAACACCGGCAAGCCACTTCTCGGCGAGGTCCAGGCCGTCATCGTTCATCGCTTGATAAATACTAACGCCTAAATAGCAGGCCACCACGATACTCAGTACGGCAACCTTGAAGACCGACGTTAAAATTTGGTAAACCGCACAGGTCACCATAACCAACATCACGAGTACCGGGAATAACTGTGTCAGACAGATGGACAAAATTTAAAAATACATCATTAAGGAACTATCATAAATTTGTAATTACGATAAATAAACGATGGACGACGGGTTTATCGCAAATGGCATAAACCAAGGTTAGGTACACCTTAGAAGAGGTTCCCTTTCTTCTTTTCTTCTTCTTCGCAATCGTAAATATCAATTTCAAGACCTATCGCATTTTATGGCTCGCGTGCTTGCCTCGTAGCCGTTTCTTTTAATTTGAAAATGTGCCCGATGATGTTGTTACGCGAAAGAGTCTTAAAACCAACGGATTACTGTATATTTTCGCATCAGTTGTTCGTACGTTTGATAGTAGACCTTTGTTCAGTAATTACAATAGATTTTGTATGCCATCATTTCGATGTTTGTGCTAGTATCACAGCTGGCATAATATAAAAAATGTGGAAAAAATACGTTAGGTACATACGATATTACGGAAAGTTCGTAGCTATATATTTCCTAAATTAGTAATTATGAGTATGTAGCTTATCAAATAACACAAGAGCATATAATATCCAACGTCCGTTCGTAGGAGGCTATAAAAATAATTATACGCGAAAAAGCATATCCGTGTATAACCTTTGAAGTGCTAATATCGAAAGTGCAACATATACAAATATATTTTCTATCTTCTGAATTTGTCTAACTAAAATGAAAGATTACATTCTATAAAAATTCACAGGACTTAACGTGATGCGAGTCATATTTTTCGGAATAAAACATTGTTCCATCTAAAAATGAAGTTGGAATTTCATTTTTGGGATACGGTGGGATATTTTTTTATTCTACCTCGAAAAATTAAAATTACTAAAAGAGTAATTATTAATAAAATTACTAAAAGATTAATTATTAATAAAATTTCTAAACAACACAATGTCTCTTCTCATTCATAGGCATAACTCGGAACTTACGTCAGAGAAGAGAGTGTAATAACATGGTCCGTCTATCTCGATTCTTTTAACCATCACGGTAGAATTGTCGAGCCACTCTGTTGCTGCATCCAAAGTGTTATTTCCGCAGACCTCACTTCCGTCTAGCTTTACCTAATGCAAAAGAAGAGTAAAAGAGGATAGCGATCATTCGTTTCGTATTCCCTTGTTCTACCAAGCGTGTAGAATGTAAGTACGTAACGTGATACATGTTAAATACGTACAGACGTATCGAACTTACGATGAAAAAGCTCTTTCCTTCTCACCTAGTCAATGAAACTCGATCGTATTCACTAAATATTGACGCCGTAAGGTAGGCGATATCAAATTACCATTCCAGCTAGCAAAGGATACGAACGTGTACTATTCAAACGGTATTACAGAACTGTAATCATTAGGAAACACGTTCGATCGATACTTTTTAATTCTACTTCTCGCGTATCTTCGCGTCAAAGGACTGGTAAAGAGAATTTAAATACGAAGCTAAGAGAATGACGTTTGAATGGTATGAAAAATGGTACCCTATCGAGTTTCAAAGATCGAATCGACATGGTTATTCCTAAAGGAGTTAATGGTATCGAATAGGCATCATTATTAATGTTATATTATCATATAATCTTCTGTATTATCATTAGCATTAAATCATTATGATACTGTAACGATGAAATCTTATTATTTTCTTAGCTGTTATAATAGTATTCGTTAACGAAGGTATAATGTCGAAGAATAAATACACAAATACACGGTATGTTATCTAGAAGCTACGACACCTTACGAAGGTTTAATATTAATCATTAATATCATATACTTACATATATTTAATATGTACAAATAATAGACTAAATTATACATATAAAATGTGAAGATGAAACTATATGTCTTAATTACTTGTAAACTTACCAATGGTGAAAGAACAGTGATGAAAGTTAAAAAGACAACGACACTGGCGATGCTCTGTGCGACAGTCCGATTTTCGGAGATCCTCAAGGCCATGTTTCGTACCCATTGCGGTACCGTCTACGAGAAAAAAGGAAGATAGACGAAAGATATTTCGAGATACAATTTAATGGAAAAATGATATATGATCTGTTCAAACGAGCACGGTTGACGATGAACTCGAAGGATGATCGTCGAATGGCTTTTGGGGAGAGGATAAAAGGGAAATCAATCCGTGGAAGAGTTCCTATCGTCGAAGACATAATGGACGAATCGATAATTTTGGCACTGACCTGGAATTCCGACAGGAAGTCAAGGTTAAGAGGAAGTGGCAACTTTCCAAAGAGCGTTCTGCCACGATCGATCCAACGACGAGTAACCGAGAGCCATATGTACAACCGTTTGATACGTGTGACGTATACGTGTGTGGATGTAGGAGAGAGAGAGAGAGCACGACATATTTCACGAATGTGTACGATATGAACGAACGTCAGAAAAATGTACAATAGATATGTTTATGGGATGTTATAACTGGTATGTGTATATCCAAACTAACCTCGTTCTTCTCGGCAAGTAGAATGCCATTTACCAAGGCTATCACCAACAAGCTCACGGCGGTACACGCGTAGAAATATATGCTCCTGAAAAATTTACGTTCGTTTAACCGTGAAAAATGTTTTTTTTCGGAAATCGAACTTTTTTTTCTTAAATTCGGGAAAATCTCGGGGTCTTTTTAAAGACCGCTCTCTTTCGATAAATTAATTTATAAAAGCGTGGAGCAGTTCGCAATACTAATTGCTCATCAAATTAAATATGAAAACTTTCCTCCCAAATTCATCGAACGATGATAGCACGGTACCGTATCGTGTTTATTTCATGAAATTTTATTAAACTCTATGTTCAGATAACCCGATAAATGAACCGTAGCTTCGTCTAAATATATATCGTTTTGCTCGCGTTAAATGAATTTTCTACGATTAAAAAACCAAGAAAATATTCTTCAAAGAAAATTTTGATTGGATCGAGACTGGTTGGCTTTTAAAACATTGAGAAATATATTTACTTATACGGTATATAAATATTATTTCACCGCGTTTAAATGTTTGCTATCAAAAATGACGTTCAAGCATAAGACGAAATGTATAAGTAATAGGTAAAAGTGTTGGGGGATGTTAATAATTAAATAACGTATTTACCCGGAAAGGGTGATAGCGATGGCAACCACGACGACTATGTAAACGAAACCGGAACACACAAAGTAGGCAGAGAGCATCTTGTCTCGTTCGCGTAAGTACTGCAACATATTGCGGTAATGGTTCATATTTTATAAAGACATTTATACCTGTGCATACCTATATGTTATATACATTTAAAGGTTGTCGTTACCCGAGAAAATTCGGTAAAAGGAAACTGAAATATTTAATAAAAGGATTATAAATCATAGCAAGATTTAAAAACTATCTCTCACTCGTAGCTATTAATTCATTTTAATATCTCTGATCGATCTTAATAAGCAAAATGGATATCAGTATTTAGTATCGATAATCGTCTTACCTTTTCTTCAACGTCGGGCCTTTGAAACGTCAAAATAAAAGGCGTGCAATGTTCCGCTCTGAGACGGTCGATGCTCCTCGCGTCTATAGCCCTCATCAAATACTCATTCACTTCGTCTTCCGGATCCTTTTCGCACTCGGCACTCTCACCGAATCCTAATCTGTTAAAAAAGATTCAAGGAAGTTCTTGTTGGAATTAAACTGGAACGTTGTAACGTCATAAAAAATTTTAATAGGATTTTAATAACAATAGGCTCGTCGGTCGTTACTTATAGGATATGAGATTTTTGTTGAATTCTGTTCTAAAAAAAAATTAGTCATCCCTGGCACGAGTTATAAAAATGTTAAAAGAGTTTTAAGAAGCGTATGAAAATGTTTCCACAATATTTACGTTTCTAAGAAAAGAAACGTAAAAATGTATAAAGCGTCGTAATATATCTCGAGATAGCCTAGAATTGTTTCGTTCGTTTGTAAGAAAAATATCGCTATATTCTCTTCCTCACTTGGTCTGTTTCCCATGCTGCGATCCGTGACCCATGACCCTCATCTCCTTCGACACGTTTCCATTTACTGAGAATCCTTTTTTTATGCCGGACGTAGCAACGTTGTCCTTGTAGGTATCACCAGGAACGATTAAATAAGTTTCGATATTGTGTTCTTTCAAGTAGGCGTTTCTTTCACCACCACGACCCTCCTCGACCTCGTAGTATCCTCCCAAGCAGTCCAAGGTCTCCTTCGTTATGTGCACCCGACTGAAAAAGTGTCTGGCTAACGTCTACCGATCTCTATTTTCTAACATTTTTTTTATAATAAATAGAGAGCCAACGTGCCATCAATACGAGAGAATATAACATTGCGTGGTGATGGTCTTTAGACGGGTTTCCGAGAGCTTTATTCGAGCTAATATAAATAAATAGGGATTTCAAATGTTTATACACCTATTAAATCATGCCACGAATGATCGTAATTTTAAAAGGATTTCTGGTGAGTTACATTATATAAATCATTTTTCAACGTTAACTAAATAATGTCATGGAAGGCAGGGAATCCACTAATTCGTACGACATGCAACAGCATGATAAAACTACCTCGTTCCGTTATATCATTCGTACATACAACTACATTATCTCTCTCATTAGTCGTGGAATATTAATTTGTTTTTTTCTCAACAATGAAAGTAAATTAGGGCAATCGAGTTACCCGATTTAACTCTCACAAGATTTCCATTACAAGTGTATATACATATATGGTTTGTACTCACTTACCCCGGTATCCCACCGCTTTCCATATAATTAGCCAAAGTAACGTCGTTGCTCCAAACGTCGAATTGCCACTTTCTCAAGCCTAGAACTCCGCAAAGTACGCGGCCGGTATGAATACCAACCCGCATATTTACGTTCACAGCCATCACCTCGCGTACCAGTCTACGTGCAAGCAAAACCAAATGCGTTTTCTCATTTATAAGTCTTATAGTTGAAAATCGATGATCGAGCGAAAACGACAATCTCACGTTCTTCGCCATTTTTAATGGGTTTAATGATTCCCGTCGAGAGAATATCGACATCTTCAATTTCCTTAGTAAAATTACAAGCGAGTATCGATTGCACGAAATTTGTCAGACGATTAATGAAATTATGGATTTCCTTCGGTGACCTATATATGGTTCATGAATATGTTACTCAGTAACGATCTGCTGCGAGGCGATCTCAACGTGAACGGTTAAAATATTTATAATGGGTTTTAAAGGAGAGGCAAATCCTACGTTTAACGGAAGACTCGATTATTTATCTCGCAGAGACCCGAAGAACGATAAAATTCGATAATGGTTTGGGTGAAGCTTGGTTAATCGGTAATATAAAGCGTTGTTGTGTTAAATTTACATATATTATTAGAGTAATTATCTATATACTTTAACAAATAAATTCAAGTAGTACCATCGATTAACCAAGTTTTACTTTAAAAGCGATTTAATTTCACCTGTCAATTTACTTTAATATAAATTTAAACCAACAACATTTTTGGTAAGTAACGCGAACAAAATAATTGTCAAAGACAAAGTTAAAGTTAAGGTAAGTTTAATAAATAGTATTGACAAAACCAGATTCTATGATGGAGTTATTTTAGATGTACGATACCATATAGGGCACATGTCAGAGAAGTATAAATTGATGACACCGGATGAGAATTAAATTAATATAAAAAAGAAATAATTTCTTGTTAACGACACAAGTATGACTAGAATACAAAAATATTATTCGATGCTATTGAATTTACTCTAAACAAAGGAGAGTATTTAATATTTATCGAAGGGATGCTAATGATACGGGCGTGAACAAAAAATGAAAGACGAAAAGAAAAGAGAGAGAGAGAGAGAGAGAGAGAGAGAGTGGGAAAAGCCAGGAAAAATAACGATCTATCATGAACTCACGTGATCGCATCAATCATATCCAATCCCATCTCCACGCAACAGTGGGCATGATCGGGTCTCGGCTCTGGTAGACCCGAAACGCAGTAGTAGCAATCTCCAAGGAGCTTTATTCTCAGGCAGTGATGCTCAGCAGCCAATCTGTCAAACCTGAAAAAAGAAAAGATCCTAAGAACGAATCTTCCATCGGTCGAGTCCCTTGTGTTCCTCTCTTGATCCGTATTAGCCCTTTCACCGTGATCCGTGTTCATCGTTTCAGAACGTACGAACGAACGAAACCATAATTCCACAGTCGCATAAATCCAAGTAGTTACACGACAACTAATTAATCCATTAATTAATGATTCATCCTGGATACGAAATCGAGTATTATTACCAATCACAGGAATTATATTCGATCTCACTGTTAGGGCCGATTTCGCGTAGGAAGGGCATTCATTGTTACGAAGTAACCCAGGTTGTAAAAGAGAAAAAGAAAGAAAACAAAAAAGTAAAGGGGACGAGAACATGGATGGCTTCCGTTCAATTCTCTCTTTCTCTTATTTTTCTGCCAAGAACTTTTTTCTCGTCGCCCGAAAGAAACGACGGACGGTTCGACCGACGCGGAGAGAAAATACTGAAAGCAAAAAATGTAAAGCCGTCGAGGAGCTTCGGAACGCCCTTAGGAATCGTTCAAGGGTTCCGCCCTTTCTTTCTTTTTTCTTTTTGCTCTTTTTGTAATAAATGGGTGATCGTCCTAACAAAGATCTCTTCGTTTCTTTTTTCGAACAAAGTTTTACTGCTTTATCGCGACCTTACGGTCGTTCCATTTTCAAAGTTGCTTTATTTGAAATTAGAGGAAAAGAAATAGATTGACCTGTGGGCAGTGGTATGTATTTATATTCGTGAAAAAGAAATGTCAATCGTTTCTACGTTGGTCATGACGTTTTTGTATTAAAAATCAATTGATAAATGGGAAACGTTCGACGGTTGCTCGTATCATTGTTAAATTTCCATCCATTCAACACGTTTCCACGGCCAAACGCGATGTGTTCGATTATCGATGTACCGAATGCGATCTTTTCTACTCGCGTGCGACTTTCTAAACGGATTTTAGATACCCAATGTCCACGATTCTTTTATCTTTCGATCGTTATTGTCATTCGAATGATTCTTACCGTGCGAAAAGCTCGTTCAACAGTCTGACGAGTTCCTCGGCTGTGCATTGGTCGGAGAGGGACGTGAAACCGCAGATATCGGCGAATAAAATGCTGCGAGGAAAAAGAAAGTAGAGCATAGTTAGTATTGGAAATGTGAAAATGGTTAGAAAATACAAACGCGATTAATTTTTCCACAGGTAATAATGCAAAGGTCTACATTTTCTTTCTTTGTAGAAAGAAAAGGACATTTTTATTTTATATCTATAGTATTTCATTCCGTTGGAAGTGTCGTGGTAAAAGCTATTTGACTATTGTCTTTAGTACCCTCAACTTGTTCGATCATTCGACGAACATCAATTGTTAATTACAATATTTTATTTTTAAGATATTTAATTAAAATAGAAATACAATTAAAAGGATTAATTGTATTTTACAAGAAATTTATAAACGCAGGAGTATTTGTCAGTATTCTGACAGAGGTGAAGGCATAATAAAGGGTGCCTAAAGTTCAAATTTTCTCTTAACGTCCAGCTACTATAATTCATTCACGAGTCCCGTTCTATTCGTGGCGCCAAAAATTAAATAACTCAGTGGGTGGAGACTCGAGGCACGAGGTTCAAAGAAGCACAACCGCTAAAGCGAAGTTCTCGGTATTCGAACAATGCGGTTTTGTCGCTTGCTAAATTACGTGAGCCGAGCTTTTGCTTTTCCATGTCTTCTGCGCGAGAAAATTTATTTGCTCGGTGATCGCGTCGTCCACAGAACGTCGACGCTTCCGTTTTGCACCGTTGTACGAAATACGTTAAAATTATTGAAAAGGTCGAATTAGAAGACAGCTAATTTATATTTAGTAGGATTTTTGTATTTTCTAGAGAAGTCAGTGATAACAGCAAAAAATTCGATCAATCGCATCCGAGACGTACATACACACATACCTAACGTTTTCGTGTCTTTGAATGTAAATCTTATGGAACATCGTATCCTTTGGCTTCCCGGCAATGTCCGCCTTCATCTCCATCGCAACGTGTCTTGGAAGGACGCTGAGCAAGAGTCTCTCCTGAAAATACGTGGAAAAGTGCAAGGAATTATTTGATTTTCGAGGGATGTAATGAAGTTTTCTTCGCCACAAGGTACGTCGTGGGAAACTTTTAATATTTTTATTTTCTAAAAAGTATGTAAGGAAGCATAAACGAACGATTGTAAGAAATTTTTTTAAAAGTGTACATCTTGAAAAATAATTTATTTTACCGATATATCGAGTGTAGGGTACGAGTTATGAGGAATATAGGAAAGATTTGTCAGAGGTGCTTCCAGCTTGTAGAATCGTTCGCTTTTCCTTTCATAATTCTATTACCTTAAGTTTTCAAGAACTGATAGAACAAGGGTTTAGGTACAGACAATGGTCAATTTCCTTCTCATCGATTTTATAAATCGTATTGTCATCCCCCTTCTTATTTCGGTTCATAAGCGATACAGAATGATTCGTGTTATGGATTTTAGTCACAATATTCATCCGGAAGAAATGCTTCCGAAAAATTTCCGTATTTTCGACTACACGTTGCCATGCCTTTTGTTAACGAAATACGCATGTATCCTTGCATATCGAGGACTTTGCCCATAATACGCTGTGTAGGTACGTTTTGTTATGCATGGCATGCGTGCTTCCGCGCTTAGATAATTTTGTTTAGAAAATTGGTATGGGCGCGGCGGCGGCACGAACAAAGAGATAGAACTTTCAATGTGATTGTTTCGTGAATTTAACGCATTACAAATATACCTATATTTACAAGCATTTTTGTTACTATGTTCGAATTTTGTTACGTGTTTTAACCTACATCAAGTAGAGACTCGACATTTCGTTTTGAGTTTTCAATTTCGTTGAGTTTTGTCCCGAATATATAAAACCGCAATAAAAAGTGATAACGTAAAAAAGTTTTGCCTAAAAATATAAACCAATGATGGTGTATAAATAAAAAAGAAAAAAATACTGCCAAGTTATATCATCTACCTTGTTTTTATCTAAAAAAAAATTGACATGAAAATGTTCATCTTTGATCATTGAACTAATTTCTGTACTCGACACGACCGAACTCGGTGTAACATAGCGAGGCCATTGTAATGGACCGGACAATGTCGAGAACAGAGCGACTAGTCGTCGATACAGTCGAATTGAGCGTTTAGAATGCGTGCCGGCACTCCTTACGCGTGCTCCCCTTTATGTATGGCACGTATATACATAGATGAGTACGTCTCTGTACATAGTCTTGCCACGTACACGTGTGTAATGCAGATGCAAAGCTATCGCGTAGCGGGCAATCGATTTAACCCGTGCGAACTGACGACCGTAAGGTCTCATTGAAATTTCAAATCATTCCCCCTCTCCCTCTATATCCCTAGGCAATTACTTTTGCTTTCACGAGTCTCGAAAATCGAATTGCATTAGGATTAGACGAATCATATTTCTGTGCTCCGAGCTGGGTGATCATTTATGGAATCCATGCAAACCGTACAAAGTTCAAGATATTCCCAATACAAGTTATTTACGTAGGTATAGTATGTATGGATTTATAAGCGAAGTTGAGGAAACTCGTGAGTGGTGAGTGGGCATATAGGTATATACTTTCTGCGGAGCAGATGGACGTTAGGAATAATTTTCTCATGATCCACAAGTTCGAAATGGATGGTTTTCAATATATTCTGCTCAGTAATTAACCTGAAGAATTTGTTTAATGATGATAGGTTGATAATTTGTTAATCACATCTTTGGACTATTTTTCATTTACTGATTTCTTTCAATTAATTCGTGGAATAATTAATGATTCGTTATCAGGTTTCGTTCGTATCATATTTCTTATATTTTATGTGTATTATCCATGCTCGGTGATACGTGATATTACAATTATGAAAATATCGAGAGGATATTAATTCGATGAATATCGAACGTTTCCACGGTACGATGTATCGGATGAGAAGAAGCAAAATTTCATATTTTTTTTTTACGCCGGGGCGATGTAACCGCGTTCGTAGCAGTTGCGAGTTATGCAAGAAAAATAACAGGATCGAGACATTGTGCATGCAATCGGAAAATAATACGCTTCTTTCGCCATTTTATGTACATATGTTACGGAACGTTACAATGAACGGTGCACGGAGTATATCGAGTGCAGATATTGATAATGCTAATTTTATCGGATCACCTGCGTATCAGGAAATCAGTGAAAAGGGGAGATAGATTGTCCATAGATTTTCTTTTTGAAGATAGAGAATATACGCTGGTTATTATGAAAGTAGTTTAAATCATATACCTATCTATCGTTGGTCTAAAATATGATACCCATTTTTACATAAACCTGGAAAGAGAGTAGTGCTCTTTTATATAGGAAATCGATATGTTGTATAAAAGAATCTACAGTTTTAATATTAACCTCGATTTTACAGAATCAATTTTTTTTTTAAATCGCGACATTGTTACGAGCAGCATATTTTTTTGAAATTTCATATAATTTGAATCATTGTAAAAAATTAATAATTAAAAGAAGTATTTAAATATCCGAGTATTGTACAAAAATAGCTTTCACATAATTCCAAAGAAAATCGATCTGAATTTTTATAGCTTCAACCACTCAATAATTTTATTTGTCGAACGTAAGATCAACGAAAGAATGTCAACCTTATGCGGCCAATCATAGACCTAACCAACATTTTTTTCTACAAAAAAGCGAATTCTCTCTCCCCTGCAAACGTTCCGAATCCTTTCATCGTATAGTAGATATTGCCAGCAAGGAGCAGTAGTATTCTACCAAATATTCTCCCCTTCCATTTCGACTCTCGTCGAAACTTCGATATACCGTCGCAATCGTGAGCCAAAGCAAGGGTAAAATCGAGGTTTTGCCAAAGCTTTCTGAAAGATTTTCTCTACGAAACCGGTCGATCTTTCCTCCTTTCCTTTATTTTTTTGCTTTCATTCTTTTATCACGGTCTGGAAGAATCACGTTAGAAGCGATCATAAAAAATGCATCGAATTTTAGAAAGTACGAAAGGATTTCGTGGTTCGTTCAAAACAACGAGAAAGAGAAACGAACTTACAATAGGATTAAGTGGAGATTAAGAAGACGTAATAAGAGGATTGTATTGGAAAAAAAAGTAGTGGAAGAGAAATTAGAACCAACGTAAATCATCGGTCTCTTATTTGTTTTTCTTGTCTCTACCTATATGAGAATAATATTAGGTACCAATTAGGTACCATAAGTAAATTTTTTAATAACATTGTTAATAGTAATAGGTAACATATCACTAGCAAATTTTTTATGATCAAATTCACAAAATATTCATGGTGCGGTGTAACGGAGAAAGATTGTGGTACAACCGTTACTATCTTTTTCAGTAGTGTGACTATCTGCGCGTCCACCGTCGTCTTTAAGGACGATTATGCTTTAAGGAGGTCGCACGGACAAAGTCAACGCCGCACTGAGAGGAGGAGAGAAAACGGAACTGTGTCCGTGAAGCACAGCTTTGCATGTATGTGTATAGCGTTGAATAGAGTAGCACTTCACGAAGCGAAGCTTATCGGCATCTGGCAGCTTATCAAGTGCAATAAGAGCAATGCATTAAACCGTTTCCTATTGGTCCCCATCGATGAATGGGAGAAATCGAATAGCCAATGAGTATCGTGTACTTGGTATAAATTAATTATCGAAAAAATGGACTTTACGTATGTTTGTCTTTGATATTTAGATTGTTTTTTCGTTTTTAAGATCAACTTGATTCGAGGAATATACAATTTTTTGAATAAGCACACAATCGAATGGTTTCAATAAGAAAACAATTGTGAGTAAGTCCAAGAAGAAGTGCTATTGTCAAAAGTGACACTTTGATTTTGAATTTTTACTGGACATGACATTTAGCTTGTAGAAAATAGTATTCTCTACATATCATCAACAATAAGATCAAAATTCTTAAGAAAAATCACGTGGAAGAAAAGTTGACGCTATATAGTAAAGAAACTATAGACTCTATCGGCAGTTCCATACGAATCGATTCACACGATCGTTAGTTTTAACGAGACATCCATGAAAGCTATATAGATCGAGATAGGAATGAAATTTCGTCGAGTGGAATTCGTCGATTACTCCCTTCGAATGATCTAAAAGGTTAAGTAATAGGTCTATGTATCCGAACTAAAGTAGATACAAAAGGAAGATGAAATTTCGAGAACGTGAGAAGTGCATTCAAGAATGTTTATGGATTCAGACGTTTCCGAGTGTGAAACTCGAAGGCATCCTTCAATGTCAAGTCCTACGTCTATTCGCAAAGCGTATCGAGACACGACAATCGCATTTCCGATATCTCTATCTCGGTCTATCTCTTTCGCACCCTTGTTAGAAGTTAGTCGACGTAATCGACGACCGAGTTCGAAGGCCAAGCTCCCGAATTCCGTTAATACCTTTATTACGTCCTATCTTCCTTTTGTATTGCAGCACGGATTTGCGTTCAATGAATAAATACATATGGGAAGATGTAACTAAGTTGTATTATACAATAGGTATATTATATAAGAAAAGGTCTAAAATGACACAATTTTTTTCGTTAACACACACAAGTTCTTTCTATACCAATATATCGCACACTACGTATTACGAGGATATAAAATTCTCTAAAGCAGGGGTTCTTACGTGAGCCTAACTGCAAATTTCCAAATATTTCACAGGTCTAACATAAGTGTTATGGTAAATAAAAGTTGGATATATTGCATATAAAATTTACTGTTTTTTTAATTGAACAATTTTTGGTTATAATATGATAAAATTTATTTATTTTTTGAAAAAGAAAATGATCTCTATAAAATCAAAATCTTCTTTTAACCTCTAAAACAGTTCTGTATAAAATTACGAATGAAAGGATCTCAAGCAAAAACGTATCATGCTCGTGTAAAGTACGAAACTCTTTTGTACGTACGTCATCGAGGCTATAATGAAAGGTACTGCGATAAATCCAAGGGGGTAACGTCGACAAACTTTTCATCATTCATAACGCGCTAACGTGACAAAGCACGTTAGAAACGTGCCTTCCGATCGAATATCATTTAAGTTCGCTTTTATTAAGTCGCGAAAACTTGTTGAACTTTCTTCTCTTCGCGCGCAGAGTCGGTAAACCCAAGGTGTATTATCGTAGAAGAGAAAATTTGACGCGGTACGTATGTCGCACGACGGACAGGAATTTCGTTGCGAGAAGGAAAGACGAGAGTTTTCTTGGTGTCGAGCAGCGACGCATCGTAAGGTAAATATGTCAGAGCTTGGCTCGTGCGATGATCGACGGAAGCGCATTCGCGTTACTTCGCGATATTACGCTGTCCAACTTTTACGCAACTTGTTTTTCATTCAAACGTGAGTTTAGGTACTACCAGACAAACTATCCTGGTTTTGAATTACTTCACGGATAGATTTTTTCGTAGCTAAATTGATATTTAAGACTTATTTAATAAAGACATTGCTCAGTTACTTATAAATAAAACGTGTTTTCAGAGGATATTTTTTGATTCGTAATGAAAACATAGTTTTATTTTGAAACTATTATTGAGATTGGTTATTATATGATTTAATTTAGTACGTGATAAAATTGTGATGAATAATTTTAATTCACCAATGGTTCGGATTACCAATGGTCTTCATCTTTTATTCTCTCTCCTTCTTTTTTGTCTTTCTCGTCGTCGTGGGTACTTCCCATCAAAACACGAATTTACGGCGGCGTTTTACGTTGTTTGGTCGATAAAGAGAGTCTCCTGGCTGTTCGCCGTGTTAAAAAGACTATACACTTCTCTCTCTTTCTCACTTTATTCAATCACTTTATTTTTAGTCTCTGATAGTTAATAATGTCTTTTTCTATGAATTTTCAGTACAAAAATTGGTATATTTCGCAAGTATTAACGATCATCGAAGATTCGCAATTAATCGTGATTTCTTTTTTAGCAGATATTTTGACGGTATTACGGAACGTACCGTAAAATAAAGTTGATAACGGTAACAGAGAAATTATTTTTACGTTTACCATAACAACCAAAGGGGTTACCAAAATCGTTCGTTTATCGTTTCGCTCGACGATTTCCACTTGACACCGTACTTTCCTTTAACCGTTCTCGTTGTGGTTACGCACGGTATCGACAGTTTTTGATCGCTTTACTGGAGCTATCGGACATTGCGAATGATTAAAAGCCCGGTGAACACTCGCTCGAAAGAATACCAGTATGGTATTCCATTGATACTCGTTGTCTCTTTAACGCATTATCCATCAATTTTGTGGATATCGTGTCAAGATATCAAGTGGAGATTGATATTGTCATACGTTTTCGTCATTCGATAAAAGATTCTTAGTATTTTAACAATTTTAGCGAATGTATTGTCCTTCCTTTCGGAATACCTATAATTATTTTTGTATATATTCTAATTAAAGGGAACAAATGGTAATTAAAAGCAAAGAGACTTGTTTGAAAAATTGATAAAACACTTATTTTTGTTCTTTGTTTTTATAACTTCGACGATTACTACCAAACATCTAAAATAAAATGATTCGTAACTTTTCGAAGACGTTGACGCCATATTTGTCTGAGAGACTCTACTTCTCATGGAATCTACAATTTTAGCATATAATTCCACGCAATTACATAATTATGTTAAACGTATTACTACTGTTGCCAGAATATTTATGGTAATATCGAATATTTCGTTCAATCTGTCGATACTGCAAGTTATTATACCGAAATTTTCGAAATTAGTTACTACCGTTACGAGTCGATAGCTTCGATGTCTGTTGTAGCAAAAAAGCTTTAACGCTAATTTTCGACGAACGGTTTTCCGAGGGTAGTATTCAATTCGCATGAATGAAGACATATCGCGATTTTGGAAGAAAGACGCTTTATAAATATTACAAGTCGAGCATAGTCATTATCCAATTACATTAACTCGCGAGACGGTTCGTCGGTCGCGCGTGTCTTTTCACCGGAGGAAGGCGCGACGTTTGTCTTTTAAACTAATAAGATCCTCGCGACTTTAGCGGCCAACAGGATACGCCACGTCACGTCGAAGGAAAATCACTTTTCCCGAGCATAAACGCCTTTCTCCCCTCCCTCTGCATCTGTCTTATCAAGATTTCGCTTTTCTACCTCCTACCAGCGGGGTTAAAAGGATTTCACTGTCGTTTTTCGGCTAATTCCTGCGTCCCTCATCCCTCATCATCCCCCACCAAATCTCCTTCCCATTATGATTACTTAAAGCTATTCACAATTTCTGGCACGAGTCATGCGTGACTTCATGCTACTTTCACATGGAGCCAAGACAGTGAGTTAAGCCAACGAGAGTTTATATCGAAGATAATGGAAAAATGAATGTCAAGACTGATCTGTCTTAAAAACATAAGACTCGTCACGAGTCAGTCGTGAAAAGATTTTAGTGGGCCTATTGTCTCAAAAAATAGACCGATCTCTACACTTCTGTTCCGATTACTGACTTGACGTTGCCATGCTGTCTCAGCAATCACGTTTGCACGAAGTCATTACTGTCCTTGTTTACTATTCTGGTTCGGCTTCTGGCGTCGTGTGAACGTGGATATCGTGCATTGCATGTCAAATGTGGGCACATGTGCCAACCAATGTGGCTGCCTTATATACGATTATTGTTCCCAAAATATATAAATAGTATGGACATTGCAACAGAGTATGGGAATCGTTACACATTTTTAGTTTCTTACAAGTATTTTATTTCTATCGTTAATTATGAAAGGTCTTGAATTTTTATTTTTGCTGTTTTATTTTTAAGTAAAATTGAAACTATACCTAAATAATAAAAATCGATTATCGATCGGATTGATTATACTCACGCGATATGATCGAACGAAAGATAACATACCTGTTGCTGATTCTCTCGTTGCGTAGTCAGGCGCGCTTCAACGCATTGCCTAGTCTCGAGGAAAGCTTGCCGTTGCGCCAATTCTCGAGGATGATGAGTCAATGCACCAGCAACGTTCGTCCCGCCGACCACGACGATAGAGCTGAGAAGCTGCAAGAAAAACAAATTTTTTGATTCATCGACTCATTTCTTGTCAACTCAGACGCTAATTAGCTGATTAGTTTTATTTCCAAGTGTAAAGAATTTTATTTAATGATTAGCAGAATGCAATGGTATGTTAAAGTCTATAATTTTATCAGACAATAAATAAAAATGATTTTTGGTAACGATTAAATGAATAGCCACCGACAATAATCATTCGATTGAACATTTAAACGTTTCCATATAATTTAGTATTTGTTTGGAAAAACTACAAATTTTAGGATTAGGATAAATCATGAATTATATAAATTACAAACTATTATAGCGAAAACTTCTCGAAGTTGGTAAACCCGAAGTATTATTAATGACTTTTCGTAAAATAATCCTTCTGAAGTACCTAGCCAACGTCGAATGCAATCATAGATTAAACTTGCCAAGGAAAATCCTTTAAATCTTGGTACTACGTTTTAATTATCCTTTCTCTCTTTTTCTATATCTCTCTTTATCTCACACAGACGGTCTCTATCGAAAGATCGTGATTCCTTGGACAAAACGTGGCTTCTTCCTCTCTCTCTCTCTCTTTTCCTCTCCCTTTTTCGCACTCTCTCGTACAGTCGATGAATGCTCGAATAGGAGAGAAATGAGCGCGAAACCCGACAGTGGATTAGACGTTCTCCTAAGGCGAAGGATCGGCGAACAAGGCGACTAAGGGAGCTTTAATGCCGGATCAGTGTCTGTAAGCCATAGATCGAGGAACACGCTAAGATGGGAAAGTTTAATGCCGGATCAGCAAAGTGGTGAAGGTGAGGATCGAGAAAGAGAACTTGAGAGGAGCAGATGAGAAAGGGAGAAAAAATAGAATTAAGATGATATCTATCTATCTCCTTTCCTCTCTTTTTCCTTCCTTCGATACTTCATGAAAACAATGCGAGAAGTGAATTTAATGGATAATAACATTTATTCCTACGAATTTGCAAAAACTAGCCGGGACGCAACGAAGAAAGGGCAGAGATGAACACGCTCATATGCTCTTCATCGATCCACTCGCCGGTAGCGAAGGCCGGAGGGTAACAGTGAGATACAAATTGGATTGGTGCCTCTTATCTCGTTAGAGAAATTAAAGAAAAATACTCACGGTACAGTAGCTTTTATTGAGATTACCTACGCGTTCCTTTCGCTCTCATGGCGATGAGAAAATTTTGGCGGAGGGTACGTGAAGGAAAATTGATATTTCAACGCGATTGGAATACGTTAGCGGACTATGATGCGTTGAAGCTATATTGAAAATTTGATGAAAGAGATTTGGTTAATATCTTGACACGGTTAAAGAAAGTGTATAGGGAATATTATAAATATAATAAATTAATATAGGAAATAAGAAATTAAATTAAAATATACATATTGATATATTAATACGTAAAAAGGTAAGATAAACATAATAATTTCGGAAGGAGTAATTCAAAGATATACCTACTTAATTAACATGGACGAAAAAGAAAGAAGCATAAGTGTTACATTGGTTTTGGATATAAATGCCTTATAATCATTGAAAATTTCATGAACAAATTTATACCAATTGCTGCAAGTCCATGCACAATGTGGGATACAAACAAGTAGAAGAAGATATCAATAAATTTTAAGTCAGAATTTATACGTTTCAAAAAAGTCTTAACTCGAATTAACGTCTGATCGATTCTCAATGCAATTCGCATAGTAACCGTTCAAAGTAATTATAATTCACGATTAGATCAATCCGGTTCGAGGAAAGAGAAACTCTGGTAGATAAAAAAAAAAAAAAAACTCGGAAGAAATGTATAATCCGGATTTTCTGATAATGCGAGATCTCACTTGTTGCTCCATGATCGCTCTACGAGAACTCGACGGCGATTCGCGCGGTGACATTTCTTTTTTCTCTTTATTACTTTCTAATTCGTACTTTGACCGATGGAGCTTCTTCGACTTTCTTGTCGACTTGCAGAAATATCGATTGATAGAACGTTAAAACGTATCCTTTCTCACAGCAAGATGAAACGTTTATTCGTTCAGACGAGGATGAATTCTTCCCTTATTTTTAGACAAAAACAACCCCCGCGCACGTTCTCGTTATATGATCCAATAAACACGTTGCGAAATGTACGTCAGGATTAACGTTGCTTTCCCTCATAACCCACGAATATTGCCTTACTCTCCTCTCTGTTTTTCCCTTTTCCTTTTTGGCTAATATATGTTGGGTTCTTATAGTCTAATGGAACCCTTCAACGAAAATAAACGAAGACTTAGGGGGAAAAATGTAAAAGAAACAAGTTATCGCGAGCATTCGTTTCGTTAAGATATTAAAATTCTCGGATGGATTTCAATGCAACCACCTGTAGGATCGTCCGAATTATCCTGACGTTACCAGCATTGTAACGGGGTTCCCGTATTTAGGTAAATTTTAAGATATTTTATAATAAGAGTTAATGGGAAAACCATTCCGTTTTCCGCATAGTATAACCTTAATTAGCAAACCTTGTAACTCAATTTTCATCAAAATTTAGGAGTTTCGCCCTGTCTATCGGTACACTTCAAAATTAACTTTGTGAGTAAACCTCGTGACTCCACTATAATTTTCTGCGTCAGGATAGATTTAAATAAAAAATTTCATAACCCCATAACATTCTCTAACAAACTACTAAATGAAGATCTATTTGTCTGGGATTTTACTTTTAGTCAAAGATTGGCAAGTGTCATAACAGAGCACATGGTATTATTGATACAAAAAATCGTTGCTATGTTCAAACTATTGTTTTCTTTTTAATGTCGAAAAAAGAGAAAGGTTCCTACTAATATTTCACAGATACCTAACAATCGTACGTATAATAAATGAACTCACTTCGTGTAATTACATTTAGAAAGAGCATAACCCCGAAAGTACAATTAATATTAAGAATTAATTGCAGCATGCGCCGCACACCGACGAAATTAGAAATTTCCCATTCTCAGATGTTCATAAAGAGAGAAAGACAGAGGAGTTACGACTCGAATCTCAATTATTTAGAAGGTTTCTCGGCATCAGGACTACCCTCTACGATGCAGGGACGCTAGGAAACCCAACGCGTATTAAATCGTTGCGAATTTAATCCTGGAATTACACGCAATTGCTCAGAACCCTTCTTAATATTGCACGTCTGGAACCTTGTCTACTTGTCATTTAACAAGTTAGGGAAAATTTCAGGAACCATTCAAGCGTCTATCGTAAATGAAATTTTGCCCAAACAGAAGCAAAAGCGAGGGTGAAAAGAAAGGAGAGCTCGATATTAATTACCTACATCTTTTTATTATTGATGACGTAATAACAATGGTGATTATTTTCTTCATTGAACAAATATTTTTCTTTCCATATAAGTACCTATCATATAAAGAAATCTAAAGCCATGCATTATAATTGATTAAGGTAACGAACTTGTATATAATATTGCTATATCAAATCTTGATTGAAATTGTTGACACATATAATACACATCAACAATTTTGTTGATAATCAGACTTGATAAATGCATTAAGATATAATTGTTGTTTATATTATTGATAAACAAACTCGATATTCTAACACAGAAATTATTTATATCTCGTTTGTTTGAATAAAAAATATTCGATTTAAAATGGCATACGAATATGCCATGAAAAATCTCAGCGAAATTATCGTTCTAAATCCAATTAACTTTTATGAAAATATACAGACCAGTCGAGTTCTATCTGTCTCGGTAGTTTTAGCGTTAAGCCAATCTAATTATGCACGACGTGAAGGATGTACGAGATATTACTTTATAATTCCGATCTAAATAAAAAAAAAGTCGATCGAATTCGTCATTGCATCAACGTGACGATTTCTAGGGTGAAATTCTTCGCGTCGTATCACTTTGATGTCACTACGCCGGAGATCGCGCATATCTATTCGCAGCACGATACTAATCACTTCCTTCTCTCATCCTACTTGTACCTTCACATATGTACATACGTATGTGTATATATATATATACGTGTTCTCTGCTTCTATCGTCACGTAGCAATCGCATTTCATATTCTCGCTAGTCAAATACATTTCTGATTGTGAGAGGCAAACGTAGATCCAAATATACTACCCACCGTATGAGATCTTTCACGAAGATTGACTTCTGATTTTACGAAAGGATTCAAAAACACGTGACCGTAACATTATCGATTTGTCCTTATAAAATTTACTATAAATTATTAATGATAACTACCAGCTATTTAGTAACGACGGGAAAAGTAGAGTCCTTTCATTAGAACATAATGAACATTTACGAAGCAAAAACATTGAGCTTTATACATAACTCGTAAAATCAACGTTAGGTAACCATCGATTCGAATATACTACCCCATATTCGTTAAATGGAAACCGACGTGAAAACAAATTACTCTCGTGTTCTCGCGAAAGGGAAATAAATAGAGGCTTCTTTCGTATAAACGTTTAGGTATCACATATACAATATCCATACAAGTACGGACTATTCAAATAACCATTTTTCGTTCTCGATTTGATCGAATCTTGTCTTTTTAAGGTCAGTGAGTGTTTGATATCGTTAATTTGTATCTCCTTTTTTTTCGTAAATAAATCCTGTAATTTATAGTCGTTTTAATCGTACACGGGTGTCAATGTTCGTTCGAAATACGTCTAAATGCGCGCGAAATTAGTCTGGCTTTTGTATGTCTCTTTCTTTCTTACTGTGCAAGAGAGAAAGAGGAAAGAGACCACTTCCAACGGGCCATTGTTTCGCGCATTGTTTCAGGGAGAGCGTAGAAGCGGAAGAGAAGGTGGAAGACGTCGTCGTGGCTCGTTGCGGCATTTTCGCGTCATTAAATCGCCGGAGCGTGCGGTATCGTCGAGTAGTGCACATTGACGGCAAGAGGGTTACACGGAGGAAGAAGCTACCTTCGAGCCGTCCAAGAAAATATCGATTCGCCCTTTCCATCCTTTCTTTCTTTCTGTCTCATTGACGATGTGACCGACGAGAATGGAAATGAAGAAAGAACAATGAAAATATATTCTTTCGCTCTAGAACTACCGACGTTAAACTTGTTGTTAGTTTCGTTATTTATTTGAAAGGTTAAAAAAAAATATTTTTAAACATATAAAAGTAATTTTTTTATAAGAAAAATTGTGAAACGAGATACGCACTTTCCAACATTTGGACTATTTCGATAGTTCTAGCGTTAAATATTTTTGAATCATAATTTATTTACGATAATTCGAGTTTAATACAGTCGACGTTCCCTCGACAGTAATAAATGATTTTAAACGATGATTACGATAATACTCACGAGCCCTGTTAGAGTGGTTTAATGGAACTTCTTTTCGCTATTGCGAGCAAACGTGCATATACATGAAACGCGTACTTTTTCCACGAAATTTTCGTACTGGCAACCAAAAGCTTTATATAGGTACGTATGCGTAAACTTCCGCGGAAATCGCTAATCGGATTACACGTAGACGCGATTTGATATTCATGCAACGAAAGCCAACGTGAATATCTACCAACGTACGTACGTAGTCTAAACAATTTTTATATACACTTTATCGGTTTTAAAACTGACTATATAGATACTCTGCGAACTGGACTATTACAAAAACTCGATTTTTAGTATTTTGGAAACAAAAGTAAAAGAGAAGAAAAAAATAGTCGAACGTAAAGTCCACAGGGAGATACATTTATTTCGTATGAAATCGAGGAAACTCGTAAATATACATAGGCAAAGAAAGGAAGATTGAAAAAAGAAAGAGAAAGAGAGAGCAATTTAAAACCCCGTCCCGTCGATTCCTTTTAAAAGTAAGTCTCGACATCGGAGGCTTCGGTAGAAGCGACAGAAGGTTGGAAGGTAGGGTACGACGGTGGATCAACTTGTTTCTCGTCGGAAAACTAAGCTCTAACGAGATGCAATTAGTTCGTAAACAGGCCGGTACCGGCGACGACGACATCGTCGTTTTTCCTTAGTACAAAACGCTCGCTCGCTGGCTCGCGCGATTCTCGAACGAGGATCTCGTAAAACTTCGGTACTTTATCGTCATTCCATACTAATTAACGTGTCATGGTATTTATTTAGAGTTTACACGTTAGAAGGATTAAAGACGGACGCCGTGCACTCCGTTTAATATTCTCATTGTTAGTTTTAGAACGAGAAGCGAGGGGACGGAGAGAAAGATAACTACGTTTATCGTATCGATTTAAACTTTAGGAATGCAGTCGTTTACGTTAATACCATGGGTAATGCGTTTTCGTCGTTAACCAAGAAAAATCCTTGTTTTTTTCCTCGCATACACCGAATTAAAAGCGTCTCGCTCTCGTGTATTCGAGCGTAACACGATTTTCTTTTATAAGGCGACCGTAGTCATCGCGGGAACCGAGCCTCGCTAGGAAGAGTAGATTACGCGTGCCTCGTCTAGATTTTTGTATAACGCGACGGTTTTCCGAGTACGAGGTTAAATGAAAAAGTTCGCGTATGAGCTCGAAAACGAGGCGGTTGAAAGAGAGTGGCGAGTTCGGGTAATGTGATATCTACTCGTGAATGTACCACGAAACGCTTCTAGCACGCGTTTCGCTAAAGTGCATCGCGTTATTAACGCTTAAATACATAGATTAATAATAAATTGCAACGATTTCATTCAAATTTTCGACGATTTGATATTTAAATTGCCAATTGGTAGGTATATCTATAAAGAAGGAAATTATATTTTGATTGCTGCTCTAATTAACTTTTAGTTGAGTCTAGTTATTGTATAGGTTTTATTTCCTATATCTAATATTTGTTTTATAATAAATAAGTTGTAGTTTTACTACAGTGTGTATTTAAGGGTTGAGTCCGATTAGCTGATTGTTATTGAAAAACATAATAATCTCTAAGCTTAGAAACGTAATTTATCAATAAAATTATTGTTAATTTATAACATGAAATTTTTTTCGATAAAAGTTCCGATTCCTTTTTAACGGAGAATATAAATTAATCATTTTACGAAGTTTAGTTGACTGAACTGGGTCGTCAAAACTTGGGCAGTCCGTAAGTAAAAAATTGGGACACCGCGAACTGCAGGTAACTACTTCAAAGTATAAACAAATATAGATATAAATAATTATTAACATCGTAAAAGTTCTTAAAGTTGTTCGTCATTGTTTTAAAGTATATAAATTTAAATATCGATGCAAATAATTCTTTGAATCGAAGGAGTTTGCAGAGAATACGGTCGAGGGTTTAATAAAATAGAATATAAACTTTTAATGAAATCGCAAGTAACTTCCTTCCGCGTACTCGTTGTATTCTCGGAAAGGGTCGATTCGAGCGACAATCGAGCATAGTCGAATAAAAAAAGGAGATGCTCTCGTCTTTGCATTCACATGGGTACATAGATACCTACCGACATCATATGTATCACATATTTATAAATGTGTACCACTCTAGGGAATGGCATGCGAAGAGGATGCTTCACCCCTAACGCGTTCACTTTCCCCCTTTATGGCCAATTATCCCAAATCCATCTGCCGGAATTCTACAAGGAAAAATGATCCGGTGCTTTTTTCCGCTTGTCGAAGAAAATTTCTCGTGGAATTCTTTGCCATACGACTTACTCGCACTCTTTTAATAAATTCTATCGATTTACGACGATGCGTAGTGGTTAGGAAAAATATTGGCATAATATTGATCATTTCTTCGCAACCACTTTTTCTTGATTTCTTTTACGCATTAGAGTCAGAGCCGGCTTTAGGGCAGGGCCTAGTAGGGCGACCGCCCTAGGCCGCCAGATTTTTGAAGGCGCCGCCGCTTATGGAAAATGAAATTGCTGAAAATTTGGATTTCGTTGATTTGAATAGAGTATTTAGCGACAAATAATCCGGAAAGTACAATTTTGAAAATAATAGAAAAAGTTATTTCCCCTTGTAAGTGCGACCGATCCGGGGCACCATGAAAATTTTGCCCCAGGGCGCCAATGTTGCTAAAGCCGATGCTGATTGGAGTTATAGTATATAAATTAATATTAATTGTAATAAATTGTTTACCGAAACGTAATTAAATAATTACTTTCATTTTTGTATGAAACTTTTGTAAATCCCACGAGTCTGCTCCAATACTTCTCGAGAGTATAAGTTTCAATTTACGTGGGGATTGGTTAGATTTAAAATGAAAGTATTTATTCAATAATGGTATAAGGATTATTAATAATATATACTACACAATTCTCCTAATTATCTACGTGGTAATTCACCACTACAAAAACACCCCACGTATTACTCTCTGAAACTCTTGCATATGGTACAACAAGGTAAACAGATATAACGAAGGAAACTAATACTTTTAAACTACACAGCAATTCGTCCTAGTCAGCATACCTCGAAGTTAATGCTTAATCAATCCCACCCCTCGTAACTCACTTTCATTACTTGATACTACATTCATGTGTACTTAGATAAATAAATATTTATCATTAATAATAATAATTTCAATAGATTTATAAAATTATACAAATAAATTAAAATAGATGAATCTACGTCCAAATGAAATCAATTTATTTCTTACGACCAAACGTAAGCGTTCTTTCATTTGTAACCTTATGATTGCATCGTGACGAAACCAAGCGTGAGATATTTAACCGAGGTGTCTCATTTCGATCCCTTTCTAATATCTAATACCGTGACCGCGACAGTGCGATCTCCGTGAGACGAGGTACCAAATTACATTCGCCTCCATCGTTCTGGAGAGAAATTCGCGCTCGCGTTGCCTATTTCTCAAAGTAATTTTCATGACGCTATTCAGGTCAAAGGACGTATTTCGTGTCGACACACCGCGCGTTGGATAGACGACAGTAATCGACGTCCTTGCAACGCTTGGAAGACACAACGGTGTTGGCATTGGCCGACACACACACACACGCATAGATGTAGGTATATACCTACCTATGCGAGAGAAGCTTCGTTTTATGTTGTTGCGAAAAGAAAAAGAGCGGGTAGTGGGAAAAAGCGTTGTTGCTCTCAACGAACTTTAATCAGAGTCTTTTCCAAGCGGCCACGTAACACCCCAACACGGTGTGAATTTCTCGAGGAAGCTCTTTTGGTGGATACGACCCTACGTGTACGTACATACCCTAGTATACAGATTGCATGCTCAAAGTAGAAAGTGTAGTTGACTGTGGTTGGAATTTCAGTTAGAATTCCATATCGTCGCGTTCCCTCGCGTTTATCGAGATTCCTTCGTACTCCTGACACGGTTCAGTCGACGTAGAACTTACGTATACGTATGTAAGTCTGCGTATAGCCGATCTCGATAGGTAAATAAATAGTAAATTTGCATAAAATTACATTATAGAGTCCGACCGAATATTTGCTATCATTCAATTTGGAAATTCTTTTGAAAATTGTCTCACCGAGTATATAACGTTCCAAAGGATAGGAACTCGTTGGACTCTTCGTATGTAAAATAGGTGCAATTTAAGGGAGTCCCGGAATGCCTACGTTTTACGTGCATGTATTCGCAAATATTCTATCCTTCTATATTACTCTATGAATATTCTAAGACAACTTTTCCCCTTCCGCAAGGAACCAACCTTCTCGGACAAAATTAGCTTCGCGAAGTAACAGCTAAAGACAGGCGGTAAAGAGATTCGCTGTTTAATTAAAATTTAGATCTCTTCGTTGTTAGTATTCTCGTTTCTAGAAATTTCGAGTCCTATTCCTTTTATTGAAATGCAATTATGAGCGTTATAATTCCCGTGTCTTTATCGCCGTTGATAATTGAAATAATTTCTCTGTTCTCTCTCTTTTTCTCTCTTCGGGAACCGTATAAGCGAGATAACAAATCCGAGAAACGAAAATGAGCTTTTCTTTTGCGCTAGTCATTATCGTGTTTATTTCCCAACGATTTTTCGAAACGACACACACGGACGATCGCTAGTTACAAAATCGTGATGTATTTTCATGAATCCCGGTGGATACGATACGCGACGTTTTTGTCTCATTATTTATTTACTGTAAATCCGCGCCTGAGAGTCTCTAACACCCTTCTTCTTCTTCTCCCTTCAATTTTTCCACATAAATAAATAGCATAATAACGTGCTTCCCTGGAGATTCGGAGCGTTATCTCGTTAAGAAATTTGAAGCATCTACAGTAACGTTAAAAGACAAGAAGAGAGAGAGAGAGAGAGAGAATGCCAATTAACAGTACCCGCTAATTAACCGTTGAGTCAACATCCCCGATGAACCTTTTCACGGGATAAATGGCTCATCCCTTTTTACGCGTCTACAACCTTTATATCTTTCCCTTTTTATCTCATGTGCGCACAGAAACGCTCTCACGTTCCTCTTTTTTTTTTTTCTCGCTCTCGGGCTTTTATTAATATCGTTGAAGAAAAGATTGGAGATAATATTCAACACTATCTACCACTTTTAGTATTCGTAATACGACGTCCGAAAGATAGGAATTATCTACTTCGCGAAGTTATGTGAAACGTGACAAAACAGTACGGATGGTATTTTATCGTCGATCAATTTGAAGGCAATTCGATTTGGAATTCGAGTTAGAAAAGCTCTTCGCTTTTTCTCTCACACACAGATACTCTTATCGATCAATTGAAAATTCTGAAATTACTGGAAAAAAAACCGGATCGATGTCCGAGGGAGGATGACTGAATCAGGAGATATACACAGAATGTCCCAATAAAAATCATATTGTGGATTGTGAAGCTGCCTCAATTGATTTTAGATTAACAGCTGAGACAAGATACTGTTTCGTTGCTTGATAAGCATCAAACTTAATATTGGACTGTAAAAAATGGGAGAAAAATAATCAGAACAAAAGAAATGTCACTTTCTTCAAAATCATTCATACATCATATTTTAACGTTCGTGTTTTCCTTGGACACCTTGTATATCGGCTAAGGGAAAAAAAAAGGCGAGAAAAATTGAACACAGGAAAACATCGCGAAATATCAATACGCACGGAATGAAAAGAAGGAATTCGATGGTGTTTGGAGTGGAAATGGTGAACGTCTATGCTCCAACGCTTACAAACTTTACAATCGAATCTCTTTCTACCACTCTCTTCCTGCTTTTGTTAAACAACAGTCACGGATATGAAGTCGGCGTTTGGCTATTTCGTGAACGATAAAAATAAAGGTACGTGGATGTTTTCTTCTCTTCTCGGAACGTTCGATCTTCTTCGGCTCGGAAAAAAGAGACCAGCGTCACCTTTCCTCGACGTTTGACCTGTAAACCGCAAATCCTGTTCTTGGCAAACATCATATCGTTTGCTTCTAATCCTATATTGGTTTCGATCGAATCTCACTGCCTTTGTTCATTCGAAGTAATTCAACGTTTCATTTTGCGAAAAAAGGTCTATTCTTAAACAAAGTAATATTTTTCACTAAAATATATGCTATAATTATGGTCCACTGTAATCCATTACATACCTATAGTCTTTTCGATTCATGATACTTTCTACCTAATTCTACTTAATTTAAAACTCCCATATAAGCTACATTTATTTGATATCACGTGGAGTTAATTAATTACTTAAAATTGAAATGTTGATATTACAGAATAATTATTCCAAATCAAAAAGAAACTCTATCAATTGTTATGCAGTGGTTACTTACCGTACCGTTCAGCTTAATTGCTTGGTCATAAAAAAGTGTACTTCGTCTAAATATCCTACGTTCTACGAACGACCGAGTTTGTCTGGAATTATTTACTTCGTTAGCTTCGCAAGATCAGAATACCTCGAGGGAAGAAATTAGCTTAGCCTATTTTAAAAAACCTAACAATATCGTTGAAACGTGTCGCGCATGGACCGTATTTCCTCTCGCTTCTACGACCAAGGAATGTAAATAAACGAGAGTACACGTTAAGCGTATAAAGTATTCATCGCCAGAGCTTAGAAAGTCTCGACGATGGACCAAGAGCAAAGAAGAACGGGGTCGTCGAGAAATACCTCGGTAGATCTTCCGTTGCAAAGTTCGAGATCGAGGGTAGAACTTTTCTCGCTAGTTTCACCATTAGTTTTTCCCTCGATGGAGCGTGCGCGCACATCGAATGACCAAGCTGGTGACCGTCGTTGCCACTCTCCAAACACTTTTATAGACGATAATTAAATTGAAGATTCTTGACGGCACGTTTTCACGGTAGGGTGCACATTTTACGCGTATGTAGGACGGTAAAAAGAGTTCCGAACTACCGTCAATGTGTTACTACTCGGGATAAACTTTGAAAGTGTCATTGTGAGAATAGGGACCTTCGTATAGCATACACTAAAAGCAAATTTTTGTATTTAGTTGCTTAGCGAAGTTATCCAAAATTCTCTCTAGTCTTAATTAATTGGTTAACGATAAGTATATAATTTCTAAAATAAATTTACCGTCGTTCGAAGACGGTAGCTCTTTTCGGACTATACGGGAGGAGGATGGAAAGTTTCTTGTTTCGGTTCGATCATCGGTGAGATTTCGATTCAACCTGCGTAAACGTTGGAGGGAAAGAAAGTAGGAAAGAGGGTTAAGTTGGTAAGGAGAAGTTCGATGCAAACACATAAAAGAGGGAGTCGAGTTTCTTCGAGCAAAGTTTCTTAGTTCTACCAACGATTATTTACCCTACCGCCGTAATATAATGCTCGATCCACTTTATTTACTTTAAGATCGGGTAATTGCGTTCGTGCAACACTGGTCTATGGAAATAGATCAAAGTTACGATTATTCTTACGGTAGACTTCCCTAGTGTCGCTGTCGCTTTTCTCGTTTTGAATTGAAACACGGTATGTACGGAGTTATTCCACTCGACGTTACACTTTTTTCTTTCTCTCTCTCGTCCGTCTCTACGTCTGGTCTCTCGAGACTACGAATAAATTCATTTAATCGATCACTGGCCAAAGGATCGACCCGATCGAAAGCTCGTCTTACTCTTTCTCAACATATTCGACCGAATATTCTATCCTCGAACGCCAATATATAACGTTTCCGATCGATCACACTCGATCTACGTCGACCGTGACCCGCATCTTTCGATTTCCATAAATCGATGTTTAACCTTTTCAATGACGAGCATCGTGGGCGTCGCTTACTCGACGAAATTTTTTCAAAACCCCTCGGAGGGATCGACAAGAATCGTTGCCGCATGTTAATTAACACGTCAAAGATCGTGACCGGGCACTTGATTTTTGCTGACTTTGCTTCAAATGGTTATAAGATATTTTTACCGATTTTCGACAATACGACGATGTGTTTGTTTTTTTAACCTTTCGGACTGGAACTACGTGCTTCACGCATCGCTTGTTATTTTACAATAAATAATTATCCTTGAATATCGGATACGAGAAAGGGCGTCTATCGAAGATACATCACTGTGTCTACAAACAAAGTAATTAGTACATTTTCCAAGAAGTATTCCTCCTGCTGCAAACAAACAAAGCCTTCAAAGAACGCGAAACTACCTGGGAATGCACGAAATCTTTCATTGCATTGCGCATTTCACACTGTTTAGAAGCTTATCGTACCCTACCAGAGTTTAATTCCATTGTCAATGTCATCTATACGTATATAAATAGTATGACTATATGCATTGTTTACCCACGATCTATTTAAAATGATTCCAAGTAACAATTAGCTTCAAGTTACTCTAGACGAATTAGAGACAGGACATTTGCCAATTAATTTCCAGTGTAAGAGGTTAAAGAAGAATAATGAAAATTTGTTTACAAATATAAATTTTGTGTAACATGACACGATATATGATATTGTTGAATAGTTTTCACGTTGTTTATTAGTGCGATAGAAAATTATGAGCGATCGAGTCATTTTTCCTACTTAATGGCTTCGGTGTAGTTCCCAAGGTACAGAGAACATGCGCAGGGGAGAGAGAGGGGTTAAGGAAGAGAAAGAGGACATTTTTTTTTGCAAAGAGGACGGTAGCCACCTGCAAAATTCATTATCGCTCGTTAATCACCATATCTAGTAGCCGTTTTGCCACGAGGAAAACAAACGTGCTGAGATTGCACCGCGTTGTAACTAAAAAAACTGGGTTATAATACGATGATAATTTATGGTGCTAACGGAGCCCAATCTCACGGATTTTCATGTCATCTTTCACGTCAGTGTTCCATCACGATTAACGTAGCTGCATCGATGTTATCTCCTTAACTCCATTGGGAATACGTTCTTAATAGAGAGTCGATCGTACGAATTAAATTGTTAGATCAAATAAACTGTTTCTGAAAAGGAGAGGGGACAAACCAATTAGAAAGTAATTAAGGTCACCTCGATGACCTATTTTTTTGTTATTCGAATGGTCGTACTCGTATTTACAATTAAATGTAAAAAGGTAGGTCGATTGCATAGCTTTGATTTTTATCTCAAACCATCGATAGAACGAATAGAGCGCTCGATTGCTATGCACGTTGTGTTTTTTTGAAATCTGTATTGTGTGTCTCGATTCAACGGGAACACAGATTGGGCTCTTCGAGCGTGCTCAACGGCTGATAAACATTTGCAGAGCACGAAAGTAGCAAACCGGATATTTCATCGTTCGCTTGAACATCCGCACGAATGGATTGGAATTAACGTTGCTCGTGGGGACGAACGAAACCCCTAATCGATCTCGGAAAATCGAAATGATTTTCCGGCACTGATTTTGTAGATGGCTATAATAGTGTTTTTCGGAACCATCGCGATTTTACATTGTAAAGTGTTGCTATCGAAGATAAAGCAAAATTTCTTTTACTTATCGTTTGATGTAAAATTTGGTTTTGTTAGTTATCAAATATTTGTTTGTAAATTCTTTCTACGTAAGTTTGTTAGAAAAAAGAATTGTTTCGGACAAAAACGGAATGACTTCGGTAGATGATAACATTTACATGCAGGTCATTTATAATGAGTGTAGAAAGAATTGATATACGATTTGAAACCAAATAGATTTGTTTTTAATGAATGAAGAACTCTTAAATTATGAATACATTTGAAAAAAATGCATGTCGTGAATATTTACAATAATAGTATACACTAGTTACAGCGATCGAATGTATAATACCTATAGTTTTTATAAATTATTCATCGAGTCCTGTTACACACTATTGAATATGTATAAGAATTTTATAAATTTCAGCAACCTGTCTGATATCTAAAAAAAGTTACCAAAATTGGTCAACCTTGAATAAACTATAAATTTCAAAGACACGTAATAAACATTTCTTAAAGAAATCGGTAAACGTATTAATAAATTCCACATTTATTATATACGTAAATATAAATAATCTGTACGTATACATATTATACGTGCCATTAATTATATCTTATACAATATATAATAATTAAGCAAGATCTTGTATAGTATAAGATGGAAAGAGATCGTATTAGAGGAAGAAGACGAGACACGAACGATCTAAAAGAGACAGACAAACAATGAAGACGAATTCTAAGAGCAGCAACACGGGCGATGCAATCACTGAAGGTGGAACCAAACAAGGTCCAGCTCTATTAGCGGCACGAACGTCTTTGGCTGTCCCAACGGGTTCTCTGAACATACATGCGGTGCCCAAAGGAGCTGCCTTTAGACGTAATTGTCGAATTTCACCGACGTCGAAGTCAATTCATCGAGTTTACGTGCTTCCGTATGGAACACCACGGAAACGGAGTTAATATGATGCACGCCACGTTGTTGCATCGTTCGCTTCCAAACGACTAGGTACTCTTCCTTCTAAACAATATTGCGGTCGACCTGACCTGTGCTTTCCTCAACGACTCACGTTAAAATCATTATCTCTGATTACACTCTGAACGCGTTTCTCGAAAAATCGGACGGCAAAGGGCTATGCGAAAATTCGATAGTGCTGACGAAGTTTGGGGACAAAGTTCTCGCTTAACACGTTCTCGATATAACACGGTACAAATTTTCGTGTGTACGAAGGTATACTAGGGTCGACAAGATTTTGAATATAAATATGGACTCATATTGTTATTATTTTTTTGAAGCATTCATTTAACGAATTTTCTTTTCACGTAGGTAGATAAATAAGATGATATCCGTGAAGTTGACACCGTAACTTTTAAATTTTCAAAAATTTAGGGTTGTGCGAGGTTGTGTGCTAGGTTTGTGCTGACTTGTACCGTAAATAAACATTTTGTAAATATTTCCAATTTTGTAATGTAGTTTAGGTAGATAGAAAGGTTATCAAGTGAGAAAACATTAATTTAGGGAAAAAAGCATGAATGAAAGGAAGATTTAGAATTAATAGAGAAATGGGAAAACTGATGTTAAATAGTATTTTTAACTTTCTGTCCCTCTTCTAATTTATTAGCAGTCTATATATTTCTCAAATGCCGTCATTCGACCTCTGTCCTTCGTGTCTGGAGTAAGAGTGACGGAGTCGCAATTACGTTGCACCTACGACAGGGCTATTAATATTGTAACTCGATATAATACATGATAGGTGAACATCCTCGCCAGGGTGAGGTGTGATTAAACGGCAGAGATTCGCGATAAGAAGTGATTTCTTAGCGCGAGCAGTCGTCTCGTTTTTGAAACTACCATTCCCATTTATTAGAATGTAAATATCTCAGGAAAGCAATCTGTTTACGTCTAGCTTTATTGCGACGATTAAGATTTTGTGTTGAGACTTATTTAAAAAAATAATGAACCTGAAATGACTATTTCAGTTCAATTTAACTTTCATAAATGAAATTAAAAAACGTTTAAAATTTACTTATAGACTGAATCTAATTTATTAAATGCATACACAAGGTGTCAGGAATTAGAATATAAATGATCTTAAAACGAATATTAGATATACATCACGAAAATGTTGCGTATCTATTTCCCAAAAGTCAACGAAGATACCGACCGACTTGTCGTCACGATATACAATTAAATCGGTTCTAGCGGAGGTTAAAGCTTTCAACGTAATAAAAAGTCGTCCTTTGTAAGTATGTGACGAAGAATTCGAGAGGTAGGTAACTTGATGGATGAAGACACCCGCCTGCCACGAAATCCAATAACAAGGAACTCTTTTCACGAGATTTTAGAATAGATAGTATAGCCTTTCTAAGCTCGACTCAAACCCCACCTCTCCTCTTCGCCGCACTTTTGTCCTAACTCCGATCGATCTATTTGCTTATCTCTTATCCGTAGCACAGAAAACTTATCGTGCAGGCTGTCGTAACAGCGTACGAACACGTTCTATGATAGAAGTGCTGTAAGGGCATACGGATTCCCATTCGCGTTCTGATGACTCGCGAAGGACGCAAGAAATGATTTTATTAAAATATTATATGCTGATAAAATGCATGATATGTCAGTATATGATCTCACAAGTAAACTCATGTGCAAATAAAAAATCAAAACCTATGTCGCAAACTTAATTCTATCGGATTTTAAAATATTCTCACTCTCTTTCTCTGCCTTGTTTTTCGAATTAACGTGCTCTGAAATCGTCATTATAAATGGTCTAACGAGTGACCAGGATAAATAAAACGCATCGTCCATCCGACACAAGCTTTTCTGTCTGTTGTGATAAATAAATGTTACGAATAGCTCGGATTAAATCTTTTATACGAGTAAACCCACACGTATAGCTAAAAAATTCGTACTATGGCAAAAAAACAAAGATTCTTGTTAGATATAGGAGATATGGAGGATAATTGAATTAGCTGTAGAGTTGTGAAATGCAACAAAAATTTCATACATCGTCCTATACGATATTTCCCGAGATTTTGCTATTAAACGGTATTATCCAATTACTTACCGTATTCTACGAGGATTTATGGAATTTTTAGATCGTGTAGAGCTTTTCAGATGAAATGTTTAAAATATCGATCGACAATAATAACGACATTGTTAAACTACGAAGCGATATCTGATATTCTAATTCGAATTACGGGCAACGGCTTGTTGGCTTCGCGTGTCTAACTCTCGATTCTCTCGATAGCTTTATTCGCGTTTGCTTACGTCGACCGATCGACAGAGCCGTCTGCATTTCCGGTTTACTCGCTCGCTACGTACCTACGCGCATCGATTTTGTGGGTAATTCTATATCGCTTCGAAAAGCTTCATGCGATTCAAGTATCCCTGCAAATTGTTTTTATCCACTTTATATGGTTTCAAGTAGTATTTGGAACGG
Organism: Ancistrocerus nigricornis; assembly: GCA_916049575.1. Lineage (NCBI taxonomy): Eukaryota > Metazoa > Arthropoda > Insecta > Hymenoptera > Vespidae > Ancistrocerus > Ancistrocerus nigricornis. The sequence goes on from OU696664.1 coordinate 39,128,959, forward strand.
ATAGGTTTTATAGATGAAACAAGATATCGAGTTTCTAGTCTAATAATTGATCAATATAACTATCCCCAAATCGAATTATTGTATAAGATTGCAATTTTAAAGGTTAACCATTAATATGTTAACATTCAACAACCAAACCCGTCATGATGACGGATCTTATGTTTCTTGTTTTACAATTTGTCGAATAACAAAATCCCTTTAGTAAAAATTTATTATATATTTAATTTATTTGATATCATTTATTAATAATACCGAATAAGAGCTTGCCAAATAGGTAAATGTGATGAAAATAACTACAAGCTTAATGTCGCTAATTCTAGTATTAAGTTTCATTAAAACTTTTCACATTGTCCTATTTATCTGTTATCTGTCCTCGTTATAAACATAGATTTCACAGAAGAAGACAAACCGTACTCACGTGAGCTATCATGGCGGGATAATCCTGAGGATAAAGTAGCAACGCCCCGACGATATGAGCGATCGAGAAGCAGATACCAGCGATGCAGGCATGTCGCAGTCTGATCGGTAGAAGAGCGTAAGCCATGTAGATGAAAAAACAAACGGCCCAGGCAGCAGCCAACGGCCCACCAGTTCGAAGTTCCTTCGGTGTTGCGAAGGATGACGACGAGGAGGATGAGGAGGAAGTTGCTGACGAGGACGATAAGGATTCCCCATTTTCCTCATCCTCGGAACTCTTCTGCTGAATCTCGTGCAAGTAGGCCAGGTGAATGTTCAAGGTCACTTGTAAAGCCAGCAACGTTACCAACACGGCACCGCTTACCACGGCTAGCCAAATCTCGTTCATTCCTGGCCTCGATATTGCCGCGACCAGTGCTGATAAGAACGAGAAGGAAAAATTTTATTTTTTTTGGGGGGAAGAAAGAACGAAGTCGTTTATTTAGTTCGTTTCGTTCGCGTGTCACGTCATACTCGTTGAAAGAATATCTACTTTCCTACTTGCGCGTGAGTGATGCTGCTACCAAATTTCATTGTTCTAGAATAAATCTAATTGCGTTTAAACGATTCCGTTTCGTGGATCCTCTTACACGAAAACGATCCTTCGCGTGATGTCAGAATATACATAGAACTTCACACTCGTGAATTAAGGTATATTGTAGGGCACAGGATATAAGGGTTGATCGTGTCATTACTTAAACATTTTTTAACAGAATTGGTGAGAGGTGAGAACGAACATTTTTACAAGAATCGAAAAAACATGTGTTTCGAAAAGATTATAAAGCTTTCGCATAGCTTGGAATTTAAGATAAATATAATAATTCTGATTGGCAAAGGAATTAATTGAAACATCTATTTTTCTCTTTTAATATTTCTATATTTATCGTTTGAAGTTGTATTCTAAATCAATTTCCCAATATCATATTATAAATACTATTTTTTTTTATCTTGGACCATTTATTCCTTTGTATTATATTCTTATTTGAAAATATTGAAAAATATATCTGAATAATAAGAAAAATGAAAAAATTTATAAGAACAGTTAAAACGTTAAGCTTAATTTAATTTAATATTTTAAATCATTTTTAACGAAGAATTACTTCGTCCTCGTCACAAGGAAGCTTTTTTACCATTCCTTTTTATATAAAATCCAGCTGTTAAACTACAGAGTGGAAAGTAACAATTGGAAACCCTGTCCGTTAAATATCCGAGCGTAATGGGATGATCTAACGCGTAATTCCACGTCGTATTAAGTAGAAGAGAAACGAAGGGATCTTCCTGCCGATGTTCCGGTTTTTCTTCGTATAAGCGCAAGCCAGTACATACATACCTACCTACATACACACACACAGATATATACGTATGTACATACGTTGGTCGGACAAATGGATTAAAGCTTTGTTAGTGTCAATGGAAGCGAGCGCGGAAAAAGGAATTTACGGGCTTCCATATACAAGGAAGAAACGTATTGTGGATATCCACCAAGCGTCGTTAACCCTTACGAGAGGTTTTCATAACCAGCGACTTTGAAGAAAATTTTGTTGGATATCCTTTTATACCGAGAAGATCTTTCAACGACGCTCCACGCGATCTTTGCTGGTACGCAATTTATATAAGGTAAAACTTGGTTAATTCGATAATATCTAACAAACCGTGGTGCTGACCTTTTTTTCTATTTTTAACGAAAAAAGAAATGTTATTTATGTTATGATCTCTACAAGAATGTAATCAACACTTATAAGAAGTTCTTTTTATATCTTTATTTTTAAGAAACGGGTTTTTGTAAACTTGGTTCAGCATTCAGCGTATTAAAAATTTAGATTGTTATAAAAGTGATGCAAAAAGAAGTTAAATAAATGTATTCCTCGTACCTGCATAGACGATAATGCAAATGACAAGAGTGATGGCAAGAGAGAGATTTTCGGATCGTCGAAGAAGCGCAAGGAGGGGTTCGCCGTCTGTCAAAATCAATCTAACGATGAGTAGCAGGCCCAGAGCGAATGCCAATCCTGCCAGTAGACCAAGCACGTGCGTCATGTTACTCTGATTCATGCGTAGGAAATAACGCTGGTATAGCATTTCCACCTGAAATTAGAAAGTCAGATTGTATAGTGTTTGCATCGATGAGATATCGATGCTCTCGAGACTTCCCTCGGTTGTAACATACGTTTGTGTCATGTTCGATCATTCCAGACGCGGATACATATCCGCTCGATCGAGTTTTCACACTATTTTCATAAAATTTCCTAACGTAAGAAGTAAATTTGAATTTTACCTTCATTCGCACAGAAAAAAGCATTTTAAACTACAAATATTCCCAAAGTATCTTTTCACCTCAATTCGCATGTTCCAGGAAGACAATTTAATAACAATACATTCTTTTCAATAGCAGAGCTCGACGAATGAAGTATTATCCTTTTGTGTCTCGAATTACCATCAATATTTCATTCCAGGAACAGTCTATTAATTTGTTATTGATTTTTTATCGATATTGTTTAATTCCTATCTGCTAAATTAAATGAAATATTAAATTCCCATGCCTGTACTTTACTCGAGAAATTCGATCAGTTTTACACTATAACGATAGAAATGATTAATATAAAAGATAATTTAATCTATAAAACGAAAAATCCAATCCGCCTTAGAGGACATTAATATAAAACCTTTCTAGATCGGTGCCCCCGCAGGAATTCGCGATATTTTTAATAAAATATTTTCGTTAAGAGCGTAAGCACGGTTATAGCTTAGTAGGTGTTCCAAGCTCCTTAATGATGGCCAGAATTCGAGGAATTTTTTTGTAAAAGGTGCGATCGATATTTTTTTTGTATGGGCCGACTCTTTATCGGAGATCATCTTATCGCGGAAAGAAATCGAGCGGGATGGTATACTACGGATTATTCGTGGAGAACCACCCGATTATCAAGAATTATCGAGTAGTCATGACGACCGATAAAGAGCTTCCGAGGATATGGTAGTCGCTAAAAGCTCCATCGACTATCACCCACTCACTCTCTCTCTCTCTCTCTCTCTCTCTTTCTATACAAAGCTTTGTATTTATTGGTAAAGGTTGGATGAAAGCTCATGCGTGAGAAATACCTACATACCTACATATGCTATTTCAAACAATGTTCCTACATCGCGTCATAAATCTGCCTCGCTTATTAATACGCCCGTACGTACGTACATATGCGCGTAGTACCCGTCGATAAGAGATGCACTTTCGAGCGACGAGTACGATGCATAAAATTAATAAACGCCCGGAACTCTCGGTAATCTTCTCACATTTTTCTCTCTCTCTCTCTCGGTCTCACGCTCTTTGCGATAAATAGGTGCATACGTATCATCGCTGATCGCCATTTATAGCGCTAGATTCATCGATTCCGTCGGTTAATATGGATTAACGCGTTTGAGCGACGAAAAGACTATTTTAGATTTCTAGTATAGATTTTCTCTATACGCGATTGCGTTTTATCAGCTGACATTTTTCGATAAAGTTAACAATTTGAACGGATCGCGCAAAAGATTGTGTAACAAAGCTGGGGATCACCTTGTTTGTTTTACATATTTGTTAAAGGATAATTAACTTTTAGACAACAAAAATTAACTTCAAAAGTAAACAGGAAAATCAATTTAAAAAATGATAAATAATTCAGTGTAGGATTAAACAATTTAAAACTGAAATTAGAATAAGTAATTTAATAGTAGTATAACTATTAATACGAGTGTCGATGTTGCAGACAAATAATAACTATGCAATATTATTAATACTATACTTCATCATTTTTCCCAAGCTTTTATTCAGTTTGGCAAATCTTGTAAACTAAATTTGACACCCACTTCTACATATCCAATCGACAAAAAAAGAAAAATCTGAAATTATCTGGAATTTTTAGCCACTTTTTTGGCTAACAAATTCGAGTTATCTAGTAATGTTTTGAAACGAACCTAACTGTAAATATTAAACACCTGTTAATAATTTTACCTTACACACTATTTTCGAAAATATTATGATCTCTGAGTTGTAACATATTAGTACTTTGATTTTCCTTAGCGTAACACGAGATAATACGATTTTAATTAATGGAGACATTTTGAAAGTTTTGATCACATTGCACGGACAAGGAGTGGTATAAATTAATTTAATCAATCGGATTACATAAGATATATAACGATGTTCGTAAGTAGGATCGAAGGAGTTTCTCGATCGTCGGCATTCTCAAAGCGAGTACTTCGCTCGTTGAAACACCATAAGCGTCGTGTTCGATTGACGAGGTAAAGCTATGTAAGGAGAGCCTCTAGACCGACTGAATCATAGACGATACGATTAATCGACTGTTCTCACAAATCCACCGTCTATATTTCCTGGATGTTATCGTCGTCCAAGAGAAACAAGTTTTCGTAATCGACGCGTTAGTTAAATTTAGTCACTGAGTAAACAATTAAGAGTAACAAAATTGAATCAACAATTTTATTCAAAAGATACCAACTTGTATAGTGTTATTCTTAATCAAAATGTAAGAAAGTGCGTGACGACGAGCGCTAAGCAAGCGGCCACGTGCACGAAGGTTCGTCGCCGCAGGATTATCTCTGACGTCAGGCCGCGCTAGAAACGCATAAAGAGCGCGAGGAAAGGACAAGGGCCCTGACGTCACAACACTGAGATAGGAGGACAATAGTTTTTGACCGACGAACAGTTTGTCGAGAGAGAGAGAGTCCTTACCGAGAGCGTCACTGTACTTTTACGAGAATTATTACTTACTGTTATTCCGCGTCAGCTACTGCACGTGCGATCGTGTTCATGTCAGGGTTGGGCACATTTTATTTGAAATAAGATAACAAATAATTATTTCAAATACTCAATTATTTCAAATACTTTATTATTTTTATTTTACGGATAACATAGGAGAATTATTTTTATTTCGCGTGTATTCAAATAAATTATTTGCAAATAATATTTTATTTCAATTACTTGAATCAAATAAAATAACAAATAATTGTCAAAAGAGGAGGAATTTTCATTCTGTAACCTCATTTGCATTTAAAAGTGTTCTTGCTTCTCTATACTCACTTTTCAATATTATGTGTTCTGAATTGAATGCGTGAGACTTTATACAAAAATCTATACTTCAGACGCACTTGACGATGTTGACGTGAAAAAATAGAGAATATTTGAAAATTATTTGAATAAATATTTGATCAAATAAAAAATAAAATGAAAAATTATTTTATTTGAATGTCAAATAACAAAATAATTATCAAAAAATCATTTGACTGCTCAAATAAACTAATGCATGATTATTTCAAATAACATGTAGCCAAATAAAATAATTTATTATCTTAACTATTATTTTTCAAATAATTTATTTGAATAACGCCCAGCTCTGGTTCATGTAATACAAATAAATATGTAAGACACTAAAATCAAATCTCGCGATGTAATTTAATAAACAAATAACTATTTATTTGTATTACATGAACACGATCGTACGTGCAGTAGTTGACGCGGAATAACAGTAAGTAATAATTCTCGTAAAAGTACGGTGACGCTCTCGGTAAGGACTCTCTCTCTCGACTGACTGTTCGTCGGTCAAAAACTATTGTCCTCCTATCTCAGTGTTGTGACGTCAGGGCCCTTGTCCTTTCCTCGCGCTCTTTATGCGTTTCTAACGCGGCCTGACGTTAGAGATAATCCTGCGGCGACGAACCTTCGTGCACGTGGCCGCTTGCTTAGCGCTCGTCGTCACGCGCTTTCTTACAAATAATTATTTGTTTATTAAATTACATCGCGAGATTTCATTTTTAGTGCCTTACAAAAATTTATCCAATTTCGTATTCTATGCATATTATACTCGAAATTCATCGACTAAAGATCATGAAAAACGACTAAAGTTAAAGACAAACCAAACATAGCACAAATCAAAGTAAGCATAGTCCTTAAAGTTTGTAACATAAAAAAGACATCCACATTACTTTTACAGAATTTTTTAAAAGACTGACTGAATTTGCTCATAGGTCGCTTATATTGAATACCTACTGCCAAAAAAATTAATTTTGAAATATGTCTTTTTCTTTCTTCTTTACCGATAAATTTATTATACTATATGACATGCTTCACATTCCGTCCAGAGGCGTGCTGCATGTGCATTCAATATCGTGGAATAACGGTGTAACGAATATCTTCTTTCCTATTCCATTTTCTACATCCATTCGTATGTATGTGTGCAAACATACATACATACATATATAGAAAATTGTACTCGATCGTCCTATTCGACTATTTACCTTAGCTACAAGCGTAACTTTTTTCTTTCTCCTTCCCTAGTGTACATATGTAGACGTAACATGGAACGAACACGCTCGTGATTAAATTGTAACGCGAGGGAGCAAAATATTTGTCTATGTTTTTTTTTTTTTTGGTTCTACGAACGCTCGAAACAATATACTCGTTCGACATCCCTTATCGAGTATCGATGTACCCGACAAAAAGGATCTTTCATTGCTTGGCTCTCGTAGGTTTCAAAAGTGCTACCATTAAGAGTCTAGCGTTGAAAGCATTGTAATTAGATGAAACGAAAAATACATTAAAGGCTTGGCGAAAGCTAAGTACTGTCCTTACATTAAATAAATCGGGTCTACGCAATCGTTTGTTGTTACGGGATAAAAAAAACGATTGGTAGTTACAAAAGCGTTCATTCGATATCTTGAAAATATTTGAAAATAGATTATTTAATAATTACCTGATTAAATTCGATCGCTTCGCGGACTCGTATTTCCGCTGTAACTGCTCAATTTAGAAATCATATTGGCCCGACCGACGCGACGAATATCTGATAATAATAATAATAATAATCTTCGAATCATCGATGAAATTAATTATTGAGGAATCTTTTCGATTAAATAACGTTTATATCTGTAATAATTATTTTCAAGTTGCTCACGATACGAAACGGATATACATATATGTCGATGTATGCACACAATTTTCCTACGATACAATTTATTCGTAAGCTGTTAATAATTACTTGACAGAAGCAAAAACAGCAGGAATCGGAAGCATTAATAATACTTGTGTATATATTGACGACTCCGTTATCGTTCCAGTAATTAGTAGCACATCTATAGCAACTACATAAATTCGCGTATCGTCTCGAAATCGAACTTTCGAAGCTGTCAAACATCTTTTTTTCGCGATTTTGAAACATGACGTTTTCTATTTGAAATTGTAATCATTTTGACGTCAAATTTCTTTGCTTTCACTTTCATGAAATTTTGTGGATTTTGCAAGGAAACGCTGTCGAACTCCCTTCGCTCGACTAACTTCAACTCCATCGACTAATTAGATCTATTATATTACGCCTTAAGTTACGCTCGATTAACGGCGCGTCACCGATCCCATTATATATTACACGCCATGGACTTTTATCTTAGCTGGAATAAATTATCAACTCCATCGGGGCTGGCAGAGCTCGAAAATAAATGACCCGTATTTCCACGAGACCATTAGACGAGAGAGCCGATGTCGATCGATTATAAAATTATTTTCATTATGCGGATTCGAGAAGGAGAATCCTTCCATCGGAAATTCTTCTCTCGAATACCAGCGATATTCCGTCTAAACATCGTCTCGTAATTTACCTACTTTTTCGAATGAAAGCTCCCTTTATTTTTCCGCAATATTCGTATCAAGTTTTATAAAGTAAAATGATTTAAGGAACTATTCGTACGCTTTTTAAAGAGTTAAAGAATCGTTTTGTAGTTGAACAATTTTATAGATTTTCTTAAATTATACGAGTCAATTAAACTTACAAAATGCTTATTAAGGAGTTTAGATAAACAAACTAACCAGACTAAGTATTTTACATCCATTCCAAACGTAAGGACACTTTAACTCGTTTAAAAGAAAACTCATTAGATTCGAAAAAGCAAAAGATTACCTAGGTTCACCGAATCTAGAAGTTTATTTCGTAACAAGCAAATTGATACGTTAAACAACCATTCTCGAGACCATTAAAATAACTCGAAAGAGTCTCTCGTTTCGTAAATATATTTTTCTCGTTAAAATACAGAGAATGGGAAAGCTTTAAAAGAAATTCTAGAATGTGAGTGAAATTGAAGTTAAAATGATTTTTCTTCCAGCGATTTACCTGGAGGTTCTTGAAACGATGGGATTTGCAAAGAGAGCTGAGGAATTTGCTGAGGGCGCATCTTCTCGATGATCGTGTAATTCCTGGGCTGGATGCAGTTTCCGGTATCGTTTCCCTTCCGACGTTAATGCCTACACCGACCTCCGATCCTCTGCTCATCTGTAAGCAATCCATCAACGTAGTTAACGCAATATCGTTCTTTATTTAACGACATAAACGATAGCAAGTACGTTAGACTCGTCTCTCCTTCGGTTCACCTCAATCGCCAGAAACATTAGCAGGTGATGATAACATTTCCGAACTCGTCGTGTCGAAGGAAATAACATCGTTACTCAATTTAGATGTTCCTCGTTGATAATATTTCCTAATCGAGGACCGATAGTCAAGGTTCGCAGAATTTTTACGAGGTAATCTTCGAAACGACAAGGAAATTAAAGAATCAAACTGTACGTATTTATAAAATCTAATTTAAGAAACACTTAACGCGTTATCACCATTTATCACTTAACATTTATATTTATAGCTTCTTCGTACTTTCCGTAATGCAAACACCGAAACTTCCTTCCGGATTTCTTCTCCATCGAATTCAAAACGTAAAGAAAAATTAAGAAAATACCTCAAATCTAAATTCTAACTAATCTAATTTACGAACCATCCCACATATTTTTCTCGAACACTAGCAACGAAACTTTCTTCCGTATTTTCTTCTCTCGTTTTTTTTTTATTTGACGAGTTCCAAGGAGACAAGACGTTACCAAGGAGACAGCGTATCTATATTTAAACGTTCTAAGTTAAGAAACACCTCGAATACTATTTCGTCTATTGCTTCTAGTCTTCCGAAACGCGAGTGGTAAAACTTTCTTCCGCATTTTTTTCCCATCAAATCACTCGAATGTCCACGAGATCTCTCTCGGTCGAATACAAAGGCTTTCTTCTCGTTCATCGAAGTGGAAAGTTTCGAGGAGGGTGTTTTGGAAGTGACTACTTTCTTTCACACTGTCTGTTACATTCTCCTGAGCAGGAGCATTTTCTAACGATCAAAGAAACCGCCTACCGTGATAATGGAGGGACGAGGCGGACCGGTAAAGTGCTCGATGACCTCCCAGTTGGACTTCTTCACCGGCGTGTGCGGTGTCTTTGGTGTATTCGGCGTATGCGGTTGAGAGGACGGTGTCGAAGGTTTCGATCCTGGTGGATCGAGTAGCAACTCGACACGTGGTTTCCCGCCGTCGTTGTGTACCGGATGTTGTCGCAGACTCGCCCATCTTCGCGTGCTCTTCAACGAACCCGTCGTTGATCTCGTGCATCCCGTGTCGCTCTGACGACAACAAATAACGAGATTTTTATCCTATAACAATCACGTGCACAACATTTTTTCCTAACTGAAGACAATATGAGGTTGTTTCAACAATTTTTTGCGTTTTATTAGTAAATAATAGATACACAATATTTTCTAATCGTTTATTCTGACTCTTTTAACTTAGAAATCACACTAGGTCCTGCATAGTAATGAGTGTAATGACTAAGTAAACAAACACAACCGACGTTCACTATTTTACATCCTCTTTGTTTCCAGCAAAAATAAACCCGAGCATAGTAACGTTGCCCCTTTTGGTACGATATATTGAAATAATAATGGTAAGTGTTAATACCAAATAAATGCATAAATTTCTGACTGTATTTAGATTAGATAACTACAGGAGTGTACTAGTAGATAGATAAGCGCGATATTTGTAGTCCTTTTGCACTATCTCAGTCTTATTATATCAAATTAAATCTGTATTACGTCATCGACCGATTTAAATGTATGTATATTTCTATGTGGTTCTGATGACGTAAAGGGAACTAGGAAACCCACGCAAGAAATTAATTAATATTACAGCTATCGTGGGTATCAATTGCATCGAGTTGTTTGTAAGAAATTATATGGATATTGTATCGGTCATAATTAGCTCCAAGTCTATTCCAATATCTAAATAGTTTCATGGTCTGACTTTAAAAGGAATTAACTGAAGATGTCTTAAAAGCGAGGTACAGTGATCATAAAAAAAGTTCTCGAGAAACTCATTCGTACAAATGAAACTGACAAGTTTATTACTCTAATTGACGAAGATGAGAGCAAAGAAGAAAAATTATTTTGAACTTCAAAGCAGAAATAAAAATTTCATACGTTTCTTGCAATCCATCGTGATTATTTAACGAAAGTATCAAAAATACTCTTCTGGAAATCCCGAACGTTTATCGTTGTGCTTCTCGTAAAAGCGATATCTCCGTTCTTCCAGCAAGAATCGATCTTCTTTCTACCTGCTTCTCATTTTACGAATATGCGGTCGCTTATATAGGGTGTCCGGTTCCAGATGTCCAAGCGAAGAACTACATGTACACATCAATGACTCGAGTCGAAAAGTCTGATACCATTTTTCGAAATTCGACTTAATTAACGAGTTATTAACTAACAATCTCGCTTCGTCTCTTGCCTAGCTGCGAGCTCGAGTAAACCGCTTTCCTTCGCTAATCACCATAATTGGCCAATCCTTGTTAGTTAATAATTATTTAACTGAGTCGAATTTCAGAAAACAGTATTTGACTTTCCGACTCAAATCATTGATGTGCACATATAGTTTTCCGCTTGGAAACCTAGAGAACCGGACACCCTGTACACGCGTGGCGTAGAAAGCGAAAGCAGAGTTCCTATTCTTGATTTATCCGGCGAGTTCTCGAATGGACATCGCATATTCTTCCTTCCCTTACCTTGCCCTTTTATTTATCTACCTATCCTTCTCTGTCTTTCTCGATCTCCATGAACAACGCGGGTTCTTTACATTCCGATTTTTCTTTTCCACTTCGAGATCAAAGAACATTACTCTCGGTTTTCCCTCCGAACTCGTATTTACCTTCGTCCTTTGCTCCCTTTGACATTCTCTCCCAAAGATTCGCCAAAGAAAATATTTAATCGGTTCGGCTGTGTCTCCTTTTTTTTGTCCTTTTTTTTTCTTTATTCAAGAAAAGCTCCAACGTCCTCCAAGAGAAAGGATCAAGATTAAGATTCTCCAAACGATCTCTTTCACTTTTTCTTTTTTTTTTATTCGGGGTTAAGGACACCTAAGCTCATCTAAGCTCGTCTTAGCCGGTAGCGTATTGAAATGCCGAAAAGAGCGTATGGAAGGATCGAGGAGTAACCATTGCGAAAACGATTTGTCACTTCTCGTCTAAGAACTCGTGCTTTACGTACTCTTCGAAATTAAAGTCGTGGCTACGGCACATGCGTCTTTCACTGGAGCCAAGCACTCTCACTCTCGAGATTACTACATTTGCAAGATTTATTTCGCCCGAGGGTAATAACTATTTATCTCGTAAGTATATTTATTTAATAGGCCTGCTATTAGGAAATGGGTTACGCGTTCGAAATAAAGTAGAAATATACTCGTCGTTCGTGATGATAATAAGAAATACCGGTAGGAATGCAAGGATTCTTTGTTTGTTTCCTAAGTTAATGTTATATTTCGTTCTAAAGATTTATATCTCGAAAACCGTATTTTTCGCAGGTAGAGAAACGTTTCGGAAAATTGTGGATACGTCTCACCGTTGAGTTTTCAACTTGTTTAGCTTCCTTCGGGAAAGGTCGAAGGTAGACCCTCAAGTACTCGGAAAATATAGAAGCGATTCTCTTTAGACACTTCTTTTTCGTCATTGGCCAAAGTACCTTCGAGCGTTCATATTTCAAGGTTTGTTTGATAAACGAAAAACCTTTTCGGCACTCTAATATCCCGCCTTATACAAATTTACCGAACCACCGCGATGACAAACGTAGGATGGGGACGGAACGATTAAAAGATCATAAAAGTCTCTCTCATCGAACCATACCAATAGATAAAAGTGAAAACTATTAAACTATTTCATTCGTTATCTCTCCCGCATTATTGTTTTTAATTCTATTTGTTCCTTTTGTAATATAATCCTGATTTATTCTAATTCGTATCATAGTTTCTTTGTTCCGTAATATTAATCCGATCTGTCCGACCAAATGGACATAATAAATTTAATCTATCCACCTATGCTCTTTTCGAAAATCTCTCCTCCCGCTCTAATTTTATTCGCGACTTTCGCATGATATTTTAATCAAGCGGAAAGGATGCCTTAATCCTCCCTTCTCTCTTCATCTTGTGAACAAAGAAGGAAGTTATAGAGAATTTTACCTACGTTTACAAAGAACCTTGTTTCTTCCGGTGAGTAAATAATTAATTACATTAACCTACCAACGGAAGAGAGAGAGAGAGAGAGAAAAAATTGGCTTCGTCCGCTCGACCGACTTTGACGATCACTTTCACTCGCTTTTATCCTATAACTACTCCTCGCATCTCGTAGAGTTCTATATTTTTTGACGAAATAAAGTTTGAACGAAACGAATCCAATGCGATTCATGAATCTCAAAGCCGTTTTTTTTTCAAAATTCGAAAAAGTTCACCGATTTATTCGCGAAAGTCAAAGCGTACCCGAACGAACTCGAAGTATACGTTTGCTCGAAAGTTTCCCCTTGAATTTTCTACTTTTTTTTAACCTGCCTCCCTCTCCCCAAATCGGGAAATTGCTTTTACAAAGTAGAACGTCCACCAGAACGGACTTCGATTCGAAACGCCTTCGCAATTCGATCGAATTCTTTTTCCCCACTCTTGTCCCTTGCACTCTCTCTTTCACTCTTTCTCTCTTTTTGTCTCTCTTTTACCTCTCTTTTTTTTCTCTCGCTCGATCAACCTACGAAATCTGATAGAAATTCTACAGTCTCTTTGTTTAGCAACGCGTGGGGTAGCGTTTCGAGAGAAAGAAAAAAAAAGAAATTTCTAACGGAACGGACGTGGCCAAGGCGTCGCTCGACGCGAATACGCGTTTCCACCCACGATCGGCTCGTTAAAAATACACGTCTCTCGTTATCGGCTTCTAAAAAGATGCCAAGTAGGTACGTATGTGCATCGAGAGATGTACTTTATCTTTTTGCCTTCCTCTTTTGCATTTCTTCCAACACCTTCCACTTTTTCCTTTTCATCTTTGTATTCACGTATCAGAGGAATTATCGTTCTTCTATAGCCTTTCAATATGAACCGAAAGGAACATAAATTCTTATCTAATGTTATTTTTAAGCATATCGTTATTTAAAAAGAGTAACGGAGAGACAAAGAGGCGAACGTGTTCGGATCGAAGGAATGAAATCGATAAGAGAGACATAGAGAGTCAAAGAAATACATGAATAAAGACGGAAAAAGGTGAGAACAAAGTGGATTTAGTCTGTCGAGTATCGTTAGAACGGAATAGATGGAGAAAGAGAATGAGAGAAAGAAATAAGTCTTCTAGTATGTACCACACAACGATATTTTCTAGTTAACGCGATCGCTCTCTCGAGAACGCGAGATATCATAGCCGGAGTCTATCCCATCAGAGCTTCTACCATTCTTTTCTCTACCTTTTTTTCTCATCCCTTTTTTCTTTTTCCCACAAAAAAAAAAAGATGAGTCCCGGATGCTGCGCGAACTCGAATAACAATGTCGACTCGTGATATACTCGTTCGTATCTACACGATTTCACCGATAAATGGCCGGTACGTGATTCTCGCGGATTTCATATTTCACTTTTTTATCTCTTTTCCTTTACGTTCTCTAGAACGTAGCATTCCGTGAGAAGGTAGTTTCGATCGATGATACGAGTTTGGTTTCGTTAAAATGAAGAAAGCCGGTATATAGGAATTCAACAGCGGTCGGCTCGCACTCGGCAAGAATTTCCACGAGGGTAATCTCCGTTTGACGGGACGAAAAAAAATGATAACGCGGTGAGTAGCACAGATGTTCAGATAACGAGGACTGATACTAAATATAGTAGAATTTAATTACGACGATAAACGTCAGCTCTGATACTAAAAATGAACTTGGTTATCCATGATTTCGTCATACGCTGCAAGTCGTACCGAATTTTTTTTCTTTATGTTCACATTGTAATTTAATATAACAAAAAGATACAATTTGAAGTAAATAACGATTAGATTCTTATTTATTTCTTTTTCATTATTACATAGTTTCGTCATGTGATGAAATTGTTTAATAACATAATTTTGCAAATTATTACCTCAAATCGAATAAATAATAATAATTATATTTCACAATCTTAAAAATAAATTCGATAGAAGCCGTATGAAATAGTTCTTTACCGTAAATATGTATTTATTACGTACCTATCGATCATCTACCTACTCGTCGCATAACTTTGAAAATCAAACTCAACGTCGCTTCGAACGTTTCATTCGACGTACCTTTATCCATTTACAAGCTCGCCATTAATTATCCGAACCGCGTAGAACCCGACAAAGAAAATCCTCGCTTCGCGGTACAAACGTCATTCCTTCCTTTCAAAATATTCTCTCTCCCTCTCGCATTACCGAAGAGGCTTTGTTTCACGAGACACTATTAATCCTTACTTCTAAAATAACACACCGCTAACCTCTCTTTTCATCTCTAAACATACGACCAAAATTATAATGCACTTCGACCCAAGATCAGCAAGTATCAACTAATTAGCGTATATCCGTCAGCAGATTTCCGGCAGACGCAACCGAAATCTCAATGTTATTTGTAAATTGAGCTGGAAATTGGTTTTGTTAGGAAACATGGTAATGATGTAGCTCATCAAATTTCCGAGACGTTCACTACCTCTTACTCCCGATTAATAGATCCGTTCTCTCATTCTATCCCTCTTGAGCACGTATTATATTTGCAGGTTAAATTCGATCGCTATTTTGGGATGGTAACCGGTAACGGATCGATCGCAAGTTTGGTGACTCTCTGACAACGAATTTCCACGTGAGAGGAAATGGGGAATGGAAGGAGAGAGAGAGAGAGAGGAAAAGATTCGTACGATCCATGAAAAAAGCTCGATGTAATTTTTCATACCCCAAATTGATCCCGCGGTCGAACAAAATTACTTCTATACGTTTGTCGAGTTTTTTTTTTTCAACGTTCTTTTTTTTCCAACATTTTACACGGGTAGGGGAGAAAAAAAGAGAAAAAAGAGAGAGAAAGAAGAACGGTAAAGGAAATTGGCAGGGTCGTGCTAACGATCGCTCTTCACGCAAGACCGAGTTTTCTCTCTCTCTCTCTCTTTCTTTGTTTCATTGTTTCTCTCACTCGCCACAGGCAAAAATCGTCACCAATAATTTCGACTCGCTCTCTATAAAGGCTCGATTAACTTTATCGGCTCATCGTGTTAACGCGAATGCGAGCACGTAACTTTTCTTTCCACTCTGTGGAAATGTAAAGTGCAAAGAGACGAGCCGATGAAGCGTACGAGCGAACGGAAGGTACATTAGGTAACAAATATGGTCACAGATGTACTATGCTCTTTCGAACGGTGGACCTTTTTTCTTTTGATACAAGTGAGTAGATTAAGAGGAATTAGCGTTCGGTATTAGCTCAGGGAATGTTTGATTCTCGTATTTACTTTTACGTAGGTTTGATTACGAGTATGGAGGGCGAATTTTCCGAAAGAACGTGACCTCGTTTTTCTCACGCTCTCTCTCTCTCTCACACATTCATTCTATTTTTCTCCTCTTTCGATATTGTCAATAACGATAATGGAACGTGGAAAAATTGTGAGACGTTAATGCTCGCAGGAATGACGTGCGACTATTTGGGAAAGGAAATATACGACATGCTCGAAGCGTGTACGCGTGAATCGTTGTAGGTGATATCGTTTTATAGGGGAAAGGGTTAGAAATACTTTGCACGTTTCACGCTTCATGAAAATATTTCGAGATGGTATGGCAAGTACGAGAATTTTTCCGTACTTTTAGAGCAAAATATGTCGGTAGTTACATTGCTCGAGTAAAATTAAAGATTTTTCTACGTTGAACGAACGAATACGAAAAGTGTAAGCACGTGTCCCATTTCCCTGACATTTTATTTTTATGTTACGCGCATGTACGACATTACAATTTTTTTTTTATAATTTATAATTTATTCAATTTACGGGAAAACCCATTAGTACAATAAAAAGTGTAAATATTATGTCCAGAATGACAATCGCATGCACACGCCCAATGACTTAACTCATACAAATTGCCCTGCGGAAGGATTGCAACGCCGCTTGTTTCGAGCATCCAAAAAGATTAATAGTATGGTTGTAGCAATTTGCAAGCCTACAAATTCTGTCAATAGTGTCACTATGCGCAAATCGAGACGTATACTGATATGTCGCAAAAAGTTGAAAATGCCTTAAATTTCTAGACGGAATATTAAAAGTTTATAAAAGTTAATATTACGTTGTCTTTAAAAATTTTAATAAATTATCGAACTGTATATTTCTCAAGTATTTTTTTAATATATTTTTACAGAACACGTGTCAACATATTGCATAGCCTTTGTAAATGAGTTTAATTATTCGGAAGTGGAACGCGATCGCCATTACCGGAAAGCCCAATTCCACTCGACGCTTTTTTTCTTCGTTGGAAATACAATTCATGATATATGTTAATAATGGCGAAGGAGACTGAGGGAGAAAGAAAAAAAAACGAGGATTTCAAGCTCGTGCTTCGGACGGTCTGGCTTCAGTTCAACGAGAGATATTAATAAACACCAGGGAAAAGGTAAAACCAATCTTACGTTGTTCATAGTCCGCAGCTGCCTCTAAACAGTCTCTTATCTTTCGTGTTACTAGCAACCTTATAAAAAAAAAAAATGATGCTTTTTCTACTTTCTTTTTTTTCTCCCGCTCGAGATAGGGACGAAAGCGTTAAAAAAAAAAACAAATTGATAGCAATTTATTGGTGATGCACAATTTTAATAATAAAACATAATTATCGATGCGTTTAAATTAATTACGCGCGAACGCGTAACGGCATCCATAATTTAATTAAATTAACGGAACGACATTTATTGTTTGGTGAAAACCTTCGTATCTCGAGCTGGAATTAGATCGGATTTATAAAGACAATAAATAATTAAAATCTCTTAATAGAAGGTGACTCGGTCAAGAACTTTTTTTAATGCTTCCATGTCGTGGAAAAACATCCCGATAGTATCTACCGTGAGTTTAGCGTATCGATGTTGTCGGCCTACGAAATGCGCGTGTCTCGTTGCAATGAAATGAAATACAATGAAATAAACTCGAAAGCAAAACGCGGAAACTTTTTAATTGCGTTTCATGCGGTACGAGTTTCACGTGGAAAAAGAGAGGACTTTCTCGTGAAATGCCGTAAAGGAAGACCCGTCCGGTTTTATTTCAAACGATCTTTCTCCTCCGTTTGGAAAAAGATCATCGCACGAGTTTGAAGGAAAACGAGCGAGAGATTCGGCCTTCGTGCTCTTTTGTCTCTCGCGTCCAATCGTAATCCACGAATGAATGGCTAGGGCATCGGAGAAAAATTGAAAAGGCATTTTTTCCTGACTTTTTTCTTACTCGTTATCTCACCTGCTGACTTCTTCGACTGCCACGTAAACTGAGCCGGTGGCTCCAGTCGCGTTTAGGAAATTCCACACCGTACTTGTCCATATCTGGTCTGTTTTCCCGGACTTCGTTAAGCCTTGCTAAACGATTTCATCTTTAGTCTTCTGCTACTTGATGCTTCTTCTGGAAAAAGGAGAAAAACAATTGGGGTAATTAAAAATTCTTTCTAAGTTCTTTGATAGCGTCTCGATGAAAATATTAATTTTTTAATTTAACTTATAGACACGTTTAATCGTGTCCATAACATCGCTCGTTCTTTTACCTCTTCCATCCTTATACTAACAATTTTACCGCGTCAATAATTTCATATCCAACCATTTCTCTAAATCGAATATTAGTAATAACTTTTTATATTTTCTGGTTACAAATCATTGTCATGTTAAATATTTATCTAACATCTTTAATTTCTCTCTCACTACTAATATTTAAATGATACAAAAATATTCCAACTGTCACCACACGATAAATAGCAATAATTTCTCTTAATCCATAAATAAAAAACCAAGATATAACACCATCAGCCTTCAACCGTGGAATACAAAAGACTACGAGACCTTGTCACCCGTCCATAGCAAGTTAACAGCGCTATTAATAAATAAACAATCCTTCTACCGCAAAGTTGACATATCATCGCTAAATCTTACAAACTCCAACACCTTTTCCGTATTTCCAAGTTTCACGTAAACGACCTAAAAAAAGGCCGACAGTGATTTCGCATCGAGTTCCGTATAAATAGTCCGAGTACCTTGAATCGATCTTCACAGGTAGGAAGCTACAATGCTCGCGCGAGCACTTACAACGTGAGTTCTCTTTATAGTTACGAACCATCTTTTTCCACTCATTTATTCTACTTTTTTCGAAGATGCTCATCTCATGTAAAAAAAGGGACGTCACACGAACGTGTACCGCATAGATAGACTCGCGTATTCAGCAAAGAAACCGACTTTATCATTATTTTCCTCATACTGTCCTCTTAACATCCAGCTTTATCCTTCATCTCGTGCATACGAGCTGGCACAGCGTATTCGCGTGTTATCCTCTCTCACCAACGTTTTCTTTCTCGCCACGAAAAGACACTCGCTCGATTCTTTTAAACTAAACCCCTTTTCTCTCTATCCCTCTTACACACTCTCTTCCCTCTGTCTCAAAAACGTTAGACCACGTTAAGGAGTTAACGACTTTGACAGTTCTTTAAACCAACGCGCGTTACCTACGAGAAAGCAAGTTCTATAGCACCGACGAACTTTACCTCGGTAATAGCATCAGCATATTGAAGCGATGAAAACGTTTTCAAAAAATTCTCCTCGACGTCGTTTATTGGATTTGCGATCATGTAGTTGGGTAACTACATTAGCATTAACCCAGTTTGACGCATGGTGGGTCCCTCACTTCGTCGCCACCTTGTCTCTGGCTCATTGTGGTGTCTTAAGGTCAATTTCTAGCAGACGCGTGCACCCAAAACGAATATACAAGGTGACCGGTTCTAGGTGTCTTAACGGAAAACTATATGTGTATAAGTATGACTTGCGTCGAAAAGTTTAATAAACTTTTTCGAAATTCGATCTAGTTAATGAGTTATTAATTAACAAAGATACTAGATACCTAGTATCTGCTTCTACTTTGATGTATCTTTGACAGTTAATAACTCGTTAACAAAACCTAATTTTGAAAAAGTTTATTAGACTTTTTGTCTCAAGTCATACTTGTGCACGTGTAGTTCTCCCCTTCGACACCTGGAAACGGACATCCTGTATACACGTGTAAATGGATACACGAGACCAGTGTGCATATACATATCTCGTGACCAAGAAATAGGCTTTAAATCTGTCGGATCGACGAGGCATTAATTAGCGAACATTCGTGAATTCTTGCGTGTCTCAAACGTATCTACAAAATTTATAATGAGATTCTTGAATAGGTACAAAGTTATTTATGGATCCTGTTGACTGAGTTTATTACTGCATAGTGTATCGTTTTATCTTTAGTATTCGCGTGTGTGTATCATTGTGGTTACGACTTGATAGTAAAAAGTAACGAGTGGGAGTGATTTACGATTTTGCTTCGTAATTTAGTGATTTAGAGGAAAAAAGGATAATATTGTGAAATATAAGTTGAATAAAATAATTACTTGTAAAATTTACGTAACACAATGTTGGCAGAATCAATTTTGGTTGATTGATCACGCGTCGATCGACTGCTAGGATACAGGTAGTGGCGTTATAAAAGTACGTTATAATGACGGTTCTCCGAATCAAGCGTTATTATTAACAAGTAAATTAACGTTACGTTTTATCTTGACATAGCGCGAGATCGATCGCCTCGGGTATTTCATAAATAATAATTGCGCGCAGGTGTACGATTCAGGTTGATGTACAGAGGCATGCATTATTAAATGATACATTTGTTATTATTTTAATCATTATGCTTGCATGTTCCGAATGGTTATCTAGAGATGTCTAAATAGTACGAAAATCACTGGGAACGTTGCTCCTGCCGGAATGTAATTCGAAAAAAGAGAAGATTAGCTCGTTGTTACGAGTGACTTCGATATTCTCGTTTGAATCATTTATCAAGCAATTACCGTGCCTACATCGTTCTACACGAAGCTTTTAATTGGTCGAATCATAAATTTGATCGTCACTCGAATCGAAAATTAATGTCGATTCGTGCCGAGGTTGCTTGATAAAGAGAAACCAACTCGTGTCTAGAAGCACCTGCGATTCTACTCCTCTTTAGTTTCACGTGATTTCCCATATAATTCAGAGGGTCATTTTCCATTCTCGCTTCCATATTTTGAGGCTTCCTTTCCTTGTATAAAATTTTAATGAAAGTTAATTATTTGTAACCCAATAAACGCTATTCTGAAAGTTACGATCCAATAATCTTAAAATTGTAGAAAACGCTTTTCCATCGTACAAGGATATTTTTCGTAACATTCGATTATAATTTTGTTCAAACAATTTCTTGTTATACTGGAAATATATACAGGGTGTCCCACGGTTCGATGTCAGACGAAGAATGGCATGTGCGACTGATTTTTCTGAGTCGAAAGGAGTCATAAAAAGTAACATATGCCAGGTTAGTTTTCGAGCTATTAATTAATAACGATCTGCCAATCGTGAAGCGGGGAAGCGGTAGGTGTACTCTCGCCGCCATACCAAAACTCTAGCCAAGCTATGATTGGACCGGCGGGCGATAGAGAAAGAGAGAGAGAGCGAGAGTGAGAGAAAGAATGAAGGGCCCGGTGGTCCGTCAACGTAAGATAGCGCTGTAGAAGAAAGCTAGGGCGAGAGACAGAGTGAGCGAGAGAGAGAGAGAGAGGGTCGGCGCGAGCCTCCAGCTTAAGATAGCCTCGTAGCACTGACTCTCTCTCTCTCTCTCTCGCTCGCTCGCTCGCTCGCTCGCTCACTCTGTTATGTCTCTCGCCCTAGCTTTCTTCTACGGCGTTATCCTACGTTGACGGACCACCAGGCCTCTCATTCTTTCTCTCACTCTCGCTCTCGCTTTTTCTCTATCGCCCGCCGGTCCAATCATAGCTTGGCTAGAGTTTTGGTATGGCGGCGAGAGTACACCTACCGCTTCCGCGCTTCACGATTGGCAGATCGTTATTAATTAATAGCACGAAAACTAACCTGGCATATGTTACTTTTTATGACTCCTTTCGACTCAGAAAAATCAGTCGCACATGCCATTCTTCGTCTGACATCGAACCGTGGGACACCCTGTATATTTTGTGCAGATTTTTAATTAAAATACAAAAATGTCGTCGTTATTAAAAAATATTGCGAGCGAACTGTTTTTTTGCGATCACGTCTGTATAAGACACCCTTGACAGTCGTATGTAAAAAGAAAGAAGAATGAAAGGAAGAAGAATAGAGAAAGGAAAATACGTTTCATAACGCCGTCACGTAAGAAGCACGTTCTCATCTTGGAAAATGAGAAAATATTCGTGTTCTCTGATTTGCGAGAAAGAGAAGAAGAGAGAGAAATGATTGTTGAAAAAAAAGAGAACATCTTCTGAGAGGAACGATCTATTCTTCGCGCAAATTATTAGCTTCCAATACTCCTTAGCTCGTAGAAAAATGCGATATACGTAAGAAGTAAATATTAAGAGAGGAGACTCAAATAAATCACTAATAATAAGATGATTTCCGAGAATTTTTTAACGTCGCGAAGACTTGATCTTATTACATAGGTAATTTCGCTCATTAGTGGGAAAATAATAACCTCCTAAAATTTCTGGATTATATTTTCGACATATAATAGCATTGATTCATGCAATAAAAAAAAATGTCTGACCTGTTACTGGAACCCTCCCTTAATTAAAAAAAAAAACCTAAATCTTATTTGTCGACTGCTAACATTCGAACTGACCTTTTAAAGTGGTAGTTTGCTAAGGACGGTAAATATTCGATAAAAATCAATCGCTTTGAGTGCGATTTAAATGGCCCGATGCTTTCGTATATACCAGTATACCATCTTTTTACTCTTACAGAAAGGCATTGAACGCACGCGATCGGAAGAACGATGAAACGTCCGCCTCGCATTGAAAGTATTCAATGGATCCGTGAATCTCCAATCACGAGAAATCATCGAAATCATAGCGATTCATTGCACGTTTCTAATCGTTTGTTTGACGAAAGGGCGAGAAACGTGTAACGAACTTGTAACGATGTTCTAAGCATTTTAAACAATTATTTCACGGTTAATACTTGAATGCTTCTTTACTAAATATCAGAAATTCTAACAATGAGTTTGAAACGAGGAAACTTTGTGAAAGTGACACATAGCGTGAAATAAATTAAAGATCCGTTTAAAAGCCCAAATTTAATCTCCCCCTCTTTCGTTCTCTAATTACTCCGCTTCGTGCAAAACATTTCGCGTTACACAATTTGTTACAAAATATTTAAATTATTCACGATTTCCACGAGCGAGGAATAAATGAAAACATATTTTAAGATAAATTATATAAAATAATTACAATTTGACATTTCCAGAGATCTCCTGGAATGATAGTCAGTGGTTGCACTCTCTCTCTCTCTCTTGCTTTTAGTAACGAAGAAACAAAAAATCCTTATTTTCATATACACCCTTTGTAAATTGATCGATCGATCGCATAAAGATGATTATGTAATGATCGAATATACGTAATATTATTACGTAGGTAAAGAAAAAGAGAGAGAGAAAGTATACGTGCACGTACATTCATTTACGTGTTTGAGTGGGCGCGTGTTTATCCTCTTGTTTACTCGTGCGCACGGAGAGCAACTTCATCCCTCCGTTATAATACAGTCGTGTCACTTACGTACTACTTCCACCCTCAATTTATGTTTGTTTTCGATCCGGAACCGCGGCGCCTATTTTATTACACAGGTCGACGCCACGAGAGACAGTCTCGTTCGCTCTCTCTCTCTTTCTTTCTTCTTTCATTCGTCTTCTCGACAAGAATGCTTCTTTACTTTCGTATCTCGGTTAAAGGAAACAATGGACGATAGACCTCACATGTTATTTGTGTATTTTTTAATTTTTTCACATTAATTTAAAAAATGAAAGCTCTCATCGTTTACTTATAATTTAAAAAAACTATACCTTTACGTAATACTTTCGGCTTGTTTATCAATAAAAATAGATTAAAAATGTCTTTATTATTTACATCTAACAGTATCTCTCAGAATCGATCGCAATGCGCAAAATCCCTCAACGCGATCTTTTGTAATCCACTGTACAAATTTGCAGCTTTTTTTGTCATTTTGTTAACCTTTTTTTACCGTAAAGGCTTCCTTCCCAACGGAGTAATTAACGTAAGATCATAAGACTTTCAACGTAACATTGTCTCCCGGAATGAATGATAATGAGTGCAGGTACCCTCATGGCCGTCTGCGCGTATCGTTGTGTCCGATCAAAACCTGACTATACTACTGACTAATGCGCTCAGCCAGTGACACTCAATCCACGGGACTATCATTATTCGTGGAAAGTATTTGTAAATTCTTAAACTTATATTACTTTTCGAATATTTGTCATTCCAACAAAGAGCTTTAATTAATTTTAATTCGTTAAACTTGTATAATGCACACCTTCAATTTTGATAATGCAACAAGATAAAATACTCATAAAAATTGTTCTGTACATTTTTATCACAGCGATAAGATTTTTTAACAATATATCTATCTAATCGCACTTTATTCATTGAAAATAAAAAAGTATATGGTTTTAACAAGTATGCAAAAAGTTTCTACGTTCGCTGTATACAAAGTTATCCGCGTTTTATGAGCATTCCGTTCCTTAATATAATTTTTAGTACATGATTTAAAAACATCATACACAATTTGTACAATAAGGTGGAATTATTATTTGATGTCACAATCGTTATAATAATATTAACTAACGAGGACGCGAATAATCTTCTTATTTGCTCGTTGTCATCGATAGAAGGTGGCCAATTAAACGAACATACTCTATTTAATTATCATATTTCATGTAATCGTTCACGACAACTGCGTTCAAATCACGAGAACATTCGTACAACTTTTCTCGCTAGATAGTGGGGATAGAATAAATCACCTTGACTTCGAGATACTCTAATAGAATATACAAGGTTAATATCGAGCACCACTGGCTCGAATCATTATCAGTGCTTGCTAGTCTGATTCGTTTTGCGTGTACGAGATTATTACCATCGCGATACTCGGCCAGCTGACTTTACACGTTCGGTTTCTAACGTTCATGTAACCCAACATTGAATTTCTACTTCGATCTCTATAACAAGCTTCGTATAATAAGAACGACATGTTTTCATGACGTACGATAACTAGCTGCTTCACGGTGTTCCTCCCTTATTACATCATTTTAGTATTACATCGTTATCGAAGTTTGGTGATTTATCAATAAATCCAGTTAGCTGGCGAACGAAAGAGACTCTCGAAATACATCGTCGTCGAAATTAGCTGACGCTATTCACTAACTTCCAACGTGTGCTGCATTAACATCGGTTAAATGCTAAATGCCCATGAGAAGCTTCTAGGTTTGCGACAGTGTTCCTCTGGGATTTCTGAATGAACAATGGACATTGGGACAATAGAGATTCTCATGGACCACTTTGACGATTTTCGTCTTTAAAAAGAATCAAATAAACTTGCTCTCTAACGTATCCGCTGCTACACCTCGACGGTATTGTATTCTCTGTGAAAATTTACTTTCAAATTCGAAACATCTGGTCGATCTGTTGGTATTAAATTCAACACAAAGATGAAGAGAATTCTAATTCGAATAGAGGATATAGGATGAAACGGCAGTTTATCAGCACGATGGAAGAAACTACCGTACGGTATAGCACACCCTACGATTATCCGTATCGATCGCAATGTATGTGAGAATGCTTATGGAGGTTAGAAGCTGGTTAAAAGTATTTTCACGACGAGTGCATCGTGCTCCTGAAAAATCGTTCGATTTATATTCTCTATATCCGGTATGGAACGATCGATACGAGTTTAAAGTCGAGATAAGTGTCGTGGTTTACCTAATCGTTAGAACATTCATTCTTTAGAAGCAAGATCGTGATCGTATATAGAAGAGTAGATATAGGAATGTCAGCGTTATGAATCTCTCTTTTGTTCGGCTAGCGCTTGAAATTTCTATTTTTCGCGCGATCGAAATCACGAATAACGAAGGATCGATATTACCCGAGGCTGTACACGATTCGTATTAGAATTTTCTAAGCTACATCGAGACCGAGCATAGGGAGTAAAGACGAAGCGTGTCTTATGAAGCCGATTAGCGAGCCGCTATACAGCTACTAATTGATGATAAAACTTGAGCGTTCTTACCCGACGGCTCCCAGCTCGATGATCTTGACACGATTTTCATCCTCTTTCCTCTCGGAAGAACGAAACAGCCTTCTTTTTTTTTTTAAATTTTCTTCGTGCAACTACCACGAGTAACCATATCGCTGAGCGTTCGATGACAATTCCCTCGATACGACAACCAATCGAGATTCCCACACTTCTTGCGCTCTACCTCGACTACGTTTCTCTCGAACTTCATCCCCGCTAGTCTCGTTGATCTTTCGTGCTCGTCGATCGATCGATCGGTCGATCGATCGTCGATAGGTAACGAATCCTCTAACTCGAGTCTCCCTTCGATATATTCGTTGTTTCGAGGATCGACTAGGATCAAACGGTGCGAGACCGATCAAAGGCCCGACAAGGACAACAAGACCACTTCATTGTCTCGTTCAATTTCAATCTCAAAATCGACCTAGGAAACGCGTAGATCCTTCGTTCGGCATTCCCTTTAAGTTCTCGATCGATCTTGATACTCAAATTTTCACGAGAATCTTCGAAACGTACACTTTGATCCAACTTCCAGCAAATACGAAGATTTTTTATCAAATTTTTTTTAAACGATCGATTATATTCAACATGCAAAGTCACTCTCGTACCGCGTAACGTCTATTCAATTGTCACGAACAAATAGAACCTCTCTCTCTCTCTCTATTTCTAAATCTTCTCGTCAGATCCGGTCTATCATCATTGCGAAACACATCATTCTCTTGTCACTTCGATGTACCGCGTCCGCTCTCTCGCGACGATCCAACGCGATGATTTACGATTCTCGCGCCTTAAAACTTTGAATTCTCGTTCGTCCTTTTGGTGCACCGTAATCGATATCGATTCGTTAGATCGTACGATCTCTCACTTGCATCGAAAATTAACAACTTTGTGTCTATTTTTTTTCTCTTATTCGACAATTTTTTTTTTCAATATTGTAATTCGATAGTTAACGTGTAAAATTCGAAGATCATTGTAATAATGATCGAGAGATCGAAAATGCTAGGTAAAACAAGAATCTCTCGTTACGATGTCGTTTGGCAGCAGGATAAGGAGCGAAAGTGAGCGAAAGAGAGCGCGCGATGCGTTTCACACGGATGCCGCGCGTCGACTGAGACCGCGATTGACTGTGGCGGTGCCATTTCACGCCGATTTCAATCGCGCCCGGAGAGGAGCCTCGGTCCTTGCGCGAAGAACCTCGTGAGAGAGAGAAAGAGAGATGAGTGAGTGATAGAACGAGAGAAAGAGGGGGAAGCTACACGCAGAATCCGTCTTATAACCCTTGACAGTGCGACGACGAGCGGTAACACACTCGACTTTATCATCGACGACATCATCGATGTCTCAACGTCAAGATCCCGTCGACATTTTTTTAATAAAAGTGAAACAAAAGTGAGACGAATATAAAGTGCTGGGAAATCCTTTTTTTTTTTTTTTTAGTGTCATACAAAGATTTTTATAGGACGTTTTTTTGGTTTATTATTGTATCATGTTCTGTGTTATATAAAATAATTGTATGACGAGTTTGTTGTAGGATATTTAGAAGGTGCTGTAACGGGGCAAATAACTTTTATGGATCATTTATCTTGAGATAATCGTGAAACTTAATGACCACATCTTTATTTGTTCCTATAATAGATTATCGTAATTTTTAAATCAGTGTCTGAAATAATTTTTAACTCTTCTTTGTTACTTTTAACTTAAATTTATTTTACATTTAAGTTTTATCGCCTGCTTATTCGTTAAATAATGAACATTTCCAAATTATTGTACGTAATATTATAACTATACCTACTATTATATTACATTTTTATTATATATAAATAATTAGATAACGAGTTAGTTATAGAATCTTTACGAGATAGAGGAAAGTTTGAACGAACGAAGGGAAAAGTTTATTGGAAACGATTTTATAGCGAAATCTTTGGAAAATTGTAAAACTTCGTAATTTGTTTAAAAACAAGTCAATATATTAAATCTTACCCCATGTTATACGAAAAGGATAATATAATGGATTAATTATAGGATTGTAGGAAACAAAACTTTATTGGAGAAATCGTTGGACTCAACGATCTACTCGAAAAGAAGGCTCTACAGAATACACATAATATACACTCTTCTTCACAAAGTGCATACGTAATATACAATTAAATTTTACTTTAAAAAATATTTACAGATATGAGTACGTAGTGACGAGTACGATTACCATTGAAACTCAAAGATCAGTTTCGCAGCATCCTTTCCTTTATCTCGCGTCAAGTTCACTTACACGTATAAATCTAACCAATTCAACATTTATAAAGTATGCAGGAAAGCTAAAAAAATAAGAAAAGAAAAACAGAACAAAGAGTAGGAAGGAAGAACCTGCGAATGCATCAACGCGAGTCCCCTTGAGTCGTGAAAAATCACTCCTTGATATACGATTGAGGAATATCAAAGAAAGAAAAGGAGAAAACTGAATGGAAGGGGAAAGATGATGACAAGTGCAGTAGGAAGAACAAAGAAAAGAAGAGACCGAGAGAGAGAGAGAGAGAAAAAAACGCAGGATACTTTGAATCGTAGGCTGTTCTCGAGTATCAAAGTACATCGAGCTTTCAGTTCTCGTTATAAAGAGCCCTCCACTTTGCAATGACGGCGCAGGCGTCGTCGTTATTATCGTTGCCATCGTAATATTATTCCTTCGTGGCCCCTACAACCGTTCGTTCTCCGAAGGGTCATGCCTTTAAGGCCGATCGTTTTTCGTCGCTCAGATTTTATGTCACCATGCACCGGAACGAGAACCGAAGAGAGATAAAGAGGGAGAAAGTGGTTGTAAGAACGAGAGAGAGAAGGACAGAGAGATGTTGTTTTCCTTCAACGGACGTTTCACGATGCAACGAACCGAGGAAACGTCCACGTACATCGAAGAAACGATCAATGAAACGTGTCGTCTAAAGTAATGTGTCTACACCCTATAGAAAGCACACTTTACTCATTCTCTTTTTTCTCACGTACGTCATTTTCTCGTCTTTCTATTGCGTTGTTTGTCATCGTGTTCTAGAGATTCTTCATTTCCCTGTTTTAACCTTCATTAGCTTAGAATTATTTTATAACATAAATGGATAAAGGAGTCTCGTAAGCTTCGTACAGAATGGATTCAATTAAAAATTTTTTAATATTTCATTTAGTAACAATTTTTTTAATATGTTATACCTCTTTTTCAAGATATATCTACGATATAATAGATTTGCAGAAAATAATTTTTTTCGGGATACTTTTTATCATGAAATAATAAAAGAGCTTCAGAGAGACTCTTTTTTCCGGATGAAGGTTATAGCCTTTTATTTATTTTATAACACAACACGTTGAAATGACTGTTCAAAGACTGTGATTACCTTCCTCTAATACCAATTATTTTGAACATACAATTTTGTAGAAACACGATTTCGAAAATTAGCAGAACATTCGTATAACACACGGTAATTGGAGAACAAGGTTTCGACGAAACACCGTTAGAATATTATACGATATCTCGTATAACGCACGACGGGTAGTTCGAGAACATGAGTTTGATGGAACAAGGTACCAATTTTCATGTCAGTCGATGGTCGTCGCGTGGATGAATCTCCCTGGAGCACTCGAAAATATTTTCGGTGATCGCAAATGCGACCGTTTGACCGACAAAATGAATTCTCTGGGGGAATTAACGAGCTCTACGGCAAAGGATCAGACACGACCGCATTATCGCCTTTGATAAAAGCTGACCTTCCATCTCTCTAACTAAAGCCATCTTTCTCGTCGGTATCACCTCCAATAACGCGGCATTGAAACGTCCGAATAATGGATCTGATACTGGTCGTAGAACGTGTGCGGGGGCCCGACGTGTAACTTTGCGAGAAACCATTCTCC
Source organism: Ancistrocerus nigricornis (assembly GCA_916049575.1). NCBI lineage: Eukaryota > Metazoa > Arthropoda > Insecta > Hymenoptera > Vespidae > Ancistrocerus > Ancistrocerus nigricornis. Next base: position 39,158,759 of record OU696664.1, read on the forward strand.
GCTTGGATAATAGAAGATCGAGTAGGTGGAACAAATTGGTAACGCGAACGAACTCACGATCGCTTTCGAACGAGTGAAACTTTTTCGAAAGTTTTCGATTTCGAGAGAAGATATTTTGGTTGGTTTCGAAAAGCACCATGCTTTCGTTCGATACCTATGGTAATCGATTTTGGTATCGCTCCTTTCGATCGGTCCATCGAGCGTTTCGCGTAAACACATTCTAAATATAATACGTATCTAAACGCGGTCCGAAGAAGTCCACGCTGCTTCACTCGATCGTATTAACCTAGTTCTTATCGATTCTCAGCGGGGTTTCTTCCTTCCCCGTGCGTTCAACGTGCGAAGATAGGCTTCGAAAGTGAAGAAATATATTCGTTGGTCTTTTATCCCTTACCCCTCGATTTTTTTTACTTCCCCTTCTTTATTAAAGGACCGTGATGAATTAAGGATAGATACACGGTTACCTCTTGGGTCTGATTCAATTATAACGATGACGTCGTTCCGCTTCGATGAAACGTAGAATGTAGAAGAAAAAAAGCCTTGATGAAGTAAGAAACGGAAAAGCAACGTTAGTTCTATCTTTTTTTTCTATTAAATTAAATACGGAAACTCGAAGTCTCATTAGTTTCCTTCTTCTTCTTCTTTTTACGTAGGAGAAATTTCTCTGCGTCGAACTTTCCTGCGCGTTTCTTACTGGAGAAAATCGTAGAAAGATATGAAAACGAGTCGCTGGAGGATCTCTAGCTCTAGTACATGATCGTTTTAACGTCTTCGTGTAAGTACCGCAATGGGAGAAACGCATCAACGCGGATCACTCTTCTCCTATTTCTAAAGTTCTTGATAACTCGGTTATTTGTGACTATGCGACGTTTGCCAGAGACATTCCTCGCTCTATTGTCTTTATACGCCTTTGACCTTAAACAAGTATGCCGTTTGGATAATTATAAAATACTCGCTATACCTTACGATGAATAGAGTTCTTTTTTATTTCTTCGTAAAATTTAATTGTTTAATAGCAAGTGTTGTCATTTAAGTTATCACAACACAAAAGATTATCATTTATTATAAATAACAAAGATTATTATCATTATAGTTATACTGTCTAGCAAATTATACTAGAACTATACCTGCAATTACTACTAGTCTCGTTTTTATTATAAACTTTACAAATTGTATACCCTCGATCAAATAACACGTCCAGTCATACATTAATACATATTTGACAAGTCACACATCGTACAATCTTTACCTTTTTATTATTTAAAAACATTTCTTATATTTTTTATTATTTCAAAATTCTGTCAATTTTTACCCCAGAACATACGTAACCCATTAGGGGTAGTAACGATCAACGTGAAAAAATCTATAAAGCGTATAAAATAAGTAGGAACATACGTTGAATTTATCTTTTTTTTTTCCCTCGTTCGCACCTCGCAAAGCGTAGCGTGTAAAGCGCACTCGTGGGACGTTCGATAAATTTTCCATGCGCGTCCACCGACGCACGGAATTTCTCCGGCACGATTTGAGGTGATCTAAACGGTCGTGTAACATCAACGTAGGGTGTCTAATCGGAACGTTGAGAGGAGAAGAGGGTAGACACGTACGTGTACACGTGTTACCAGAGAATCATGAGCGACGTCTCTTGTAATTTTGCGTGACGCCTACGCACTCCAGGCCGCGGGCTTAATAATTCAGAAATTTGCGGATTAATCTGTATCAAGGAGAAGAGTTAGTAGTAGTGACACGATATTGCAAGTAGTACAGAAGCATCGCGTTCGTATACGATCAGACGTAACACCGTAAGCGCATGCGCGAATACGTCAGGAGCGGTACGTTCTTCGCGTATCTTAACCTCAAGGATACTGACGTTTAGTTGTAATTTAACACAGAAGTAAATATTATTTTTTTTGATATTCTCAATCCCTTTCAACGTATTTTTAATTATTTAATGGCTATCGATTGAAAGGAAATACAATATTATTATACGAGTTATTGGATAATTTGCTTTCAACTTTAAGAAATATTCGTTCCTTGAAAAGGTTAACTCCTTGTGCATCTAATTTTTAAGAATAATAATGTAAGTTGAATATTTAATTGAAAAATATATAATTAACAATATTTAAGCGAAGTGTAGATTGAAGTCGACATCGCATCGCCACTGGGTTGATTTATGCCTTGCTTTTGATTGGAGGGAATTATGAAAAGCATTAGAAAATTTGTTTGAATAAAATAAACTTTATTTTATTTGGAAACATAAACGACAGAACGTGTTTTGCGTTTCACGAGTCGCACTAGTGATTCATGCGCAAGAGGTTTACACGACATCCCATAATATATATACTTCAACTTTTCTCGGTCCTATGTAGAGTCGGACTCGAAACTTTATTTCGAGCATCTGATAAAACAGGCTTCCGCATCTTTGCTGCACAGAAATTAAACAAATTACGTAATGTATATATAAAATTGCTGGAAAGCAATCTAAACTATTCTATTTAAAATGTACTAAATTTTACAATATCGATTACGAATTGATGTACATTACTTGATCGCAAAAGGTTAAGAGCCTAATAAATTAATTGGTATTCCATACATGGAGTGTAGAAAATGTTTCTTTAAATCCCGATAATCGAATATAAATTAAAAATTCTTCACCGAGTAATTTATTTTATTTTGTTCACTTAAATTCACTTTTTTTCTTCCTTTGAACATTTTTAGGGATAACAAAGGACTTTGATATAGGGAGACACAAAATCATAATGAATTTTGCGGAAGCGTGTCCGGAGATGATTTTTTGTTTACGATGTGAGAAATGGTTATAACCGAATCACTTGGTTATGCGACGACACATAATCTCTGCACACACACACACACACTATACGCGTGTCATCGTACCTTCGTTATTTATTAGACGGTTGACATATTAAACGATCGCGAAAGTTGACGCGTGAAATTCTTTATCGTCGGTCGGGCGCGCGGGCGCGAAAAAAAATTGATTCTCGTAAGTCGCAGTAGTTGGTATTTTCCCAGTAGGTTGGATAGAGATTTGTCGTTGATTTAAAAAACCTATTATATAAAAAAATAAAAGAAAAAAAACAGCGATTTTAAAAGCAATTTCAAGATTAACAATAAATAAAATAACTAATACAGTAGTTCTCAGACCGTATACCACAAAATATTCCAATATAAATCACAATTCATATAATTAAATGAGACAAATATCCAAAACATCTACTTATTCTTAATAAATTCAAAATCCCTTGTTTCATAAATTTTTTAATCCATTCAAGACGTCGATCATAAGGTCAATGCTTTGTTGATCGTCTTGCAAATAATTCTTCGTCTCAACATAAAATCACCAGCACGCAAAGTAACTATTACATAGATTACAAATCCACTCATAATTGTCACGAATCAAAGAAATTTGAGAACGACCGAGCAAACAATCGTAAATAAAAAAAAATAATAATTTCACTTTTGATTCATGAAATAAAAAAAAAAAAACATACTACGTGTTTGGTGAAAACAGGGCGGATGATAGAAGGGGCACCAAAAGCCACCACATCGCGACAGCCCTGAAATTACAGCGTACTCGCGAATGTACGCGCTTCGGCGAGTAGTAGTAGTCGGTCGTCGTCCGTCTCGCGACGAAGTCCGCGCGTGTCCGTTCTTGATTTTCTTCATCACCATCCGGTTAAACCGGTGACCGATCGTTTGGCTTCTTCGTCAAGAGACATTTTCTAGTATTTCGAGCACGCGGATGCGCAAAATACGTTGGGGAAAAGCGCGCGCGCTCTCCGAAGGAAAGGAAAAAGCGGCGCAAAAAGGCAGGAAGCTGGTGAAGGTGGCGGAAAAAGAGGAGGGAGAGGAGGAGGAGGAGGAAGGGGTGGTTGGACGCTGGGCGGTGTCAGGTTAGGTCTCCGCTCCCTTTTTTTTCTCCCAACGGGTGAGTCCCGAATCACAGAGGAACGTCCCGTTCTTTGGTTAACGAGCCAGGCGCACATTTTCGATCGGGCGTAGTCTTTAAACGAAAACAAAAGAACGAAGCGAAGGTTCAGCTAGTTCGGTCAAGCTCGGTTGAGCTCGGTTCAGTTCGGTTCTGATCGTACCTAACCTCTTCTCTCTCTGTCTGTCTTGTACGCACCGTGCGCGTTGACTGTTCCCTAACGCGTGACAGAACGTTCTTATGAAAGAAACGTGTGATATAACTGTAATACAGTCTCTTTTGGGAATACACCTGGACAAGGAAAAAAAAGTTACGAAGCTTTCGTTTTTCACGGTGAATCCTCGCCGGACGTGGCAAGTTCAATCGATAAACGAACGGCTTGTTGTCGTTGCGGTATACTACAGAACGTGTCGTCTCGGGACACCCTTCGGTAAAGCTTTCGAGAAAGTAGTCCCTCGATCCCTCCACCACCTTTGTAAAGTAGTTCGGTGGTAAGAACCCACCGGTTAACTTGCTTCGTTACTCGCTAGACGCTCCTTGTGTGTCTTTCTCTATATATCTCTCTCTTTCTTTCTCTTCTTTATTTCTTCCTAACTACGGTCGGTCCTTCTCTCGAGTGAAGTGCACTTCTTCTCACACGCGCTGTCTCTCTTTCTCTTGCGGGTACACCCTTAAGGAACGTTGACCCTTCTTAATTCGTTTGTAGCAAGCTCTGTACTTAAATAAATGTATATACACGGCTTTGTGGTGTCGTCTAAGTTTCTTCCTATCTTTTTTTACGAGTACCGTGGAAAGAATTCTTTTAAGATCTCTTAATTGTATTATTTATAACTTTATTATTTGTGATATACGTGTATATATTCGTAGTCTTTTAAAAAAGTGTCTCCTTAAACATCTGTTTCTTGTTTACACGCCGATAAAACGGTTCTTTTTTTCGAGGGTATACCGGAGGTCCTCAATCGTACTTATCTATCAAATATTAATACCGATGAATCATTTTCTTCAAAATGGCAGACGGTGCTGTGTTTAACGATGGAGATTACACGTGAGATTACCGTGAAGATAACGACGCTACGAGGATCGTGAAATCGTATTGGTTTTATTAGAAAAAAAAAAACTATGGAACCCTTTTTCGATCTCCTTTCCTTTTTTTTCTTTTTCATATGCATCTACGTAAGAAATATTCTGTTGGAATTATTTCTAGTTTAATAATAACAATACGAAAAGCTTTATCGATTTCCCCAGTGCGTTTCTATACGTATCGAAAAGATTCATCTCGCGGTAGTTTGTTGATTTTATATAAAAGCGAGAAGTGGACAGATCAGTTCGACGCAAAATAAAATCGATTCGGTACGACGAGTCTATCGCTTTGTATCCATGCACCAAAGCCATTTGTTTATCTCGCGTTTCCTCGCGTGGCGTCGACTCGACGGCGACGTATGTATAGTATGTTTTCAAAAATGCCGACGAAGTGGAACGCATGGGACAATCTTTTTTTTTTTTTTAAATCCTCGATCCTTTCGACCTCAACGAAGCGTGATTTATTATCTTGCCGCATTGTGACGTTGGATTTATAGAGAAAGAAAAGAGAGGACGCGAACCAACCGTTTTAAAATAGTCGTAGAGATGCCTAGAGCTGTCTACGTAAAAGATTCATCGATTTTTTTAACCACTCGACGATGTTTTCGTTAGACCCTCTGCACGCTTTATTCGAGAGCAACAAAATTCTGTTCGCATCGAGAGAAAAATGTTGTTTGTTTTAATCGAATGATATTCGTGAAAAGCAAAATGTCCAATCGTTTCAACGAAAAGCTTTAAGCCGGCTTTATAATATCAATCCATCACGGACATTGTTTCGAACGTTCGTCCATCGAGTGTACCCTATCAACCTAAAAGCCACGGCTTTTTATTTCCCCTTTCTCGGCGAGTATTAATCCGTAATAAGTCATCGAAAAGTAACAACCTACTTTCTCGTGTATTCGAGAGGCCGGATTCAATGTCAAGAGTACTTCAAGAGGGAAAAAAACGTGGAAAATCGTTTAACTCGTGCCAAGCTCGCTCGGCCTTTCGCGGGACTCATTTATATTAAAAAATGTTCGAGCGAACGAAATAGCCTAGCATTGTTGGGGAGGTAAAGGGGGTTCGAACAAAATAGGGGGAGAAAAAGCGAGAGAGTGAAAGAGAGTTCGTTATTTTTTTTCTCTTCTCCTCAATTTCTTTTTTTTTCTCGTTCGCGTGAAATTTTATGACAACGCACACAACGTGTTCGTACGTGCGAAGCTTCGAGCAAAGCGTTTACTAATCGTATTTCCAGACGAAAACGCAAGTAAGGAAGTCAGAAGCATCTGGGTCGCTTTGACGCGGTCGTCTACTTTTGCTCGCTCGGTGGAAACCGCGTACCAGTATTTATTAACCGAGTGATTCGTTAAAAAAAATCTTAAGAGAACGCGAATAAAGTACGTGTGAACGCGCGAGTGCGAATGCCACGCTGACATTGAGAGAAAAAAGGGGGTGAAAAAAGAGGAGAGACGAGCGTTATGCTCTTGGATGAAGAAAAAAAAGGAGAATGTACTCGAACTCGTCGTTCGTGAATAGCTTTAGAACTCGTGGTCGTGTTCTAACCCGTATATATTCTCTTTTTTCTTTTCTTTCCCCTTTTTTTGTGGCCTCTTAAAAACGATTTTAGAGCGCGAACAGCGTACGCTTTTCGTCAAAATCTTGTCCCGTTAACGATCGATTGCCTTTCGAACGATATTTTAACCATTTTAGTACCGAACGAAAAAATTGCGCCTATGCGAAGATAACAGGACGAATTTGACGAATTTATTAAGGTTCTGGCTCTTAGGGCTTTTTTTTCTTTTTTTTTACCAAACTAAGAATGATATTTAATAAATTCAAAATGCAGCGTATTACCGAAGAAAGGGAGAATAATGTAATCCAGTTATAACATTTTATACACTTCTTTTGATAGAGCTTTCTCGCAATGCGAAGAATAAGGCGCCATCGCATGCGCAACGATATATCGTCGTCCGGTACTAAAAGGGTTAAAAGAATGATTTATCGTTGGTTGACCGAATTTCGGTGATGAAATCTATAGGAAAACTTAGTTGTCTAAAGTTGGAGGAAATGTTCTTGGTCGAGGGAAAAAAAAACTTTCGAAAAATGTGATAAAAACGTTGGCAACGAATGTCGTTCTTATTTTTCTTCGATCAAATCGAATTCGATTTGCAGGAAGACCCTTGAAAGGAAGCCGTAATCCTGGCGAACCTGGCGAATCTCGCGAGCTGCGTTTCTACGATGATGGACGACGAAGAACAGGAGGAACTCCGTTGTACAGGAAGCGACGTAGAGATAGAGGAATACACGGACACAGAAGAGTCACCGTACGTTGGAGCTTGTCGGCCTGGATCGGATAAACTCTTCGATGGAAATAGAGCGGCATGGAAAAAATTCACATTCATGATCACTCTCCTCACTGTTGTGGCATCCGTGACCGTTCTTATTATCAGTTATCCGCTTTATCTCGAGAGCATCAGCGCTGTTTCTAATTCTTATACAGGTAAACCAATCTACTTATTGAAGTTTTTCAATCGATAGATATCTTTGAGAGATAGCAAGAATGCATTCGCAAGGTTTCCATTGCTGTAAGGAATAGTTTTGATATTTAATATATCAACATTTGTGGAAATATAATTATCATTAACGATAAGAATGATATATAAACGGTTGATGGGCTAAAGAGATTAACTACATTTTTTTCTAACATTTGACTAGGGACTCGATCGATGCTTAACTTTTGGTATTTTATCAATTTTCTGTGCATTTTGGAAGGAATTAATCGTTTTAGCAAATAAAAGACTCGTATGACATGTAAATTCAAACGATGCATCACTTTTTCCTGCTACACTATCTGCGTACATGTATTATTGCGATACGGTTAATTTATTATTCCAATATTTGGCGATACACGTTATTTGTGGTTTTCCCTTTTGCGGTGACAATGTATAAATGTTATGACGTGTCCGATATGCAGTAAGCAACATATACTTCGTGTATGTCCAGATTTTACGGCAATTTTAACTTTTCGGTAAATTCGAAAAAGTAATCATGCGAAATATGTCAAAGGATTTAGAAATTAATATACAACCTATAGACAGATATCCTGTTTATACAGACATAATACAACATTCATTATCCGAACACTCTCCAATCTGTTTCCTTTTTCGATATACATTTTCTCTTTCATCCTGACAAATATATTCTACCCAAAGTACTCGTCTGTTATAATTTTATACGAAAATGACATTCTAAAGGAAGAATGCGCGATTGGATGACTTGAAGCATGAAAAGAATGCAATTCAACGCAGGTTCACATCCCTAGAGATTTATACGGTTGAGGGGCTATAGGGGTACCATTAAACGTTGGTAAACGTGGTCGTTGTGTTATCAAAATTTAACATCGAATAAAAGGGGGTTGCTTAATTTATTGTTTTTGTTATGAATGAAGGTATATTATAAATTGTTAAAGCCTCATATGAATCAGTTACAAGCTTAAAAATGACTTTGTAATATTTACCAAATGTTCAACACTTTGTCGTCCACGTTACTTTACACATTGTATTTCAAACAATACGTATTAATACGTTATCGTTGTTGCAACATTTGGTACATTTTCAATTGAATAGTAAATTTTTCTGCGATTTTATATACAGGGTGACTCCTTTATTTGTGATGACATAACAAATGTTTTAAATACAATGTAAATGCATTGAGAAAGAAATAACATTTGCCACCTTGCGATACCATATAAATTTCATTAAAAATATTTGTTATGTCATCACAAATAAAGGAGATATTTAGGTAGACCACCCTGTATAAGGTAAATAATTTGTTTAAATTTGTATTCAACAAAGATGGCAATGATCATTGAATCAGTAACGTAAACTTATTTTAATTTCGAATTTGATACTTTCACCAACTTGATCTATCATTCAAATCGACGAAACTGCATTGAGAAATCCGACGATTATCATCGTTCCGGATATACAGTATTTTTAATAGGGTCACTATAATATACGATAGACCGTTTTTCTCGTTATCTGAGGATCTCTAAACGCGAGACTACTGACCGTAAATAATCTGAGCTACCCCTAGGGGAATGGGGTGGATTCATATATCTATAAAAATTCTCCAAGTAACGATGTTGTTAGTACGAAAAATATAGTATGTAGGTATATCTTCTATCGGTAGTGCGCGCGAACACGCTGGGACAGAGAATTCTTACTCGGATAGCGATAAAATTTATGTAGAGTGTCTAAGCATTTTCCGGACAAACGTCAGCATATTCTATAGAAGAGAGTAAAAAAAAAATTATATAAAAATCGACTGATAAGGCTTTATTACAAAATTATAACATGAATTGTAAAACAGCTTAATAATTTTTCTCGAGGTGCCATTCGACTGTTCACCAATTTCCCGGGCCACCTTAACTTTCTATTTGTGGGAAACTCGATAGTGATCAATATAATTTAATATTAAAACATCAAGAAAACTTTGTAGTTGAAAAAATAAATAATTAAAATTAATAATTTTTACATAAATGCATATTGACTCGTCAAAACAAATGTTCATGTCAGCTGTACTGACATTCCGAGTTGCCGGAATAAAACCTCGTGGCAGTGGTGCTGGTATTCCGAGTGCAAAGGGTTAATAGAAATCATCGAGGAATTTTCCGTGCCACGAACAGCGTACTACAGCGGTTAGACAGTTTTAAAATTCATGTTGTAACTTATCGGCTGACTTTCGTATAACATTTTCTGTATTTGCATGCATAAAATACGCTGACAACGTTTGTTCGGAAAAACGCTCAGACATCTTGTATATATCACGATAGAAAATATTACGAAAAAATAAAAAATATTTGAAAGAAAAATATTTCTTCTCGCAGGTCTTCTCTTCAGCGCCCTTGGCTCAGCGTGTATCCTCGGCTTGGTTTATTTCGTCGCCGAGAAGGTCTCTCCACCACCGCCTTTGATACCAAACTCCATACGCGTGAGGATACCGCGTTGCATGCTGATCAAAATAAGCACGCTTTATGCCCTTTCCGGTATCCTCGTCGCACTCTCTCTCGATCAAAATCGAGTCCTCTGTCACTTGCAGGATCCGATAAAAGGCATCACTCTGCTCTTCTCGCTGGTTTATTACTTCTTCTTCTCTCGCAAGAGTAAGGGATATTTTTATTATAAAAATCGATAGAAGGCGTTAACCCTTTGGAAAAGTTTTTAACCTTGCGTGAATATGAAATAGGGACACATAATAATATAATGAATTTTTATTTACACTTAGCTTGCTCTGTGTGTGTGTTTATATGAAAATATCATAAAAATGATTATTGATTTTATAATATGTAAAAGCATATGAGTCACATCAAATTCATTCATGATATCTTTGAGACATTTCTGTAGGGTTGATTGTAAAATTACAAGCTTTCGACATTGGTCGACAAAACTTAATATATATTTATAATTTTATAATATTATTTAAAAAATGTATTACAGTGATGAGTCTTCAACGAATATTCGCTAGCACGACGATAATAGTCGGTCTGTTCATAAGCGTGGACTACGGTCTCTGCGACGAGTTTCGTTGTAGAGGAAGAGAAGTGTCCGCTCACACGGCGACGATGAGAGGATCCTGGGGCGTCAGAGCAGTCTGGACGTTCGTCTATGTGGGTTCATTGGCCGCTTTCGCAATGTTCTTCACAATGCTCGAGCGCCACTATACGATCGGGGTAAAATTCAATTATTTTTCTTCTAATTACACGGTCCGCTTGCGTTGCTCATTTCTACTTCGCACTCATCCTGTGCATACAGTCGTACATATGAACCACAGACTGTATTTTTTTTTCGGAATGTAGCTTTTACCTTTTCGTATTACTTAATAAATTATAAAATAAAGTACCTCGTGGAGTAAGCAATACATTTTAAATAATATGTGATTCATGGAATAACTTTTTTAAATTATTTAATATTCCATTTATCTTTACATTTATTTTATTTGGCATTGTAAAAAGTATTTATATATTGTTTGAAATCAAATGGCTATTTTAAAACGAACGGTTCGTTTCAAAATTCTAAACCGACTGCAAATATGTAGTATATTTAAGTTATACTTTTCGTGAATCCTAAACAAGTACCCAGCGATACTTGTTCCTGCACCAATAAATACATACAGCTTTATCTCATTTTATAAATCTTATCGTCTAAAAAAAAAAAAAAAAAAATCATAAAAATTGCCCAAGCCCCCCTATTATAATCGTTCTAATTATAAAAAGCGTGCGAATACTTTGTCATACTCACCATGCACGTGTCCGTTCATTAGTCTCCGCTTTATTAATAATTAACGTCGTAGGGAATATCGATCGGGAACGAACCGTTATTCTTATTCCGCAGCAGCAGAATATCTGTCAGCTGCTTACAACCCAGCCGAATTCTTTCCTCTACACCGTATCTCGGTTGGTTTCGTCACGCGACATCCGACGAAGAGGATCCGAGGAGGAGGGTGGAAGATTGTTGCACGTCACGGATCCGGATCCAACCATAAAGCCGAAGAATTTCCCGAAACCACCCATTCTTCAGACCCTCTTCCACATACATGCCATCGCATTTTTTGCGATCCTCACGCTCTGCTGGCTGGACACCTTACCCGGTATTGGCAGGGTAGGTATCGCACACGCACAAAAAAAAAAGGGAACGGAAAATTTTTATTGCGCGTCACGTCAAGAGTTAATGGAAAAGTGTACGAGTCGTGGTAAAACTCGTTCCATAACATTTTATCCGTTATCCGTCAGAACGAAATAACTTTTGTTTACATTCGCAAGTTTTACGATAACGTTCTAAAACTTCGCTCGTTATAATTTTAATGAAAGACGAATGTTTGTATATGAAATGAAAGTTCGAAGACAAAGACGGGAGGGGTCTTCTCGATTATACGAAACAGCTGCGACGTTCTTTGACGCAAAGGATAATTCGTTGTGTTAATTGTAGAAAGGATTTAAATGGAAATTGTTTAACGTTAGGGTGAAAGAATTGTTTCTAAGAATAGCTTGTTATTATATAATACAAAGGAATTGCATTTAATTCCATCCATTAGGGTAACGATCGTAACTTATGTATACTTAGTGTATTTTTTTCAACACTCAATTCAATTTTAAGTATCAATTAAATTCGTAGTTTGTGATCTACTTTTTTTTTTTTTTTTTCAGACTATAAACTAACAAGTTAATGTAAATAATAAACTGTGACACTGTTTATTAGATGTTCATTATGTCGGTACATTGCTATTGTTTATTCAGGGTCTCTCACCTGTCGATTTGTACCGCACGGTCGAACATGGCTTGTCCTGCCACTTCAAAGCCACTGACTCCTGTTCGAACGTGTCCAGTCACGCCTGGATCTTTCTACTTGCTTACGTCGTATTCGCAACCTCGTCCCTGAATTTTCTGTCGATGTGCGAAAGCGCGGTCTTCTGCGTCGCCACAGCTACCGTCTCTCTTCCTCTTTCCGGTATTTGGTGGAGCATTTACAAGATGAACGTCGGTGCGAACGGAGGTAAGATGAGATTGGTTTGAAAAACGTGACCCTAAAATTGCTCGAATTGACACGGAATTTTTATTGAATTTTGTATCTAATGATTTACAAGTAATCGTAACGAGTGAGTTACATACAATAAATACAAATTAGAATATTTTTAAGTACAGAAAAGAAATATATCTCTCGATGTTTGAACATTTATTTTACGAGAAGAATCATAACAGCTATTTATTTTTTGTCTATGCTATATACAGGGTGTCCGCTTCCTATATGTCAGGAGCTAAATCACGTGTAGCCAGGAATAAATAAAGCCGAAAGGAGTCATAAAAGGTAACATAAGGTAGGTAAGTTAACGAGTTATTAATTATAAGAGATCGGCAAATCACGACGCGCGGACGCGGTAGGCGGCTCGTCTACATACGTGGGCCACGAGCTCGGGCGCCCCACCCGCTCGCTACTCGCCTCGCGCCGCTAGATTAGCATGGCCGCGGCTCGCCGCCTACCGCTTCCGCGCGTCGTGATTTGCCGATCTCTTATAATTAATAACTCGTTAACTTACCTACCTTATGTTACCTTTTATGACTCCTTTCGGCTTTATTTATTCCTGGCTACACATGATTTAGCTCCTGACATATAGGAAGCGGACACCCTGTATATGATACAGGGATATCACTGATGAAATCCCTAAGGGGTTTATCTGATTTTTCCAGCCCAGACACAACCCAGACTTATTCTCTTAGAGATCATTCTCTGATTTCACCATTTCACTGAGTTTTTATTTAATAAAATGGTAAAACGAACTGGAAAAGATTCCTAGACATTTAATAAACTGATACTGTTATATCCCTGGGACATATACCGACGTATCTTCATAAAAAAATAGAGACACGCCATTCAGCTTTTCTTTCCGTTATTTTCTCATCTTCGAGAGAATACATATTCGATCAATTTTTCACGTAGCTTACCCTCACATATTTCTATTAAAAACACAAAAGATATAACCCTTTTGTCGATACAATCTGCGAAAAAAAATTCACTCACTTTTTTTTCAACTTCACGAGCATCGACGTTTAATAAAATACATTATTAAAACAGGTTCCATCGTATGGGCACCAGGTGTAACAGGCGAGTTGATCTGTGCTCTGCTCGGTCTTCCCGTGGTGCTTCTTGGCTTAGGCTTGCTCATCAGGTCACACTTCAGGGACACTCAACCATGTTATCAGACTATACAACCGCCCGACATACAACACGAGCCATGTCACAGATGAATCCTTTCGTAAAACGGTGGTTACAACGTTGTTTTTTTTTGCATAGATATATATATATATATATATATATACTAGTATAAAACGATGGAGTGGGAAGAGGAAACGATGCGATGAGAAAGTAACGATCGTTCGATAAAGCAAGAAAACGAGTAACGTTGCGAACATGCGAAGATAAATCGTAATTCACTTGATTACGATTTACGTATATTATAATAACACGTTTCGTAATTTATCGAATCGTAATAAGCACGTCGAGGGACTTCTATACGCACATCCGACGACTCCGTTACGTCTCAAGACTCTCCTACAAAAAGGGGAGGGAAAAAATGAGAAATATAGAACGACGATTTTCCCGAAGGTGAAGGAAAAAAAAAACGATGAAAGTGTTAACGACGAGCTGGTTAAACGATCGATGTTTCCTAAGTAATGCCAACATAAAATAATTATCCGTCAAAGCCAGAACGTTATTGCCAATTTATATTTTATTTTGATAACGAAATATTCTCAAAAAAAAAGAAATGAAGGAACGATCGAACTACGTACTTTAGAATTATAGTAAAAACAATAGACAACAAAAAATATAAATATATATATATATATGTATAGAAAAAAAGAGGTAAAATAGATGTTGGCGTGAGAAATGGCGAGAAGGCAAAAAAAAAGACCAAAAAAAAGGGAAACTACTTTTGTAGAAAAAAAAAAAAAAAACATTATGCACGGCTCGTGGGTGTTTCTAGTAAACTGAAAGTTTCGTACGTCGTTGTACCTTTAGATTTCACGTTTTCTTCGCGGTATACTATACATATACATACATATATATACACGCACACACATTAATATATATACATACATATATTCGTCGTTCGAGTAATATTAAAAACAGTACGCGCAAAGCGCATACGTTGCTCGCTGAAGAAAAAAAAGTATTTTTTTATACGGACAAATTTTTTTAAGAACCGCTTCTCTATCGTTAGACAGAAACGTGTAGAAATGTTTTCCGAAGGAAGGGACGAGGAAGAAAATCGTTTTTGCGAATGCACCAGTAGCAAAACTGACCACAACAGCAACAACAACAATAACAAAAGAATCATTTATACGTATGCCGACGACTATTTGAAATCACTATAACGTTGTTCCATGCTCTTTTCCGCCCCATGCATGGAAAATTTATTAGACTTATATAAGTAGAGGGCGTCCGTCGTCGTGACATACGATTTTCATTAGTCGGATAGTTTAATCCATGAAATGAATACGGCGAGTCGAAATATCGAATTGCAATCACGCACCGTACCAATACCGAAAGATTACACTTTTTTTTTTATTAACGTGCAATTTCTTTTTTAAATCGAAGAGTAAACAGTATCGATGTTCTTTTTTACGATATTGTGTATCTAATATGTTTTTTGTTTGTTTCTTTTATAATAGTATTTACGTTACATGTTGTTACTTAATTTTAAAAATTTTACGTCCTTCCATTTTACGTATACGTTACGTAGATTTTAACCCTTAAATGCAAACTTTTTGATTTCAAAATGATACATACGTCGTTTCATTTTGGGAAAAATAATTATATCACGATTGAAATGAAATGTTTAGACAAAACTTGGAAATCGTGAGTAAAATGTTACATGAATGGTTTGGCTGGAAGATGCATTTAAGGGTTAAAGAAGATTTATTAATGTACAAAATCGAACCTTCTGAACTGTGATGATACTTTCCTACTTTTATAGGATTATGTTTTACTTAACTACCGTGGAATAGCATAGCGCGAGAACGTGTACCTTGCTTGATTTGCGACAAAGGAAATACCGAACGAGTTTGTTTTTCGGGGCTATTCCCTCCGAGAAATCGTTAAATCAAACAGATCTATATCGAAGGATATCAAAAGTCCCGATTGTGGCATTTAAACGAACGTGGCATGAAACGAAGAGAAATAATTGTGCCAAATTACCGTGTTTCGTGTAGATTATTCGAGCGTAGACTAAAGGAAGTACTCGATACGCGTCTAATGCTAAGGTAGTCCATTAATTTGACGTAATGACAATGTTAAATTAAAATTAAATGTCGATTTATATATCTGTGTCAGCTGCTTAACTATACGAGAAATAATAATAGTTTGTTGAATGTAAGATTATATTAAACGTTAGAGGCGTAAGCGATTAGATTCTAAGTACAGAGGGAAAAGTATTACTTGTTGGAAGTACATCAATCATATTTTATTGGGAAAGCTATACGTCCACATTTTTATAACTGCAGTTAATAAGCATTTAACCGATAGCAGCAACAATAAAATTTTAAAGGGGAACGTATCACGGTGATACGTCTGCTCGGTTAGCGATTAATAAAATAACAATAATAATAAGTACGGCTGTTACCTTGTATCGGATAAAGTGCTAAACAAAAGTCCTACTAATTACCGTAAACAGCTTTTGCAATAAGCAGATACAGGCATATATTCATTCCAAGTGTTGGTTTAGACAAAAATATACACGTAAATCGAAGTTATTGATCTCTTACTAAACTTGTATAACACGGAGACCGCGTATAAAGCGTATGGAAAAAAGATTATATATAAGTATTGTTTTGATGATATATTTATATAATAATATATATATACTATATACATATATGTGATATTGGAACTGTTTAAGTGCTTGTCGAAACATAGAGGTTCGCGCAATGTGAAAGGTGGCTCCCAAATTAACGCATATCCGACCGGCATATTTTTTTCGCTGACATCGCCTTTTATCTTTTATTTTCTAATAAACTATAATTTCATCTTTTGTTAATATTCATGGATTATTTTGATTAATTTTGATTTAAAGAAAATAACTAGAGTCTGTACTTCAAGATACAAATTATTAATATTATTCATTTGGTCGTTGGTGATTGGTGATGAAATGATTAATTTTAATCACGTGGACGGATATGTGTTAATTAAATAAAAAATGAAGGAAAAACTCAAGAAGCGATTCGGTCTAGTCACGGAGCCACGATCTTTCAAACATATTCTTATTGACAGATTATTTCCAAGCGCTGTACAATTTGTATTACCGTATTTAATCTATTAAACTAGTTTTCGTACTTAAAATTAGACGATGGATTTAGCCGAAACCGGTCGGATATATGCGAAATCGAGACATCGTTTTTTATAAAAACGTTTCCAAATTTTCACACGTAGAAATTGAGTGTATTCCTCGTCGATCGGTTTGGTCAATTTAATGAGATTTGTACATGTCGACGAGCATATTCTAAATAAAAAAAAAGAAACTAGACAAGAAAAGTATCGAAAGGGATATATCTGTACGGTTTCCCGCTATGGACGTTACGTTTCGTGTCGTAAGGATTGAACTTAATCGATTAAAAAAAAAAAAAAAACTCGATGTCAATGTAATCGATAGCATGCGCTAATGGCAATATGGTCAGTATCGGCGATAGTAAATGGAGAAAAAAAAAAGAAAAACTAAACAAAAAAAGTCAAAATAAACAGACAGACGAGGTATATCGTAGTAATTTATGCGCAAAGTGCAAAAGAAATGGAAGGAAAGAGAATTGCCATTGCGCTTTTTTCAGATCAACGCTTTAACAATAACGTTACTATTTGCCAGCGATCAGCAGTGCCGTATATTTATATACCGGGCGTCTTCCTAAACAAGATACAATATAATATGTAGAAACTTAGGGATTTTCCGAATATTTGTATTCGCCGAATTAAATGCAATTATTCGAATACTTACTATATGAAAAAAAAGCGTTTACTAATATTAACAAAAATTATTCATTTTTTTCTAAAATCAACATCTCTAATAAGAGAAACATAACTTTCTTCATTCGTTTGTTGTATTAACGTTGTAATAAAAAGAAACTATAACGCGCATGTGCCTACGAAAAACTTATAAAATCAATCTTGTTTATTTAACAAAAATTACTTATTGAAAACCAATATTTTTTTTTTTTTTTAAATTAAAATAGATCAAGATCCTAAGTACTATTAGTGTTCGTGAATACCATTGCAAATTATTATCAGATTCTTTAATATTCGGATCATCCCAAGTAGAAACGTAAAGATCGAAAATTCTCGCGACGACGAGGGGAGAGAAGAAAGTGTTAGTAGTACGATGTAAAGCCATAATAAAAAAGAAGAAAAACAGTATAAAAAAAGAAAATATGATCAACGACGTCAAACGCGTGCATGAAGGTTTTCAACTTTATTAACACGTTGAATGCCATGTCGGTCACTGGCACTCGATTTTTCTGATTACGTTCGAAATGTCTTTGGAAATGCCGTTTATTGATATTAACAAAAATGTAATTTTCATTTATAAGATGTGCAAGATCTCTTATAACAAAAATTTCTCCAAATTTTTATTCTACAAAGAATTGGATAGACATACGGTGTTATTTCAAATCGTTTTAGCAGTCAACGTGTTAAATTATAATTTAATACCAACTAAGACCACCTTCTCGTGACAGCTGTCGATCCTCTCCGACAATTTCTTACCACCAACCGTGCAATCCGCGTAACGTATTTCTGCAAGAGCCTCGAAGTTCAACTTCTCCGCGATACGATGAGTGAAGTTCGTCGTACAAACGGCGAACGCGGCTTTAGGTGTCGCACTCTCGTATACGATTTCCTCGGCCATCGAAACTTTCTTGATCTCGCCGGCTCGCAATTTTTTCCCTACTTCCAAGCAAGACCTCATGAGACGATAGCCGATGCCGCGTCCGCGGTACTTCGAGTTCGTGGCGATGTAAAAAATTTCCATCACGGCGTCGGCGTTGTATCTCTCGAAAAAATTCACCCTGGATTCGATCTAGACAACGGGGAAAAGAGAGAAAGGGGGGAAAACAAAACGAACGAATTTTATTAACGTATGAATTAATAATCACCAAATTCATAATTAACGAAGAATTCCAGATTTCTTAGTTTATGATTGCTGAAACTGTAAAAGTTTATTCTTTGCTTACTTTTACAATCGATACTATATGACAATGAACAAATAATTCTTTATTATTTATTCATATCGTATAGGATGTTATTATTAAGATTATCGTTGGAATAAATCGTTTTTCTTTAAAATACCCATCAAATTAGTGATTACAATAACATTAGGTATTCGCTCGTAATTAACAGTCTCGGTGTTAATAAAATAAAATGATCAACCGGGTAGAATTAAATCGGGATCAATTGATCGACCTTTTTTCACGAACCTATCACGTATATTTTCGGAGACCCCCCACTCGTTTTAACCGGCCCTGCCAGCGGTAATGGTGATAGAATATACGAGCGAGAAATATCGTGTCGAGTCGAGCGCGCGAGTTAACGGCAATTAAGCACGATCGTCTTAAAATACTCACGTTATTGAGGAAATTGATAAGCTCGTGACACGAACGATGCTTTATACTGTTCTCCACAAAGTTTCCGAGAGCGTCCTCCTCTCCATCCTTCAAGGGAATCTTCGAGTAAAATACAGTATACGTTATTTCTTCGATTCTCTTTATTTCTCATCATCTTTTATCTTCCAAGAAAAAAAAAGATAAAAAAAAAAATAAGCTTGAAGTAGTAGTTTTAATTTGTTGGTTCGTAAAAAAATTAAATACCGATCAAGAAATGAACAATGTTTATTTCTGAAAAAACGTTACTCTTTTATGTCGTAAAATCGACAACACAAATTTTTGTCTGACCCTCAACCATAAAACATATTCATGTTAACAATAATATAAAAAAGGAGGAACGATCGACGTTAAAGAAACAAATAAAACAAAAAATACAAGAATATACGTGTCGAAGTAAAGAAGAGATGGCGATAATCACCTTATATAAAACTAAGGAAAGTATACTTGCGTGCATTTTATTGAAACCCACACCGACCACTTCGCCCGTGCCGGTATCTACAGCGACTATCGAAATACCATCTTTAACCACCTCCCTAAACACCAATTGCATTTCCTCGGGTGCACCGGCTTCTTCGAACATTCCCACGCCTATCGCGATATTTTCGCTAAGCATCGTATTCGCTTGCACCCGGAGAGCCTCCTCGAGTCTGTCTTTCGTGAGTATCGTATACTCGATAGCGTCATGACTAGCGATTAGTTGTGCCATGTTCGATCGGCCGCGAACGAAGACAGTTACGTATACCTAATTTTACTTTGTGAGCTGGATATCAATAACGTATAGGTACATATAGTATGTATAGTATATAATATTACAATAGATTCGATGTTACTCGCGTGACACTGCTTTTTTATTTGATGGTACCATGCGGTCAATATTTAACGAAATCTACTTATACGTACGACAAACGCGAATAAAATCAAATATTTGAGTGTACCCGCCGATAAGAGAAGAAAGCGATCGCGATATCTTGCAAATTTTGAAGCGCACGAACTTATCTGGACGATAGATACCGAACTACTGAACTTCATTCGGCCGGATTGCCGAGAATGTAATATTATGCACCTCTACAGACGCGGTCTACGAACACAACACCCACGCTTGGATATTTTGTTTTATCAGGCTGTCTCACTCGATAACGTATCCCTCCGTTCGATTCGCATTGTAAGTGAACAATTACACAAGATTTTCTTTACAATTTCCTACATATAACTTAACTATCTCTAAAGTGTTATCATTGGCAAACATTCCAACCACCGGTATAAGAAATCATTTACTCGTAACGATTCTACGTTAATGTGATATTCTTCGTGAGGAACAATAAAAAACGTGTTAATTAACGAGAACGCTGGTCTTAACGAAGACGTTCTATCTCACGTTAGAGAACATTCGAATTAGACTATTTATAATGTAACTGTGCGTATGCTAACGAACGTCTTCGCAGTGATCTGAATAATTTTGATATTCCGTGGAAAGAATGCATTAAACTGCACGTAACGTGATAACGTAAGAACTTGCTGAATATTCTACAAATTTGTTATCCGTTATCGTAATATCACACGTTTATGTATTACTTTATCTTACTTCGATGCAAATAGCGAAAAGAGCGTGACCTCGAGCTCATTTCGATTAAATTATCGAGTTATCGTGAAACTCGTGCCTCGCTCGACGATTCGCGGATCACAGAACGACTCTTTTGGCGACCAGAATGGAAGTCTTGTGCTCATCGCCTATTCTCTCGCTGAATTTCTTTCCGTTAAACTCGTATTGATCGTGGGTGACTTCTACCAACGTTTCAAAGCCGAGTTTCTTAGCGATCTTGGCAGAATAACAGGACGTCGCTATGAGCGACACCAAACTGGGGACGGCATCGTAATTTTGTATATCGTCGTTATCGTTAATCGTCACTGGTGTCTTCACAGGTTTGCCACGTTTTAATTCCTTCGCGATTTCCAAAGTTGATGCGACCAAGAGTTCGCCTATTCTACGCTTCAAGTATTTGTCCGATGTAGCGAGAAACATCGGCTCTAGAATACAAGTTACGTTGTAATGCTTGAAGAGATTCAATCGTGCGTCTACGTCGATCATGAAGTCGACAAGGGCCTTCGATGATTTGTATTTGCATTGCTCGCTGAAACGCTCGAAGGAACTCTTTTCTGTTGGATTACCGGCAACCTGAAAAAGAAAGTCATACGATGGCGATGGAAAAGATTCAATAAAAAAATGATAATATAATAAATTAATTTTTGTTGAGTCATGTGTTCTACATTCGTTTCGCCGAAAAACTTGATAAGGAATGAGTAATTTTGATGCCAGTTAAAGAAATTATGATGCTTGTGTTAACACTCAGCTAATCTCGTAAATTATAGTTACATAAGTGGTATCGTAGCTCTATCATGAAGTCTTTCAAGGAATGCCTTTCTCGGTATAATTTATCAAATTTATTTTCGAGTTGATTTAATAGAATTTTATTCAACGATTCATTAAAATAATTTATTACTT
The DNA here is from genome assembly GCA_916049575.1 of Ancistrocerus nigricornis. NCBI lineage: Eukaryota > Metazoa > Arthropoda > Insecta > Hymenoptera > Vespidae > Ancistrocerus > Ancistrocerus nigricornis. The sequence goes on from OU696664.1 coordinate 39,180,458, forward strand.
AGTTAGTATCGTTATGTACGATATCAGATCTTTGGAGTCATTTTTAATCTTATTAAGACAGCTGAGAATCAATTTCATTTATTTTAGAGTTATATTAAAACAACTTTATTTAACAATTCATCGGAATAGGCTTCTATTTAGTTAATACCAAAATAAAAAAATAGAAACACGTCTTTTTATCTAATTACATATATGAAATTTTTAAAGTCATATATAATCTTACGAGAACAGCTAAGTGTTAATTTCATTAGTAAAGAAATAATGAAAATTATTTATCGGTTACCTGAATCTTACTGAAAAGAGCGCCAACGACTGCGCCACTCGCGACGTCAATGGCGACGACGCTAACGCCATCTCTCGCAGCGTCCAAGCATAGCTCGATGAGTTCGTCCGGAGCACCAGGTTCAGACAACAGATCTACGCCAATGCTAATGCTCTCTCGAGTAAAGAAATCATTTTTAATCACGTCCAAAGCTCCAGATAGCGTTTCGTTCGTCAATGACTCGAACTCGATGGCTCCGTCATCCGTTGAACCCCATGGCCGATAAGACGGCATTCTCTTGCGTGTCCTATCGAACACAAATACGTATTGTAATTTAATATTTATTTTATATCCTTCGAAACGAACGAAAAATAAAAAATATCCAAAAATCGGGTAACATAGACACTCGTTTGAAACATTTCGATATCTTATCTCCGAACGAGTTCTCCCTAGAAATTCAATTTGACATTATAAAATCTCCTACGAAATACACGATCGGTGGCGTAACACGTTGACATAGAAAAGACGATTAGAAAGTAACGTATATCACTGACTTCGATTGTGATACGTACTCGTATGTTTTTCTTATTATTTATACATACGTGACAAAGTTAAAAAGACGAATCTTGTCGACAAATGTTTTGAAAGAGATAATATTAATGCTTTGTTCCTTTGTTGTTCTTTAAAGTACCTTTCTTTATGGTTTAGTTAATGGGGATTAGAGAAGAACTAAATTCGTAGATATACAAATAAACGTTGTGAAATAAAATGCGTAAATCGTTGAAATGCTTAAAAAGAATATTCGAAAGAGAGGAGTATTCGAACGAATACATTCGACTTTAAAAACGTACCTCATCTTTCTGATGACGTAGTACCTTCTGATGACGCAGATCCTTCTCTCACAGCGATCAGCGAAACACTGACCATAAACAACGAATTCCTCTCGCGTATAGTATCTGGTTTGTCGTTGAAACGGGTGGTTTACGTGATTCATTCGTAATTTTTTCGAACGACGAAATCTGAGACGACCTCTCTTAGCATTATTAAAAACTAATCATGTGATCTATCTCTCGCTTGCTTTTCTCATAATATAACATATTAACGCGTTGCTTATAAATTTGCTAATCAAAATGATATACGTTGATAATGACGTATTTAATTTATTCTTTGTATCGATAAATTGTAAAAGTATCTAGAATTCGTATTTCTTTTTATATACAAAAAAGAAAAAAATATATACGTAATTTCAATTTAAAGAATTTGGCCGCGTTTAAACGTATGAAGGTAGCCATTAATTGTGCGCATGCGTACAATATGATGCGCCAATTAAAAGATAATCGAATGAGAGCAAATTTTTTTCCCGATCGACGAAATTGTTAATGAAAATATTTATTGCTAGTGCTATGTGCAACAACGAAAGTATTTTTCGAACGTTCATTATTTTTTCTTTTTTATTTCACCGCACGAATATTACCGCATTTGCTATTAAAATAAACAATTTTCTTTTACTGATATTCGCGGTTTCTTTTACGTATCTTGTGTAACACATTGTATAAACTTGAGTATAATGGAGACAAAAAAAGTTTGCAATCTTTATTCGTTTTTTTTACGAAAAAGATTACTTTTCTACGCAAAAATGTTAGATTTGATGAAAGATGCAAATTCGGGAGACCAGTAACGTGCGTTTTATGCAAGGCCGTCGTCGACGGCACACCAAAAAGAAACTTATGCCGTGAGATATATATAGACATGTTGCCTCGTTTTGCATTCGAAAAGAAATTGAATTATAAATATTTGAGAATATGTCTGCGAATGCGAGTGATTTCCTTCCTCGTTTTTCATTTAGATAAACGCAGAGAGTAAAACTGCCCATTGTAACTCTAACAAGAGTAATCTTCTACTAACATTTGCTTTCATAATGTCCCACTTCTGTTCGGAACGTAAAAATATCGAGAAGGCCGCTCGGTTTTTTAACATCTCGCGATTTTTTTTTAACTCTCCAACATTCGTCAGTTCGAATTGCAGAAGCGTCGTCCCGCTTTTGTTTGTCGAATATTTTCTTCTGATTAACAGGGCATTGAACTTATGTAATCACGTGGCGGAAAATAATAATTAAGTATTAAAGAAAAACATACGAGGACGATTAAGTTCGACGACCTGTCTAATTAAAATATTTAAATCGATGGTCATTCGGATTTTCCATTTACTCTATAGAACAAAAAACGAATTATTTCGTTACGATACGTTGTTCTCGGTTTGTGATATAACAAATATCGCGAATAGTCTACGTACGGAAATAGTATCGCTTTTAGTGCAATGAAAAGGCTATAATCAAGAAAATGAAACTTTACTTACGAGAAAAATTCTTTTTGGAAGTTATAAACTGGAGCAACTCGACTGCTCCAGCACTGAAGATAGAGTCCTCTAGGAAATCGTATTTGTACACGCGTACGGTACCGTCTAAAGCGTCAAAACAATGATAAAAATTTTCTCAAACCGTGCCAATTGCCCTTCTTACCTTGTGCGAAAACTAGTTTACGTACCAGAAAAGAATTTGATACTGGTCTCGTACAAATATCGACATCACCTTTATAAAATTATTTTTATTAAGTTAATAGGGTCTTCCTCGATTTTCAATTAGGAAAATTCTCAATCAGGGGAAACCTGGTTCTGTATTGATTAGGATTAAAAGAAAAGGGGAACCCCGAACTGTATTGTTCTAAATTTTTATAGTCGGTAAATTATCTGACGCATATAAAATGTACCTGTTTTACCGACCGATGGGTAACCATCAACACGATCGAAAGATGTATCAAAAAGGAAATATATTTAAAAAAACATTCATATTTCCAGAACCATAACAGAGACGATATTATGCGGTGGAGTGTCTTGAAAAATCGGCTCACCTTTTGCATTCTTATAGGTTAGTAAATCGGTATCCGAGATACTCTTCATACCGACTTTCTCAGCACTTCTTTTCGAATACAGCGAAGTATAAACCCCGAATACAAGCCCAACATCGGGATAAGTTTTGGCCAATGATATGCCTGCTTTTGTTAAATCGATCGATAAGCCCATTCTACGATGATTCCTGTCGATGGCGATCGCGTAAAATTCTAACGCAGCTTTGGCGTTTGGAAATCGATCATAAAGATCGACTTGTTCACTGAGAATCGACAAATATTCAAAATACTCCTTCACCAGTTTTGATCTAGGAGCATTTTTACTGAAATCCCCTGCAACGCCGTTGGATCCATCCGATAATCGCGGATTCTTACTCATGATCATTAGATTTACACCCACTATCTTCTTCGTCGATTCTTGAACGATAACCAAGCAAGGTGAATGCTCGAATAGCGCTCGCTGAAGTTTTTCATGATCTTCGGCCATTAGCTTGACTTCTTCGTCGGTTATCGTGGTATTCGCGCAAAGACTCTTGAACATCGTCTCTTCTTTGTCAAAAAATTCATGTAAAAAAGTCAAAATTTCAGGAAGTTGATCCTTTCGCGCTAGTTCTATCAAATATCCCGGCACCGACGTTGTATATGTCTTGTCCATGATGAAAATAAAGACTTTTTCGTCGAAAGCGAGAAGGTTAGATCTCGTAAGGATTTTTGCAAAGATATTTAATCAACTCCCGAGTACCTAACCAGTTTATGATCTTGATGTATCAATTGCCAAAGTTTTTCACAAATCTTATGTTACTATTGGTTGTATATAAATTATATAAATCTTCAGAATAAAAACGATGATTGGTTGAAATGATCGTAACCACGTGAAGATGACACAGGAGCAACTTCGTTTTATAGATAAAAACGTCAGTGATCGAGTACACCGTTTTGATTGGTTCTCTGCGGATACTAACGATAGTGCAGTACTTATAATTCGTTCCAAGAGCAATGGTGTGTCGTATTATCATAGAAATAAAAATTTGTAATAAATATTTAAAAAACGACATATCGTGGAGTAAAAATGACGAGTTGTTTTATTAAATATTTGTATTAATCTTTATTCTCAGGAATGCAACGTCTGAACCAAGCTTTGCGTTTTCGCGGGCAGAATGGTCTCGTGTGCGCATGCGCAAACCGCGCGCGACAACAAAATAAGATGGCCGTGCAGCGAAACAAATAGAGCGCCGTCGTAAATAACAAACCGTCCTACCACGTTCGGAAGGAGGTTTTTGTGTACAATTACTTGGTGTAGGGATCGTGCGTGCGAGGCCTCACGTAGCCCCTTCTCCGTTCGGATTAAGCGTCGGTGTGAACCGTGGAGAGAAAAAATTAAGCGCGTGGAGCGTTCTAAGGTCGGCCTCGTTGAATGCGTCACGCGCGTGCACGAACGTGCGTGCGTGCGTGCGTACGTGCGTCCGGAGAGTAGAGGATACAAGGAGTAGGACCAAAACTCAATTGCCGACTCCAGGATGCAATCACATGGGGAGGCTAAGCGTCATTCCCGTCACCGTCCACGGTTCGCCTAGCTCCTCATGCTAGTCTCCTCTTCCGATTTACCTGTAGCACAGCATGAAGGAGATGCTTGGAGGGTGCTGTGTGTGTTCTGACGAGAGGGGTTGGACTGAGAATCCGCTGGTGTATTGCGATGGACAGGGATGCACTGTCGCTGTACACCAAGGTTCGTATCAAATATAGTTAGAGGGTATTGTCATTGCTGGATATAGTTTATCTTTCAATGTAAACAATCAAATGATTTTCTTCCAGCGTGCTATGGTATTGTTACTGTACCGACAGGACCATGGTATTGTAGGAAATGCGAATCACAGGAGAGAAGTGCGCGCGTGGTAAGTTACTTGTGTTATTGATAAACTTTAGGTCTTTATTGAAACCGCTCTAAGAGCGTTTGTATATGTCAGGGAAATCGATCTCTTGACTGTGTTATAAGTATGTCGAGGAGGAGATATGCAATTTTTCTAATGTAAAATATTGGATCAGCGCTGCGAATTATGCCCGAGCAGAGATGGAGCGCTCAAAAGGACGGATCAAGCTGGGTGGGCTCACGTTGTGTGTGCTCTTTATATTCCGGAAGTGCGGTTTGGCAATGTTACAACGATGGAGCCTATTATATTACAGCTTATTCCTTCGGAAAGATTTAACAAAGTATGCTTTACGTTTGGTAAACTGTTGCGTTATAATTATAAGGAAAGAAGTGCTTATTGTGAAATATATTTGTTATTTCAGTCTTGCTATATTTGCGAAGAACAAGGAAGAGGAAGTAGAGCAAACGTTGGAGCTTGTATGCAGTGTAATAAAACAGGCTGCAGGCAGCAATTTCATGTTACTTGCGCTCAAGCTCTTGGTTTACTCTGCGAAGAAGCTGGCAACTATCTTGACAATGTTAAATATTGCGGATATTGTCAGCATCACTACTCAAAATTGGTTTGTACAGTTTTACTTTAAAGCTCTACTTTTGGTTGCTTATTTATGTTATATGTCGATGAATATTTTCTTTATAGAAAAAAGGTGGCAACGTTAAAACTATACCACCATATAAGCCTATACCCGCTGATAATGGATCATCCGATTCTTCTCCCGAAAAGGAAGCAGAAACTCCGATAAAATCTTCGTCAAGTGGTAAAAGAAAAGGATCAAGTTCAAAATCTACAACAAATTCTAAAAATAAGTCTAATACTAGTCCAAGCGTAGAAGTAAATGGTGTCGCGGATGATAAGAGTAGTAGCGGTCGTAATACTCCCAAAGACGGTTCTGCGAACGCTGGCAAATTTACGACATCTAATTTTGTAGAAACTATTGTTACGCAATCCGAAAGCGTATTTGGACATGATGGCACTACTTCCGTAACTGCTCCAGCAGCTGTTACAGTTGCCAATATGAAGACAGGTTCCAATTCCAGTCTGATTCATAAGAATAGTAGTCAAACGAAACCTAATTCGTCTCAATCTAATAAAACTTCGAGCCATACGAGTAAAAAAAGAAAAACAGGTGCACGCACACCGACTGTGATAGGAAATGAAAACTCAAATCAATCGGTCAGTTCTGAAGCTAGTGGATCCGTAGTAGTTGCTGTCAGTTCTGTGGTTCAGCAGGCAGTTCCAAGTAATAACGTACAACCAACTATTACCGAAGCCACTAGTCTTAGTACGACTACAGAACCGGAAAGAGCAAAAAAGGTAATTTATTATATACAAACTATTACTCACGATTGTATCGCTCGTGACTGCGTCTGCTAAAAATGAATCTTTCTGATACATTTTCTACTTTATTTTTTACAGTTAAAAATTGATAGTCCGGTACAATCGGCATCAAGTACTCCAGTTACTACGGAAGCAACCACGACACCTGTGATAATGTCAGTAACGCAATCTCAGTCATCGATGTCCATTCAGTCGCCGACAACAACATCGAATAGTATAGTCGTTTCTGTTCCCTTAACTGCCACTTCTCTGTCTGGTGCGGCTCAAAGTGTAGTAACGAGCGCTCCTACATTATATCAACAGTTGCAACAAAGCATAATTACTACTGCTGCTAACACAGAACCTAGATCTAGCGTTATGCCAAGTACAGAAAGATTTACAATGGAAGAAACTCCTGCTAAACGATCTCGGTGAGTATAAAGTTGTTATATATGTATATTTATGTATTTTGTACCATCGTGCCTGGTTTGATTTTTTATCAATTTATCAAACATTAAAATATGTAATTACATATTTTACAAGTAATAAATTTAGATGTATTGTATTTTTTGATAAAATGTAATTACAAATATTTTATGATTATTTTTATAAATATTTTAATTAATTTTTGGATGTATTACATGTTAAATAACGTAAATTTTATTGGCAATATATCATGTTAATTTGCGGTAAGTGGAAAAAATTCAAGTTTATAAAAACTTTAGGAATATAGGAACTTTTCGGGTACCGTAAACGCGTTCAAAATGGCTGACACGGGGAGTAAACAATCAGGTCATTCTAACCTCTTTCTGCGTTGTAACTGGGGTCGTTTTCGTATCCGTCTGTTTCAATGGAAAAGTGATATTTTATCCGGGATTTGTGTGAAAGAAATTGGTAGTATTTAAATATAGTGTATAATATTATGCGTAAATTGAATAATGCAAAGTAAAAGAGAATAAATAAAGGAGGGGGTATATGTTTATGTAGTGATCCGATTTATGTGTATTGAGCACAATGGTTCATTCGAGGTCATTTCAAAACAATAACTTTTATTACTTCATGCAATATTAGAAATATATAAGTTGCTTTGGGAATTGAAAAGAGTGTTGTTGGATAGTGAAATTAATCCGTTAAATTTTTCAATAAGTTCGTCGAGTGAAACGTGTATTGAGGTTATGTTTGTTTTTCCTACTGTAAGAAGCCTGAAGGGCAACGAACGGAGGAAAGGTGTAACGTGACATTTGAACGGTAATAACGGACTATTTGACTTAACAGCTCGAGTTTTACAACGGAATTGAAGAAAAGTATTCGTCATAAAATTTACTTCAGTGTGCGCAAACAATTATTTCTATACGACAATGTTGTATGAAAAATAGTGATATTTATGCTTCATTTAGTTCCTACATGTTAATAATCTACTTTCAAGTCTGTTATTGCGAAAGTCATGCAACAAATGATTAGTAAGAATTTTACTTATTCTATTTAGCAATGCATTTATCGTTACTATATTATTTTGTAGTTCTCAATCTTCAGACAAGCAAGACAAGACTCGTAAACCAAAACGTGGATCCTCTAATAGTCAACCAGCATTAGTACCAACGCAACCACAGATACTGCCACTGCCGATATCATCGATCGCGACATCTGTTTCTAGTAGCGCAGTTGTTACAACCACAAAACGGAGTGGAAGAAATAATCATCAAACACCTCCACCGGCAGTGTCGGTAGCGCCCGTTCCATCGATAATACAAGGTCCTTCGTTAGTAAGTGGTGGTCACTTTAGCAGCGTAGGAACTGGTTCAGGAAATGCAATGGGTCCTACCGTTAAAGATTCGCCTCCGAGTAGTCCTGGCTCTGAAAGTATGAGTAGTAATGGTCCAGGACGACGTAAAAGAAAAAGTGCTGGTACTACTTCTACGACGCCTACCCCACCTGCATCTAGTACGCCTACAACTATGACAAATAATACTAAAGAGGAGAAAGATATTAAGCTGTAAGTATTCTAGCTGATAACATTATGGTAAACATGAACATTTACTTAGTTTTGTTTTATAAACTTTATTGTAGGTTTCAGAATGGCGTTAGTGCACCACATATGTTAGGAAATCAATTAAATCCAACTTCAACGATGGCACAAAAAATGTCTGATACATTGTCACAAGAGTTGGAGGCTCATTCTATTTTTACCGAAGCGAACAACTCGACAACTAATTTAGTTGGTCCGCAACTACATAGTCGCGTAATAGCCTCCGTAAGTAACGTAAAGATAAACGTGAAATATTTTATGCATCTACTTTATCTATCAAATTATAAATTAACCAAACTTGTACCTTCCAAACAGATACGAACCAATCAAACAACTGCACCGCCTACTTCCTTTTCTTCTGTATTTTCGACAAACAGCAACACAAATATTAGTACTGCAAGTTCTGCAACGTTAGGCACTGGAGCGATTCCGCAAACGTTAGATCAGCTCTTAGAAAGACAGTGGGAACAGGGCAGTCAGTTTTTGATGGAACAAGCGCAACACTTTGACAGTGAGTGTACGGCAAGGAAAAACAAGCTTACACTCGCATGGGTGTGGTGGAATATGGATTTCTGGTTTCTTTTCTCTTGCTTAGTTCTTTAGATCTATTTGAATTTGCATGAACGGCAATAAAGTACCTAAACACGTTTAGATTTTTTATTAACCGTAAATTATGCTGCTTCTTGCTTAACACAATAGTCAATCTTTATCTTTAAAATTGAGTAGTAAAAGCTTAACAAATTCCATTATAGTTGCATCGTTACTTTCGTGTCTTCACCAACTGAGAGCTGAAAATCTTAGACTGGAGGAACATGTAAATAGTCTTTTACAAAGGAGAGATCATTTATTAGCTGTGAATGCGAGACTTGCAATTCCATTAACAACTCAACCCAGTGCACATCCAGGTAAGATAATAAATGAAATAATTTTATAACAAGAATGGTACTTTAACATCAACTTCTTTATCAATAAATATTTGTAGTGAACAATGTACATCCTGCAGTAAATCCAACCCATCCTAACGTCAGCCATCCGGAAGTACCACCGGGAGCACCAGGAGCAGCTGTACCTAGAGTAAACCGCGAATCTCGTGTGAATAATACGTATATGTCTCACTCTAGTTCGGTAAACCATCCAACAACATTAGAAAACGGATTACCGCCGGATCCTTCTCCACCTGCAGCAGCATCTCTTTCCCAATATCAGCACAGGGGGTCATTGGTTGCCCCACAACCAAGTCCCACAATAAGGTAAGTTATTTGTCTGTAACCCGATAAAGTTATTATAGATAATTCAAATTCAATACTTTATTTGACGCTTACGATAGACATAGTCCAGCAACAAGTGGTTATCTACAAGGGCAACAAAGTAATATTGTTTCTCCGGCTACTGCAAGTAATTCAGTAGTGCGAAATTCATCTGTGACGCCAGATCCCTTACGTGGTGTACCACGGTACGTAAATTAGGATTCCGTAGTCATCGTCTCATTTTATTCATCAACAACAACTATGTACGATAATATAATCATTTATGTTTCTTAGGTCAGTACCGCAATCATCAAGTAGTTACATGCCGTCAATGTATCAACCAGCGATGTCAAGTCTCACCAGTAATCAAGTAGGTAGCGTTCATAATCTTCACTCACATGGACCTTCTCCGACTAGCCACGGGCCGCCGGGTAAACCTAGCTGAAGGTAGATACAATCACAAAGTAAACAAAACCATTCATCAACCGTGAAACGTGATAGAAGCAAAGGCTAGTTATACATTGGTTTGTGTTCAATGCACTGAACGATAAGATGGAATGGTGTGTATTTTTGTTTTCATTGGAGAGTCTAATTATTGAACATTATCGAACAGTTTACCCTTAATTCTTGATTTGGCCTTCGTTTGTTGGTCTCTACTCAATTACGCAATACTTATGATTAACAATGAAAATTATGACTTTAATTATGAATAATAATAGATTGAGGAAGACGTGTGCCTCGGTTGAACTTTTCCATGATGTATATCGGCTTTTATACCGGAAATTTCCAAGCACGCTTAATACTGTAATACGTTATTTGTAATACTTATACAAGATAAACGACTTGTAGATCGGAAAATGATCTGTCTGGCGCATTATATCTACGTTTTATGGATATAAAGGCTATTTCAAAGGTATATCGTTTTTTGCACCAGTCGGAGACAAATTCAATGTTTTATGACGTTCTTTCTGACATTTTGTCATGATTCTTTTATTTTAAGTTAGAAATCTGCAGAACTGCGGTAAAAGTATATATTGTTGTTCGCTGGAATTCTGCAGCAGTTAAAGAAAACTTGTTTTTTTTTTTGTTTTTGTCGTAGTATAATTACAGTCAAGTCTTAAATCGGTGTTGAGCGGATCAAAGGGATGCGTAAATTTGCAGCACACTCGTACAAAGAGATAAACACGACTGAAAATTAATATAATTTGTTAAATTAAATTTCTCTTTTAAATTGGTAACACGTATTAAGTACATACATATAGTTTTGTTTTGTTTTTGTTTCGAAACATCAGTGCCTGCATGAAACTGGCAAAAAACAACGAACGTTGAGTAGAGACGTTTCAATCGTGACCAAAGAATAAGAATTAATAGAAGAATTTGCTGGTGTTTATTTGGTTATCGTTTTACGAATCAGCATACTCAGTTGTTGTTAGGATACAGGTTTCTTTTTGTTTACGTGTCAAGCACACACACGTGACAATGTCCGAGTGTTGACATTATAACAGATCAGCAAATCCACAGATGTACAAACGTGTAGACTGTAAGTTAATCTATCGCGATAAATAGCAATAATACAATAGATGTACATTTTTATTAGGATAAACATAAGTTTGATGGTGCAGTAAGGAAATTTGCGAATTATTTCTACGTGGCATTCTTTAAAGGACTAAGATACGTTTCGCGTCTTGGGAGTACATTGGACATTATTCGTGACAACCCAATTGTCCTAAATATTAATAACATCGGATGTGATAAAAATTCATAAGAATATTTGAAGTTAACTTATTTATTTGCCATATCGAGGGACTTTCTTTAGTGCATCATCACGGGTTACCACCAAGGTGGATTGTATAGTATAAAATAGATCCAACCTATTTCAGAGCCACTTTAGTGTATATTTTAATCTAAGAGCCTGCACGCACGTGGTCGCGTGTCGCCGCGATCCATGAAAGATGCGTGATGGTTACAAAGCATAAAGCATAAAATATTATTGTACAACACGAGCACTGCCTTCCACCGAAAAGCGCTGTGAAATAGGTTGACTACGATTGCCATTTGTTACAAATGCATGATCGTTTCATGTTTCTTAGTTTCTAATAATTTTAACGAATTTGTCTTCGCCAAAATTGGTGCATCAATTACTCGCTGAATGATACAACAGTATGAAACAGTACTGTGCTCTCGTGATTTATAGTTGGTACTCTTTTAATCGGTTTCCACGCATGATTTAACGATTGTACATTGGAATGTATTATTAAGGCATACTTATAGCGTCTATGGTACATTGTATATTTAAACATACACGAGAAATGTATTTGGTCCTACTTACAAAATTTTTCGAAGCTAATCATAATGCTAGTTTTCAATTTGTTTACATGATATGTGATGGGTGATTATGATGAAGACGTTTTATGATAAAAGAATATTTCATTACAATAACAATATTTTAAGCAAGCCTTAGTCGTATGAAAAGTAGCAATTATTAAAAAATTTAACAATTATTGGACAAATACTTGACTCTGACATGGAATGTATTAATTATCGAATAATTTGGAATTGGACTACAAAATTGTGTAATACCATCATTTGGAAACACTGGCTGCTATTCTTAACATTTCGATCGAAGCTTTAAAAAATTCATCATAATTCCCCGAGAATTTATTGAAATTACGTTAGCAAAATGTACATTTAAAAATCTATTAGAAACCAAATTACTACGTGTTATGACTGATTTTGCCATAACGTGTTCTTCGTTATTTTAAATCTTAATTGTGTTCAAAGTGAGAAAGTATTCTATTTTTTTTTTTTTTTAAAGCGAACGGTAAATTTCTTTTATCAGAAATGATGGTCAATGCTTTTGCACGTGGAACGATCGGATTAAAATCGCAAGCGCTGCGAGACTAGGAGCTAAGCAATTTTTCTAAGCGAGGACGAACTTTGACTAAGGATTTATTCTACGATTAGACTATGTAATAAACAGCAACAAGAAACAAAATACTGCGTACGATAATAAGGCAATGGAAAAAGGGAAAAAAAACGGTCGAGATAAATGAGATAGACGTCAAAACACCAAACTTTTACAGAATAGCTTATCACCACTCAGGGAAATCGGTTTACTACTCCAAAAATTCTGTCGAGTTTTCCTTGCGTACGTCGATCGTGCTGCTCGTCTATGCAATGTGTACGAGAATCACTGCTACAGATTATTATACATTTTTGAATATTGCTAACTCTCACGCACATCGGTAAAACACTTTGTAAATGGACCTCGATGTTCGTATCATTTTATACTTCGTACAAAACCTGAAATATTCGGAAATGGATGATAATCTCGGTGAAAAACATGCAAAAAGAAAAAGGAGAAACATATACAAGACACTTGCTCGTACTGATCTATCGAAGTTCATGATTGACGACCCTGTCGAAAGTTCGCTAGGATTTCTAAAAAGATACGTGAATAATTTCAATAAACATCATCGCGTTTGTACTAATGAAAAATATTTTATGCATTATCAGTATAGTGACTATATAAATATATATATTGTACTAAAATATGATACGGAATATCGATGATTATAGAAGAAAAAAAAAAGATAGAGAAGAAAAGAGAACGCAGAATGGCGTAACGAGACGCGACCGTGTGCATGTTAATCATAAAGTAAGACTAGGGAGACTTATCTGCATAGTTAGAAAGTGGTCAAGAAAAATGTTCTGTATAGAGCCATCGCTGTCATCTTGACAAATTACAAATGACAGATAATTTGACGAAAAGGTAAGAAACACATGTAAAAGCCTTATCAACTAACTTTAGTTTACTTTTTACTTTATGTACGATTTGGTACACAATATATTTTTAATATTTATATGATATTGTACAGTTATAATGTAATTAAAATGACGTGATTTTTAAATGACAATGCTCAGTTTCTACGATCTCGAAATAATTTATTAATCAAAACATTAATAGTACAGTTCTTTCACAAATAGTTTTTTTTTTTTTTCAAATTTTGATAGTAGAGCAAATCTTTATAATAATATAAGGAACTTGATATTGTAAAAACCTATATTTTACATTTTAAATCTTTTAATGTCTTCAGGTTTTAGTTCTATTCCAAGAAATGCAATGTGCTTAACTTCTGCACGTTTAAATCTCCATGCTGTTGCATCTGCATAACAGTAATGTCCTAATTCTTCAACTTTTTCTATACTCAATGTCGTTGCTATTTAAGTTAGACCTCAAATAAGTCCACCTGTCTAGAATAGTAAATATATAATATAATAATTTCATCCGTTTCATATCTTCACAATCCATCCTAAAAATTGAAATCATTTTGTATAATATTAAATAATTTATTTAATATTATGATTTTATATATAAATAAAATTTTATATCGTACGTACATCATATAGACAAGATAGTTATAATTATCCATATACAATATCAAGTTCCTTATATTATTATAAAGATTTATTCTACCATCAAAATTTAAAAATAAAAAAAATAATTTTGGAAAGAGTAGCAAACTAGGCCCCATACAGAACATTTTTCTTGACCACTTTTTTCTTCTTTACGCTATCGAGATAAGTCTCCTTAGTTTTACTTCATGATGTTAATGAACAAAAAGAAATAAAGAGTAAGGGCAGCAACAAGAAAAAACAAAGAAGATTAATCTACACAGAGAGCACTGCGACGATATTTTTACACATACACACATACACAGATGAACGTGCCAAATTTTTACAACAATCGAATTACCGACCTCCCTCGAAATTTCTCTTAGATTTTCTCGATGAACGTGTTATGTAAAATAAGATTTAAATGAAGAAAAAAAAAAAGGCTAAAATAAGATGGGGCGAGATAAGTTAAACGACGTCAGTGTTTATGTCTATCGTAATCGATGTAAAAAAGAGAAAGAAAACATGAAGTGTGCGAGTCGGCGAAGTTCGTTCGAAAGTTTTTCTTTTCGCGACTTCGACGCTTAGTTCCTGTCTTATCGTGCATTCATCTTGTATTATTACTATTATTATTATTATCGTTAATCATACGTAATGTAAAATATCGAACATAAAATTTCTATTTTATTTCTTAACCTGTGTTCAATCGTATCGTATACGGAAAACAAATCTCGGACTAGTTCCTAATCTTTCGCGAGTCGCATTATCGAGCCTCGTAATTATTGTTAAATGGAGAAGAAAGCTAAAATAATAAGATTGGCATTCGAATTTGATACGCTAGCAAGAGCGTGTATACTATCATATACCTCTTCCTGGCACGCACATTTCGACCGATAAAATATGTATATATAATATATTTTTTTTTTAAATTTTGCTTCAAACCTCGACGAATGTTCTCAAATAATTATGTTTTCTCTCTTCTTCTTCTTTGGTCTTCGACATCAAACGACATGGTTTTTGCCTATGTACGCCGCTAGAAGCTTTATTCAGAAAGAAAAAAATTACGCGAAAAAAAGTTTTCATACGTCATGGGATGGATATACATATGTGTTTGTATAAGTATGTCTGTATGTATGGGTGTGCACGCGTGTTCATACGTACTACACAACATTATTAATTGACGTATATACTATATGTATACGTATATACGTAAAAAGAAAACGCTGCGTCGGTAAACGAGTATGAAGTAAAAATTAGGGTAAGTCGAAGTTGATAAGTATATATCATTGGTAATGAAGATCATTCGATTGATTTTTTTTTTTTCGATGGAGGAAGAAACGCAAAAAGAAATTAAGACATACATAGGACGAAAAGAAAATCCATTTTGACGCGAACCAAGCAGCGTCCGATTTATATATCAAGCCGGCGACTCTGCATCAAGGTCTCGATTTTGTACGAAGTAGACGATACAACAAATTGTTATACTAATGCTAACGTTTTGATACAGTGTTTTTAAGAAAAACAAAACAAAAAAGACAGCGAGCGAGAGAGAGAGAGAGTGTGTGAGTGAACGAGAGGATGTAATATCGTCAAAAACGAAAGACAAAAATTGTCACCTCACGAATATCAGTGTCGTGTCAGTTCAGTGTCAGTAACATCAGTGACTGACACCAAAATATTTATTGAACTATACGGACACGTCACTGATACGCGCGAGGAGACCGTACAGTGTGCGAGCGTCGTTTCTGATGCGTGATCTTCTTTTCTTCTGTTCCATACCCCGTGTTCCGTTTCCAAAAAAGGGCAAACTTTGTCAAAACTGAAAGTAAAAAAAGAAAGAACAAGGTAAATACGGAGGATCAGTGATTTGTACCATAGTCGTGCGACAACACAGAAAAAAAATAAATTTATGTTAATTTCAATAAAACCCGACGAATTATTCAATCGATCGTGTATACACCGATCATGAGTCGAAGGAGACAAAAGGAGAGAGTGAGAGTAAGATGAAGGCAATCGTTTTTTAATGTTAGAAGAAGACAAAAAAATGGAAAGAGAAAAACAAAGAAAACAAGTGGGGCTCTTTCAAAAGTCGTCGCAAAATTAGCATTTACCCTTCACCCATGCATTTTCGTATGCTTGTTATCCACTTTTTCCAGCTTTTCTAAATACGCGGATGAAAGGGAAAATGAGACCGAAGGACGAAAGAAAATATGACTGCCAGCCGCGACTTTTGAATCGAACCCCCTCTATACATATTGTATTCATAAGCGTAGGAAAAAACAACCAATCTGCCGTGAAAATTTACGGATGAACTTTTTTTTTTCTTCTCTCTTTTTTTTTTTATTAATAAGAAAAAGGCTGACCGTTTTTTATTGCGCTCGCGCGAAAAAGCAAAACGAAAAGATAGGACGACGGTACTTTCGATGCGTCGATAAAACTATCGAAACAATTTTTCTTTTTATACGTGAGTGAAAACAAAATGAATGGGAGAAGAGAGGAGAATAACGAAGTAGCAAGAAGAAAAATAGTTCGATTTTTTTTTCGGAAATACCGTCGGCGCTTAAATTATCATGGATTCGATTCGTCGAACCCATCTATCTCGCGTAACTTTGTGCGAGGAACGTGGACGATGTGCGATACGATTTTGTAATGTAACTTGTGCATATGGAAAAAAAGCATGTAATAAAGAAGGCTAAGCGACAAGTATTCGTTAAAATCGATCCGATTTATCGGTCGACCGTTCCTATTTGATTCATGACTTTTTATAAATCAATTATATATGTGTACATATATGTAGTTTTTTTTTTTTTTTCATTCAACATTTCTTATTCTTGCATCGTTTCTTTTCATAATTTATTACCTGTCGATTATTTCTGTTCAAGGTGTCTCAAGTCTAATTTAACGAGAAAACAATTATTAGATACTTTATTATTTATATTTAATTAATTTACTGATTACAATAGATGTTCAGATTGACATCCCTTCTCTTCCAAACTGTAACTAGTACTTGCATTAAAATTTTTTTATGTATTCTACTTTTGGGGCCAAACTTTTAAGACATCTTGTATATATAATTATCGTTTTTTCTTATTTAACATTCATTCAACGCATTGTCTTTTTCCTTAATCGTTAAAAAAGAATTTTCATTGACAAAAAAAATGTGAGGGAGAAAAGTCGAGCTTTCTTTTTCCTGTATTCCCATAATCGAAGTCACGATAAACTATGGAAGAAAGGGATAAAAAAAAGTCAATATAAAATATATATCTCGCATGAAAGAGACAGAGAAAGGTAAAAAGGAAGAAGAGAACGAGCAGGAAGCAAAGTTCCTCGGTCTCTGCATAAACGAGCACAGCTATCTCAAAGAACCGTCACGTGTGACGGACGATTCTCCAACTTTTGTCGCGGTACGAGCAACGATCGTGGGAAGACTCACCTGCGACCTCCTCTCCAGCAAATCGATATTATACGAGAACACGCTAGCTTATGTACGTATATACATGAGTTATATGTATGCATATATACATATATTTTGGTGTGTGTGTGTATATACACTTACATGGTTAGGCCTTTCCTTTATGCCGACGCGTGAAAAACGAACTTCTTTTCGAGATTTATCTTTTGTCCGTCCATCGTGTATCCGCTTTTTGAAAGAGAATCAACAAATTGAAAGAAATTTCTTAATAATTTATCAAGCAAGAACGTTCTAACGTGTTCCGATGATTAAATAAATAAGATCTAATCTAAGTACTCTTTTTAAAACTAAATAAATTTTTTTAAGTTGACCAAGTGCCTTGATATATAATTAAATACAATTAGAAAATGTAATTTACTAAATAATATATGTTGAGACTTCTTCATAATAATCATTTTTTTACATGAAAATATAACTACTTTTTTTTAAAATTAGTTGCATCACTTTTTGTGCGATAGTAGATTCCCGTAAACGTTACTCTCAATAAGAACGAGAGTAGCCTTTGTCGTGGTATTAGAGCGAGACTGAGCGTCGAGCTAATAGGATTTCATTGAGATGCTGGATTTAACGGAGAAGTTTCGATGCTTATCAGGGAGATACGGATCGACCCTGCCATGCTCGATTTTAACGTTAAAATATAAGGCTACTTGTCTCCTTTTATCGTTACGAACGAGCTTACTATTTTCAAACATTTCTCGACTTTTAAATAAAAATATTTTCCTATCAAAAATATATTTATATCAAATAAATAAATAAATATAATAATAATATATTACATTTATCTAGAGTACTGGTCGATATCATATTGATTAACATAAATACATAAAACATTAAATAACAAATTTTGTTATCTTCGATCATATTGAACAATTTCAAAGGCATTTTTTTTTATAGAAGATACCCGTTGAGAGAAGTAAACGTGCGTGTAATAAAACTGTTATTAAGATACAATTATCGTAACGCGTAGGGCCCACCATTTACTCCACACAGGGTAGCGAGATAATCGAAATACAATGAAGATCATAGGGGTGCTTCGAAGGCGGTGCAAAAGTGCGAAAGCGATCTCTCGAAAGCTTTTCACGGAGGGTAGATTTTGGCAGACTTTAGCAACCGCTCCGGGGGTGCAGCTGTCCAGGTATTTGCGTACCCCAGTTTCAATGGACACAGAAAGAGAGAGAGAGAGAGAGAGGAAACAATCGTCGAGGGCTTAGAGAAGCGGAGATGCTCTCTTTTACTCGACTCGATAACGCCTCGCACCCTATAAATCTTTTTTGCACCTTGCGAGTGCTCGATCGTTCGTCGTTCGATCTTTGCTACGAATTAAAAATTTTTTACACGGAGGTCTAAACCACAAAACGTTCGTTCCTTGTTTGAATTTTTTTCACATCGATTAATTTTATTAGTAGTTTATTTTTATCTATTTTAAAAATTTAGAAAGAAATTAATTTTTTTCTTTATGTAAATTTATAAATGAATCAAAGAAATTAGATTGTGAAAATTAAACAGAATTGTTAAAAATATGATTCAAGAAGTAGTCATAAAAATCATTTAAAACCTTTCCATTTCATGATTGACAGCATCGACGCTTCTCTTACCATTCTTTTTAAAACATTCATACGACCGACGTGAAGATGTAACGTTCGCCGAAGGTAAAGAACGATGTAGCGTTATTACGACATTGAATCGGGAATTAATACTTTGTGTGTCACTCCAGCTGCGAGGATCAACACAAGTGCGTAGCCCTTCGCGACAAGAGGGTCGGCTTTTAATGCGCCCTCGATGCACCCTGTGCATAGGACGCGCGGTCTTCATGGTTTGCTAATTTTCACGGGGCTATAATACCGTCACGTCCGAGCCGATTAGATTCGACCTCTTGTATCGAGCTTTCGCACCTTCCTCTCCCTCTTTTTTTATTATTTTTTTTTCCTTTTCATTTTAAATTCAGATCGAACACGTTGGAAGGAATTCAAAGCCGACGACCAGATGATTGTTTTATAGAAACGAAGACTTAAATAATTAATAATAAATTATGGAACGATATTGCAATTATTTAATTAATTTAACTATCACATTCCGCAATTTTATTTAAAATCGATAATTTCCAATCAGCTGTAACGATGGCTGATGCTTTAGAAAAGTCCTCCTGTATCATTTAATGAAGCACGCATTCAAATATCCACGGCATCAAATTTTACAACAAATATTATTTCTCCATGACGATAAATTTTAGGAAAAAAAAACATGTAATTGAGATTATTAATTTTCTATTTATATCATTATTATTATACATGATAATATATGCAATGACCACAAGAGATATTATACAGGCAATTTTTTAATTATATTCCCAGTTTGTTATATTTACATTAATATATTATTCTCGATTAGAACCCTTTAAACTCTTATGTCGACATTCTTTACGATATACATATTTGATGTATATTTTATCCTCTAAAACAATACTAAAGCAGACGAATCTTTAATGAACAAACAACACAAAAATAAAGTCTACGGGACTAATGTCTACCTACACGTTTCTAAAATCGATTACAAAATGATAGCGCCGAATCATCGGATATAATATAAAAAAAGTCGTTTGCCTCGTTCTTTATGATCTCGAGTGAATAATTAAAAGAGTACGTGCGTAGGTGCCGTCATAAACGCGATAGTGGAGTGACTTTTATATATCGATCATCGATACGCGATATTGCTCGATTATTACGAGCTTTTCATAGCCAGTATTCGTCGTAAAGTCGTCGTCGATAAGGACAAGTATTTAAGCGATAAACACAGGTGTACCGACACACCTGCGTAAACTGTTGGATAAGGAATCCCGTTTGTATTTACTGTAAATCCTTCGGAAAAATAATAGGTACGTATAATTGTGTGTAAAACACTTTGCACGATAATCAACCGTACCCTACGAATAAGCTGGTCTTATATACCTACTCTACTCCAATCCTTTATCTATCTTGCTGTATACAGCGAACCTCCTTCTTTTTTTCAGGATACTTTGAAAAAAAAAATATGTAAGATAAATTTAGCAATATTTAGCAATATTTGGCAGTGAACAATTAAATTTTACTTCAAAATCGAAAAAATAATATGTAAAATAAATATAGCAGTATTTGACAGTGAACAATTAAACATAATTATTATATTTTTCTACCTTGGCTGAAATAAAGCTCGAATAATACTAAAATATAACAATTATAATATTTTAGACAGCAGATATTAATAATATTCAAAAGCAACAATTGAAAAATAAGAGGTTTACATTTGATTTTCAAGGGTTACATCGAAAAGTAGATTGGCCCATTTATCTTAAAAATGTCAATTGGTACCTACCGAAGCTCGAGAAAATTACAAAAGGGTTGTAATGAATATCGTAAAGAAAATGCCGACGAAGATGACGTTGATAGATTCTCTTTCTCTCCCTCCTTGCTGTCTCTCTCGAAAAAGAACACGAAATTGTTCCTAATTGTCCACAAATCGACGTACTCCCCTCGATTTCCCGAACCGTTAAATACAGGCACCACCACCGCTAGTATCCCTCTACCCCTCTGAGTGTTCATATAGCGGTAGAAAGGGCGTTCCGCTAGCTCCTAGCGATTTTGTTCGAAAGGGTCTAGTGCACTTTGGGCTAGGCGCACCACCGGGCACCCCCACGGTGCAATACGGATTCAATTACACCTCATTGTGTCTCGGTGTCTATAAACAAGAATGTTTTCACAGCTGATAGCGACTCACGGTGCTGCTTTTTCTATCTTTCGATATGTATCGAACGTGTATCTTCTTAACGTTAATTCTCTTTGTACCGTTAGAATTTCGATGTATGTCGGTAAGTGAATCTTTTTAACGTTAATTCACTCCGTTTTTTTGTTGATTCTTTTCTTCGTGACGTAGGTGAGAGTGAATTTTACTCCAAGTTTGATGTTGGATGAAAGGAAGTAATCGGTTGTTTTATTATCCCCTTTTTTGTTGTCTAACATGGATTTATCTTCTACTTTTCTTCTTAATCGTAATTTATTTTAAAATTCTATTATTTCGATGATAGTATAAAAGTTATACGTTACTATTTTACATTTCCTGAGTTAATTGGTACACGACTAGAACGGAGTTCGGTGTTACTCGAATACGAGTTTTATTCTAATCTATTTATCGTAAATATGTACTAGGGTATATGATAGTATGTACAAGCAATTTATATCGAAAGTATTGCTCCTTTTTTTTAAATACTTCTCAATAGAATGAGATTGAAAACAGTTATGAACCTATCTGCATCGGTTTACAGAGAAGACAAAAATATTGTGTTAGTTTTATTAAAAGCTATAAAGAACATATATTTGACGATCGAAGGTTCGTTTAAAGTAAATGTCATTTTCAAATCATTTTAATGAATTTTTTTCAATCCAAGCACAAGACAGACCTAATCGATTATCACCTGATTTTCCCATTTTACTAAATTTTATTAAGTATAATTGCAAAATCAGACCATGTACAGACATTTCAAAAAATCTCCATAGATTTGATCAGATCAATGATTTCGTCATATTCTTACGAATTATATACCTGCACATACACAATCTTACGCTACATATTTCAGTAATTATGAAAGTATCCTGATGGTGTTAAAAAATTTGTCAAAAATGTGCAAAACGCTAATGATATTTTGAAAATGGCCCGTTATTTAATTCTTCACAAAAAAGTCCATCTTTTCATACAATTTCTGAAATATGTTGTTATATAAGGAAAAACCACTTTCATAACCACCATCGCGTATCTTCACGTAGGTATGCGTATCTATGAATCGACATATAAGAAAAGAAGACGTCTTCCTCTCGTTCATGTTCAGAAATTGCAAGGAAATGTAAGAGAAAAGTAAGGAAGGAAGCAAAGAAGGATCGACGTCGTGGGAAGATACGCAGCCGTCGACGCCATTATTCTCCTCCCGGAGACGCAGGGTGTCGCGACGCCGCAGTATCGACGCACCGCCCACTACGTCTTCTCTCTCTCTCACTCTTTCTATCCCTCTTCTTCGTTCTCTCTTCCTCCGACATTCTATACCTTGCCGTCGAATTTTGGTACAGTATGTCACACGTGCTTTTTGTACGGATCGGCCATCTTGCGCTTTCGTCGACCCTCTCGTCAGAATTCGTATGATTTATTTATTAAGTTGAGTGCTTATAGTAAAACGTCGATCAATCGAGACGTCGATTAATCCTTGTATCAGTACAATTAACTCTTTGCACGCGGTATCGAGTGTGACTCGACATTCTTTGCTCGAAGATTTTTCTTGTGTCCTTAGTCAAGAATTATAATTTTATAAAAAAAAATCGCGTCGTGTATTATCCTTATTATGTGCAATAAAATGATATATCGTTGGAAATATGTTGCCTTAGAGCAAACGGTTAATATGAAGTTTAAATAAGAATATCACGCGAATGAATTATCTTTGGTAACTCACGATCAGTCCTCCGTTTATTTCAAATAATAATTATAATAATACAATCAATCGTATCATTGTACTTACTCGAAATTTGATCGACGATCGTTTGAAAGAGTGATCCAGTAAGGCAGACGACCTTTCGTTTAAATACTTATGCACAATCTTTATTTACAATTTCGCGAGATTTGGTCGACGTATCTATGTCGACCTTGAGACTAGAAGAGCTTACCTTTAAAATGAACAGGACCTTACGGTCTCGCGAAGATATACAATGACTTAGAAAATTCGTTGGCATTGATTGCACGAAAGTTTCAATAAATAATTCACTTCCTTATCGTTTAAGACTAGATCAAGTTTCTTCGGGAATTCCCGATTAGAGAGATCCACGACTAGAATGACTTTCTTTCACTTTGTTCTTAGACACTAAATAACACGCGTTACGAGCTCTTTCAGAGTCTGAGAATTCTCACGACCGATTCCTCTTCGTTAATGGACGACGATAATAAGGAGAATTCACTCGTAGGTCGTGCCATTTTTCGAGGTCCTCGGATCTTCCGGCGTCCAGACTTTTGCGTACATCGTACCGTTCGACGATATGTCGGATTTTCTTGACCAAGAAAGCGAGTGAGAGATAAAGGGATTGCCTCCGCTTCCTGAAATTATATTTTAAGGTCGGTTAGCTTGTGTTCTCTTTCTTCTTGATATATATTTTTTATAAGATTGAAAATATTGTATAAAAATATTTTCTTTGTTCTAATATGATTCTTCTTATTTATTGACGTTATAAGAACGATGCAGAAAACGAATTAGATAGTAATAATCAATTTTGAAATCAAATAAATGGTTTATAGAAAGTTGGTTCAATATTACAACGATATTACACGTTATTAATATAAAATTATGTATATGGTATAGTCTATGGAGAGATTGAAAATATTTGAATATTGCTATTCCATATTTTGTTAACGAAATCATGGAAAATGTTTATTTCTCGTATTTCCAGTTACATATTTTACATCCACTATCAATGATATATTGTACCTTGAAAATTACGAAGATAATTCGTATTCGTTTCCTGCATGCGATGGATTTCCGGTATTCGATTTATATGTGAGACAGGTGTCGTCCCGAGGAACTAATCGTTTTTACTATAATATTGAACTCGTAACGGTTCCCTATTTTTTTTATACCGTTAAATTAAACTTAATATCGAAAACAAATATTTAAATGTCGTTGATATTCTTTAAAACTAAGTTTCTCAAATTATTATTTCACAATCACATTTTAGAAATTTGTTTAGAAATAAAAGAGCGATTGGAGATTTAGATTCAAAGCAGGAAAAGCAAACATAAGATAATTGAGTATTACAATATAACCTCGTAAATCTTTGTTAATATTCTACGAATTTTTCTTTGTTGTTCACATTAAGAGGGTTGAAAATCGTCAGAAAAACATAAACCGTACCATATGTGGTACAATAGGTTTTAATGAGTTAATCACCCAAACAATTCGAATAGTCATATTAACAAGATAAATAATTTGTTCCATATAAATTTATGTAATTGTCCTATCCTCTCTTCATTATCAATTCGCGTATGCTTCTCAATATAATTACCCTGATGAGTTTCAGTACGATGTTATTATCAAAATCGTTTATTTCAACTTTGAATATTCTTATTTGTCGTAATCTTTTTTCTATTCCAATCTTGTTTTTCGTTAATTCCATCTACAATCTCATTCTCTTTTATCTAATCAATTTCCCAACAGTTTTATACGATAAAACGTGCTAATCTACAGGGACGAAAGATATAACAAAACACTCAAGGTTTAGAAACAAAAAAATAAAAAAAAAAGATTAGAATTAGAGAAGGGAAAACGTAAGTGGTGCGATTAAAATTGGCCTCACCACGAACTATAACCTTCTTAGTATCATCCCGTCCGGAGCATCTCGAGAGACCGCCATTTCCCGTGAGAGGGTCGTTACCCTTGTCGGCACGGACAAGCTCGTTCAGGAACTTTATGTAGCCGATGGCGAGTTTCAAGGTGTCGACCTTCGATAGTCTCTTCTCGTACGGTAAAGTGGGTATATGAGCCCTCAAACCCTCGAACGCGTCATTTATGTTCTGCATACGTCGCCTTTCACGCATGTTTGCCGCCTGTCGTTGTTGCACCGCCTGCCGCGGACATTTTCCGCCCACGCCGTTCCGTCTGCTGCTACGACTGCGACTTCGACTTCGTCTAAACCGAGCGTGTGAAAATTTGTTAAAAAAATGGAAAATGGTTTGACAAAGTGTTTGAAATCATTTGGATTTGATTATGACTCGAAACTGCTGCGTCTCTAACATGTGTTAGTTATTAGATCAGTTGTTTAGAAAGGTGTAATATTTTTTTTTTTTAGATTGGATCGTTTCCAAACAGAATTCGAAGAAGGTCTTGCGTTCTTAACGTGTGCAAGTGATTAGAAATTCTAATCATAAATTGATATGTGTGATGAAACTTCTGTGATACCAGTTCACAAATATCATATTATTTATTTCATTATAAAACTATAAAATAATTTAGATAACAAGTACAAAGAAATAAAGAACAAGACAAAAAATCCTAATTATCTCACAAAACATTCTTCGATATTACAATAAAACCGAAATAAACAAAAAAGGTAAACTATTGTCTATTATTTGATCATATTTATCAAGAACGCAAAAATAACTAAAAATCAATAGATGTGTACCGACTCTTTCGAAATCGAATAATGCAATATGAATGTACATATAATAGAAAATCATTTTTAATAAACGTAATATAACAAAATAATGCAACAACGATAAAGAAAAGACTTACTCTCTTGCATGATTCTCCTGATCGCTGCTGTAGACGCTCTCGTTGTCGCTGCTATTTTCGTCATAAGGATAAACGTCGCTACCACTCGTGCTACCGGTACTTCCGGAAGGATGCGACGGTAATTGCGAAGGAATCGTCGGAAGGCTCGCCGTCGTCGCTGCCCCGCAATGTACGGGCAAAGCCGGGATCGCTGGATTCCCGAGGAAACTGTGCGCTTCGTACATATATTGCCGGTTCATTATATCCAACTCTAAATTGTCCATCGAATACATCTTTCCTAATTTATTTCTAATACTCTCGACTTTTTATGAAAATATTCTTGCTTCACTCGTGTTTTTCTTCAAATTAAACGATACATTTTTATTTTATTTGCTTTTCTTTCTTGCAAAATACACGATTTTCACTGCAAAGATATTTTTCTTCTTCTTGCTCTTCCGTTATCTTTTTATTTTATGTAAAATCAACCAAGATCATTTTTTACTCTTGACGAAACTTCCAGTTTCTTAAAATTAGATTATACGACATCCGTTCCTTTAGAAAACCACCACAAAAATGTCTTTTTCTAACCTCAAACAACTTCCACAAAAATCCAGATTATTTCTAACCTTGTATCTTCGTTTATTCATTCGGTACAATCTCTGTAACAGTTCTCACCACACCAAGGACTAGAATAATTGACTAGAACTACACAAGTAAGATCACGGGACGTTCGCCAATCAGCCGCGTTTGTTATCCGTTCGTGTTCGAGTACTCAGGAATCCGAAATCCTTCACGATCCTCCGTGATCACGCTCGAAGGATCTCGCGATAAGTACAGCAGGCACGTGTCACTACGGGTGGACGCGTGTCAGGAAATATTTCTAAACACCGGCACGTGTCCGGGGTCCCAACACGCGTCGGAGATTTGTCGAACGACACTTGTCGCGTTCTACTCGCGCCCACTGATCTTTCTTTTAACGTTTATCCACCGTAACAGCATCAAATTCCTTTAGACTATTAAAGTCTCATGGATACAAAAGGAAAGAAAACTGATTTTTCGATCACATTCATCGAATAATCCTTTGCACCGATTGTCTTCTCGAGCTATCATGTTCCTTTTTTTTTCTTCGCGAAAATTAAATTCTCTTTGGTTTGTTCTCAAAATTTCAATGATTTAAATGTAATTTACTATAATAAATGATGACAATTTTCCTTTCGTTGCGAGGATCGCACGATGACCACTCTCGCTTCCGATCGTGACTGAAATCGTGAAAGGCGAGAGGAAAGCGGAAGCCATGCTCCCTCTTTCTTTCTCTCTCTCTCATCGTCGGGGTTGAAAGCCCAGGCGCGACCCCCATTCGTCGCGAGGCACATAGAACGCGGGGGTAGTAGACGGAGCTTGCCTACCCCCTTGCCGTTGCTGGGGCAGCGGTGCCGCCTCTTCATCGATCTGATAAGGAGCACCGTAATTCGTGCTTCCATGATATACGTATGTGTATACTAGTCATTTCAGACGTGTGTATGTATGTTCGTGTATATAATATCTTTATATAGACCTGTGAGGTATGTGTTTCGAGTGAGACGATTGCTAGCCACAAAATTTTTAAGATATTCTTGACTTTTTGTTAAATAATCTTCCTTGATCAATGAGAATTTATTTGATATACTGAGAAGAATTATACATTTTATGAATTTCTTGAGAATTGTTATATTATAAACGAATAAGACTATCGAAATTGAAGAAGATATAGATGGTGTCCCAGCTAAAGGAGGCCACCTAAATATTTTCTTTGTTTCTAATGATGCGACAAACTTTTTTGGTATACCTACTTTGAATGGGTTAGAAAGAGGTATGTTATGAAACAATAAATTTTTTTTTTCAACAAAAAATAGTTAGGTGGCCTCCATTAGCTGAGACACCCTGTATATGATAATGGAGTTAATTGATACATATTGTTGGTATTTCAGTTTTGATAGAAGAAATAAATATGTAAATATACGACTTATGATAGCTAATTGATTTTTTTTGAGAGTAAGTATCGTTTTAAGCATCTTTTAACTCTGGTTAACTAATGGAGTTTTTAAATAACGTTTTCGATTTTTAATAATCCAATTCTAATATTTCTTCGTAATAACGGAATTAAAACAGTTAAAATTTAAGGATTATCTAACCAATATATTATTTATAGCACCATGGAAAAGATTCTAGACACGGTATCTCTTGTTCAACAACAAAAATAATAAATACCTACCTACTAAATCAATTCGAACAAAAGACCGACAATAATAATATAAAATTCTTCATCCTGAGATAAAAGTCGTCGATCGAAAGAACGAACAATTTACTCGTACCATCACTTTTCTGGCCATTATTACCACGCACTTACTCGCGTACGATCGAAAACGAAATTACAAGTTGGGAGAACGTTGTTACTTCGATCGCAACTGGTAGGTACATAGTTAGCCTTGATTCCGCAACAAATATTACGATCGACGAAAGGAAAGGAGGCATGAAGAATTCACGAATCTTTTTATCAATTTTTCTTCTTAGAATTTATGTAAAAGTTTTTCCATCGTTGTTCAACGTTGCTCCGTGTAGCCCATGGATGACGTCGCGTTATTAAAAATGAATTATCCCTTTGTAGATAATTGAGCAAACGTTGGAAATCAGATCGTACGTATGTACCTGTACTCGACCGCATAATTATAGGTTCCGGAGCACGAGCCAAATGTCGCCGAAATATTTAACCCTCGGCAACCCTTGCACAATGTTTTCACCGCACGCGTCACGCACGTGCCCTTAATTTCTATTCCACTACGATACTTTAGTCCTGATTTCCGTCGTTGCTCCTTTCTCTGCTATGATGCTTGCCTCGTTGGATACAGGTAACTCTCGCGTAACAGGACAATTTATTCGATTGGTAGAGGTAATCTTCGTGTTGCACGAAAATTCCTACCTTGTTATGTCGAAAATGTATTAAAGGGATGTTAAACAAATCTCTGTTGATGCTACTCTGTGTTATACGAGGGTTTTTGTAATTAGCCGAGTCCTATCTAACATCTTTATTATTCTTTCACTCGTGTAGCATAGAAATTTGTATCAATTAATATACATATTTAATATTTCGCCTATAGTTTCAAGTTGTGGGAGGTTTTTTTTAATTTTTAATTTATCGTGTTCTGAAAATATCGTTACGATTGTAACTTATATTATTCATTTTTACATCGTTATGCGAATAAATCATAGGAAATATTAAAAATTTAATATAATTTAGTGTACGATTAGTCATATGAAGAGTTTACATATATATTTATAGATACAACATTTATAAACTTATAAATTCATATTCAGAAAAGTAAAGAAATGAAATGATTTATTTTAATGCGTTGATATCCGCATATCTATTTATTTTTGCAGAAGTGAAATCTTTAAAATACTTCATTTTCAGAAATATGTATTTCACGTAAAACTTTATGGCTTCCTTTAATTAATTCTATCGATTTGTAACATTTTCACATAGGAACTCACTTCTCGAATTTCTGGAATGGCTTGATACAAATTTTCGTATATTTTACGATACGAAGAAAAACTTACGAGCGTATTATACATCAACGAATTTTTATCTCGATAAATCGACAAAGCAATAAAGTAGACCCAATCGTTTCGGTACCGTTCGGCACCGTTTCGTGCGCAGCTCATTAAATTTGGATAATTAAAGCACCAGGAATCCCGATGCCAGCGAAGCCTCCCTCGAGGAGACTCGGAGAATGAATTATTATCGTTCCATCTGCGATCCCATTTCGGAAAGAATCGTGAAAACGATGAAGCGATTCCCACGGATGCTATATTGGAGGTAGACTAAATGGATCAGCGAGGATAAGTTTAAATAGATGTCGAATTTACGAGTGTGTGCGTTAAAACAAACGGCGAATATCCTAACGAAAATCACGAACGACTAATGTTCTCAATTTTTAAAATTTGTTTTTCGTTAAATAATATAAATTCTTAAGAATTATTTTATAAATTATTAATTATGCTTCATTATTATTATATAAATCATTTGGTATTATCGATATTCTATCACATATATTTATTTAAAGAGAGAACAATTCTTGAGTGGCACACAGGCGATAGATTTCGAGCTCGTCTCTCGTCGCAGCTTGTCTCGCTATAATCCGAAACGAAAATACTCGAACGGGACATGCCTATTGTGCCGAAGCTTTTTTCATCTTTTAGATTCGGAGATAAACCAAAAGGGGAGCAGGATTTAAATGTTCGATCCCGTGCCCCGCGCTCGTGCTTAGATATAACAAAACTGTATTTCCATCTAGATCGCATATAAATATTTTCTTTACAATTTTGTGCTAAATGAAAAATAAAAAAATAAAGATTTAGAATGTAGTTGCTATGTTTTTTAATGGAAATTCACGATTTGAATTAAAGAAATCAGTTTTATTCTTTCGTTTTGTTTCCAAATAGATGAAACCTTTCATTTATAAGAATATAGAAATATGAGGATACAATTATAATGAATGTTTCTACATATTAACAATATTTATATCGTATATAAATTTGTCACATTTAATTATTTATAAGTAATAATATATAACTACAATAAAAATAATGTATTTACAAATATACCAATAAAATTTTCAATGAATCGAGTCATATCTTATGAGATCACGAGTTCAAGAAGAGAGAAAGCTTATGAAACCTAGAAACCTATTTCCCCTACAATTTTATTTCACCCCTCCACTCGTGAAGAGTTTCTTCACGGTGCATCCTCGTACAAGCAAGTCGTGTCTAACACCTGGTCCGTTGTAACACCCCGGAACATCCTGGTACCTATCCGGGACACGCCTCGAGCCCCTAAGTGTCTATTAATTTATACTCAGCGGGAGTGTGAAATCGATTTGTGCTTGCTCTCGATCCTCTCCTTGTGTCGCGATAAATCTACGAGAGCATCGAGAGACAACGACTCACGATGATCGTGATGTTCCTCCTCTTCAAACCGAATCCCTTCGAACTATACAATTTTGCATAGCTATGAATTTTATTACTTATTCTCTTAGAAATAATTTGTTTTCTCGAAATTAATTATAGAGTATGATGTTTCTGTCATAATTCCCAAATGTTTCTAAATTATTTAATGTAAAAATTGATCATAAATTACTCATTATTGATAGAACGATGATTATATCATGATGGTTACCTCGTGTTAAATATCCAAATATTTTTGGAAAATTGCCAGATTTCTTGGAGATTCAAATCAACATTTCCAAAATTCAATCTTAAAGTCTAAAAGTTTTGTATCGAAGGTATCAAGATAATCATTGATTTTAAAATAAATTTATAAATAAAAAACTATTATTTTTGTATTGAAAATAAAATATTTTTTTTTTAACTATATAAATTGAAATAATAATCCATATCACTATACCTATTCAATTAAACAATGAATTGAAAGAATTAGAAGAATTTTCAATTTTTCTCTATCTTTCATTCCAAATCTTACCGAAAAATAAAACGATAACCATCGCTAGGATATCGCAAGACGATCAAATAAATTTTATTTCAAACATACATCCATCGAATAAAGAAACGCGTATGGAAAGCTTAATCGCTAGGAGGGGGATACCGCAAAACGTTCTGAGGGTTTGAAAAAGGGATGGGCGGGTCGGCGCAGGGTGAAGAAGAGAGAGAAAGAGAGAGAAGCATTGGAGCGTGGAACGTTTTCGGGGTCGTACCCTGTTTGGAGGGTCTCAGATGAGGACACCACAGGGGGTACCATCCCCTACATACCGGAAACGTTACTACCGGATATGCGAGTGCATATTAGACAGGTGCTTGGAACTTTGTTACGTGGTAGGTAGTACGTGCGTCGTTTCGTCTTGATAAGAATCGTCGATTGAGAGGTAAGAGGTTCGGAGCTAATGGAGTTTGACATTTAAATGTCCAGAAAATTGTGCGTCCTCCTTGATGTAAGCAAAGATATCAAATATTAGATCAAATTGTGGATGAGATTGTACTTGATCGTAATGATTCATTGTTTTATTCTTTAAATTTTAATAAAAAATATGAGAAGTTCTAAGGTAAAAGATAAAATCACTGATGCCATTTTGCTGTCAAGTTTTAATGCGAGGTCTAGACAAAATGATTTAGCGATCACTGACCGTTATTGTACGCGATATACACAGTCCAGCATGGGTCAAATGTTTTTCTCTTGTGGTACATGGCCTGATCGATGCTGTGATAACTTTATCATCGTTTCCAATGAGAATATCTCTTCACAAAAGATCACTATCCACGGTACCACGTTCGTTAAGCGGTATTCATGGTGCAAATTTTGCACGCGACATGCATACGCAATGGAATATGTTGTATGCGAGTCCATAAAGAATTATTCGTTAATTACCTTTGTTGTGCAACGTGGAGAGATTATGGAAATGTTGTGCATTGACTTCTTTTGATATGAGAAATATGATTGTGACAAAAGCTAACGCGTTCTATCGATGCAGTTACACCAGATGTACCAGGTGAACATACGGGTACGTGTAGATAATTAGATGTCGTGTCTGCAATGACGAATCGCACTTGTCGTTGAAAAGTTAGAATAGTTTATTTTTTCAGGATTTTGCGTATTTATTATAAATTTTAAAATATAGATAAAATGTAACTTATGCCGCATATGTATCTATATTAAATACTTAGGGATTTACCTGGATGATAACAAATTATTTTAATTTTTCTATTTTTTATTTGTTAATTGTTACAAATTTAGATGAGTTGCTATAAATTATTCTTGTACTTAATTTATATTTATTATATGTCCAGAATCTAGCGTATTTTTCTCACAAATTAATTTTTGATCTTGCAAGAGAACATGAAATTGAAAGAGGATGTTGTACAAAAAATGGAACGATATTGTTAGTACCTCCATTGGGGTATACGAAGAATCCTTACATCCTTTTTAATTAGTATCATCGATAGAAACTCTAATTTACGATCATTTGAAATTTTTTTCTCGCTAAATTTGACTTTTGTCTTAGGGAAGCATGAACTACAAGGATGTTATATTACAGATTGCACGAAACTCTTCATACCTCCTTTAATATTATGTGTACTTATGAATGAATATTATTTGCATACACGTAATTATAACATTTTGTAATATTTCTAATTAATATTTGAATTCGCACCAACGTTATTGTTATAGTAAAATATCATGTTTTGTATCAAGGTTATTCAATTGCTACATTGTCAGAAAAAATCATTCACAACTTCGTAAATGTAACATTGTATTGGGAGAACACGAGAAGATAGGAAAAATCTGGATATTTCTTTTCGTACACAGTTCAAATTATTTCGCAAAACTTTTCTCGCGAATTGCACTTTTGGTCTTGGAAGAACATGAGGCGTAGGGATATAACAAGAAAAATGGCACGAAACTTTAGCCACCTTCTTTAACATCATGTTATATTTATATAAGGAAAGAAACTATGTAGAGATATTATTAAAATATGTAATTATAATCTGTTGTAATCAATTTTAGAAATTACATTATTTGAATTTCAAGTGCGATATAATTCTTAAGTTTAAAAAAAATGTAGAACACTGAAAATATAACTTTGTATCAGGAAAATATGAAACTCGAAGAGTTGCGAAGAATCTTGATACCTACTTTTTCAAATCAATTTATGGTAGTTTGCAAAACTTCTCCTGCAAATTTGACTTTGATATCCGGAGAACATGAAATGGAGTAACGTAGCACGGAAAACTGCATAAATTTCTACAGACCTCCTTCAATATCATGTTACACTTTTATAAAAATCTATTATATTTATATTATTAAAATATTTAATTATAATCTCTTGTAATCGATATTAGTATTTTCGCCAATGCTTCTATCAAAATGAAGAAGCTATACTTTACAGCAAAGACTAAGTTACGATTTGATTTTCGAATTAAAAAAAAAAAAAAAGAAACAAAAAGTAGATCTGGGCAGATGTAACTTTGTATTAGGAGAACATGAGGTGGTAGGAGATCGAACGAAAAAGTGCAGGAAACTTCTAATATCTCCTGTAATATTATATTCTCTTGATAATATTGGAAGATGTTATAAAGTCACATCATTTCTATTACGAGTTATGATTGGATTACGTGTAGTTGTTATAATCATAGTATCATAACCCGTGATTCATGAGTCTATTAATATCATATTCTTTCAATAAAATTTTCAAATGCCAACAAACAATACTTGCTATGCCATTTCATCACATTTCACAGATTTTTTCTAAAAGCATAATTTATTCAAATTTGCGATTATTAAATAAAATTTTTTAACCAATAGGAGGATGTAACATGAATTTTCATAAAACTCTGATTCAAACAACAAATATATTATGACAATTCGATTATTCGCATATTTAAATATGCTAATATAAAATTTGAATTCTATTTGTTTAATTAAAACTTTGTTAGAAAGCTTATTACAACGTGTAGCGAATTTTTTCATACATATTAACGTTACAGAATTCTATCATCATAAGAGCAAAAAAGTTAACAAATATATTCCAAAATGAGGGCGAAATACATCTTCAAATCTAGTGCTTCATACCTACACAGTAAAAAAGTATAAAAGATTTAAAAATAAATAGTAACGTCATCTATAAATAAAAATATGGAAAACCAAATAAAATACCAGCCGTCGGTAACTCAGAATCCTACTATCACCGACGAGATAAGTATCCCGTCGGTAATATAAGAACATTTGATAAAAAGTTGCGGTGAATGTTACGAGATGGCTCGTTGAAATTTTAATGGCTGTATGTTCGAAAGTGTGAAATATGGTTATGTGTACATGACAAAACAACCTTGTTTATAGTTATATGAATTCTGTATAGTATACATTGTTGAGGCATTAGACTATAATAATGTAAAAACATTGTATATTCTTATGTTCTATTTTATATTATTTTGCTGATTTATGTATTACGACTATTATCTTATTAACTTCAAAGTTAAATATTCTAGCAAAAATGGGTAGTGATACACAAATTGCTAATATAGTAAACGATATTTTAGTAAGTATATTTTGAAATAATTTTCATGTATTTATGTGTACATTAATATAATTACTGTAAGTATGTAAAACAACTTATTATTAAAACAATTCTCATTTATCTATAGAAAGTAGAAGCTATAGAAGAAGCATTCAGTTGCGTTCTCGTACATAATCCTAATAATGAGAAAGAAAAAATAACCACATGGCAGTCAGAATTGACAACAGCAATGACTGATCTAACGGTAGAGCAACAAGAAAGTGCAATACGTCAATTTCTTACAATGGCAGCTGCTATGACAAATCATAGACGTTTGCAGTTGTTACTATCACTACTTGAGAATTTAGTTACATCCAATGTTTTGCCAGCAAGGTGGGTAGCTAATTAAAAATTTCATGAATATGTTGTGTATATGTTTAGGCTATCTGTAATGTATATAAATATTTAGAAATATTTATATTATAGACTAGTATGCGAGTGTATTCTTAGCTGTGACAAGCTACAATATCAATTAGAAGATTTCTGGGTAGAATGCTTTCTTCTTATCCGACATATTATTGGTGGAGTGGACTATAAAGGAGTCCGGGAAATAATGAAAGTAAATATTACTACTAATACTATATATATATATATATATATATATATATATAGTATATTTATATATATATAGTATATATATATATATATATTTGAATAAATAGATCAAATTTATATATGCTTAAATATATATTATTGCAGGGCTGTATAGAAAAAGCTCAAACAATACCTGCGAGATTAAATGCATCTATTCAACCACAGTTAAAGGCTTTAGAAAATGTTATTGAATATATTTTTGATAGAAATGCTTGCTTGCTACCAGGATATTTTATTGTCAATGAAATTCAAAAAGCTTATCCTGATCACAAAAACTGGCCACATTGGGTAAACAGAGAAAATTTATAGTTTAGACAATGCTTCAAAATAAACTCATTTTAAAAATAAATATCAATTACAGAAACTAGCAAAACTTCTTTCCAACTTTGTGGAAAGCTTCCGAACAACAGCACAAATGGTTTCTATTGTGGGGCATTCCAAAATGTTACCAGTAGTTGAACATACTGGTTATGCCGATCACTTGATTAATCCATGGTTACTGGATCCTACTACATTAAAATTTTCATTAAAAGGAAACCTTCCATATGATCAAGACCTTTTAAAGCCTCAAACTGAGTTGTTAAGATATGTTTTAGAGCAACCTTACAGTAGAGATATGGTATGCTCTATGCTTGGTCTCCAAAAGCAAGTATGTATACATAATATGTACCACTTATGAGAAAATGTGATGTTTATATGATAAATATCTATCTATTATTTATAGCATAAGCAAAGGTGCATAGTTCTTGAAGAGCAATTGGTGGAACTTGTTATTCTAGCTATGGAAAGATCTGAGAATGATCCTTTACCAGCAGAAGGAACAGATGGAACTGTTGCGAACCATTGGGTGTGGTTACACCTTTCATCTCAATTAATTTATTTTGTACTATTTCAATATGCTTGTTTCCCAAGTCTTGTAATGGCAATACATGATAAGGTATGGTCAATTTCTCATGAATACATATTTTATTATATAATATTAAATATTGTTAAAATGATAACTAATATTATATACATGTGTATTTAGTTAGCTGGTAGAGAATTAAGGAAAGGAAGAGATCATTTGATGTGGGTTTTATTACAATTCATTTCTGGAAGTATTCAAAGAAATCCAGTGAGTTGCAAATTAGCATAGAAATATTATATATGTATAAACATATAAAAATAGCATGCAAATAGTAAACGTTTTAAACATTTTCAGCTTTCAAATTTTTTACCTGTGTTGAAGTTGTATGATTTACTGTATCCAGAGAAAGAACCTCTACCTCTTCCAGATTGTACCCAAGCACTTTGTACTCATCAAATGGCAATTATATGTATATGGATGCATTTACTGAAGAAGGCACAAATTGAACATTCAAATATTCATAGACCTATTCCACATACGTTGAAAATTCATCATGAGTAAGAAAATAATTACGAAATAGTTACAATATTTGAAACAGTGTATGTATATTATGTTTTGATTTATATATATCTTAGGTTTTTGCAGCATTTAGTTATGCCAAATACATCTCTTTGTATGGGCTCGGATTACCGCATTGCCTTATTGTGTAATGCTTATTCAACGAATCAGGAATATTTTAGTAGACCCATGGCAGCTCTAGTTGATACTATACTTGGAACACAAAAGGTAAATTACACTTCTATTTATTTATATAATATTTATATTTTTTAATGCTTCCTTAATCTTGTTTTGTACTAAATAGGGTCAACAGCAACAGCCTTTGCAAACATTACAAAATAATGCTGCTTTAGCAAGTGGTCCTACCACGCCTCTTTCTATGTCAATATTAGATTCACTGACTGTGCATTCTAAAATGAGTCTAATCCATAGTATTGTCACTCATGTTATTAAATTAGCACAATCTAAAAGTAATATGGCTTTAGCACCAGCTCTAGTTGAAACCTATAGTAGACTACTAGTCTATACAGAAATTGAGAGTCTTGGTATAAAGGGTTTTATAAGTAAGTGTCTTAAAAGTTTACAATAATATGAATATGGAGTATTCTGGAATATTAGGGATGTATTATTATGTATCTTTTGTTTACATCTGGTGTTTTTACTAGGTCAATTACTACCAACCGTTTTTAAATCACATGCATGGGGTACATTATATACACTCTTGGAAATGTTCAGTTATCGAATGCATCATATACAGCCACATTATAGAGTTCAACTTTTGTCTCATCTACATAGTCTTGCTGCAGTGCCACAAACTAATCAAACTCAACTTCACCTTTGGTATTATTCATAAATTTATGAAATTTTACTGCTTTACATACGTTATATCATTTTGTAATTGATGTTTTTAGTGTAGAAAGTACTGCTCTTCGCTTAATTACTGGTCTAGGTTCTGCAGAAGTACAACCTCAATTATCCAGATTTTTATCAGAACCCAAAACACTTGTATCTGCAGAATCTGAAGAACTTAACAGAGCATTAGTTCTTACTCTTGCAAGATCTATGCATGTAACAGGTAATACATCAAATAAATACAAAAAGTGTATTAGTTATTATTGCATCTATATCTGTTATTAATTAGGTACTGGTGCAGAGAGTCTCAGTGGTACATGGTGCAAAGAGTTATTGAATACTATCATGCAGAATACACCACATTCATGGGCTAACCATACTCTACAATGTTTTCCACCAGTATTAAGTGAATTTTTCCAACAAAATAGTGTTGCTAAAGAAAATAAACAACAAATAAAGGTAGTCTTTAAATTAAGAATATATTTTATATATTAATATTTAACAATATACTTCAAGAAAGATAAGTCTTATATATATATATATATATATATCCAGAAAGCTGTTGAAGAAGAATATAGAAATTGGGCATCAATGAGTAATGAAAACGATATAATTGCTCACTTCTCTGTACCTGGAACTCCTCCTCTATTTTTATGCCTTTTATGGAAAATGATACTAGAAACTGATCGTATTAGTCCCATTGCATACAAGTAATGCATTTATGTTGTATATATATATATTATCTATTACGTAGTTTAGTGTAACAAAACAGTATTTTTTTCAGAATACTGGAAAGAATAGGAGCTAGAGCATTGTCAGCTCATCTTCGAAAGTTTTGTGATTATTTAGTATTTGAATTTGCCAATAGTGTAGGTGGACAGCACGTTAATAAATGTGTGGATACAATCAATGACATGATATGGAAATATAATATTGTGACAATTGACCGACTAGTTCTTTGCTTGGTAAGTATGTTATACTGAAATGAAATATTTTTAAGATAGTTTTGAAGTATCAATAGATGTTAAAGTAACGTTATTAGTTATTGTGTCTTCTTAAAGTTTTATATTAAATATAAATATGTTTAGGCATTACGAACCCAAGAAGGCAGCGAAGCTCAGGTGTGCTTCTTTATTATTCAGTTATTATTACTTAAAGCTGCAGAATTCAGAAATAGAGTTCAAGAGTTTGTCAAAGAAAATTCTCCTGAACATTGGAAGCAATCAAATTGGCATGAAAAGCATCTAGCTTTCCATAGAAAATTTCCTGAGAAGTTTGCTCCAGAAGGTATTATGGAGCAAGCAAGTGGAGGTCCTAGTCAATATCAAAGTTTACCTGTATATTTCGGGAATGTATGTTTGCGGTTTTTACCTGTATTTGATATCGTTGTACATAGATATTTGGAGATACCACCTGTAACAAAAAGTTTGGAAATATTATTAGAACACTTAGGTTGTTTATATAAGTTTCATGGTTTGTATATATCATATTTAAAACTACATTTCTACATTTAGCAGAAGATTTAAATTAAAGTTATTTACTATTTTATAGATCGACCTGTAACCTATCTGTATAATACATTACATTACTATGAACGTAAATTGCGGGATCGACCACCTTTAAAACGACGTTTAGTTTCCGCGGTTCTTGGATCATTAAGAGAAATTAGAGCACCAGGATGGGCACTTTCTGAAGCTTATCAATTGTATATGGCACGATCGGCTGATGATGCTATTACATGGGTACCAGAATTAGATTATTATATCAGACTTGTGCAAAGGATTGTAGAAAGTAAGTAATATATATTACTGTCTATTACTGTATATATATTCACTGTCTTGAATTACTTTATTTTCTAATCACAAATATTTTAAAGCAATGTCAGGTACAGCTCATTTCCCAGCTACTGATTGGAGATTTAATGAATTTCCTAATCCTGCTGCACATGCATTGTATGTGACATGTGTAGAATTAATGGCTGTCCCTGTTGCTCCAAATTTAGTTGCTAATTCATTACTTGATGTTGTTGCAAAAGGGTATAGTACAATCTATATAATATTTTTATTATTTCTGTAAGAAATCAGAATAAATAATAATTATATTTTTAACTATACAGATACACTGTAGTACCATCAAATGAAATACATCTGTGGATAAATTGTGTTGGGTTACTTTTAGCTGCTTTACCAGAATGTTACTGGTCAACATTACATGACCGACTTGTTGAAATTATAAGTAGTCCAGGTTTAGCGAATTGGCAATACAATAATTTAACACCATTTCAAATGTTTAATTTCAATGTTACGCATAATAGTTTACTTGAAAATAAGTATAGCTATATGCTAGCATTAGCACATTCGATCTGGCATCATGCTGGTGCAGGTCAAATTACAACAATGCCTCAGTAAGTGAACGTTTCATAATTAACGATATATTTTGTGAAATAATACAGAAATACTGTTTTTATTAATAATTTTTTATATGTTTAGATTTATTAAAGAAAAACTTCAACCTGTAGTAAATAGTGAAGAGCAACTAATATATGCTTGCCACTTAATTGGCCCTACTTTAGCAAGATTTAATGCTGAAAGACCACGATGTATAGTTGATCTTGCAGTTAATTTATATGAAATGCTTGAGCAAGTGGATCGTACTCAAACTCATTTGAAATATATGGATCCAGTTTGTGACTTGCTGTATCCTTTTTAAGTAATGAGATTCTTAATCTTGTTCACTTTATTAATAGCGATTTAACCTTAACATTGAACGTAATAGGTATCATATAAAATACATGTTCGTTGGCGATATGATGAAAAATGAAGTCGAATGTATTATTCGCAGGTTAAGACCTGCTTTACAAATGAGATTGCGATTTATTGCCCATTTAAATATAGAAGAAATTCATTCTACATAGATCACTATTATTTGGTACTACAAAAGTATGTTCCATTGAGTAGAAGAAAATAAAATGAGCAGGGTAACTGTTCTGTACATAACATACTGATAATCTTTAATTTCTTAACCAAATACAAGTTTTAACACTATTATGACATTTGTATCTTTATATATAAATGCATGTTTACACTTTTTTATACCAATGTAATTTTAATTTAACTATCTATAATAAATATTGTCAGAAATATGTGACTGGAATATTAAAAAAAGGAGCACTGATTTCAGGAAGCATATTCTATATATTGTCATCATCACAATCAATCACGAAACTGACTAATGTCTATGCTACTTAACAACTTGTATAGACTGTTTAGTAAAAATATGTTAAAAAAAAACAAGAAAAAAGTATTAAAAATAATAAAACTATTTATTAATATTTTGTGTAGTTTGTTAATTCCTTCTATCTCCCTTTTATGTATATGTATATAGAAATGGAAGAAACATTATCACATATTAAAGTACTTTTGTTACTTTGCTAATTATATAGCATCAAAATCAACATCATCAGATTTCATATTATTAATAAGTTGACCAAATTTCTCATATGAGCAATAATTTTCCTGTACAAAGTCTTGGGTCCTCATTTCAGAAATCCATTTCATCTAAAAATCAAACATACATATTTATTAAATGTATTTTAGTTAAAATGTTCAAATATACTTACAATACTTGGAAATTTGTCTTTATTAAGATTGAGAGGTTGTTTATAAATTAGAGATAAAGACTTTGCTCTTTCAATCCATGGCCACATAAGGATATCCAACATTCCAGGTTCATTTCCTTCATAAAATTAATATAAAGATATAGAAATACAAGTAAAAAAAAATATATATATATATAAATATACAAGAATTAAGTCATACACACCACCATAAAAGCTTGTTCCACGTGCTTTTAGTTCATCTTCAAATTCTTGCAAAAAATCACTTAATTCATTTACTACTTCAACTAATGGTCTTGTATCCTTACCATGTATGCAGTTTGAAAACACATCAATAATCTGAAAGTAAAATTATTAGCTATTTACTTAAAATTTAAATATAGAAATTTATTCATTGAAATCACCTTGGAATAATGTTCAAGCAACTCTAAGTCATGAGTTTTTGTTTCTTCTCGATATAATTTAGGTGTAGGATATTTCTCATCTAAGTAATTTGCAATATCTATTGAATCGACAACTACTTTGCCATCGGTATCCACAAATGCTGGTACTTTTCCTTCTGGATGGATCTATAGTTTATCAGTATTATGTTAATATCTTATATTATTATTGTTATTGTAAATAGAAAG
This sequence comes from Ancistrocerus nigricornis, assembly GCA_916049575.1. Lineage (NCBI taxonomy): Eukaryota > Metazoa > Arthropoda > Insecta > Hymenoptera > Vespidae > Ancistrocerus > Ancistrocerus nigricornis. The sequence continues at coordinate 39,222,471 of OU696664.1, forward strand.
TTGTATCATACCTCAAAATACCACTCTGGTTTGTTTTTTAAATTTATATTGACAATATCGTGAGGGACTTTCTTCATTGAAAGTATTAAACGAATTCGATGAGCAAAGGGACAAAATTTCATACTATATAGTCTTGCTTTACCACTAATTTCTGCTGGTTTTGCAGAACCTATAACAAATAGTTTTTATTTTGCATATGAAATAAGAAGATTGTCTAATACTCGTAGCTACAGTTTAATGTAACAAAATTACAAAAATACATAGCTTACCCTTTCCAAGATGTAATGTACTCATTGTTTATTATAATGATAAAATATTTGAAAAATTATAACGTTGATATTAAATAAATATGCTAATATCCAATTGAATTTAATAAATAAATTTGAATTATTGCTCAATAGTATATAATAAGTACTATGACCACGTTGTATTTCTTATACCTGGAAGCCACTTGATATATTGTAATTGCAAGATCATCAAGTCAGTAATTGTTTCGAATAATATTACCAACGTAGATCTGTGCTGCCGCATCAATGTAGAGCGCATGCGAATGCGCATCTAACTAAATCGATAAATCGAATTGAATCTATATATTTGAAATGGAAATTTTATTATCTAACATTGTTCTTGACATTAACTGATATTGAAGATAAGATAAAAAATGTTGCAAATTTCTTTCAACAAACGTAAGAGAAATTCAATTTATAATTTCTGGCGGTATATATAAAACCGATGTTGCGGTATTACGTTGATTGATTTAATTTTAAACCGACAAAAAAGAAAAGAAGATATGAATTATATAAAGGATCTATTTATTTGTAAATTATGGAGGAAAAAATATATTGTTCTACAATTTATAAACATTTATGCTGTTAGTGAATAAAAAAGATCCTAGGTATGATGGAATTATTTTCTAATATAGTATAAAAATAGGTATGTTACATTACCTATAAGTAAACTTGTTACACTTTCACATGTGTAAGTATAAAAGTACGTTTTATATGTAGCATACATAATAAATACTTTAGGTAGATTTGCTGAATTTATACAGATTTTATGAATAAAAGCAACTAACTTATCTAAGGAATGCTTAAGTAGTATTAATAGTTGTAACTATTAAAATTGCAAATGGTGTTTTACAATACTACAAATGTGCGCAGTACATGTTGGTATATGAACGTGAATCACATTTATAATTTATCTTCAAGGAAAGTCTAAACTCTCATTTAAACAGTGAAAATGGCAGTGGATACTATTGTGTATACAGCATTGAAGATTAACATATTTGAAAAACACCTTGTAATTTACAAATAGTATTTTACATGTTATAAATCCATTAAATTTACAGCAGATGGGCGGAGGTTCATTTGAAATTCTCCAAACAGCATAGCGGCTAACCATTTATATTGTTCATCCTTGGATGTACCTGCTAATATATTGCCGAAAAAGGGATTTTCCTTGCATCTAAAAATGATTAATTTTGTTTTTTAAAATATAAAATATTATATTTTTTGTACATAGTATAAAATGTTTAATTTATATTCAAGTACAAGTGAATTAACTTTAAAACGAGAATAACAAAATTCTTATTTATATTAAAAATAGTACCTTGTGGGCTTTTTATTTTTCAGTATAAATGTAATAGACCATCTGAAACCAAAGTTAAAATAATAAGATGAAGAGTCAACAAAACACTCGGAAAACTAGTTTCATTTTGACGGTATGTATTTACCCCATTTGCGGGTTACGTTTCGGTTCGTATCCCAAATACCAAATAACGTCTTCTATTCTCCATTCATGTAATTTGATTGAACAAACTTTATCTTTATAACAACATAACTTCGCTTGACTAAATTCAAAAAGATAGTTTTTGAAATTTTTCGATTTAACATCAGCGAATTTTAATTCACCTGATATCGTCATGGGTGGCTTCACCTTAAATAAGAAAAAGAAGTTACGTATTTAATAATTTTACATTCGCGTGGATTCATACAATTAGCATTTTATTGAGAAAGCATAACTAATTATAAGTGGAACTGCTGTTTCCTGTTTGCAACGGTTTTTATAACGCGTAAAAGAATCTTTCTTTCCGTTCTGACTCACGTTATTTGATCTGTATTGCGGGAGTAGTGTGGGAAAGAAACTTATACTTAGGTGACCCTGAACTCTCGCAATGTGGACATCACAAATGTAGAACGTGCGAGTCGTTGCGCGTACTTGAACACGTGCTCATTTTATTATCACTACTCTCTTTATTTTATTGTTGCATGTTGTGCATTTCTTTTATTTCTAATATTAATAAAACTTACCAAAGGTGCGACATCTTTGTAAAGTCTATCCTTCTTTAAAATTAAAATATTGTCCTTCCTATCCTCAGGATCCCAGTAACCCCATCTCGCAATTGTCTCTAACACGCGTTCGTTATGATGAAGCGGCCGCTCTAAAGCACCAGAAAGTGCATACTCTTCTAAACACAATTCGTGAGGCGGTATATTAGCTTTTTCCGCTAACTCTCGACATACATCGAAAGCTGTCTTTTGTGCTCCGATCTAGAAAAGAAGAAATTGTGAGTTAATTTCGAAGGTACGATACCGAATGTTATTTAAAAGCTAGTAATTTGATGATGTATACTCACTGACACATTTACGCATTCTCCTTCTTTCGAAAGAAGATATATCCAAATCTTCAGATCACCCGATGGTGCACCTCTAAGACCGTTGTTCGAAACATGATGCCTTTCAAGAACTTCCAATATCTTTGCTTCTTTTGCCAGATCAGCGCTCGATAATTGATATAATTTTGGAAAAAAGCGTATTAAATCGCTAATGACTTTCGTTTCTTCTTTGTTCCAATCTTCGGCATTATTTTCTCCAGCGTGCATTAAAGTCGGTCCCCAAATGGCGGAGAGATTCTCGGCAGTCATCAAATTTCTAGCACTCTGCTGACTAAGATAATGCAGATGCGCGAGAATTCGACGTACAGTTGCCGAGGGCACAGAATCCAACGTTGTCAACAAATTTCTGTAAGTCTTGATTTTTTCATCATCCTTGGAAAGTTCTGCAAACGAAAAAAAAAATTACGATTTAAAAGATAAAACCAACGTATCCCGAGACTTAAAAAGGGCATATCGATAAGAAGATGCATTATGACTTACTTCGATGCTAATGCATGCGAATGATAAATGGACAGACGAGTTATTCGTGCATTTTTTTCGTGTGTTCTTTTATAAATCGTAAGATATTACATTACAATGCATTCGTTTTAAAACATATTTACTTGTACGTTATCAGAAGATGTATCGTAAGTGGGCGTAACATTCTTGACGGGACGTCTTTATGTAGTAGGTCAAGGTTGACGACTATACCTTACCTGAGGTGCGGCAGAGCTGATCATGAATACTAGAAGGGAACAATGGCTCTGGTAAATCGCGAAGGAATCTTCTGAGAACCGTGGCAACATCATGCTCCGTATAAGATCCTCGAGTAATTTGTATCGCCCATGCGTCGCATCTGAAAGCCTCTAGTAATTTAATTACAGCGCTACTAGATCCACTACGGCGATAGATCCCTTCTGACATTATGCCTGTAACATAAATTAAAATAATCTTTTCACATAAACGACTATATTGCAACTTTAACACAATATACAAATATTTATTTCAATTTTTGACCATTCTTTAATCACATTCGAAATGGCAATAGTTATTTAACACAAAGAAAGAAAGACATCAATAGGATTTATAATACCAAGCCGGGAAGTACGGAGATAGATGTTTCCGGGAAATTGGAGATGATGTCACTCTTTCATTGTAGTTGTTACAATGGTTTTCCCCCCTTGTTATATATCTTATTATTATTTGCGTTCCATATACTTTCTTTACCAAATTGAGAAAGATTATCAATTTGACTTATTTCAAATTTATACAAATTTATTAAAAAGTCATTTTTTATACTCGTCGACCCGACGTTTTTTAATATTCACTTACCATGTGTAGAAATAAAATTGATACATTTATCAACGATAACTGGCACATTGTCTTGTGTGAGTTGTTGTTGATGCAAACTTAAACCACAATCGGTAGCAGCTTGATAGAGCGCGTGTCTCCATGCAGGAGCTTCTTTTAAACCAGGTGTTGCTATATGCAAAGCACCGGAGTCTCCGGCATCAACCACTACCACTGGTATATGTCCATTCTCTGCTTTTGGTCCTTCCTGTTCTCGCAACACTAAAAACGTATTTAACATCAATCATAAACATGAAACAAAGCGATATGTATATATCCTATATTCATCATAACAGGAAATTAAATATATCGTGGCAATAATGCCTAATAGGATCACGAGACAGAAACTTAAAGTGTTTGTCACGACCCGCCACATGCATAAACCTATGTGATAATCCAATTTTCGTGAGAGACCGACATCACATATACATGTAGGTCACTGATGACAATTTGTTATTTTATGTTTTTATAAATGAACGATGAAATCTAACGTGACAGCAAATGTTTTAATAAGAAGATATTAATTTGAAGATATGGATAGGTGCAATCTTTGTATATAATAAACAATCGTATTTTCTTCTACAATGAAATTCCTACTTTATTTATAATATGTACTTACCAATGCAACGTGCTTTCCGTAAATCTAACTGCTCCAAAACCGTGGGTTCCAACGATTTCGTATAAATCAAGGTTCTTTGTTGAAGAAGAACCCAAGCTGGAAACCACGTTCCTGTTACACCTACCTGTAATAGAACGTTTCTAAGAAAAAGATTCCTCTTAAATTGTTAGAAAAAATCGCATACCTTCAGACCTGTCCATCGTAAGCTAAGAGAATTGTAATCTCGTTACTACGTCGATAAGTGTACATACGACGTGTTATATAAATATTGTTTCAATTAAATATAACAAACTGTTATTATACTATACTTGCACATGTATTCAATAAAAACTTGAACTCAAATAAACGGACTATACATGCCTTTAAGTAAGCCCAGCCAACTCTGGTAAGATCAGCTGTGTATTTTACAGGAAAAACGGACGTCATTGCTTCTAAAATCTTTTGAGCCCAAATTCTTCTCTCTGCTATACCCTTTGCATAGAAGATATGTATATTTGGTCTGCCCTCGCCACTAACAGCAACACAGTGTACCGTCTCACCGTCGACTACCCTGTTGTTTTACACAATTTGATATAATACAATGGAAACGTTGAATACTAAAGTCTTCTTGAGCGAAAGCATAATCGATGCACTGCTCGATAAAGTCAAGTGGGTATATACTTACTTAACGTCCTGCAAGAGATGAATGCTATGAACTGTATCGAGATTAATGATTTCCTTCAGAGTGGACATGCTCTTATCCGTATAAAAAGACATTTTCTGATCGGTTAGAACAGCAGCTCTCTGCACCAAATCTTTCGCTCTTTCTATACCAACTCCAGTTTTATAAACGACCCCTCTATGCGTAGACGTATACTGTGAAATTTTGCACTTGGGTCTCTCCATTTTGCTTTGTTTTGGATTATGATCAGCCGCTGAACCATGATCACGATTTCTAGACAACAATTTGCTACCGCTTTTAACGAAGCTTATCACATTCGGTTTGATCACACTAGCAGTCGAATCCTGACTGAGTTTCTTGAGTTTCTGTATAACGCTAATTTTTCGTAAATCATCCGTCGTAGTCTTGATGACCGAAGGAGAATCAGATACGGCATCGTCAACGAGTTTCCCTGAAGCCATCGTAGCCTCGGCAACTTTAGATTGCGCGTTGATCGTTGAAGCATCAGCTTGGATTTTCCTGGAAGGTTTTCTAGGAGGTATAGCGGGCTGTTTCTTTTTCGTCATATGAGCTAGTTTTGGTAGAGGAGCAGGATTTTTACCTAGATAAATCGATAATAATGTAGAAGAAAGATAAGAAATAAAGGGGACTGATATTCTTTCCACACAAAACTCACCTCTCTCGACTTCTTCGTGTTCGTTTTTCGGTAAAGAGTCGAATCTCTTTGGTGGCTCGGGAGGTACCGAAGCGTGTACCAATTCTCTTTCATCAAAATCCGTCGTATCTTCGTCTTCGTTCCCTTCGTGCAAGTCTAAAGTACTTCCAGCGCTACTAGGAGAATCATTCGTCGCTAAAAGTGCTTCCAACAACATCAGATCATTATTCTCATAATTCTTGTAAACATTCTCCTCGGATGTCCTGGCAAAGGGATCGAACTCGAAAAGCAAGGATTTACTACTCTGCTGTCTTACTTCCATCGACATAGCTTCCAATAACTTTTCATTCTTACTCTTTAACGAGGTAGAATTTTCGTAAATCGAATTCTGCAATGAAACCAAACTCGTGCTTGACGACGTGAAAGTTCTTTCACTGGTTCTTTCGACAGTTTTCTCCAAAATATCGTCCTCGTTAGCATATATCCTATCTTTCTCGTCGTTACTCTCGGACCTGCTCGCTGGCGTGGTATCGTAGAACGTCCATGAATCCGATCTCGATAATCTTCTATAGACATCAGACTTGTCGTTGGTGAGATTCACGTCGGACAAGTTTAAACTTTGATCCGAGTCGCTAGCCTAATTTAAAGATCAATCGTTAGATACGCAAGTTAAAACGGTCGGCTTACAATAGGATCTCAATTATCCTGGATAGATATAACAAATATATATATTTCAAACATAAAGGAAAACAAAAAATACGCGAAGGATACGTTAAAAAAGAAATCGAATTACTTTGGATAATCGAGATACCATCGGACCGCTTGCCAGAATTCTACCTGATGTTGAACGAAGTTCAAAAGGTTGAAGGATTCGGGAAAGTCTCGTTCAACTTTCTCGGAGACTGTGGAACTGAGAGTGTCGTAGCGACCGCTACTGCCGGACGTAACCGACTGCAGTTCGTCGTAGATAGATTCGTCAGGAAGCGGGGGTGGCGGATATACCGGGGGCGGTGGGCTGTGCCGTAGTCCGGAAAGATCTTCCTCGTTTTTGACGCTTCTGAGATTTCCACTGAGAGGACTGTAGAAGGATATACTGTTAAATATATCATCGGTCGGCATCGAGACGCATCTGTCATCCTCGACGGGATCCACGTATTTCTTAGTGTTCGTGGTACCATCTCGAAGAAGATCGTCCTGATTGGAGGACGTTAACCTCCGTGTTAAAAGATTCTTCACGGACTTCTCGAGACGTATACTCGCGTTCTTCGTACTCGAGATAACGGCACGTCCCTTCACGGTCATCTTCTCGGAGATCTCGTCCTTCAGTTGCCGCGAGCTAGTGCCCAGCTGCCTAAAGAATTCGGTAGAGTTGCGAGTGGATTCGCTGCTGGATTTGTTGTCATCACATTTTTCGGACTGACTCGACTCGCTCGAACTTTTACTACGGGGTGGTGGTAAAGCAGGTGGTATCTTCCTCGGTGCAGGTATCGGCCGCTCGGTCATTATTGACCTTGGTTTTGGTATCGGCTTCACCTCCATCTCGAAATCTTCTAGAGATCCTTTCATCCGAGCTGAGAGATACGTGAGCCTAGATAATAATTATCGTCTTCCTTTGGTACCAAGATCAAAACATTGTTTTATCTCAATGATCCTGTCATAAAATTATACTCATCGCCACGTGCTATTAACGATCGTGTGGCATTGGCTCCGACCGGATAAAAGAATGGTCGATTCGTAGAAATTGAAGGTTGAATCAGCGCCGACCGGCGGCAGCGTGGAGTCACGCGTTGCTCGATCGCACGCTACGCGAGATGAAAAGAAATAAATTGGAGTAACTACTGTTTTGTGGTACGTGAAACGTGAGTCACTCTTTTGCAATCCGATAGCCAACATTTCCGGTTTGAAGCACGGCTATCGGCTCCGAGGAAATACTGTATCTCTACCTCGGTTTTGAGTTATATCGTTGAACTATCGGCCGACGTTCCATCGTTGAACGACGCGACTGGTACGTTATCGTGGCTTCTTCGCTGTGGCGACTAACGTGAATCATATCCGAGATGAGTCTTTGTAATAAGTTGTAAGAAGAACGTGTCTCATCGTTTTGTTCTGTAAATGAAAAGAAAAAACAACAAAGATATAGGTGTTAACTTTGGTGAAAAGTCAATGATCGACGGTAAGATAAAAATTTGTGTTCATGGCTCGATCGAATATATAATCCTTTTCCAAGAAACACAAATAACAAGTTGGTGTATAACTGAGCATAGCGGTCAGCTATTAATAAAGGTGCTCCAATTGCTCCCTATAAGTCGGATGGTATCTTGACAGCTGCTCGCGTACGGTATACAAATATTTGCTGAAACATCGATGAGCGATCTACATTTTACGTCGATGCAGCTTTAAACGCGAAGGAAAATGCTGAAAATACTACCACGATCGACTACGCGTTTCGATTAAATCTAACGAAACAATATGGCGATCGATGGTCCCGTCGACAAAATTTTTCTTAATACTTTAATTCGTCCTGCCAGAAGCTACGTAGCAAATATTAAACGTTATGTCGATAAATCGACATCTTAATATTCCCAACACTTTCTTTGATTAATCTACTCCGATCAACAGTTTCATATTTGACTCGCCTAAATCGAATACGTTGTAGAATAAAAATAAAAGAACTAATCTTTTGTGAGAGTAACGAACTAAGAGGCCACATATGTCCTTCGAAACTCCAAGGATAATCAAAACAACGAATCGTATCGTCCGAACAAAGAAACGCATAAAAGATGATAATATATCGGGAAAGAGGTAAAAACGAAATAAATATACCTTAAATAAACTTATTTCCTTCCTTTGTAAATTCTAAAAAAGACGCGTTCAGTCAGTGCACGCAGTGAAAGTCTCGCGTTACTCTCGATCGGTAGACATCGTCTTCGTTGGGTCAGAGACCCACCTGGTGGACGGTTGTTGCCGCTGTCACAACCTTTCCTTCTCTCTTCCCCTTGACCGTCGCACTCCTCTCATTCGCACTTCTATCTTCGCACTAGAAAGGAAACGGTACATTCGCGACTCTTTCCACACTTTTGATCTTCTTAGAAGCGACGACACATGTGGTAGCTCGCACGACAAAAATTCTCCACTATTCTTTATCTCACGACGCGTGTACTTAAAAACGTCTTAGTCGAGCGATAAAAGAGCAACGTAGTATAAAATCCTTATTAACGCGTCATAACCGGTCCGACGAAGATCGGACATCGTACTGAAAACGCACCCTTCGTTGAGGAAACGCGAAAGCCTATTATCTCTATCCCCACTCTTTTACCTCGGTTCCCCCACTACTTGGTATTCGCATCTTTCTCTTACTCTCTCTCTCTCTCTTTCCCCCTCTCTTTCTCGTTTTCTCTCACTCTTTCTTTCTCGTAGCTTGTACCAGGCTCTCTCTCTCTCTCTCTCTCATACATGAATCTCCTACCAAACGAGCTACAGTACTCGCGAGTCTGGGCGATGCCAGACGATGGGTGAACTGTAGCTGACCGAGTAGTTCTCGCTCTCGTCGTTTATACACGAACAAAGAAGCGCGCTATAAAAATGCTTGAATTAAAGTGAACGAATAAGGACGATATGTGGAAAAATAATATTTTTATTCATAAATCGATGTATGTTGATAATAATAGATTTAATGATCTTTATTTTATGCGTTTGTCGTAAGAAAAGTGTCGTAAGTATGACTTTCGAAATATGTGGGACGACTATCCTAAATAGAGATGATTCATTCAATCTTCGACTAAATTGTTATCGATGCAAGTAATGTAATAGTAGGTATGTCTCTATATGCTTCGGTAATAAGTCTTAACTAATATTTTATCTATCGATAGAGCTTGGTAAGAAAGTTTTATCAGTGTCAGTAACTACGAGTCGAGTCATTCCTTGATGATAAAGTCCGATTGTCGTTGTTTTTGTTTCTTTTAATATTTTTAATATAAGTGAGGTATATAGAGATATCGATAGAACTTATAATCTTTGAAATGATTATTAGGATATTTAAGAAAAATGTTGTCATGCACGCGCGAGTACACGTGATTTGGAGTGATACAATGTGGTATTTTAATGAAACCTTTATTAAGATTTATGTTACCATAGTCAAATAGTGACTTTGGATATACAAACAGGTAACGCTTTCTCAAGGAAGCGCTGGACGTAGATGCAAACTTGATATTTTGACAAGAAAATTTCGGAATGGAATCGATGAAAAAAATTCTTCTTCGTAATTTTATACGAATCATAATCGACGTATAACTCGAACGTGTACACGAAACCGGGAATTCCACGGTTCGTCGATAAAAGAAGAAAATAAACGAAAGATTCTAACTGTAAGTTGCATCTGCATTTGAAGCTACTTCCACAGAAATTTTGACTACCTTTCAGATCACAATGGTGACGACAAATTGATTTATTTTAGTTTCATAAAATGACCATTACGCGCGAAACGAGTCGAGGTACGGATGCGCGCGTGCAATTACATAAAAATCCGTATACATATACGTGCAGGTGCACAGATCCACGATTCATCGTTGTTTCAAATTTATTAATCATAGTAGCTGATCTTATAATGAAAATTTTATACGATCAACGAGAAGGACGGTGCTAAGGACGAGCTTTTTCCATATTTCTTTTATTTTTCGCGATTTAACGCGATACTATCGGGAATTCTGTACACCGCACAAAAGGTCAGTAGCAGCCGTATATGATCCATTCTCGCATCTAAAACCTATTTTTAGGTTGTACGGTTTAATCAATTAGACGAATCAGATGTTTAAAGTCCATGAAAGTCTAATTTATCCGCGTTATCGATTAGCCCTCAGCATCGTATAAAAAAATATTTGCAAGCTTTACGGAAGACTCATTTCTAAAATGAAGTCATCATTCGCATCTTTTATCACTCGCTTTCGTATACCGTTACAAGGATCATTTTCGGCCACTAAGCGAAATAGAGTCTGCACACGTGTCTCTGTATCACGACTGATCGCTTTACTGTAAAGAGGAGGAACGATCGGTAGAATATATGCTATAGGTATAACTGGAACACAGAGACGATCGTTAAACAACGCGTATCATTCTCGACCGGTGAAGTCGGGTATATGCAAATGTTTCTAAGATTAGAATTTAATGAATCTTCTCAATTTAACACTGTGTTTCTAGTTTTTCTTAATTCTGTAACGTAAAGTGGATAGTAAGAGATGGCAAAGGTGTAAATCTTTTCGATGGCAATCGTTCAAAGAAAATTCATTTAAAATGTTGTATACGTTTACTGAATTTCACGGATTTATAAAAGTCCCATTTCACCGGACAAGAATTAACGTTAGATTCTTGTAGTACTTCTTTCGATTTCATTGTCTATAACTGGAATATGTAATAGAGAACAGAGGGTCTAGAGACAGTAATATAGAGAGAAAGAGATTCGAAGAAAATATCTGTAGGCACACCCACATACACACATATACATATATAATATATTCGAAGAGCGCGTTAATCTTCAATATAATTTTTTTGGTGAGCAAACCGCAATTTTAGAATTGGATTTACTGTGGACCGTCCTACACGAGCGTGCGCAAGATAATATCTCAAAACGATTAGACTTCGACTATGTAAATACGTAACCGTTATAAAAGAAAAGTTAGGTTACTTATAGTAAGAAGAAGACGTTAACAATAGCGATGTCATCTTGATAAAATACCACTCGTGAAGGATTTTTACATATTTGTACGGTTCGCGCGGATTTAATAATTACTATATATATATATATATATTTATATAATATATGTTACGTTATTTAATTTAATAGCAAATATATTATCACATTTAGATTGTATTAATTTTTAAGACGTTTCTGCGGACATCCTTCGACGAACTTATACATCTGCAACCTCTTATGATTAATCACTTTACTATTTTATACTTATAAATCCCTACAAGGAAAGAAATGCACCTCTTAAATACTTTATATTGGTTCAATCGTGTACAGAAATTGATCGTTTTTGAAGAATTACCCATTAATACCACATTCTTTTTTCGTTAATTTAGATAGTAATTCCTCGAAGGATTCCAAAGTCAATGGACAGTAGAATTTCATGAAAGAATATACCATTTGAAATATTCCTACTAAAATCCGTCTGCCCACATTTGAATTTAAACCTAAGAAACATTAATATAGAATATATTATCGTGTAGTGTATATATATATAAGGTATACGTTAAGACACTTACTGCTACAGCAAAATTCAACAATTAAAAGATTTTAACAACCAGTTCGTTTCCGCGTTAAGTTGAAGGGCGTCTTTCTTTTATTTTCTATTTCCAAACATTTTCAAGTTTGAAGAATGCATCGAGACGTTCCATGGCACATATCCGAAAGTTTGGTAAGAGAAAACGACTCAATTTCGCACTTCGACTCGCAGCAGACTGCGCGTTTCTTCTTTACAACGTTAATCTCACTTTTTTCATCGTTTCATACCTTTGGCACGCATTATTTCTTAATCGATGGCACGACATTTACGATAATGAGCTTGTCACGATAACTAGAATAAATCTCGCATACACCTGAGACTTGCTCGGACGATACAAGCTGATTTATGTTTTTTTTTTTTTTTTAATTTAAGCACCGTACGCAGACTATAAGAATATAATAATATCAATAATAAAAAAGTAAGACGCGTCGAGATGATACTTCATCCTTTCTACCGACTCCTATAAACCAAAATCACTTGATGGAAAGAACACCGAATTGCGCAACGAGCTGTGCTTCCTCTTAAAAAATGGAATTCATATATTTTGTATAAGTATACGTAGTCAACCGCAACTAAGGAAAAAAGTAAACATTTTTTAAACGTATACTCGCGTAAGTAACATTTGTAGCTATAATATAGAACATAAAAGTGATAATCCTCCCTGACCACACTTATATTATGCGGCAATAGAACAGCCACGAGGCGGCGCGTATATACTTATATATATATATATTATATAAAATCATGGATATAAAAAGATGTCATGAATTCATCACTCATCGATGCAATAAACACGTTACAAATATAAAATATCATTCAAGTACAATGTATATCAAAAGCAAGAAAGTATATATATATTATACGTGAATATCGCATAGTTGAATATAGTAATTAATACGCTTGTAGCACTACTTGATGTGCATTGCAACGCACCGTCTCGAGTTTTACTATATCTGTCCTACAAAATGTTTTATTCGACTAGAACGTAGTACAATAGATTAAAAATTGACACACATTTATAAGTATTGGCTTCGTTACTTCACCTCCCCCACTCTTTTTTAATAATTTCTTTTCTCTCTCGACATCTTGACGATCTTTGGGGACGGCTTTCGATTTGAAAGAGCATTTACGCGTAAAAATGATTGCTACGTGTAATATGCTTTCTCGCAAATAATACTGATAAGAATGAAAAACGTTCGTTGAATAGTTTTAATAGCAATGACCACAATATCATAAAGACCATTTGCAAAATAGCACCTCTTCTAGTTGCCAGAGCTTTTCTGGAAGCATTTATATGAATCACATAAAACGATGCGATGTAAAATAGAATTCGCAAATCGAATTTAATATGAAATATATATATATATATATGTATACCCGATAATTATACAATGAATGAAACACCTTTTTACTTCGAATACAAGAGACTCTAGCTTATCGGTATAGAGTTGCAGTCTTAATCTTTCTGTTTCTTTAGTCACGGCGATCTGTGTCAATAAACTGAAGCACATTACGCCGTGATGCACACCTATATCAGTCTTTCTCTATGATCCAGTCTACGAGTCTAGCACCATTATGCAGCTTTTCGTTCGTTATTATCTAGCCCGACGGTTCGAATACCGAATTAACTTTAACAATTAATTAGCGCTTATAGTTATATGCAAGTTTTTTAATAAAATTCGAAGATTAGATTAAATGATCGACCATGACATGCAGACTTCTATAAATCAGTGATTTGATTTACCGAAAGAAAAATTGTCGATTATGGTCACAGATCAACTTGCATCACCTTTCCTTTACGCGTATCGCATTTATAACCTTTTTTAGTAGCACTACGTGTACCATACGTAATATAAATATATACAGATAAAACGTTGTTCAAATAAATTACATTATAAAGGATCAAGTACTTGCATCGAAACTTCGCTGTTAAGTATCTATCAATCTCTGACCATATCGAAAAAAGTCCAAAGACGAAGATGGGAAACGTTTCTTCTTCAGTAACGTCAACGTCCATATTACATTATATTATCTCCAAACACATAGAGACATCGACTTTATTATCCATCTTGTAGAAATCATCTCGTTCGAAGTTTACGGTAGCCTCTTCCTTCTTACTCTTCATTTCACAGCCATTCACTTTCAAGATCTTCCTACCGTGCTACATTTCCTGTAGCTAAAACATTCATAGATTATTATTTATTTTAAAAGAAATAAAAACAAAAAAACCCTTACCTGCGACTGAAAGTCGTTCGTGGCCAAAACGTTCTTCACTACATTCTTCTATACATGCTAGTTCGTCGACTCAGGATTGGAGGACGGTGAAGATGCGGGACTTTGTACGATGGCGGGGTCTTCTTCGTTAATCGTTGGAGTTATCAACATACCACGGGGACTGAACGTATCGCAGTACAAATTCTCCTTCTTGTGAACCCGTCTTACGTGGCTGCGTAAATTATCGCGACGTGCACTTCTGTAGGCGCAGTGCGGACAAAGATGAGGCTTTTCACCGGTGTGCATACGACGATGTTGAATCAGCTGAATAATTGTTAAATCTACTTATTACACAATTTCTTTTGACATATCGTTAAACAATATATCTTAACTAGATACCTTTTTCAATTGAACGGTGCGAAAGATACAGATATCGCAGCAGAAGTACCGATCGTCCCGATGCCTTCTCATGTGTCTGCTAAGATCAACCTCGGAGGATCTGTCGGCACCGCATACGGCGCAACTCACCCTCGTCTCTGGTGCCGTACCCCTCGCGTGCGCTCTTAAATGCCTTTGAAAGGCTTTCTCGATCGTACAAGCATAGGAACATAAGGAGCACCGATACTCCTCTCTTTCGTATCTAAGTGCCCAGAAATGGAATAAGCCGAAATTATGAGAAGATTTCGACGTAAAATTTGATATACGATACGGCGAGATCGGATTATACAGGGTGTCCGGTTCCAAGTATCCAAGCGGAGAACTACATGTACACATCAATGACTTGAGTAGAAAAGTCTGATACCACTTTTCGAAATTCGACTTAGTTAACGAGTTATTAACTAACAAAGATCGGCCAATTACGGCGATTAACGGAGGAAGTTACATGTCGCTGATCACCGTGATTGGCCGATCTTTGTTAGTTAATAACTATTAAACTGAGTCGAATTTTGGAAAATAGTATTAGACTTTTCGACTCAAATTGTTGACATATAATATAAAAAGTCCCGATCTCGCCGTACGCAAAGTATAAGAAAAATGTTCGGCTTGAGTACCTATACCTGACGCGTTGCAAGGCCAGGCTACGCTTCTTCCCTGTTGGCGTCATTCCTTGTGCCACGTGGGCTGCCACATGAGTTTCCATTTCGCATCTACTGTTCGTCGTAAAGTCGCAGCCCGCGGCAGGACAGGACCTAGACTCTTTCGTATCAGTGTCATTCAACGTTGGATGACAATCGGCTATATGTTTTCTTAAAGCTGGTCTCGTCGGTGCTACCACGTTGCAAGACCCGCACGAATATCCTCGATGAAGGTTGCTCGCGTTTGGACTACTACCCCTTGATCTGTGTATCGCCAAACGATCATTTCTCTTTCGACTCGTTTCCCTCGACAATTTAATTAATTTACTTTTAACGAACATACCTCTCCGTATAAGAAGAGTGTTCGCTGTCGGAATCACTGTCAGAAGGTACGTTAGGTATCTTTGTAGCTTCAAGAGCTGCCGTAGCCGCTGATAACCTTCCTAGCATAGCCGTATAAGCGCCTAATACCCAACCATTTAACACAGGTGTCATCGTCCCCTCCTATATACGATAAATACTTTTAGAATTAAAAGTGCTCACGCTCGAACTATGATCCCGATGAATCAAGCAAACGACGTACCTTGTCGAGACCTAAACAAGACATGGGATCTAGCGACTTCACAGAAAAATTGTTATTTGCCGAACGACGCGAGCTTCCCGTACTTTCGCTATCACTATCCTCCCCATCTTCGTTGTCGTTATTCTCGATTTGCTTGGAAATCTGGGTAATTAATGATTGTTCCATACCATGGCCGATAGAGATACAACAAATTAAGATTCGCCTACCTGATTTTCATTTTCATCGGACTTTTCGATGTTTCCTTCGTTGCCTTCGTTATCATCACCGTTGTCATTGTCTTCGCGACGGACGGCTTCATCGTTTTCGTCTTTCACGGGCTCTACCTTGGTAGAAGTGCCCGAAGATTTCGTTACCAACTCCATAGGGCCGTAGGGTGGTCCGGTTAACGTTAACGGTAAGGGTACCATGTCTGTAGGTTGATGTAAGGCGCTTAGGGCCAACGCCGCCCTCGGTAGTATCTGTGTCGCGTTTGGGGGCAAAATGGGATGTCTACGGGCGAGGCACGGGTCGCCCCAGAGTTCACCCGCAACGTGTAGACTCCAAATCCCATATTCCATCTAGGAAAGTTCGTTAAATACATACATGCTTCCCGATCATTCCCCTGGATGATAAAAATAATAGCGCCGCTACCGACTACATTTCCAGATAATCAAAATAATTTCATAACTTTTAATATGATAATGATCCGTAACAAGATCAGTCTCTAAACTGGGTTCTCTGATAAATGAAGATTCAATGCTGCGAGTTCATTCGATGAGAGATAGAAAATGACGTTCTAGATTCAATATACATACGATAATGAGCAATTACCCGTCTTATGATCTGTGACGTCAAGCACGTGCCCCTGCCGCAAAATACAAGTAATATAATACAATGATAATCGAGGTACAATTCTGTCGTTGAAGTTACCGAAATACCGATCATTTAATTGTAAACATATCCGCGCGATACGTTCATCAGCGATAACAAGAAAAAGAAGAAAAATTAGCACGATCGTCGATAATTTTACGAAATGAAGAATTAGCGGGCGAAGTGATCAAAATGAATGCGACGACGTTCCTTAACGGGAAAATCTCAACCGATTTTCCAAGTTACTTCGGTAACCCGTAAAACCTAATTACGCATCGAGCTGCGATATTCTAGCAACTCTTTAAACTTTCTGTTATCTCTGCAAAAGAAAAAAGAGAAGAGAAAAAAAGAAGAAGAAGACTAGGAGGATAGGAAAATAACGAGAGACGGATAGGGATTCGAAGGCTCTTACGGGTGCCCCTCTGGTGGCCTACCGCAACTCGGGCCGATCGTCATTACGCTGTCTCATTCCCAACCAGAATCGGCCACGGTCGGTCCTCGCAAGAATCAGCCGATCTTCGCCTTACCGGTCGGTCGGTCTGTCGGTCGGAAGTTTGCCGCACGAGCGGCGTGCACCGCATGCAAGACCGACGGAAGATGCAAATGCACGAAGAAATCGGACGCGCGCAGCAGCGAGCCGCCCGGATACGTGCTGCCGCAGAACGAACAAACTCGCGAGATTCCTGACCATCGGACCGACCCTCGTGCATGCATACTTTAGCATAACGTTCTCTATACAATATCCAGAAAGAGAGAGACCGACGAAGCCAGGGGTGAGTTCGAATGCTGTACATATGTATGTGTATGGATATGTCAGAGAAAGAGAGAGAAAGAGAGAGAAAGAGAGGTAGGCAAGCCCCTCTCTCCCTGTTCAACGCCATCCTTGTCTTCCTACCGCACTGACCCCCTCCCATTGCTCTCTCTCGCGAATCGATTTGTTATTGTTTTTGTGTCTGCGGTCGTCGCGGCAGGCGGAGAATGGGGGTGTGTATCAGTGGGGGCCAGGGGGCACTCGCGCTCAGCTCCGAAGTCTCGGTTTTCGGAGCGGCAGAGAGTCGAACGAACGGGTGGAGAATAGGGAGGGAAAGGGGTGAGAGAGAGAGGGAGGCATAGGGGTGGTGATATGGGATAGTAAAAAGGTAAAAGGGCGAGAGAGGCTGGTGGCGGTACTCGGTGCCTGGGAGGGGGGTGGTAGTGGCGGCGGGTATACATGCTGGCGAAAAAGAGCGAGGGAAAACGGGTGCTTGGAGATTCGGTAGGGGAGGTAGAATTGCGGAGCAGTGGTGGGAGATCCGCGAGGTTCTCGCAAAGTGGGTGGTGGTGAGAGAGGATGGTGGGAGAATCCCCGGCAAGGAAGAAACGCGCGGGGCTCGGGGGCGTTTGGGAGTCGCGGGGGAAGGGGTCTGAGGTAAGGCGAGGGATACGTCGGCTTGACAGGTGACAGCCGATCGGACCACTGACGTCACAGATCACTCGCTCGACCGCTCGCACGCACAACACGATCGAGACGACGAGAACGACGACGACGACAACGACAACGGTACACGCAGAGTAACACACACGGAAATCTATCGACGCTCTCGTCCAACGTACGCGACGTTGCTTCCACTCGCGTTCCGTATATCGAGAAATGTACGTAACGTAGCGTATAAAAGAAGCTCGCGATGGAAGCGTGCAAAATAAAGGGGTTTAGAGTACTCAAGTGGAAGCGAGAAAATTCGAATGAGATGACAATGAAGTAATGAATTCGCGTATAAAAAAAGAAAGAAATTTTACGGGTAAATTTTTTTGGCGCTAGTACGGTAATAGGGTATTTACGGTGCTAACCGGCCGATGGCCCCGCGCGACGCCTCTATCTGGTTACCATTACACTCGGATGTATGAAATGCGCCAGCGGCATACACCATCCCCCCACAATAGCCCTATTTATGATTGGGCAAAATTGCTTTCCATGCGCAGAATAAAATCGCGCGCGTCTGGAAAAATCCGCGGTGCAGAGCGCATTCACGATTTGTACGAAGCGAATTGATTTTTCTACTTTATAGTACGATTGCGATAACAAGGCTCGGATTCTTTTCATCGTCATGATACTCCACGATGTGTCCGATACAGCCTATAATCTTTTTTGACTAATTTTTCTTATACTATACTTTGAACAAAACTTGCGAAAAATTAAATATGGCGATATCGCGGGCATGCGTATACGAGTCACCACCCACGTCTATCCGTTCACCAATCAGCGCTGATGAAATCGTTTCCCCGCAATACCGCGAGATAGCACCACCTTTATAATCTATCTCAGGCTCTGTTTCTTCTTTTTTTTTATAGAAAACAAGCGATGCCATTTTTTTAAATATTTGTCTTTTAAAATGATTCTTTTTTCGATGTCAATTGAACTTATATTACATGATTGCAATACGCCTAAAAATAAAAATAATTAATCTAGGCTATTGAATTCAACGTTTCAATTATATGTTACAAGATTTATCTAACGAGTTTTACTTTGATCAGTGTATTATAAAAACGAAACGAAATTATTTCACGGATAAGTTATAATTATTTTGTTTTATTTATAATACTACTGTTGCAAAGAAAAAAGACAAATTTAGAAAATATTATTATTTAATAAAAATACTATGAACATACAAAAATACTATATATATCATGAAAATAGTTTAAATATGCCTTAATATTATTTTACAGAGAAAGCACCATATTTTAATGTAAGTACTTGCAAATTATAGAGTGCTTTATCCAACCTAAAAACAAATATATACATATAGCATAATAGTGAATTTCATTTTGAAAGCTAAATAAGTACATAAATATATAATTATACTTTTGTTGATGACTTTGCATATCATTATATACTGCAACAAAATCCTTTAATCCATTGTGCACAGCTTGATACGTTTCTGCCTTAGTATTTATCAACTCTTTGATTCTTCCAAGAACGCTTTCACATTCTTTCAAAGCTTCTCTTAGCTTTAACCACTCTTCTGGTTTTTCAGGTAAAATTACATTGTTGCATTGAAGTTGATCGAGAGGTTCTAATGCCGAACATAGATGAGACATAATGTCCTTTGTGGTATTGATTTTGTTACTTCCTATGTGATAAATATTAATCAAGAGTAATTTGTCAAAAAACAAAAATAAGTTTTACAAACTATATCTTCCTTACCGAAACATTCATTTAAATCATTTATTTGAGTATCTAATTCTTGTTGAATCGCACTTAAATTCATTATATCCCTTTTTCTAATTTTTAATTTCAGTAATTTTTCTTCATCTTGTGCGCATTGTTTGAAAATAGTAGTCAACTGTTCAATTATTGTATGTTTCATTTCTTCTGATTTCTTTTTTGTCAGATGTTCTAGCATTATTGTTTGTAAATAATCATTATAGAGTAGTTTTAATTCCTCATCCTTGGATTTTTCTTCTGCTTCTTTTATTGAACCTAATGCCAATTGCGAGGGCATTATTGACTGTCTTGACACTGGATTCTTTTTCTTGCGAGAGAGACCTATTAAAAGTATACAAAATTGTATAACTTCGCTGCAATCCTCCAATATGGTTACAAACATTAATACATTACTGTTTAACATTGATGTACTACTGTTATCTTACTTTGTGGAGGTAAGAAGTCAGATGAAGCCATTGTAGATTGATGACTAAAAGACATTGACAAATTTGCGCATGCAGATTTTGATACATGTTTGTCTTTTGGCTCGGGTGTATAAAGCATCCTGCTATTAAATATTCATAAGATATATTATGGATTAATTATAGAGATATATTACCAAATATAATATTATTAAAAAATTATTTAATCTTTCTAATGAAGAATTTTTTAGAAAGATAATTAAATATTTATACCTATGATTTCTGTGACTCTCTGGATTATTCTTCGACATATTGTTTAAAATATAAATACTTAATGTAATCACGTATAAATACTTTTTCGTTATTTGTTCTTTTGATTATTTAGTTTCTAGCAGGCTAGTAATTCGTTACGGCAATGTGCGATATTGGTTTTAAACTGTATTTGTCTAAATAAATGGTAACGACGTTACCATTTATATGCATTTGAATTTAACCTTGCAAAGTTCGGAACGCTCTCAGCGCCACCAATGAAACTTGTCGTGGTTATACGATAAATTGTTGAGGTCTGTTACTGATTTTATGTGATTGCTGGGTGATTAATTAAAAAGAAATATGGCACAAGTAATGTCCACCTATTTTAAATATTTTAATACATTCAAATTATGCATCTCTTTATATGAAGTAACATTATTTTTTTTTAAGGAGGAGAAACGACAAGTACCCACGTTCTTGAGAAAAATTTTAGCAGTTGATGCTTATTTAACTGATGTTTTTGTAAGAACATTTGAAAAATCTATCTATATAAAGCAGCTAAAAACACACTGTAAGGCATTAGAGGTATGTTTAAAAAACGTACTCGAATAAGGTATACTGTGTCTTGTAAAGTTAAACTTATGCGATGATATGTAATACGCTTTCTTTCTTTTTCAAAGATATCATGCCATGGAGTCCCATGGGTTGCAGTGACATTATGTTCTATTTGGCTGTTTAATAGTAAAAATCTTTACCAAATGCAAGTTAATCTTCTTATTGGTAAGTAATAAATATGTTCCAATATATCAAATGATTAATTTAATATGATATATAAAAGCTAAATGTTTACTAATGTTAAAAATAATAAATGGAAGGCTTGTATTTATATTATTTGTTAATAAGGGATAATTAGAATATTTAAAGTTATATATTGATACAAATATTTTCTTCCTTATAAAAAAAATAATAATATTTCTATTAGAGTCAGATAATATCTCTTTAATGTCTTTTATAAAACAAGTATGTGTTATGTACATAACAGCAATATGTTCTCAGGATTATTACTTGACATACTGTTCATCGCAGTATTAAAAGCATTGGTAAGAAGGAGACGTCCGGCGAGTAATGATGATCCTTTTTCAATTGGTCCTGATAAATATTCTTTCCCATCGGGTCATGCATCTCGTGTTACTTTTCTTATATATTTTTTTATGTATTTGTGGCCATTATCCGTAATCTGGACACCACCATTACTAGCTTGGTGTATTTCTGTATGCGTATCCAGACTTTTGATGAGACGTCATCACATACTTGATGTCCTGGCTGGAGTAGGTTTAGGTATTTTTGAAGGAATGTTCATCAATTATTTATATTTAAGTAAGGATACATGTACAAATTTTGTTTCATGGATTACAAATGAAAATCTAAATGGTCATGATATCTAAATATTCTGTTTTTTAAGTGCTAAGTTTATTACTTTCCTAACATTTTTACCAATATTGTAACAATATTTGTGGATGAGTTTAAAAAAACCGACATTAAGGGTGACACTATCCATTAGAAATTTCTTGAGTTATCAGCTTTTGTAATCTGTCAAATTTATATGAAAGAGTATATTTTGTGAAAATCTAGAACTTACAGTGACGTATGAGTTAAGTTTTTAGAAGGAAAAGTTTTAATTTCTAATATTTTCCAAATTGTCAAAACTTGACATTGGTCCTTCTTGGACTCGTCTACAAATATAGCATCTAATTTATTATATCAATTGTGATACATATATTTCCTATTGAAGGCTGACTTTTTTCTTCAATAAATTATATGCTTATTTAGTATTTCAAACAAATTTGTATCCTCAAATGAATCGTATTTTTTGTTTTCATGTCTTTATTTAAATTATTATCTACGCAATATTTGCACAAAATGTGATATAAACTTTTAAAAATGTGAATGAAAAGTATGTTTTCAGCAATTACATTTCTTGTTACATAAATCTAAATTGTAAGTAATTCATCTTAATCTCCCCATTCCCTCTAGTTTTTGTATTCTTTAACCACTTCGCGATCATAGACGAGATATCTCGCGGTACAATATTGCTCGTACGATTCCATGGACTCTTATGTGCTACTGTGCTTCTCTATGCTTTGAATTATACCACGTACAAGGAAAATAAACAAAATTGTTCCTAAAAACAAAGTCATTTGTCCGTCACGAGATTTTATGAATTGATACCTTTTCGAATAAAAAAAACCCTCCTAATAACTAAACACGTGAAATAATTCGTCCATGAGATCGTATAAGCGATATTATGTCGCGGGATAACGCGTCAATAATCGCGAAGCGGTTAAAAAGCAGTTATATATTATAATACCTGTTATTGGTATTATACACTTTGGAATGGGAACAAGCATTTTGACGTTGGTGCTCCTTCATCTCTTTACACCTTTTATATTATGTTGTTATTTATTTACAACATATTATATATGTTTTTTTATGTTATATTGGAATGATAAATTTTCAACTAAAACTATATTAAGTCTGTATAAGTAATTATAATTATATTATAAATGAATTTTGAACAATAAATCTAAAAATTTTTGTAATTTACATGTGTTTTAAAATCGGTGTCGGTGTACCTTTACACTCGTATCGGGGTAAGGGCATGAGCATGAAGAATATATGAAAACAGTATTTATATATGAATAATCAATGAAAATAAGCTAAAAAATTAGAATAATGTAGACAAATTTAGAATATATCTAGGAAGAAGTTAACAAACTATAGCAAATAAATAAAAATCTACTGAATATGGTATAAATAGATGATTCAAATAAATAGAAAAAAGCTTGTTACAATCATAAGTATACAGATCTTTTTTGTTAATGCTCTTCGTATAGTAATCATGTATTTAAATACGATTAATTTCAGCATCACATTTATTCCTAATTTCTTTGTGATAATATCATTTATAAATATTTGTTTACCATAATGGTGAATGATAAAATTTAAGATCGAGATGACCATGTTGACTGTTTCCAGTCATTTCCTGACCGCAGGAAGGCGATGCTTTAACAGTTTTTTCCGTTTCTATCAGAACAGGAGCAAATGATGCTGCTTCGTTATTTGGAATAACTGGCGTAGATACAGTTGATAATTCGCTTGTACGTTGTTTTTGTTCTTCCTCGGAATATAGACTTAAAGATCGAGGTCGTTCCAGCTTTGATGTAATAGCAGGAGTGGTAATACCCTCGCTGAAAAGTCAACCTCTCCGTGAAGGCGCAAAAACGTGAATGTAAACAAGGACATGCATTTCCTTCGTATACGATATAACATTTCATTCATTTATAATTTATTTTGTTCGGTATAAAAAATTAAAAGCATATAACAGGCACAGAGTATATAAAAAATAAAATTGCAAAAGAAGCGTGTACCTTTTTTGAAGATTTAGATGATCCGGTGAGAATGAAAGCATCGCATGGTTGTAAATAATGTACATAATTCGTGCAACGAATATAAAGAAATATACCAATCATCTTTTCAATAATCTTATATAACAAAGAACGTGTTACGAGTACAACGAAAGACATTTTACAAACAAAAGCCTAAAATTATGTGGAGAATAAAAAAGAAAACTTTAATAAAAGAGATCGTTGCAAATGATCTTAAAAGATAAAATAAAAATATCACAATAAATAAATATACTACATGCGTGCACGGAGGCATGCACAATTGAATCTATTAAAGGTATATTTCAAGTGCGAATACTAACACATAACATTGATGTATAAAACGACAATACTTCTTTCCTTATAATTTACGAAATATAATCGCTAAAATTAAACTTTCAACATATAAATACACTCTATCGCCTTTGATCGTGAATAACCCGATAAAAAATTGTCCGAATAAATACGTAGTAACACTTTTAATAATTACTATAATGCGAACTCAAGTATCTTTCTAATATTTAGTAATTCTCAGAAAATATATTTATCAGCTTTGCATTGCTCTCTACGAAGTATGTATCTATAATTTAAGGTATGCCGACGTGTACTTTGGCAAGAAAGCATTCCGTAGAAAAGTACTGGAAGTCGAGTTCCAAGATTTATCTTCTTTAAATCAAAAATACTGCTAATCCTTATTCTCGAGTCACAACTCTCAAATATCAAAAAAGTAAATTATTAACTAAATAGTTTGTACAAGCGGTTTGCGGAGCCGCACAACGATGTCAATTGTCGTCGCAGTGTACGTTCGATTTTACTCACCCTGTACGTTCGACCGATTGACCAAGCATCGCAGTATTATGGATTATCTACAAATATCATCAGTTGTATATCATTGATAAAAAGAAATGGAGATAACGATCGTTTAATTAAAATTAGCTAATATACGATAACACACCGCACGGAGTAACATATTCGATAATACAAGAATAACGATTTGTGAAAATTAAATTCAACATTAATTTATAAATAATACATTCTTAGAATGAACTTACGTTTGCCATAGAACAAGGCGGCCGTGCTGCTGCGTATCTACCGTAAGAACTACGTGTAACTGTAGGTACATACGGGATACCATTCATACTAACACAAATAAAAATCAATTAATGCTCTTAACCATAGATTCGTTCTACTTACGTTCATTGATAATATTACTTGTAACGCACCTACCTACTACTTTTAGCTGCATTGGTACTATTCGGTGTGCCGATGTCAAATGAATTTCTGGGTGGCAAACTGTATCTATTCGCTCTAACATCTTGAGCTTCTAGAAAAGAAAAATGTGAGTTACCGTTTATTATGATACAATTCCTATCTTATCGATTATTAGAGTTAATATTCCTTGCAAATTTATCATGTTACGAGTAGGAAACAAGCTACTATTACGTAGCATAATTTGCATAAATGTAAGTCAAGGACGATTTCATCGTTTGAACTCAGGTTGGCCTAATCGACGGTGCTATAGGAGTCTTTGCATTAATTATCAAATACACAGTACTGACCGCGATTTCAAACTTTTTTGATGAAAGATTACCGTCCACGAAGATTCGATGCGATCATGGGTGTTCGTTATAACTAGCGCATATGAGACCGAATGACCTTCGTTGCACCTTTTTCCATACCCTTTAAACTACATGAGATCGACAATGACTCGACGTTGACCTTGTGCGCATATACGGCGATATTGAGAAGACCAGACCAGACGACTTGGAAAGGCTATCTCAATATTTGAACCTTCCAATTACTTTTGCATCGTGTTGCTGTTATGGACACGAATGGATATCAAATGAAACGAGTACGGTATATAAGGCAAACTTTACCGTTTTCTAACAAAAAAGTTTCTACGTTCGTATCGGTAACAAATCTATCGTAATATTCCCTTTATTTTTTTCACGCTCTAATTACGTCACTGATTATATCGTTAACGGCATGAATTCTTAGTAACGCGATTTCTAACTTATTTGGCTACTTTCTTACACAAGCTATTGATTTTATACGAGTCGGTAAACGAGCCACTCTTTTTACGACTTCATTGATTAAACAAAAATCTTACCATCTTCAAAAAATCCTTCAAACACAACGAATTTATTATTCTGTGAAATGATTTTTGATAATCCATAATGCTTCTGTAGAAAAGCTAGAAATTTCTCGGAAGGCCTGTCGATCGCCAGTTTCACTGGCCTGATGTTTTCTTCCTATAAATAAAAAAACAACAAAAACATTGTAATGTACTTCTATTAAAAAAACACACATACACAGTTATTATAATAATAATCGTTATTATCAATCCACCATAAAAAAAGAAATGATTCAAGACCGTAGAAAGGTCATTGATCTAGCTAGAGAGATTTATCTAATAACAGCCAGGGGGAAACGTAGCTACCGTGGATTAGATACAAATCAACGAACCATGTCGAAACAAACGGCCAGCACGAGTTCAGTCACCTTCTGGGTTACCTTCGAGCGTAACACCCACCTAAGTCAACATATAATGACTTTTTGTCACGCTGTAATTTAAAACTATACGCGATACTTGGAAATTTGACGTGTTCCTTGAAGAAAGAACGATCGTATCCATTCTTAAGATAGTTCAATGATAAGAACTCGTATTCAGGGTAACACGCGAGTTTTTTCAAGTAGCCCTTGATCTAGATAAAAAAAAAAATATAGAAAGAAATTCTATGAACGTTTCACGCTCCTCGTAAAAGCTCGATATCATAAATTGCATTGGAATCCTTTCAAGTGCCTGCTGCTGAACAGGACACACCGGTATATCTCACGGCTGCCTGTATCAAGTTCAGACGGTGTCACATAATTCAAAAAATCTCTGTTATGAAATTTGATCTTTAAAATCTAACTAAATGTAACATTTTAATCGATAACTTACAGAAAGCATGTACTGATACAGGATATTTCCTAGACCCATACGTTGACGAGACTCGTGAACATAAAAATCCAAGATGCAGCGCGGTCGTAATTGATAATTTGCTCCCGTCTCGTCGAACATGAAGAGATTCTTCGATCCAGTCTTGAGTAAGCCTACCACACTGCCCAAGTTGCTGAAAAATCGAAGGTCGAACGATTATACGTGTGATTCACTATTATGGGCACATCGACCGAGAAAGGTGTTGCATTACGTCATGTCGACGTGCATTGTGGTATCATCATCAAATTTCAGAATAAAATTTCTTGAAACTCGTTGTGAAAACCGTTATCGTTGTTCTGATTTAAAAAAAAAAAAAAATAAATAATGTCTTAGTCATAGGATCGAGCTCTGAGAACTAATTAAAACGGCGCTATCTTTATCGTGAGAATATGCAATATCTCGAATTTCACCTCTGTCGAGAAGCAATACAAGGCGTAGAGAGTACTCCGAGTAATTAACAACGTTTGCCGTAATTACGTTCGTACGAGCGTGTGGCTATCGTCTACGCATCGCTATTCGACAGAGATTTCCGGCTTTGTAATAATTTTTTTTCTCTTCTCGTAAAAATTTTAATCACTGTGAAATTATCTTTATCAAGTAATTTATAGACGGTCGAACAATAGACTATTAAAAAAAAAATATATTGTTCATAATTAGTTCAACGAATCAATCCCGTTCTAGGGAATGGTGTAGACGAGCATCATGAATTATATAGAATAGTCGAAACATCACAAAAGACTGAAAGACGAATTTCCCGCAGTAGCCTCCAGCTTCACTATCGATCCACCGGCTATATTGCTATACTTTTAAAGCCCTCCTGCTATGAAATAACCCTTATCCTCCGTTCTACGTACGTACGTTCCTTTAAATTTCTTTAATTTGATCAATTCAATGATTTGACTAGACTTAAAAATTATACAAAAAGCGATAAGTATAATAAATATACATATATATATATAAAGAAATTACTTGTTTGCTTCGCTGTCTACGAGAAGATACACTATGTGGTCAGTATCACGAAGTTTAAGAGCACTGGTTATAGGCTTGCTCAACCCTTGAGCCTTCGCAGAAGCCTCACCCATATCGTCCAGGATTTTACTTAATTGTCGCTGATATTCACTGCAACAATATTAAAAAATCGTAATATAAACGTCAATGAGTTCAAATATGTTTTTTTTTTAACGTTCTAACACCGATAGAAATATGTAAAGAAAAGGAATTCATTCAATGTCACGTGACTCGCGTACGTAATGCAATGTATACACAGAAAATTACATCATGAATGCATCGTTACGTAACACGTTAAAGAAAACATTAGCATGCTCGTTGATTCATAATTTGAACTTATATCGAAAGAATCAATGTTTTACGTCGTCAGACGATGTTACCGTATATAAGAATTTATGTTAAAAAAAAAATAAGACACGACTCGAAAGCGATTTCTTTGCTCCGATTACCACGTACAACGTTGAAGAAGAATTCGAAGTATAATTGGCTCTCATACATTATTATTAGAGAAAACATTGTAAGTGACTTAAAAACGGGATCAACTATCTTTCCACGAAGCGTCTCTGTTTTGTAGAAACTTTTACAGTAAAATCATCGTCTATAGACACCGACCTTAACATCGTTAAAGTAGTCTAAGGACAATTTAACAATCTTTCGTCTTATTTATGTCTAGGACTTTTCATCGACTGTCCATATTTAGCATAACGTCGATAGGTTTATACTACATTAGACATAGAAACTTTCTGATCATCTAATAGCAGTATTGAGTAAAACGTAATCTAATTTTATTAATCATAACTACCGATCACTACACAATCAGTAATCATTTATTAATGAATAAGAAAGGAATCAGAAGATGGTATAATCAATTAATTATTCGTACAGTACTAGGCAATTACGATGATGTGAAAAAGTTCATAAACGTACAGGTCTTTATAAAATATAGAATGATTAAAAAATTATTGATTAATGATGACATTAAATACTTAAAAGTAATCATTCTTGATTAGTCAAGAATGATTCCGTTGTATTTGCAATCTACTTAGCAAAATGTCATGCGGTTTTACTATGCGTGCCAAACTGATACGAGTTGTTGCACGGAGTCTGCTCCCTCCACTCTATCGTGCAAGGGAAGAGGAATCGAGAGATAGTTTTCCACATAATAACGGAGTAACGAGAGGCAAGCGGCTAGAAAGCACTCTACCATTTCGTCATAGACTTCCGCGAGCGTTCGAGTCACTGCTTAAGAATTTCTTGGAACGCTGTTCAAATTCACATCTCTCTCTCTCTCTTGCTCCGTTTCTCTCTCTATATTTATATATTAAACAATAATAGATTACATTGAACTCAAAATAACTCATGGGAGCCTGCTATTGTCATCGCCTAATTTCTCGCATAGTTACGCGAAGGTTTGCTCACCAGTAATCCTAAAAAGAAGGTTCGATATTACTAAATAAAAATATGTCACGTTTAAACCGACGTTTATCGAGCCAAAAACTATTTTTACGTTCTCTCTAGGTGATCATTAATATTTAAGTCGACAAGAAACCACGCAACAGCTGTTCTAACCGAACTAATCCGCTAATTTTATAACGTTACAAGTGTATTTCTTCGTTCGTTCGTTCTTTAGAACGTTTCTAAATCTTTTTAACTACGATAGAATCTGCTTTCTCCAAAGATCACGTCGAATTACATTTATGGTTCTTTTCCGAAAGCGCATCGATAATGTTGGGCGAAGCCGTTCTCGCCCACGCGTTTTCGCGCCAGCGTATACGCGTAAACGCTTTAACGCCGGCTAATAACAGGTGTAACGTCCTCTCTATCTCTTTCTCTGTCTTTACTTCTACCTCTGGTTCATTTTTGTTAGTTTAAAGAAAGACGAGTTCGTGTTTAGAGGTCGATGTTCAATGGCAATGAATCCTTCGTTATCGTCCTTGCGTTGTACACCTTGATCATAATAACGACCAAATTTATGCATCCCTTTCACTCGTCGAATCGTTTCCTCTGTCTTTTGGGAAGTAGTGTCAAGGCGCGTTAATGCAATTACGGAGAGATAATGAGTTTTTCTCGGTGTCGTTTGAAAAAAAAATGAATTATGAGTTATAAGAAAGAAGCTTGAAAAGAAAATTTGTCGCAACATCGTTTATCGAAAAGCGCGCAGGGGGGTAAGGATAATCGAAGGGAGGTAAAAGAATAAAACTTACTTTAGTTCACGACGATCTCCTTTGAAATCATCTGGCATTAGGGTGTGAGTAACCTTGTTGA
This sequence comes from Ancistrocerus nigricornis, assembly GCA_916049575.1. Lineage (NCBI taxonomy): Eukaryota > Metazoa > Arthropoda > Insecta > Hymenoptera > Vespidae > Ancistrocerus > Ancistrocerus nigricornis. The sequence continues at coordinate 39,252,963 of OU696664.1, forward strand.
TCTTCCTGGGTAAGAGTTTATTGACGTTGAACTTGAACTCCATTTCGAACAGCGGTGTCTGAACTTGATCGATGTGTCGTGCTTGTACGATTGTCAAAATGTATGTCCTTTGATTACGTTTTTCGCGTAATCACTTTTATCGTTAGTTTTGTTTTAATCACGACTTTTCAGATACGACGGCCAAACAACATTCTTTTTATAAGTAGCAGAAAAAAAATTGCGTCCGTTCGTGAATTAAGGTGCACTGTCACCGAAAGGAACGATCTTGTAGTCGTCCATAGCTTACAAACTTCGGAGAATACGATCAGTTTTCCGTCGATCCCGTGCGACTACGGATTCCCCGTGTGAAAAACTTACTTCAAGCGATAGCCACTTTGATTATAAATCGATGTGCTTTCTTCACGGTGCAGTCACCTTTGATCATCTTCTGTTATTAGAATTTCTGAAGTGTGTTAATTTTTTTTTGTATATTATCGGTTGCCAATGTACGTGGATTAGCGTTAATATTATTATAAAAGATTTTCTAGAAGACGAAATGGACATCCGATGAGATTGTCCTCATGCTTTGACAGCTTAACCAAAGTATGTAAGGTTGCCACAAATCTTACATACTCTATTGTCCTATCAAAACTTCTTAAAGATAGATAATACTTGGAGTCTTGAAAAGTACGTCCTACTCCGTTAATGTTCTTCACGGTACTTACAGCCGCCGTGATACGAGAAACGGAGTAGAGAGCGATGTGTCTCTCCAAGGAATAAAGGAGAGAGGGTAGCGTTCGCGCGCATGTTTATACCGAATGACCAATTGGCTGAACGCTGCAAGATGACGCGTTAATCACGTGACTTTACTCTCATATGGGCGGCCAATTTTAAAATTCTGTAGTGTAAAAGTAGTTATGCAACGTAAATATCTTGTTATTATTGACTTAAAAAGCTGAAAATACATTTATTTGATATAATAAATATCCACATATGATATAACGATAACCAATATTATCTGTTAGAAATATTAATGTCTCGTTTAAGTAATTGTTTTCTACTTATTTAAAATTATTTTTATCGTAATGTAACTCATTTTAAATATAATGTAAATAAAAATTACTTCATCGAAAGCAATAAATTTGTAAGTAAGAAAGTATGTTTATCACATCGTAGAAAATATACCAATGGGAGAACGCCATTGTCATAGATATCGCTCGATTATGCGCATGCACTGAAGTCGTATTCCCATGTATGGAATAAAAAAATTAATCAAAACATGACAAATATTTACGTATATTTATACCATTTCTTTATATCTATTTAAACTTTTTGTAATAATAAAATTTGTATTTAAATATTTTGTAAAAGAAATTAATTTTTTGGAGTTTTGTCTAGAAAATGTCGTTTACATGTACATAAGCCTTTTATACCACATCTACGCGAACTTAGCCATGATAGTAAGGCAACGATAACATGTCATCTACATGAAACGTCAACCTAAAGTGTCAAACGATTGAAATACATTAATGATCTGATCAAATATATTGTTGTTAATCATATTATCAAGTACATAACGAATGAAAAATAATCGTCATGAATACGTAGTAAGTTTCTTGAGTGATACTTATAGATAAACAGAAAAATGTACTCGTGGAACCGTTGGTCTATCGGTGTTTTATCAATCAATGAATAATTTTATTCAAGATACTTATATAAATACGATAAATATCTTCTCTGTTTAAATCTATTAGTTTCTATTTCATTACATATATTGCACATTTTTGTATGTTAAAAGTGACAGGAACAACTCGGGTATATCGGGAAATTCATTTGATCGTTGGGTACAGAAGTCAAATGCACATAATGACTCTCCAATTATCAAGATGCAACATCAATATTGGGTAACAAAGCAAACTTTATCTCGTAAGCTGGGAAAGAAGGAAGATGAGTGTATAGTTGCTTCCGATGCAGAGTTGGATGCCAAACTTGAATTATTTCGCAGTATCCAAGAATCCTGTTCCTATTTGCAAAGAGTTATTGATAAATATCAAGAAAGATTATGCAGTAAGCTTGATTGAGAAAGTGATTCAAAACGCGATGACTCAAATATTGACAAAAATATATGTGTTCTCTAGATCTTGCACAGGAAGAAAATGCTATGGGTCGCTTTCTAAAAGAAGCTGGCAAACAAGATAAGACGAGAGCTGGAAAAATGATGTTAGCTGTTGGGAAATCTTTATCTTATTCTGGTCAACAAAGACTCGCGCTAAGAGTACCATTGGGAAGATTGTATCAAGAAGTTGAAACATTTAGACAAAGAGCTATCGAAGATACGTTGCAAAATGTTCAATCCATGGAAAAGGCACGAACGGAATATAGAGCAGCATTGTCCTGGATGAAAAATATTTCTCAGGAATTGGATCCAGATACTTCTAAACAATTAGAGAGATTTCGTAAAGTCCAGACACGTGTTAGACAGTACGTAATTTCTGTCTACTAATATAAATTTTGTTGTACATAATTTTTTTATATAACACAGACCATTGCTTTATTATATTGACTATTATATATATATACACATATATCTCTGTTTAAAATATAGGGGGAAAATAGCATTTGACAACTTGGCTTTGGATTGTCTCCAAAAAGTAGACTTATTAGCTGCAGCCAGATGTAATATGTTCAGCCACGCCTTAGTCTTATATCAAAGTACTCTGCTTAATTTCACGAAAAAATCAGCACAAGCATATTCTACAATAGCAAATAGCTTCAAAGGCTATCAAAGATATGATTTTATGGTTGTGCGAGAACTTGCAGAAACCTCTTGTAAATTGGCACAGGAGACTGGTGGAGATGATGACCCTGATAATAAGGATAAGTAAGTTAGAAATGAAAAATGAGATCCATAATGTAAGAAATCTTTCCTTTATAAAATACCTATTCTTTTTTCAGATTATTATTTTTTGAAACAGATTATCATGATAATGTTGAAGAAGCTGAAGAAGTAAAACCAGCCATGGAATATATGGCAGACAAACAAAATGAAAAACTTTTAGATATCGAATCTGACCCAAAAGATAACTTAGAGTTACAAAATTTAAATACTAATCTAAGTCAAACTAAAAATGGAGTAGCAGAATATCCTGATACCGAACATAACAGAGAGCTTGACCAATTTTTTGGAGACTTAAATCTTGGAATGAATAAACCTACGGATGACAATAAACAAACAGAGAATATGAAAACAAAAACTGAAATGGATATAGATAAAAGTTTGTCGGAGCTGGATTTGGCAATGAATGTATTTGACATATGTGATACAGGTTTCAATTTAACAGACCTTTCTTCTATAATACCAGAAAACCAGAATAACCAGGGCAATCAACCATTACATTTACTAACCTCAGAAAATGCTGCACTTTTAAATGATATTATTAATGACAAAGATGAAAGTAGTAATTCCAATAATGAGTGGGATAATATATTAAGTGATACCTTTCTACCACCAAATATATTAAAACAAAGTTTAGGAGATGCAACACTTGGTGTTGGACAAAAGGATATGCAACTTACAAGTACAGATGATAAGGTAAATTATTTACATTAAAATACCTGAGATACTTTGCACATATCAAATACTTGCAGAAATATATATATATATCTTTTTGCAGAAAAAGAGTAAAACTGGAAAGAACAAAGGTAATTCATGGTTAGATTTGTTTGCAGAACTTGATCCACTAGCTAATAATCCGATGGAAAGCTTAGGTAATGATGGAAGTGCACCTGTATAATTTTTATGATGCTGATATGGTATTGTCATAACATAATTAGTTGCAACTGATAACCAAAAGAAAGAATGATGCTTTATTTTTCATTATGCATATGAATGTTGATGAAACATTTATCAGTTATCAACATCGAGTGATTGCTATTAAAAATAATTAAATTTAATATTTGAAAAATATGGTTTAATCATAACCACGATAAAGAGATATATTTCCATTTCATAAATTTTTCATACAAGCTCTCTACCAAAGATATAAGCTCCAAACATGTATTAACATCTGCTAGTCAAATGCTTATTTAAAATACATGAAATAACTTTTGTTCGTGATAATAAAATGTATTATGAGATTCCCATGTAAGGGTTATAGTACAATTTGCCAGACGATGCATGGAAATGTCGAATGTATATAATCATTCTCATGTTCTCTTGTATTTGTAATGTTTCTAAATGTTTGATTTTTCGTATTGCAATTAAGAACTTGAATTAAAAACCTCTGTTTGTAAAGTACTCAAAAGGTACCAAGCAGTATACATACCCTCTCTTCATGTATGTAAGGTATAAGTTCATTCCCTAAGATAACTTTTTTCTTTAAATAAAATAAATATAATGTAAATAAGCTACAAGCTCAGGCTTAAAAGTATTATTTTCACCTTATTTTAGTAGATTCAAGATGCTTATGTATTAACAAAAGCACAGGATCACAGTATTAATTCTACATCATAATATCATTCAAATAAAAAATTCACAAATCAAAATCTAACCTTCGTCGGTAACATGATCGATGTTCATGCATCATAGAATTGTGCCATGGCAGTTTTTACCCTGAAATAAGAATGAGCTCAATGTTAAAATTTCATTATTATTGTATGCGTTATAAGCTTTTAATATATGTGCATCTATATTTAATATAAACAAATAAAATATAAATAGTAAAACACAGCAAAATAAATGCAACATACTTATCAAATAGTTGAGAATCTTTTGTATGACGTAATTGTTGGAGAATACGATAAAAACCTAGTTCTTTTAAACGTGTTTGACGTTGTGCTGCTCCAGGTTCTTCTCTCCATACTAAATTACATACACAAAAAATTGCTGCAACTTGTAACTTTACATTGCTGTGCATCTAAAATTACAAATTATATTATATAATATAAAAATCAGATAATACATGTTTTTTTGCTTGTAATACTAATTATTTCCTTAACATTTATAAAAACAGTTTATATTTACCATATAATCCATTAGTTTTTTTAAAACATCTTCATTAGCCATAATATGATCTCTGGCACGGTCACCATCAGCTACATTTGCCAAAATACAGAGAGCTTGTTCCTTGACATCTGCTGGGTGTTCTGGATCTTCTAATACTAATATAACTGCTTGCATAAAATGAGCAGCATGTTCACCCATTATACGGTCTATATGTGCTTTTGTGGAAAGTAAATTCCGCAATAAACCAAGTGTCTTCATTAAAACTGCTAATTCTGGATCAGCCAAAAGTCGAAAAATTTGGTCAGTGCCTAAACAAGATAATATTTGAGACTTCACACGTTGTTCTGCTTGAAAAGCAACATTCATTAAGGCCCAAATGCCATTTAATCTTAGTGCTGGATCTGGTCGTTTAGTAAGTGAACATAGTAGTTCCACTCCTCCAGATTCAAGAATTGGTTCTTTACTTGGACTGAATTCTAACAATAAATTACATAAAGTGCTTGAGGCAACAGTCAATAAGTCATCTTCACTTTCTGTTCTACCTATCAAGAAATGATAACAAAGTTATATTAGCTTTCTAAAATACTTATCATGTGTAATAAAGATCAATACCTTCCAACCCTTTATCTGCACCATGAAGTAATTGCATGAGAGGCCTCCAAACTGCATGATCTTGAAACGTTGTACGAAGTTGTTGCACACTTCTAGAAAGAGAATGTAAACATCTAACGGCAGCTAAGCGGACTCGCGGGCCACCTGGATCTTGTAAACCAGCAACAACTTGCTCCATCAAACTTTCCGTTTCAATTATACGTTTTCGAACATCTTCGTCATTAGCACCAAGAGAGGCAAAAGCTCTAAATGCAGCCTGACGCATATCTTGTGTCAATGTTGCATCTTCGACCTGTATAATAATAACACAAATCTTGAATCTACTGAAATACCTCTAAACAGTTGTAGATGTTCTAACGCTGACAAAACACTAAAACTATACCTGTGAATGTGGTCTTAATAACTCGGCTAGTGTTGGAATGAGATGATTGCTAATAGAGGCTAAACGTTGCAAATCAGTATTAACTTCTGTAAGATAAGCTAATGTCTCAGCTGCAGCTATTCTTTCTCGTGGTGGTTGAAACCTATGGCAAAGCCTCACAAGACAAGGTAAAGCACGGTACACAACTCTTGGATCAGTGGACAGCAATGCACCAGCTCTGTGCATGTATGCTACACATCTTGCAGCTTCCAATTGAACCAACGAACTTCTCTCACGTCCCATCAATTGTCCTAATGCTATAGGCACAAGTTTACCTCTGAGAGTATTACTTGTAGTTGCTGTAGCAACCATAGCAGATACTATACGATTTTGATAGCACATGTTTGCAAGGCATGCCAATGCTGGCAATTGTACATCTGCTAATGGCGAATCAAGTTGCATAGCCAATGTTTCAACTGCTCCTTCTTCAGAAAGGGCATTCTGTTCCTCTGCAGTCTAATAAATAAATATATATATATATATATATATATATATATATATATATTAACCTTTTTGTTATTTGAGAAAGAATTAATGACTTAAATATTACGTACACATACCTTACACGCCGTTGTCAAAATTGTTGCTACACAGATTTGGCAAGTAACTGATCTATTTGCTAATGACAACAAACGTGGCACCAAAGCAGGATCTTGATATATAGAATGAACAGGTGCTGCGGCATGTTGGAATACTGTACGTAAACAACGCAAACATGCTTCATTTAATGAATCTAATATTTTTCCCTTTCCTTCTGCATTGGATTCAGAGACAGGTATAGAAAGTATAACTTGAAGAAGTAGTGGTACCACACCCAGATCAATGAGAGCCAACACATTTTGATCAGTACCTTTGGCTAAAGAACCTAATGTCACAGCAGATTCTAATTGTATGCGTTCGGCAAGTGGGCCAGATGAATCACCAAGAAGTTGTAACAGTCGAGGTACAACACCTTGTGCTATCACTGAACCTTTTTGTCTATTGCTTCCAATCACAGAATTTTTAAGGCATCTAAAATAAAGAATGTTAGTATATTATTTTAATTTCTATGGTTGATCACATATATTTAGAGAGAAATGTCATATAAATAATAATTGGTAACTGATAATTAATACATATTTTAATCAAATATGTGACGTTTATTTTCATAATAACATTAGTAGTACTTATTTTAGAAATAATTTAGAGTGCAATTTATGATTAACTTAAATTATAAAATATTATACGTATTGTCTATATAAAATAATAACTAATCTATGACTTTATTGCTATGAACGTTGGCATGTATTTGTTAAAAATTACATTTGCGTAATCAAAGTTAGAGGTTAAGTCTCACTTTCACTCACATAATTGCTTGTAAACATTTGTGAGGATCCGGCGAATACAGCTCATCGATGTAGCTCCTCGAACTTTCAACATCCTACGATGCAATGCAAAAGTCATTTGTTAATTCACTGTTATTAACTATACGTATATGATAATAAGAACGCTAAAATCAACGCAAAACCGGTAAAATACTTGTAAATCTAATCTCGTTGACTCACCATGAATGGCTGCATCACCGAAACCATACTTTATCTTTTTATTTCTACATAAGTGTTGTCAAATCTTTTATTTTATATTTTTTTCTACGATTTATAACCACGAGGAACAATCAATGCCAGTTTCCTTATTACGTGAATGTTCTGAATTTCTAAGCTCCAATCGAGGATAAACTACGTTCTGATATTGCATCAAATTTTGTCACAGTTTTACCAACTGCATAAATAAGTGTTCTAACGAAGTATCTTTTTGTACTTTGTCGGTAGGTGCGCTAATGTTGCTACTATTCAAATAAGTATGATGTAAAAATTCTTTTTTCATAAGTGTTTTATACGTTGTTTTACTACAAAATAATTATAATGTATTATCTAATGCATTAGTCATAGCGAGATTATTGTATTATTCATATGACCTTTGACAAAGTCTTGTTTTTTCTTTGATTTGAGTATCGTATTTTAAATATAAGCCACGACAAAAAAACAGCTGTTATGAAGAGAATAATCAATTTAATAAAGTGATAATTTATTAGTAAAAAGTGACACATATTTTGATGAAATACTTAATGTATTTATATCGCATTAAGAAACGAGAAGCAGATCATCATATAAAGTTATAATAGAATTGTCATTGTATACAAAATAGCAATATAACCTGATTTATGTATTATTGTATATACCTGTTCATAAATGAAGGATAAAAAGATCACAAAATAAAACGCAAATTACAAACCATCTAGCGTATGAATAAAGATGTGGCAACACTCAAAAATCTTTTATAATAAACTTACAAGAGGGCAGCAAAAGGTTATTTTACTTAATCAAAAAAAAGTAAAGTTTAGTTCAAGTTCTATCAATTCTGCTACAATTACAAATTCAGATGATCGTCCTCCAAAAGAAGCACAGGTGGTTATATGTGGAGGTGGTGTTATGGGAGGCGCAGTTGCTTATCATTTATCCCTAATGGGATTAGGATCTCAAACTGTTATTGTAGAAAGTGGCAGGTGCATATGTGTTTTATTTTTAGTTAAATATCGCAAATATTATTACCTGTATTAAAAAATTTAGAACTTCATCATACATTAGCACTTTTTATTGAACTATTATACTCAATGTCTCAATGACTGTAAAGAGTCTATAATAATTTTTCTCATATTTTGAAGATTGGGAAGTGGTACAACATGGCATGCATCAGGTTTAGTTGGTGCATTTAAACCAAGTTTAGCACAAGTGAAACTGGCACAAGATAGTATAGCATTATACAAGAATTTAGAAGAACAAGGTCTTTCAACTGGTTGGAAACAGTGTGGTAGTCTTTCCTTGGCACGTACAAGAGATCGTATGACAGCATTTCGACGAATGAAAGCTCAATCTGTGTAAGTATCTATTATATAATACAATAGTCATAAACATGTTTATGTATAGCATTTCAATTTATTTCACAGATCACGGGATATCGAATGTTACTTGGTTTCCCCAGAAGAAGCTAAACAGTTATGTCCATTATTACGTGTAGATGATCTCATTGGTGGATTATGGATTCCAGGAGATGGGGTAGGAGATCCTTATCAAATATGTTTATCATTAATTAAAGAAGCTAAACGTAGAGGTACCTATTCTTTGTATATATTATAATCAACATCTCATAAAATCTACTTACAAGATACTTTATTATATATTAGGTGTAAGAGTTTATGAAAATTGCAAAGTTACTAAAGTCATTAATCAAGAAAATCATGTAGAAGCTGTTGAAACTACACATGGTACAATAGAATGCAAACACTTTGTAAATTGTGCTGGATTTTGGGCACGTAATGTAGGAAAATTAAGTGAACCATATGTGAAGGTTGTATTATTTATCAATGTGTATTACTATTTAAATTTACTAAACTTTTTTATCCAACTATTCTCATAATATTGTATTGTTAATAACAAATCAGAATTTTTTATCTTATATTCTTAGGTTCCTCTTCATCCAGTGGAGCATTACTATTTACATACGAAGCCTCTTAGTGGTTTAGATCCTATGACACCTGTAATACGTGATCTAGATGGTTACATCTATTTCAGAGAAAATAATGGTCGTATATTAGCAGGTGGATTTGAACCAGTTGCAAAACCAGCATTTGAAGATGGGTCAATACCTGGTCAGATATAGATGTAAATCTGTTTTGTGAATTATCACTTCTAATTTGTTAAAATGCAATTATTTACGGTAACCAGTAATTAAGGTTTATTAAAGAAACAAACGTATTTCTTATAAGTATTATAATTAACCGATTTTAGAAAGTACCAATGAAAGATTTTTGCCTGAAGATTGGGATCATTTTCATATTTTATTGGAACAAATGCTTCATAGGATTCCAAGTTTAGGAAATGCGATTTTAGAAAAATTATGTAATGGTCCTGAAGCATTTTCTCCAGATTGTAAATGGATTGTTGGGGAAGCTCCAGAAATACGTAATTATTACATAGCTACTGGCATGAAAACAGTAAGTAAACACTTAGATATTGTTTGTTTACTTTAGAGTCACCTTAAATATAATTTTTAATAAGGTAGGTATATCAGCTGCTGGTGGAGTCGGCCGTGCTACTGCAGAGTTAATAGTTAATGGGTCAACTTCATTAGATATGTATGAATTAGATGTTTCTCGTTTTCTTGGCTTACACAATAATCGTAAGTTCTTACGTGATCGAGTGAGAGAAGTTCCTGGTATGCATTATGCATTACAATACCCTCATCATGAATTTAAAACTGGTAGAAATTTAAGAATGTCGCCAATTTATCCGAAGCTTAAAGAAGCAGGTGCCGTTTTCGGTCAAGTAATGGGATATGAACGACCATCGTGGTTTCAGCCACTCAGTGAAAATGGTACAGTTATATTCGATATAACTACTTATTATTACTATTCTTATGTATAATTATGCATTGGTTTAACTATTTGAAATTAAATGTATTAAATATGATATGTTATACAGATTTAGATTCGACTGATGGTTTCCAAAAATGTATAATAGCATATACAAATACATTTAGTAAGCCACCATGGTTTGACCAAGTTAATGTGGAGTATGCAACTTGTCGGGAATCAATTGGACTCAGCGATTATTCTTCTTTTACTAAAATTGATTTATGGGTACTTATAATCTTAAATGAGATATATATATATATATCTAACAAGATGATTATATATAATATATTGTTACAATATACCTTATTCATATTTATTTTTTTACAATTTTCTTAGTCTAATGGCACGGAGGTAGTAGATTTATTGCAATATTTATGCTCAAATGATGTTGATGTACCAGTGGGCAGTATCATTCATACTGGAATGCAAAATCATCGTGGTGGTTATGAAAATGATTGCAGTTTAGCACGTATTGCACCAAATCAGTGAGTATGTTTTACATGGTACTAATAATGAAGGATTAATGCAATACTGTTATATTTCAGTTATATGATGATCGCACCAACTATCCAACAAACACGTTGCAAGCACTGGATTAGTCGATATTTGCCATCTGATGGTTCTGTTGCTGTATCTGATGTGACTTCAGCATACACTGCAATTTGTATTATGGGACCTGCTACTAGACAATTATTAAGTGAATTAACTGATACAGATTTGAATCCTAAGAACTTCCCGTTTTTCACATTCAAAGTATAACTTATTTAATATATGTCTCCATACTTATTTTTAGAAAAATTGATAATTAATAATTCTTAATAGGAGTTAGATGTTGGCCTTGCTAATGGGATTCGTACTATGAATTTAACACATACCGGGGAATTAGGCTATGTCTTGTATATTCCAAATGAAGTGAGTAAATGCAATATCTTGTTTTGTTTAATATAATACATAGTACTAAATTTAGAATTATCAATATAAATAAACTGCTATGCATTTTTAGTTTGCACTGCATGTTTATACCAGATTAATAGAAGCTGGTGAAAAATATGGAATAAAGCATGCTGGTTATTATGCAACCAGAGCTTTAAGAGTCGAAAAATTTTATGCATTCTGGGGACAGGATTTAGATACTTTTACTACTCCTTTGGAATGTGGTCGCGCATGGAGAGTGAAATTTGATGTAAGTAATTCCATGAAATCTTTCCAATTTCCACATATATAAATATCCATCATTCGACTAATAACTCTGTTTTATCCAATAGAAAGGAGTTAATTTCATCGGACGAGATGCACTTTTTAGACAACGCGAAGAAGGAGTAAAACGTAAATATGTTCAATTATTATTAAGGGATCACGATGTTGAATTTGACACGTGGTGTTGGGGTGGTGAGCCAATTTTTCGTAATGGAAAATATTGTGGTATGACGACTACCACAGGCTATGGCTTTACATTCAAAAAACAGGTAACAAATTTTCTTCAAATTTTAGTTTTATGTTTTCATTCGATTTTTTACCGAATAAACTTAATTAAAGTTGACTTTGGTACAACATATGTATTAGGTGAATAGATATCTTATCTAAAACATAATTTGTACTATAGGTTTGCCTTGGATTTGTACAAAACTTCGATTCAAAAGGTCAGCCACAAGAGGTAACAAATGAATACGTATTGTCAGGCGATTACGAAGTGGATGTTGCAGGAATAAAATTTCATGCAAAATGCCACTTACATAGTCCAAATTTACCAACAAAGTTCCCTGATAAGGAAAGAGATGCATATCACGCAACGCGCGATCAGCAAACTTTGTAATTTCTTGTAAGCACAAGCTTACAATTTCTGTACAAACAATGTATGTAGAAAGTTTAATAAATTATTTAATAAGTGTCATTCATAAATCACTACATCAAAAATTTGCTTTATAAACTTGTTATATATAAAGAGAATCACGCAAGATACATTAGTGTTTCTCTGTTTGCATTTCATGGCTGTAGTCCTTAAAAAACTATGTCACCGTATATAGTATTTTAACTAAATCTTATGTCACATAATTCCCAATGCATCAGAACATTTAGAAAGTACTTCCTAAATTGACATCCCACGATATATTGATCTTAGCATCGAATGTAAATACCATTCGCTTAATGTAATTATTATATTAGATTTAATCTAAAAAGTTTTAGTGCTATAATATATTGAACACCATTATTTGCATGTACTCCTTTCAACATGATGCGTTTTATACCGATATTTGTGCTATAACATGTACAATGTATAATGGTATTATACTCCTCTCCATATACATTCTTCGAAAGACACGTTTTATGAGGCTGCATATTCGTTGCTTTCATTTCATCAATGCAACGACATTTTTATTAAAATATTAACATAATAATAGTCTCATTTACTCTAGATCAATAGATACACTTAATATATTGTTACTTAATATCTAGCCACCAAGAAAGATTAAACCCAAAGTATAGTACATCTATTCGTACATAACAACTTTTTACACGCGATTATTTACGAGTTTTTCTTTACTGTACACAAATCGACAATAAAAAGCAAAATATCCTATCAATCCGGGATCTCTGGTTCAGGTGTAGGCTGCACTTGTTTTTGAACCATACACGATCGAGCTACGGACTCGAACAACCTGAAATAAAAAAATTAGTATATATACTGTTAATTATACAAAAAAAGGCATTTAGAAAAGGTAAACGAAATAATAGTAAACATACTTTTCAATTTCTGGAGCGCAGTGGACAAATTCGTGCGTCCAGAACTTATACGTTGGATTCTTAATGAGCTCAATAAATGTAATGAGGAGGCCCCAAGGATGAGGTCTATTGACAATGAGTCTTTCAAGAAGAACCCTCGTAATTTGTTCCTGTATAGCTTCCGTATTAGCTTCAGCGAATAAATAAAGAAGTGTACAACTGAAGTAATGCGTATGGCTGTTAGGATAGCGAAGTTGATTTGCAATCGCATTCAAAAATAAGTAACGACCTTCCGTATCGAGATCAACTGCAAGATTTTGAAATATGTCCATATGAGCTGAATGTGCGATTGTGGACATATTAGGGGTATGGCCTTTACTACGTATGAAAGCGATAGCTTGCGTCCCAACATAAAGAACCAAAGCATTCATCAATTGAATATTATATCTTACACCAGCTTCTTGAGAAACTTGTAGATTGCTACGCAATTCTGACAAGAAGGTAACCGGGGCTCGAGCTTTTAAATAGGAATCTAATTCCTTTTTAAAACTGAGTGGTTGTATCATAGAAGCGAAATTGGTAAGAACTCTTGGAGCGTGCGCGATATCTTGAAGCATGTCGACTTTTAAATTGGGAGTAAATGGATCGGGTAAGCGCATATTCCTTGGGAATGCGCTCAAAATAAGATTTCTCATTTGTATGCAATTTGGTGGTATCACGTCGCAGAATCCATAGTGATAATCACAAAGAAACTCTGGAAAGTCATGGAGTAATACCAGTAACACACGAAGAGTGCCTTTATATAAAAGGGTCACGGGTTTTGCAAGTTCTGCATTTCGAAGATAAGGAGCAAGGTATTTAAACAAATCAATAAGAAGCTGTGCATACATTCCCCAACATTTTTGTTGTGGAGTAATAGCGAGCATACGTCCTATGAAGACTCTGTGCGAAACAAGTTCCAGCCAGGCATAACAAAAGCCTGAAGCTTTGGCAGGTCTTAATATGTGTAACGTATGACAGAAAGCTGTCAAAACTTGGTAATTTACTGCCTCTAGAACAGGTTCTGGAGCGCAGAGCTCTAAAAAGAGCATGATGAATATTCGATGATACGGTAACTGCTGGAAATCCGTTCCACGCATTTCGTGATCTTGCAATAATACTCCAGCAACGATACCAAGTACTTTGTTCAGTAAGTTGATTTTCGTATGAGTATTATTCGTGTCGCCAGAATGTTTTACTAACAATGCAACTAAGCGCACGAAAGCGTCTAATGAGTGGAAACATTTCGCTCGAACAACCGAAGGAACTGTATTGGTTTCAGCCAATGCGCGATAACAGAGGTCAACGCACATTTGCGTGCTTAATTTAAAAAATCTAGTTATGAGGTCATCCGTTTTTAAAATTCCGTGGATGTTCATTTGATGGACAAACATTCCAAATGCTTTTGTAGGATCACGAGCATGGGTTGGGCTATGATGCATTGAAACCCACTCGCGTAGTAAGTATTCAGTTTTTTCCATTAATCCTGGCGGATCATCAAAATCACGAGCCTGCAATTGAAAAGGGAGAAATAGACGATAATCGTTATCACGGGCGACTTTGAACCTAAAATACCACAGAATTTACTTACTCTCACCTGGAGAATTCCAGAATGAATATGCGCCGTGGGTCCTGCAGGAGCACGGTCGGCTAATACTGCAGGATCATGGTTCGCGCGTAATGATTCTATTAGACTCGTAAGTCTAAAGAGTGGAATTCTATAGGGATATAAATATGTATTATGTTTATGTAAAAAGAAATGATAGATAAGAAGTTTAATATAAATTTTATGATACTCTCAATTTAGTATTTATAAAATAATTAAAATCATACTTACCCTTCTGGCGGAGCTCTGTGATGTGCTATTCTTACAAGTATCTCGATTGTGTGAAATAGATCAGACTCTGTTACATGTGTCGTTTGTCTCTCATCGATGAGATATAGTTGCACTAACTGCATAGCAAATGCTGTTGCCATGGCATTACCAGTATCCATAGCTTGTGCTAGAGCTAGATCGTACTGTGGAAGACTTATCAAATGAGATCTAAAAGCAAGACATTAATATTACATCATATATAAACGATGACTTTGAATTTTCTATAATAGAAATATTTTGCAGTATGCATAAATGTACCTTATTAAACAATCTACCGCTTCAAAATTATAACGAAAATCTTCTCTACATTCTGTTAAGCAACGCGTCACGTGTTTGTTCGTCCACTGCATACCGTAAGCGCGTGGGTCTTGAAGACATTTCAGAATACGTAAATGAAGTTCTCTATAACGCAACACGATTTCTGAATCAGTCACGCCACTAGAGATAGTGGGACCATCAAGCAATCCTTCTACAGCCTGAAATAAATTATATTCGTGATTAGAATTCTCTTTTGAATATCACTTCTGCATTGTAATAGTTAATGATATAGTACTAGTACTTACTTTCTTTAGGAGTGTCATTGCAGCACCTGCATCCCTAGATCTTCTAGTAAGGATGATAGACTCTAAAAGACTGTGGAGTGCTGCGTGTTGCGGCGGTGGTACACCTGGACCCATTGCAGCGAGCAATAAGTCTACCTCAGCTGTAAGTTTTTCTAAAATTGCTCCCACTTCGTCATTGCTTACAGCAGCTGCATATGCAGCGACTTGTTGTGCAGTTGCTACTGCAACAGCTGGATTAGTAGCGAATGCAGTTACTGTAGGCTCCTTAAAGAAATAAAGAAAAAAGATTTATTCAAGCGACGATGTAGATGTATCATTCATAATATAATAAATCACCAAATTTACCGTTACTGGCTTTGGCATAAAAAGTGCTTGCGTATCTCGTTCGGATAGAGGTAGGAATCCAGGTATGTTTCTAGCGAATTCTTCGTAAACAGCCATTTGTTGTAGAGTTACTCCACCAACTTTTAATCGAATTTGTTCTGGCATTCTTTCTGCTTGATATTTAGATAAAGGATCACAATATCTTCTTCCTTCTTGCCGCGCAATTTTTCGTAGTTCTATTTCATTAAGCAATCTCTTGTCCATTTCTGGGATGGCTTTTTCAATAGCAGTTTTCTGTACAAATGCACAAGCGAGTTCCATATTATCTGCTGCTACAACAGTTGCTGCTTGTTCTGCAAGTTCTTTTTGCTGAGGGGTCGTACCCATCATTGCCGTGAGAAATGCTTGTTTCAAATTTGTGCTTATCGATGCTAGAATCTAGAAAAATAAGTAATATATTATGTACATCTAATGTAAAATAATATTGTATATTTGAGTCAAAGTGAATTCGGATGTTGGTGCATACCTGATCTCGACATGTGATCATAGCCATTCCAGCGGTTAAATTGCGCACCATATGACGCGCTGCTGTTCGCATTCTTACTTCTTCAGGATCTAAAGCAAAGTCTTTTTTAACAATTTGTTCACTTGTAGTTAAAGCTATTTTAATAGACCGATCGACAACTGGGTGAATCCATTCCTGTATAGCTCTTTCAACAGCAGGGCGAACAAATTGCTTCAAATGAGGATGTGTTTGGAACAGAGGCAGCTACAAATAATATTACATTAAAAGTTTGGAAAATTTTCAATCATATCTACTAATGCTGCATCATTTATATGTACTTGATTATTTATAGTGATATGTTGAGAAATATTGGCAATGCCTGTGACAGATATATCCATGTAATTAAAACGTGGTTCTGGTGGACCAGTAGGCAATGACGGTGTGGTATTAGCAGGAGGTGCAGGCTGGGTAACTATAGTTCCCGTAGTCGTAGGTCCCACTAGTTCCTCAATAGGAGCCTGTGGTTGCTGTTGACTATTTCCTGTTTCTGCTTTCTTATTTGGATGTGACAATTGATAGTCCAAATTACGTAA
This sequence comes from Ancistrocerus nigricornis, assembly GCA_916049575.1. Taxonomy (NCBI): domain Eukaryota; kingdom Metazoa; phylum Arthropoda; class Insecta; order Hymenoptera; family Vespidae; genus Ancistrocerus; species Ancistrocerus nigricornis. Next base: position 39,270,051 of record OU696664.1, read on the forward strand.
CTTTTCAGGATCTTTAAGATAAACTGCTGGTTTCAATTCCTATACAATTAATAATTATTTTATTGTTTTACAAATTAAACAAATAATAATTATCGTTTGCATGCATATCATTGTCGAAAAACTTACACCAACGTCGATGCTTAAATTTTTGCAGAGCACTTCAATTTCAAATTTTAAATTTAATTTTAAATCTGGCTCTTGATGAAGTTCCGCTAATACGTTCATAATTGCCATTGTCCAAGGATTAGGAGGACGAAAAACACGACTCTTTGCGCAACTTTCTAAGACTTTTGCAACAAAAGGTACAACATAAAGAAGCTCTTGTTGACCCTTATGATATGCTTCTACTAACAAGCTTTTTAAATCAATATCAACCTAATATATATAAATTAAAATATTATAGTGACACATCACATAAATGTTGTATTAAAATGGACAATTTAGTACAAATATAATAGAGATATGAAACTTTAATAATACCTGCAAAATAGGTTTACTTCTTCCAAGAGTTAACATTCCAAGCCAATGTCCCAAATTTTTTAATAGAGATCGATCCGAAAAATTTGCTATTCCTTTATCACTTCGCAATAGCACCTAAAGAAGTACGAATTTGTAATATTGTATGTAATGATAAACAATTTTTATATAAAGGGCTGCTTCTTTGTATGTACCTTGATATTTCTGAATGTTTCTCTGGTTACCATTTTATTAACTTCTGGGAGTTTCAAACAATCGAGAAAATTTGAATACAAGGCATGAAAATTTAGTTCAATGCTAGCACGTTTCATCACTAAATATTGAGCCATCCACGGCCAATAATCTTCCGTCACTATTTCTCGAATCTCGTCACATTTCTGTTGCAAATTAAGTTGACTAAGGTTGTTAAAGATAAATGCAGTTTTATCTTGTAAAGCTTCAGGTGGTGTTGTAATCTTTTCCTCTTTATCTGTTGCTACGAGCAACGTATCGATGTTAGTTGCATTTGCAATGGAAGGCTAAAATAATAATGAAAATCATTTGATTATGCAATGTAATGACAAATAAATTCAATACTATATTTAATAAAAGTATTCTCAAATAGAGATAATAATTATTCTTTATCAACTTACTCTGGCAGAAAGTGAAGTAGTCGGTGTTGTGGAAGGCTTGGCTTGAGTAGTACTTGTTGTTATAGTTGTTGTTGTTATAGTCTTATATGGTGTTGTAACTGGAGCTAACATGGCAGCTAATGTTTTTGGAAGAACAGGGCCCTGAGGTCGAGAAGGGGGTTCTTGTCCTTGCAGACCATACTCTATATACTCTATTAAATGTGGTGGAAAGTCACTAAAATGCTGTATGTTTCTCACGTGTTCGCAGTACGTTTGATAATCTTTCAAACGACTTTTAAAGCGATCCAAAGCTGTTATACCAAAATAATACATTTTGCTACCTTCTGGCTTTCTTAAAGCATCCAAAACAAATCTGAGTGCCAATCCTAGTGTCACATAACTATTAACCAAACCTCTTTCAATAATCCCACCAAATAATTGTGCTGTTATTTGAAGTTCTTTATCTGGATATTGAGGAAAAAAACGATATTCCTCGAACAAATTTCGAAGCATACAATTGAATACCTCTCTTTCTCTCTTACTGCCCGAATCTTGAAACTTTTTTAACATATCGAGAACTTCATCAATTGATAACGTAGGATGTGGTGGATGATTGTATATACATTGAAAATAGCTATTTGCTTCATCTTCGATTTCTTTCGATACGTTTTGAGGCATATCAGGAAAAAGATTTGATGTTTCAGGAATTCTTGCTTTTTCCATACCCGTCGGTGGGCCAAGCCGTCCTAATCCTCCTATTGTACTTCCTGGTAAAACTGAAGGACCCTGTGTCCCAACAGGACCAGAGTGGAGTTGTGAAGACAATGGTAACATTGGAAATGGACTTGGCGAAGGTCCTGTTAATCTAGAAGGAGATCCAGGTGCCGATACTAAAGGTCCTAGTGCTCCTGGTAAGTTAAATGCAGAACTACTAGGTGGACCAAGACTAGATCCTAAGCCCATGGATGCAAGACTTGAACTTAAATTTCCAAGTGGATCCACTTGCTTCGAAGAAAACAACTGCAATAATAAAGCATACATGGACAAATTATGGCAAATACAATTAATGATGCAGGATGAACATGCAGGTAATATATATGTACCTGTCCACCCAATGTTGCAGGATTAAATGGTTCTAAACCCCTATGTCTTAAAACTCCTGGAGGTGGCGGTCTACTCATAGTGCTTTTATTTAACATTAAACTGCAATTTTGTACCATCGTCATTATTGCTTCGGAACATTCTTGGGATACGCTCCTACAAACCAAAGTGTATTGATAATAAATGTGTGGACAACAGAAAAGATTCTATAATAAAAATAAACTAAACAGACTTATGTAGAAATATAAAAATTATGAAACTCACCCAGCACACACTTGTAAGCAAGCAAGGATAGTTGTAAGTGTTTCTTGCGGAAGTTGACTTGCCTTTGGCACTGTAGGGTCCTCTTTTATACCAGGGCCCATTACTTGCGGACATCGTCTTTGTAAAAATTTTACACAAGCAGCAACAAACACTTCTCCGTGGTCTCTAATCTTATCTGTCAACCATTTCTCTAATTTCAAATATTCTCGTCGAGATGCCAGACATGCTAAGTCAATTACAAATGGAAATGATTGAGCATTCAGTAATGCTGATAATGCTTTAAGATCTTGCGCAACATCTAGAATGCGAGACAATCTTGTCTGGTCATGATCACCACGTATATACCACTCGGCCATTGCATGCATAATAATGGATTTTATTTTCACATTATTTGCATGCCACGCATGATGCAAAATCACAGCAGAATTTGGATGATTTCCAAGAAAAATAGGCATAAGTGTACTGAGTAATTCTTGCCTAAGTAAAGTTATAGGCGGATTGATTTGTAGTAATGCTAAAACAAGTACATCTGGGCAATGTTGAATAGGCCACTTAAATATTTCTTGAACTGGTCCATATAACCCTCTTTCGGCCATGTGCAAGAGTAATTCAACAACATTCAAGGATCTCCATGTTTGTGCCTCCTTGCTATCTCCTTCAGGAGCTGCCTTCAGTACATCAACAGTAACTGAGTGATATGGGTAATCAGCAAAACAAAATATGTCAGGACACTTCAAAATTTGTTGTACTAAAGAAAATTGACCCTCTACATTATCCCAATGTCGATAAAAAAGTTCAACTGGAAAAACATCTGGAGGATACCCTTGATGCTGTAAACCTAATCTTAACCCCATAATTAGTAAATTTAATCCTTGTCTATCTTTAATAACAAATTCGGCATGATCCAATTTTACAATTACATCATTCCATGATAGTGTTGATTGCTGAAATATAAATAAATATGTAATAAGTATTAAATATGCCTGTACATACACACAGCAATAAATATAAATTTGGATCAAAATAGGTTATGTTACATACTGTTTCTTTTAAAGTTTGGATGAAAACTTCAACATTCCAAGTTGTAGGAGTAATACTTTCTGAAGATTTTTCTTTGTTAGTATCTTGAGTAGAAGCAGAATTGCCCCAAAATGATTGTAAACCTCCAGCATCGTCGAGGTTATTACAACTACGTGCCATATGGGCTAAAACTCGAGCAGCACATGCTGGAGATATTTCTCTGGCTCCTAAGCCAGCTAATGCTGATCGGCATTCTTCTACACTACTAGTAAATCCATATCCTAATTCCATGATCAATTCCACCAGCGAATTTCCATCCTGAAGTAATGAATATAAAGTAGTACTATACACTAAACAAAAATAAAAATTGGACCTACCAATTGATTGACAGCCATGTTTAACTCAATTTTCGCTTGCGGAGTTTCCCCGTCGCCTGGATACAAGAGTGGTGCTAGCACCACAGGTACCAGTTCACGGGGAAAATCGCGCCTTAAATTCTTGAGAAATTTTTCCTTTGCTTCAGAAGAAAGGCCAAACTGGTTAGGTGTATGAAAAACCAGTGAGAGTATAAGATGTAAGACTTCTGGTGACGAATCGTGTAAGCCTTCCTCGTGATGCTTATTGTTTGTCTCAGAATTTATATAATTTTTTATTAATTCAGGCAGTTGTTTTTTTATATGCTCGTGTGCCAATGCACGAATGTCTATATTTTCAGAATGTTGTAACGCAATGGCAAAAGCAACTTCTTGTACCAGAGTCAGCCCAAGTACCTTCTTCAGGTGTAAAAAAAACTTTGGTGATGGATTCAAAGTCTGCAAATCATAGTACAAACTATATAACTTCATAATAGGTTATATTTATCTTTTCTTGCATTGTTCTTTTTTTAATTTATCCATATCAAGATAAGGGTAGCACTTAGTACAATTTTGTATTAGAAAATGAGTATAATAGGATATGCAAAAATAAACCTTTTGATGGTGTAAAGGATGATCTATGGCAAAACACAAGTTAGAAATCAGAAAAGGCTTGCTGAGCAGATTGGTACACTCTTGCTTTAAAAGCTGCACTTGAAAATAGTCCTTTGCACTTGACTCTGGTGGCTCTCCTGTTGAGAAATCGATGTAAGAGAGCAAAGAGCGCAGCAAGTGTCGGTCTGCCTCCAGACCTTTCCACTGTACCAACTAAAATAGAAGATAATGGCTGATTTTATAATTAACAATAACTCGTAAAGATTTATCTTGAATAGAACGAATCTAGAAAGTACAATAAAAAAGATATACTATATACTATATATATATAAATGTAAGATATGTAGCTGCTATAGTATCCTCTGTACTATATTTAAAATCGTATAAATTATTTTAGGATTGACTTTTGTATGCTCACATGTTACATACTAATAATGTAATTGAAAACAGAAAATTAAACTCGTAAGATACAAAGGAAATGATACAAAGAATTCGATAAATTGACTACTAATTCGAAAGAGTACGTTAGAACGTACAAATTGCAGTTAAAAACGAAGTTCGAGATACATCATTACGAATGATTAGATGACAACCAGCACTATGTAGACAAATAATTGTGCGCACCTAATAATTTTCTACGGATCATTTATGTATTTTTCATAAATAAGTAAATAAAAGGCATGGAATATAATGCTTAGGAAACATATTGTGCTATCCTCGGAACGGCGTGCCGCGAGCGGATGGGAGAAGGGGTAAAGGAGATGCGCGATAGAACAACAGGTCCTTTTGCTTTCCGTACTTACAATTGATATTTCTTTGCAGCTGTCCCGAAAATTTTTCTTATTCAAATTCGCAACCAAGTAACTGATTTGTGACAAAGTAAAAGACAACGAGTCCAGGTTCATAGTTCCATGAATACGACCTCGAAAGCTTCAAACGTGTTTGAAGCTTTCTTCGGTATCCACGAATTGCCTCCCCGGATTCTCTCCTCGTTAAAAGCATGAAAACTACATTGGCACAGTCCTGCGACCAACATCGGGATTAATATTTTGAAATACAATTTCAGATCAACGTCATGGCGAGCACAACAGGATAATACTGAAAACGTAACACTGCTGCGTATCACACTCCACACTACGCAATCATTCACACTCCACTGACCTCTTCAACCAACTACTTCGCAAAATCCAAACTTGAATCGACTATAAGCTCTAGTTCGTACGATCTACCAACAGAAAGCGCAGTAACGGACCAATGAGAAAGTTTCACGATTAAATATTACAATATTTCATTCATTCATGTGAAATAAACATTACATTTATTTTAATCTAATGTAATAGTATTATAGAATTATGGTAAAAACAAAAATTAACTTTGTTCTTTAAAATCCCTTATCCTTTAAACAATCTTCCGTGAATAATAGGATTGGTCGAATTTCTCTACTAGACTAATCAAATCCGCGATAAGACTAGTATTTTACAGGAAATGTCTCACCCATATTGCATCAGGTTGTTCATCATAAAGAGATCACGTGACTTTATACTTCCGTAAAAATGAGTCTATCTTTAGGAACGTATTTTGGCTCTAGATAGAATTGGACTTGATAATCGTAACTTTCTGAACGGCAAGAAGAAGTTACTGGAAGAAGTAATTTCGTAGTTGAGAATTGTGCGCAACGTTGAGAACATATTTTATATTGACTGAAATTATACACGTATTTTTCAGTATGTCTGACTGGGATACCGCGCCTATTACCTTGCGAAAACGAGCACCTAAAGCCTCCACTTTAAAATCAGAACAGGTGCTGAATAAACCAATGTTTAGGTCTATTAAGAGTAATTATATGAAAATAGTTGTATAACGATGTTTTTATTTACAGGCAGTTAACGCAGCGCGGCGTCAAGGTGTTGCTGTTGAAACACAGGCAAAATGTAAGCTTCAGGGAATATATTAATAAAAACTCAAGAAAATCATTAAATATCATTTGTCAAAAACAATTCTTCGTTGATGTACGACACACATGTTGAATACAATAGCTAATCCTGCATCTAGTTTTTTTCATCAATATATTAAAATTATTAACAATAAATCTTGATGCGTACTTTAATTTATTTTGTCAGGGGGTGGTGGTGCAAATAAACAACATGTCACTACAAAGAACACGGCTAAATTAGACCGTGAAACTGAAGAACTAAAGCATGATAAAATTCCCCTTGATTTGGGAAAACTTATACAGCAAGGTCGACAAAGTAAAGGATTATCGCAGAAAGATCTTGCTACGGTAATATAGTAGCTAAGATGTATAATTTATGTCTACAGGATATTTTATAACATTTTATAAAATTGATCTACGCGCATCATAGCAAAGTATAACATAATTATAAATGTAAGCAATAGTGTAAAGCAATGATAGAAAAACCATTGAAGTAAGTCAACATATTATGATCTGTTGACTTAGTTAGCTAATTATTTCCGAATGGTAATTTTTGGTCTGTCTTGTCATTATAACTTGATAAATTATTGGTATCAGGCATTTAATTGTGTTTTTGTTACTAATCATATTTATTTTGTTTTCTTTTATAGAAAGTAAACGAAAAGGCGCAAGTCATAAATGATTATGAGGCAGGCCGTGGAATCCCCAACCAAATGGTTATTGGTAAAATTGAACGAGTACTTGGTATAAAATTACGTGGTAAAGATCGTGGAAAACCGTTAATAGCCCCCGGGACGAAGAAGTAAATCTCGGGGGGGGATGGCATCTTTACTTTCTATCCTTATATATTGCTCCAGCAAAAAGCTACAAGATGGTAGAAACAAAGTGATTAACAAATTCCTACCTTTCTTTCCTTTGGTTATTTTGATATTATGTATTACTGTTTGTCTTTGTCTATAAAATAAAACAAGTGATACTTAGAATATCATTATTATAAAGTAATTTCAATAGAGTTTATTCAGTTACCTTTATATGAACATTTATTAAAACGTCAGTCTGTAAATTACTAATGCATACTGTGAATTTAATAGCTAATAAATCAATGAGAAAATAAAGTTATTAATTTATACCAGAGTACCAAATAGTGATCATTCTATCATCATTCAACATATAACCATATAGAAATTAAAACATTCGTTTAATAACCATTCTCAGAGTGTACACATGTCGGTGGAAACTTACGTACTATTGACAATACAATTTTATATGATATTTGCGTATAATTGTCTCCATTTGTGATTACATTAACCCTTTCGTTGCAGCGGGCTTGCTCGCGGATGCGCGATCACTGTACGGAACAACCAAGACGCGAATGTATCTTTTAATGTGGGCAGAACGTAACACTTGATGTAATTCATGTTGCTTCTTGAACAATTCTCATAAAATAAAACAAAATAGTAACGAAACAATAGATAATTTGTAACCATAGATATAGAAAGTGTACTTCGTTCTACCGCGGTTGTGAATCAATGTGAAATTTAAACAAATTATTAGCCACTCGTAAAACACGTTGAAGTCAAACGTTAAGTGACTATAGTCATCGGTAGTACCGAAAGGGTTAAAAATCAAGTTGTATATGAAAGCAAAACCTTTATTTTTATATTATCATAATAATGAATTATTCATATATCGTATCCAACTTTTTAATCCTTTCTCAACGGGAAACTGCTACTTGTTATGCCATCTTTGGTAATAATTTTTATGCTTATACCATCACCAGTATAAATATCCCTTTCTGCAGCAGATATGAAAACATCTTTCAGCACTAGCAGAGCTTTTTCTTGCGTAAGTGGTTCAGGTTCAACACCTTCTTGATTGTGAAGTCCAATCTATAAATTATATAAGGGAATAGAAAATATTCTTACTGGACATATTTTATTTTTCAATTATCTCAACAAGCGTCCAAAGCATACCTGATTATCAAGAAGAGGCTGTAATAGAGCACCAGCAGATCCACCTGCTCTATATCTTGATCTTTCACAATGTCCTATTGGATCATAACTGTAAACACATCCTTTCCCATTCTCATCTAATCCAGCAAGTACATTACTGACATAATAAGGGAAAAATCTTTTGTAATATAACATTGTTGAAAGCATCTGAGCTGCAGCTGGTGTTGACATTTCTTTTAGATGTTCATGTTTATACATCTGTTAAAATTGTTTATATTTTATTGCAAATATAAAAAGTTATATATTCAAATATTAGTTGCTTATATTATTATTAAAATAGATAATTTTTATAGGTACATACCTGCATACGAGCAGATAATAATCTAGTCAAACTTAGAGTGTCACACCAACACCCAGAGCAACCTAAAACTGTAGTATCCGATAGGGGAAATAATTTTTCTTGTTCTCGTGTACAGATAGAATAACCTGAACTAAGACGATTATCTGCAGCTATTACACAAAAGTCGTCTCCAGCAAGAGCTATTACACTCCTGAAAGGTATCAAAGAAAAATTAACTGAAGAAAGTAGCTAATGACATGTCAGTAATGTTAACAAATCATATATGGCAAATATTTGTACTTTTTATGCTTATTTGTATACATACTTAAATTAATAAATAAAATATTACATGTCGTTTCAATTTTGAAAAATCATTGACTTTAAACAAAATAGGTTATATTATATTTTACCCTCCATTATCGGCGTAAGGGCTGAAATTCAGTTGCTTTATTCCTTGTCTTTCATAATCAGGTAAAAATCTTGATGCTTTATCATAAGAAAGGAGAGCCATTGTTTACGATAAACGTTAACGAAAATTATATTGTTAAAAGAGTTTGAGATTGACTGCGAATGACACTACACTTTCTATCGAGCTTGGTAAATTCTTGCATTCATATTTCATATGCTTGCAGCGCCAACTGTATACTATTTTATTCTTGAATGTCGGGTGATTTCCTATTGGTCAGGTTATTACTCTATCATTGTAAATTTGCCATAAGTCAAAGCTTTAGAAACGCACTACTAGGAATTTTGGCATAGATCACTATGTAGCTCTCCTCGCGAATTTCGACCAGAGTTGGTGTGCACAAAACCGCGGTTCTTTAATATGACAAAAGTTTAAATAGTAGAATTATTTTACAGTTTTAATATACCATTTATTCATTATTAATTGTAATAAAAACACATTAATATTTTATAACACGAATTATTCAAATATTAAAAAATCAGATACATGTTGATAAAATGGTAGTGGTATAGTCGTTTTTAATTCTTCTTTATCCAACCACTGATGTTTTATATTATTTGCAATAGATCCATCAACATGCCGTGCTAAGAAATAAAATACTTTAGCACCACATTTACCGCTTTCTTTATTCTCCTGTGTATATTTATATTTATGAAAACCAATTGGTGCATTTCCATAAAATTTGACCATCATGTTTGTTCCACAAAATTCCTGTAACACCCTTTCTGCTGCCTTTAAAATTATGAAATATTTTAGATGGACTGGTTAAAGCAATATCAAAATATATATTAATAATAAAAGGAATACCCACTTGTCTCATTGTTTCTCCATCTTTTCTAAGACCTTGAGGTGGAATCCAGGTAATAACATTATTAATTTTTTGTTCTATAAGTAAAAGTAATGTTTTGTCTAACTTGCGCATATGACTAGTTTTATCGTTAGATTTATCAAATTCTGAAAGAAAAAACGTTTTTCATGAAATTATATCTAAACTTCATAGTTATAATACATATATTGCAACGTGTAACAATGTATAAAGAATAAAGAATGATCTTCTATTAAACTGTGTATGCATGTACCTGTAATCCTAGATGCAAATTTAAATTTTCTTAATTCTTCTAGATTACTATCTTCAAACTCTTGTGCAGTTTGCAATGAACCAGTATCGATATCTAAAATATTTGACTTTGCTAAATCTTCTTTTTGATGTTGCTCTTTTTCCAATCTAAGTTCATGATCTGACTTCCTGCTATTTTCATATTCTATCCTTTTCAGTAATTCATAATAGTTTTGTTCTAGTTCATTCATAGGTTTTGTAATAATTGGATGACGTTCCAGACATACAGCACTAAGTAGATCCCATTTCGATTTGGAAGAAGTATTTATTAATCTTCTGCTATGCCATTGAGGTGAAGCAGCAAATGTGTTTTTTGCTTCTTTTAAAATACCTGTAAAACGCCACTCATTTACGATAAATACTATAGAAATAGACTAAAATTGTTATACAACACAATTTACTTAGCGAGAAATCAACTTTCGATGAAGTTTTTAAAGCTTGTTTAAGCATTTTTGTTAAATGTAACCTAAAAGGTTATGATCTTGAATGCATGAAGAATATTCAAATAACGTGAGTTTTAAACTTCTTGTAGTCGATATATTTAATTAAATTAATTCTAATTACACTTCCATTCAGGTCAAGTTATGACACCTTCGATTCGAGATCATAAAGATGCGGTATAGAGTGAACTGGAGTGAACGATTGAAGATTTCGTTAAAACGATACTAGGGATATTCAAAAATTTGATTGAATTTGACTTCAATATTTGACAAAATATAAACTAATTATATTAACAATAAACTGTTCTGTAATCAATTCATTGTTAAAAAGGAAACTATTATTTTTATTACTATTTTAATCAAATAACCCTTCTTTTGTACAACTAAAGTAGCACAGAATATGTATTAACCATGAAGGTAAGTGTTGATAAACTATTATCTTCTACTGGCGCTTTTCACAAAACTTTACCTTGACGATAGTGGCCCCTACTATTACTTTTCGGAAGCTCAGGCAACTGTATTGCTCAGGGGGTGGACACTCCGACCCCCCACCACATTGAATTTTGTTTTCCCTAAAAAAAAAGAAATTAAAATTTAATACACTTAAAGAGATGAGTTCCAACTGAAAACGATATTGCAGATCAGTAAAGTTTTCAGAAGAAACTCTGAACTAACAATATAAATTAAATAAGAGAAAATTAAAAAAAATCCTGATATGGTTTTCGACGATCCCTCTTCTTCGACAGTCCTTAATGATTCACTGCACTTTACACGTAATTTACTGCACTTCACACGTAAAAGAGATACTTTCAGAACTGAAACACTTTCCAACCAATTCGTCCGCTGCCGCCACTCGCAACAACTTCCAAACGGGGACTGAGCATGCGTACCCACCTACATACAGTTCCGTTGTGTTAGTGGCGACTGGAACGCTAACTGTGCAAGGTGTAAGAACTAAAAATGCTAGTCCGCTCTTTTACATTGAGGCTTGGGCATGCTTGGGCAGGCTTGGGTACCCTGCCCTGGTATTGATTACATACAGCACGCAAAAGTTAATTATTTAACTTTTAAACATTTTGATTTTAGACAGTATCGTTGTTACCAGTTGTAACTCTAAAGTAGAAAGGAGGAGAAAAAGACTTTGATAATCTATAGACAAAGATAAATAGATCAAATTTGTTTGAAAAATATTTTATTATTTTCAAAACAAAATATGAGGATTGCAATTGAAGGATGTGCTCATGGCGAATTAGAAATTATATATGATACCATACAAGAAATCGAAAGAGTCGATGGAAAAAAAATTGATTTACTGATATGTTGCGGAGATTTTCAATCAACAAGGAATTTATATGATTTAGAATGTATGTCAGTACCTGATAAATATAAGAACATGTGCAGTTTTTATAAGTAAGTATAAATTGCATGGAATGACAATCATGACAATGTTTACATTCTAAGTAACATTGTCATTAAAGGTACAAATGATAAAACATTAAATTCTGATTAAATATAAAAAGTTTTGTAAATAATGTTATTGTAGATACTACTCTGGAGAAAAGATTGCTCCATTATTAACTATTTTTATTGGTGGTAATCATGAAGCTTCAAATTATCTTCAAGAGTTACCGTATGGTGGATGGGTTGCTCCTAATATTTATTATCTTGGCTATGCTAATGTTATAACAATAGGTGGTATTAGGATCGCTGGAATTTCTGGTATTTATAAGAGTCACGATTTGATGCAAGGACACCATGAAAAGCCACCATATACAAAAGACACAATTCACAGTGTTTATCACATTAGAAATTTAGAAGTATTTCGATTAAAACAGGTAACTGTATATACATAAATATATATATTTCACAAAAGTAGTTTCAACAAAGCCCTTTAATCAATAGTAGTTTTAACTAATGAAATAAGATTGTTACATTACATTTTTACTGATAAATTGTTTTTAGATTTCTGGTAACATTGATATTTTTTTATCTCATGATTGGCCAATTGGAGTAACAAAATATGGAGATGAAAAAAAACTTTTAAGAGAGAAACCATTCTTAAGGTATATATTTTTTTCTCGATGCATGTTTAATATAGATCTAATATTAAAAAACCTGACATACAATTATATGATAGGTCTGATGTTGAAAACCATATACTTGGTAGTCCACCTAACATGGAACTTTTGAGACATCATTATCCATCATATTGGTTTTCTGCACACATACATTACAAATTTGCAGCTCTTATTCCTGAAAAATATGGGGCAAGGGTAACAAAATTTTTGGCATTAGACAAATGTTTGCCTAAAAGAAAGTTTTTACAAGTTGTAGAGTTAGAACATAATCACAATTTACCACTAACTCTTAACTATGATTTAGAATGGTTAACGGTACTTTATTTAACAAATCACTTGCTTAGTGTTAAAACTGGAAATCATTATATGCCTGGGCAAGGTGGCAGTGGTAGGTGGCTATATACACCAACTACTGAAGAAAAGGAATATATACTAAAGAAATTTAATTATGATTTGCAAGTACCAATGAATTTTACACAAACTGTTAAACCTTATGATCCAGAATTAATGAATAATCAGAATGAAAAAACGCAATTAATAATAAATAATCAAACTAAAACATTTTGTAATACTTTGGGTATAGATGACCCATTAACCTTATTGCAAATTATGCAACATTCGAAGGAAGAAAAAAATGAATGAAACAATAATGGTGTCTACGCTAGAAAGTACGTAAAGTAGAAAAGGCCGGTGACACGTTCGCGGATGTGAATGCTGTAGTATTCATTTTCATTGACGCAGAATGGCACAAATGCTACAGCATTCAAATTTAAAAGCAGTTATTCATTTAACCTTAAATGAAATAATTTTTTTTCATGGATGCTATAGCATTAATTGTATATAACCATTAAAATATGATATTCTGACTACTTTTACAAAATGTGTCTAATCAAATTTCAGATATTGCAATTAATTGTAAAAAAAACACCCGTCTATTTTTGTAGCTCACTGAAATTTTTACTGTACACGAACGTGTTAAAGAATATGAGTATATTGATATAAAATCTTATAATCATCTTACTTTAAATCTAATAATTATAAATTTTATCAAATAATGCCATAAAGATCTCAATAGATTATGAAAATATACTGAATTAATTGATATTATACATTATGTTAATTAGTTAAGATCCAAAATCGATTAATGTTTAAATTAATGCATAATTCAATTTCAATTATATTTCTTCAATATGAGTAACTGAAATTAAATTACAATACAATATCGTTGATTGTTTAAAGATGTTCTTGAAATGTCATCTGTTCTCACCTTTCCAAGTAGGCTGTGACAGTTTGTTGTTTACATTACTCCAATAAGTCGCAATTTCGAGCTCTCAATTACGGATCTGTATTAATAAATAATAACTTCAAAATTATTTTTAAATTGCTATAACATTATTTTATTTGATAAGACATTTGCAAAAACAAATTATTTTTGTTTGCTTGTATAAAAAATTCAAGAACATGGCGTTAAAATATACATTTATTTTTATCATTAAGTGATTATAAACAAATCATACTTACAAAGACATTAATCTATTAACATTCACTCATGACACTCATACCCCAATTGTGTAAGGTAAAAAATGCAAAGTAATGTCAGAATTTATGGAAGTGAAAGTCCATTCAATAAACATGTTACATGTGCACACTTTGATAATATTATTAATTCACTTTTATGTGCCTATTGATCATTCTCACGAACATAACATACAATCTCAGTTCCTGCAAGAACTGAGTGTGATCAAATATAACAATAATCCCAAATTCTATCTCACGGGCTGTGAATTTCTTTATTTACATTAATATTCACGCTCCTCTCCTCCATTTCTCACCATTACTGAACTTAGTCATTTCTCGACCACTTACGCCACATGTACCAATACCTACCCTCCCATTTACATTTTCTGGTGTTGCAAATATACTTTTCTTTATTACACCCTTCTTCGTTGACTGTAAAAATATTAGAATATGTAAGCAATTAAATAATATATCTGCACATGTACAAAGTAAGATATGAAATAAAAATCAGTAATATAATTTATACCTTATTTGTAAAGGCTAACCACTTATTTTTCTCCATTTCACGTTCCTCCTCAAGCTCCTTAAATCGTTGAAGTTTTCTTTGTTTTTTTTTCTTAAGATATTCCCTTTGCTTATTTGGATCAGCTCCGGCAATAGCAGCCGCTTGCATTTTTCTGAAAATTAATAAATTCATCACTCATATAAACATAAACAGTCATAACATATAAGAGAATAAAGTTTGAATATTTATACACACTATAACAGCCATAGTATAAATAATACAAAATAAAGTTTAAAAATTTTAACATTTTGATGATGCAGTACGTCAATATATAATCAGCATTTATGTGTCAGTATAAATAGACCGGCGATATATATAAATTCTAGAACACAAGAACTTATATCATCTGTTATTCAATTATTTGCATGAACAATATTATTCAAATGTGAACAACAATAAAAAATTAATAAATATAATAATACATATCTAGCTCCATGTTCACAAGCACTGTTCTTAATACATCTGCAACAATATCTGTTCTTCATTAAAGATTATGATAAGAAATACAGAAAAATTTGTTGTAGAAATAGTCTATAATATCCTGTTACCTTTTCCTGGATTCCGCCAAAGTACACAGACAGCGGGACACCAAGGGATCAAATGAATAATAATGGGATTTCAGTTGGGAGCACACCATAC
The DNA here is from genome assembly GCA_916049575.1 of Ancistrocerus nigricornis. Taxonomy (NCBI): domain Eukaryota; kingdom Metazoa; phylum Arthropoda; class Insecta; order Hymenoptera; family Vespidae; genus Ancistrocerus; species Ancistrocerus nigricornis. The sequence continues at coordinate 39,285,540 of OU696664.1, forward strand.
AGTGAAGTTATTATCGTGGCCAATTGGTTATTGAAGTACGAAGAAAAAAATGATTGATTAGTTATCGCTTTATCATTTAATGATTATCCCTTCATGTTCCACAAATATAAAATGGTGCTTAGAGATATAAGTTCAAAAATATGATTCAATATTCAATAATAAATATATGTATTTCTTTAACTCACTTTGACTTTTGATCTGCCCAATCCGATGCTGGCCTCTTAGCTATCGATTTGAGCTGACTAAGCATTGTAACATCAGTGTTTTTGTACTCATTGAAAGTTATATTTACAACTCCATCTTCATTTATTGCATCTATCGTTGCCTCGTAATATCTAGAAATCATAAATCAAAATTAAGCGTCTGACAATGAATGAATATTATTTGCTTCAGTCCAAATATTATTTTTGTATGTATAAGACTTACTTGCCATCTTCGCTCCATGGAGCCATGCACTGGTCACCCACTTTCCATTTATTGGCCAACACTGCAAGTAAAATAGGATCTTTAGCATCCATGCCATTGGCTTGCCTTTTTTCCTGTTGTTGTGATTTAATTAAATCATGTGTCAGCTCTATTACTTCTTCGAGATCGATTTTTAATTTTAGAAGTTCCTCATTAGTTGGGTCCGTCGTAAGCGCTGCTTCCACCTAAAATATAAAACATAAAATATAATTTTTGCTTGTGAATCTCATCGAAAGACAAAAAGTATATATAAGACGAGACGTTAATAACATAATGTCAACGCAGGGTTAAAGAAAAATTCAAAGGTTATTACCTGTTGAAGCTGCAGTTTATAATTCTGTAAATCGTCCATGGTGTGATTGGATTTAACTATAAATTATCGAAGGTATAAAATAATAATTTTTTTCGCGTTTCCACAGCCAGTGCTTGTCACAAAGGTAAATTATAACATATTACGATTGTACAAAAATGACAAACGTACAATTCGTAAGGTGGCGTATTTGTCGCTCAGAAGACGCTCACTAATATCGATATATCGAAACTTAGATGTCGCTAACTAAATATCCTGTATTTTAATTTCTCGAAAATATGTGATGAAATATGTTTTCTCCATAGGTATTTCTTTTCTCCGTCTCAGGTATCATTCCTATTAAACGTATTAATCCAATGTAAGTTCATATTTGACAATACATACTAAATAAGGTAGATGTAAATTATATTTATTTTTCTTTAAAATGAAATGCAGTATAAAATGTATAAAATGTTTGAAAAAGATTTGAATCATTGTAATATTGTATGTAATATTTCATAAATACATTTCACATATTTTTGAGGTAATATATATCGAAATGTCCTGATTGCTTTTTCTATTATGTGTATTATATGAATAATCTAGCGTTATTCTTATAAAATTCATTTAAACAATTTCGCGCGTGTTCTCAAGGCCATCCAATACATTTCGTATTTGTGTAAGTAAAGCTATAGTATATTTCGCGTGCTCCGTGCAATGTTGTGTACTACAGTAACTCTTTTAAAGGCATAATCGACAGTATGATATAAGAGTGTCTGACAGACACAATAGTTGTTGATAGAAACAATAGATAGTTCTTTTTTCTTTATGATCTGTAATTAGCTGAAATGGCGTATCCAGTAATAACACTTGATAAGTTCATTTCTGAAGTAGCATTCTTGTATTTAAAATTTTTGACTGGAACTCTTTGTTCTTCTATTATAGAATACGATGTACGGATCATCTAATGCAGAATCTCAAGTAAACCCAGAGGTGCAGCAATGGTTTGCAGCTGTTGATAGAGATGGAAGTGGTAGAATTACAGCAACTGAATTAAAGGCTGCTTTAGCAAATGGACAAGGTGGAACATTTTCTGATACTGCTTGTAAAATGATGATTAGTGAGTACAAAACTAATATATGTTTAAAAAATGATAGAACAGGTATGCGATATGGTAATATTATTATTCATAATTTTGAATTTATCTTTTATAGGCATGTTCGATAAAGAAAAAAATGGTACTATTGATTTAGTAGAATTTCAAGCTTTGTACAATTACATAAATGCTTGGCTTAATGTTTTTCGTGGATTTGATCATGATCATTCTGGAAGTATACAGGAAAATGAGTTAAGTGCAGCGTTAACGCAAATGGGTTATAGACTTAGTCCTGAGTTTGTACAGTTTCTTATAAAAAAAAGTGATCTTGGTGGCCATCAGAGCATTACTATTGATCAATTTATTGTTTTATGTGTCCAGATTCAAAGATTTACAGGTAAATCAACTTGTATAATACTTATTGATATAAATAAAAATTTTTGCAATATTATCAATAATTATAAAAGTCACAAAATTGTTTGAGCATTATATTATTGTTGTGTTACAGAAGCTTTCAGAGACAGGGATACAGAAAAACTAGGAACCATCTCCATTGGATTTGAAGAGTTCTTGACTGTAGCTCTTAATTGTAGTATATAATTTTGACTTTTACAAAGAAATATTTTAACTAAATTGACTCCAAGTAGATTATGAATATATTTTTATGCAATGCATTCTTTAATAATTTAAATTGCACAGCCTGTGTCATACATAGACATTTAAATGAATGCTTTCTTTATAAAAGAAGTATTTAATAAAAAATCTATATTATATCAATTTTCAGTTTACTAAACCTTCTATGATCATCATCTAGATCCATATTGTTGTCTAACAGTGCCACCTGGAAGATATTTTTAACTTTTATTTTAAGCTGCACCATCTTGAGAGTCTTACATTTTGACTATGAGATCATAAGGAAGTTTAGAAGTGCATTAATAATTCAGTTTGTAATAAGTGTGCATATTAATATTTTATATATTTCAAGTTTTATTCTAAGTTAATATTTATTAGGATTATTCCTGATTATAAAACAATATTGGTATTGATATTTTAAACATTGGTATCTTAGGATGAAGCAACTTTTGTATATAATGCAATATTTAATTGATACATGTGATATGTATTGATTGACACATTTATTTCTACACTGATTTCTTAATTTATACCTCAAATGACAATATAATAACTTATATAAGAAATATATTTTTGATAAATAAGGATATTCGTTTGCATGAAATGGGAATTGATGTCACATGACAATTTAATTTTTTATGGTGTATTTTATTAAATTTAATTATTGTACCCAACCCATTCGTGCAGTAAGATTTTCTGTTTAGGTATTCTGAAGATCAGATTAAAGATGAAACAAATGTACCAGATTATATATCTATATCATTATGGACAAAGCAAGCTCAAAAAAGAATACAAGAATATGGTAGACTCTGGAAAGCTAGACATCTTTTGGATGCTATTTCTTTTATAAATGAATTATTTGTAGATGGCTCAGAAGTTGAAATATTATGTCTTGCTAATATAATCATAAAAAGATTAAAATTTTTAGGTGTATCAGATTCTGCAGAAAACAAGCAAAGTGGTAAATATATTTTGATTAAATTTATTTAAAAAACAAATAATAAAGGGCATGGACTATGAAGTTCCCTGAAATATAAATTTTATTTACAGGTGTTTGTAATAACAACAAACAGTTATCTTCATTAAATCAAAAACACAGTGGTATTTACCATTGCTGTACATTTTGTTCAAGCGGTGGAAAAAAAAATGTTGTTTGTGCTTGTGGGGGAAAAATGCCTGGTAAAAATTTATATATACATTTATTTATGTATTTCCCAAATTAATATGCATGAATATTTAAACACACACACACACACACACACACACACATATATATATATAAATATATACATGACATATGATTCAATGAAAGGTGGATATCAAGGATGTGGACATGGACATGTTGGTCATCCTGGGTCTAATCATTGGTCCTGTTGTGGATCATTCTTGCGTGATGGACACTGTCTAATAACTCGACGATATAAATATCAATTCTTACTTTAATACTTACTGCGTGTTGTGCCTATAAGTGTATGGAGGGATTGATTGCAAATATTTGAATTATTTAAATATTATTTTATAAATGATTGTTTGTAAGATGTTTCCTACAAATATACAAATAAATATTATTTTCATTGCAAACCTTTTTTTACATTTATTGCTATTATTTACAACAATTTCTTGTATAATGGATCAGCAGTATGTCATTATTAGAAACTCTTATTATGTCAAACTGTACCTCAAATGACAATTTTATAATTAATTGTATGGTAGAATAAATGTATATCTTATTATAATACTTAATATGAAAGTCACATGACAATTTATTATTTATTTAAACATAAATATTATAAATATTATTATATATGGAATGTAGGATTATTTAACATACCATTGGTCAATGATAGTTTCTTGCTCACTCAAAACATCATTTGAAAACACATCTTCATCATAATGTACAAGAAGAGAATTTAAAAGGATCTTTGCTCTTTCAAGCATTGTTGTTACATATGTAGCAGCTCTCCTTCCAGCACCAATAGCATTTTCACTAGCATGACCTCTATGTTCTATGCTCCAGATACACTCTTTACAACATACCTATAAAAGAAACATTATATTTACATTTATAATATCCATCTAGAATTTATTGATTGATATAAGCAAATTTCACATATAAAAGCAATGCAGAACCTGTTGACAAGCATTGCAGTAGTATCGCAATGCATTTAAAGGATGTATTTGACAAAGTATTGTGCGACGTACTCTTGTTGCTTCCCAAAGTGGTTTTACTAAATGTTTGCCTTGTTTAACTTCCCTACTTGTTTTTCTTTCATGTTCATCACCACAATCAGAGCAAAAGTTGCGCAAACATATACAACATTGTACAATTGCCTTTTATTAATATAGATATAAATTAATTTCATGTATTGTATGCACATCTACTATTACAAGTAGAAAAAATACTTACTAGTACTTCATCTGAGCAAGCATCGCAAAGAATTTTATGAACCAATTTTCGACGCATAGCATCCATAACAAGCCGATGTTGCATTGGGTAATGTGGAGGTGGAATTGTAAAATATGCATTTGATAAACAAAAATCACATAAAGGACACTTTTCATAAGAATTGCCCATTGAATCAGTTCTATTATTATTTTGAATCTTACTTGTATCAAGATTATTTACTGTAAATAAATTATGAAATATCATTTTTATGTGCTCATAATGAATAGATATATAAATATAAAGAATAATGGATGGTGTAATCATAAGAATAATTCATACCTTTAATAATAGAAATCATACCTTTTCCAATTAAGTCAAAGACACAAGCAGAACACATGGCATGCAAGCAAGGAAGAAGTCTAGGTTCTTGCATCTTTTTACCACATCTTGAACATAAAAAATCTTTATTTTCATAATCCTTCTGAATAATGTTAATTTTATTCTGTTTAGATTCAAGAGTTAAATTCCTTTTATCTGGAAATTTATAGGATAGTGATCCAACTTTTTGTCCTGTATTCCATCTAAATCCATTTCTTAAAACATAGTTAGTGTTACTCGTAAAAGGTGAAGAATCCATTTTCCTGTTTATTTATAATAGTAAAAAATTAGATATATTACGTGCATATTTAAATTAAAAAAATTCACAGTAATCTAAATTGATATAAATTTATATGAATTATTACCTCTTAATTACGTTAACATTTGCAAATGTTAGCTCTATTACGATAGAAAGATTATTTCTATACTTCTTGTTATGAGTATTTCCATTATTATATTTATTATTTCCTGTTTCATCCTCTAAAGTTATTTCATGACTAAAATAATTTTGTGTTGATTGATTTTTGGCTTAACAATTCATAAATTCTATTGAATTAGCCAGTTACTATTTCCATAGAATTTATGACTTCTACTATAACATTGCTATTTGTGATTAAAATGACTGATGAATAATAAAACATTACAGTAAATATTTCATAGTAAAATAAAAAGTTCAAAAATTTAGAACTTACTCAACTGATGACTTTAATTAGATCATAGCATTTCTGAAAACACGTTACTTTACGGTAGTAGGAATGCCTCTTATACTACTTTGACTTCACCAGAACACATCTGGTTAAAAATAACATTTAAGCATGTTGCGATATCTCGCGTGCGATAGAAAATTGCGACTGTTATGCGAGTATGTAAACATTGAGAATATTTTATTATATTTATCATGTGTATAACAATCACATATTGTTAAAAATTAAAAATTAAACAACGTAAACAAAAAATAAATAATTACCACATTCCTGCCTTATACCTTAATCTAACACAAGATTGGAATTAATACAATTTTCATGTCACATGTCGTGAATAATAAATTTTATTTAATATTCATATATGTGTAAAAATAAGATTGATGATATAGATATCGAAGAGTAAATAGTAAATAGTACATACATACAAATGGTTTACACATAAAAAGTAATTACTATATATAAATATTAATTTAAATACATTTTTTCAAGGCCGTGATTGCATTTATAGAAACTGTCAAAGTGTTTGATCACTGTGCAATATTACTGTTTTTATAAATGTTCAGTAACAACTTAAGTACTATGAATACATAATGAAAGTTTTTTTTCAAAGCATATAAAATATTTGAATATTGCAGTAACTTTAAATTAAATAAATAATTAAAGTTCAATGAAGATATTATACTTTCATATTTAAACTTTATCTACTTTGTTCGGTTCTTTTTACAAGTTATGATTTTAAAGGTCATATTTCTTTATTATTGTAAGGTACTTAGTATAGGTTACAGCCCCATAACTGACTAGTATTTTATGTTTGGCCAAATGTACACACGTGTGCGTTAATTATTCCAGCATGATTTTGTGAATGTAACTAGAACACAGGAATGTAACATAGAGTATTGGCATGTATTAATCTATATGTGCAAATATATTAGTTTATGAATTATATTGATTTCGTTTAATTACCTCAAATTTTCATTCTCATTTTTACTTTCACAAACCATTGCGGGATTTACCATTTCTCATGTGGCTATTATTTCTTCCTTTACAATGTTCAAATAAGACATCATAAGAATCAGCATCTGAGTCTGATAATACCATTTTAGTATGTGTAGGAACTATGAAATAAATTATATTTAATTGTAACAATTGAAAATTTTATCAATATAAAATTACTATTAACATAGAATCATTACCATCATCTTCAGGTTCTGGTTGAAGAAGAGAATAACGAGCTGGCTTTTTTTTTGGACGCAATAATCTTCTCTTACTAGTGCATATTCTTTGGCATAAGCAAATAAGTCCCCAAACAAGACCAACCCAACACACCACCAAGGATAACAGAGCTATTAATACATACAAAATGCTCCAATCTGGAAAAAAAAATTATTATTGATACATCAATATTAAATTGATTTAGTTATGTTAACCTATAAGATATCTACATACCACAATTGGATTCTCCATTACCAAAATATTTTTGTATTAAGTTTTGCATCCAAAATGCCTCGCACATGCATTGTCGCGTTTCTTGATCGCACACCCCGTGACCTTTTTTTTAAAAAAGCATCTATTACCTTACTGATGATATTAATATTATTACACCTAGATCATAGTAATATTATAAACTTATCATTACCTGAGCAATTGTTTTGACACAATGCGGTATCTATATTTGCTACTGACAACTGTAATAAACCAGAATCTTGCCTAAGTTTTTGCTTTAATCTTTTAACTACCTCTGGTCCAGACATTGTTTCTTTACCACCCTTCTTTTCTACATAAAATATTAGCACAGCTTTCCCTGTACGTGGTTCCACTCTTAAGTTTCGTACAATAATGGATGCTTCATCTCGCAATAACATTTGTAATTTTACAACCAAGGAATTTTTTTGAGACTCTGTTAATACATTGGCACCTATATTTAATGTTAATTCTACCAAATGCAACAACTGAGGATCTGTAAACATATTGAAACATGAATTATTACACTTATAAAATTTTTGTAATGTTCAATTCTAAAAAATTACTTACCTGGCTTAACAATTACTGACACAGTATCTTCATTACTTAATCCTTGATCATCCGTTACTTTCAGTTTAAAAAGGTATCGCCCAGGCACAATGTCCGTTAACTGTTACCAAATACAATATTTTCATTTATTTAAAATGTTACTATGTAATACTGTAGTAAAAAAATCAATTATTACCATTAAAATTGGTGATTTGTCTGTTCCTTCAATTATGGTACCAACTGCAAGGCTAGATGGTTCTCTTGTCCATAACCATTGTCCTATGCGTAAATCATCAGATGATTGGGTACCATTAATAATCAAGGCGCTGATAGGACCTATTAAAACTTGATCGCCACCAGCATTTGCCTTAGGTGCTGCATTTTTATCTTTAGAAACAAAATTTATTTTAGGTTATTATCTATCTTCACATAACTCAGTTTTAGAATTTAATGTTCAATTTGTTTTTGCTAGAAAAACAGAATACATACTTTGTGTCACTTTCACATTAACAATATCAGAATCTTTATTTCCATTGTCATCAATCACTGTTAGCTTGAATACATAATCTCCTTTAGTTAATTTTGTTACATTTGTAACAGACTCATTTACTGCAGAAAAATCGACTATGCTGGGACCACTATATAAGTAATGTAGTTACATGAATATACTATCAAAAGCATTATAATATAGAATATATTCAATATATAATACAATAATTATACCTTATTTGCTTCCAATGATATGATACTATTTTTATGTCATCTTTACTCTTTCTACCATCTAATGTTGTTCGTGTTTCTGGCAATGCAATAGTTATATTATCTCCAGCATTAGCTGTAAAGTAATTACTTGTAATGATCATTATTACATTAAACAAAATAGTATTATAATGTTTACTTACCTTTTGGCGGTTTGTTCGTTGGAGGCTTAACAAAAACATGAACTTCAGCAGTTGATGATTGACCAGAATCATCTGTTACTTTAAGGACAAAAGTATACATTCCCTCTACTAAATTTGATAGATGTAAATAAGGGGTTCTTGTAAATTGCATGTCTACAGCTTTATTTTGATCCGAAGGACTTTTTGTCCACTCCCAGCTTGCTATTCCTCGATCATCTGTACTCAAGTTTCCATTAAGTATCAATGTATTTTGGGGTAAGTATATTATAACGTTTTGTCCTGCATTTGCACTTGGTGGATAATCTATCACTTTCAAAACTGTTATATTAGCTTTTGTAGAATTTGTGGCATGATCTGAGTCTTCAACTGTTAGCTTAAAGGTATAATTCCCAGCTATAAGATTGTCCAATTGTAAAGTAGGGGTATCAACTAAATTAGGCTGATAGCCAATAGGACCCTGTTGTAATTCCCAATGATAAGAAATTATGTGATCATCATCTTTACTTGCTGATCCATCTAATACAGCTCCCGTATTTGGTAATTTCACAACTTGTGAAGTAGGTGAAATTATAGCAATTGGTGCTTGATTAATTCTATTAGCTATGTTTTAAAGGTTGAAAATGAGATAATGTAGTATATGAAATCTTGGAATTTTTACAAGAGTAAAAATAATAGGACAACTCACGTGGTAAAACACTGACATTTGCATAGGCTTCCCCATAAGCATTAGGGCTGCTTACAGCTACTTTAAATCTATATAAGCCTTCTGATAAATTACTCAACTTAACAGTGATACGATTTTGATCTGTCATTGTCCCTGTATGGCCTTCTGGTTGACTAAGTAAACTCCAAGCATAATTATAATGTTCATTACCCTGTTCAGCAGGTATTGTATATGCAGATAACGTTACTTCATTCTCCGGCAAGCGTACTTCTTTAGAAACTGCAGATACTAATAATTGTTTTAAGGTTGGCTTCACAGATGTAGTTGTACTTTTTAAAATTTGAGCACTCATTTGTGGAGTGACACCAAGTTCTGAGATTTCTATTTCATCTGCAACTTCACAGGCACCTGTAATTCAAATAAACATATTTAGATACAAGTAATTAAACATATATTTATATATATGTAAACTAAATGCTACATGTACCAGCAAGATTTCTTTTATATCCAAAAGTGCATTGACAAACTCCGTCATCATCTTTCTCCTCGTGTCTAATACATACTTCATTTGCTGTGCAATCGGTTGCATCGATACAATTAACACTGTCCATTTCAAATACAACTCGGGTACCATCAACATTGTCCATTAATGAGGGTCTATATAAATTTTATTAATATTTAATTAGTTTAAAAAAAGCTTAATCTATAATTCATGATATGTACTTAATTTTTTCGAAAAGAAACAACAGAATGTGTACCTTATATCATCATTTACTTGGTCCAACAATTCACTCCACATTTCATCATCTTTTACTGGTTTAACTAGTACCATACTAGGTGCATTTTCACTTGGTAAATCTGGTCTATACAATGGCATGCACATTTTGGAGTTACTACATTGCACGTGATAACATGTGCTATTATGCATAAAAGCTACATTACATTGCACGTCATTACAGCAAGTAGCAATACAATGTTTTATGCCTATTACAGGTGGCCATGGCGTGAAAGTACTTTGAGATAAATTTCCACGAGGCACATATTTCGTGAATACACGGGGATATAAATTAGGACATAACATTTGCCATTTTCTGTCCCAATCAGAATAATCCCCAATACAAGTTCCAAACAAGAACAAATATAGTCCAAGATAATAAATATTTAGCATTGTAGCTGAAATAAATAAAAATATAGAGTTAATATAAATCTATGTTACTAGGTTCAGGTTTTGACCAATTCTGAAATCACTGAAGACTAATTTGTTTTGATTAATATTTACCTTGTAATATTCCTTGGTTATAGAATAATAAATGATTGACTACACAATAAAATTCGATGATTTTTTAAATCATGTGTATCACTTAAGTATGACTTGCATTCACAGACCATCCACGACTTGTCCCTGCGTCGTTATTTTAAAATAATTTGCAGCTGTATATGGCAAAGGCTTATCATATATTAGTGGCATGTTATTATCACAACCAGCAGCTAATCAACCATGGGGGTAATTATCATACTTCCTGGCAAGTCAGAATTACAAGGAAATATAATAATAAACACTAACACAATACACTATTAAATTGTTCACAATATTAATTCATATTTTGTCAATTAAATATTTCTTCTTTTTCTGAACTTACATAGAAATCAAAGTCTGTCTTAGGAACAACACTACTTGGATTCGTTTTGTATTCACTTTGACACCACCTGCACACACTACTACGCATGGACTATACTGATAAAATGTAGATGTCGGCACTGTGGCAATATTCTGAATTTATATAAAAAAATGAAAAAATGAGAAGAATTAATATTAGTAAATTATATTGGTATTCTTTTTATTTTAAAACCGACAAAATTTATCCTGAGAATATTTAATGTAACGAAGTTAAAATATAGGAAGTGTGTTTATTTTAAACAGCCAAGTATGTCTCATATAAAATGAATAAATATTATAATATATATAAATAAAGAATTACACGCTATCAGTCAATATATACCAATAATTTACTTGCCAATAAGTTACTTGCAACAAAAGGATTGCATAGAAGTGAATAAATGTTCGAATATTGAAACTTGTACCGCCATGGGGTATTAAATACTATCGAATTACTGTATATTTCATCCGACTATGTCAGACTACACGTGATTTTTGGATAATTATATACATATCAAAAGTTCAATTTTTCATTTATAATCTACTATAATTATCAACAAAAAGAACAAAAAATATGAGACAAATAAAAAAGCAGCGTCGGCTTTAGTAACATTGGCGCCCTGGGGAATGACTTTCGTCGCGTCTCGGATCGGTTGCACTCACAAGAGGAAGTCACTTTTTCTATTTTTTTTTTTATTATAAGTTTATAACGATTTAAGAACGTATGTTTTTAGTGGGAGGATAAAATTGTACTTTTCGGGCTTTTTTGTCGGAAAATACTTTAATGAAGTCAGTGAAATCCAAATTTTCAGCAATTTCATTTTTAATAAGAAGCGGTGCCCCAAAAAAATCTGGCGCCATAGGGCAGTCGCCCTACCAAGCCCTGTTCTAAAGCCGGCTCTGTAAAAGAGGCATATAGCGCTACTAGTGGGTTATGCGCAGAACTATCGAGCTTGGCATTCAAACTTGGGAAATGCGAAACGTGGTATGGGCGATCAGCGGTCATCGTGGGTGGTCTGAAAGCAAGCTTGTCGCGTGTGTGGTCCCGCCCGTTCGTACGCTGAACGCAACTATCGTCGCCGCCAGAAGATGCGAGACACTTTGTCCGTACAAAAGGGAGGCCTTTCTCCGTGGTTAACCAAGATCAGCTGAAAAAGTATTCGCGTCTCCATACGCGAGGTATAATTTTTCGTTAACAATGTTTTTCACAAGTCTTCCCATTGTTTACGTTTGACCACGTGACTCTTCCGACTTTTTAAAAGATCGAAATTCGGCGCGGCATACGCGCGCTTTGTTAAATTTATTTCTTTGTTATTTCTATCGTTGAGTTCGAAATGTGACATATTAACGCTGTTTTGTTAATATTATCGTTTCAGACTATGTTCTGGTTAATATGCAGCTTGATTTTACTTCCTGGAGTCAAGTTAGAATTAGAGCATACTTTTGCTGGTAACTCCAATGGAGAAAATAAAACATGGAAAGACATAGATTTGAGCCACAGGCATAGAATCAAGGATTCCAATTACCTGCTGGACAGGTACCCTTTAGGAGAACTACCAACTGATTCTGAGAACTGCCGTAGACCTGCAAAATGTATTCCTTTACAGAAGAATACATGTATGGGTACCAGATTACCTTATGCATCTACTACATTGGATCTTGTACCTGAACATACAACACAGGAAATAATTGAGGTATGTGTAATAATTTAAATTTAAAAACTTTATATGTAATATGTATGTAGAGAGAGAAGAATGTATGCAATAGAACTTTTAAAACCAACTCTATACCTGGGTTGGGTCTGGTATGTTCAGGTATAGAGGTAAAACCTTTTTATATTCATTCCTATAATGCCATAAGATTATAAAATCTTTTATGTATATATTTTTGCTTTCTGATTTAAATTTATTACTTGTATATAAATATAAATTTGTTTTTTTAATTTAAGGAAAAATTACATTTACTACAAGCATTAAGACATATACCAAAATGTTGGGCAGTTGTACAACCATTTTTATGTTCGATATTTATGCCAAAATGCATAAATGATACTGTGGATTTACCGTCTCAAGAAATGTGCAAAATGGTATCGGGACCTTGTAGAGTAATGTTTAATCATACAATTTGGCCAAGTTTTATAAAATGCGAAAATACAAAACTTTTTCCAAGATTATGCAAAAATGATATCAGAGAATTAAAATTTAATACTTCGGGTAAATGTTTAAAACCACTGATTCCGACCGATAATGCACTTTCAATTTTTGAGGGTGTGGACGGATGTGGTACACAGTGCAATGATCCATTTTTTACTTTGGATGAACAAAAACAAATTCATTCTTTTATTGCTTGGGCTGCTGGCATTTGTTGTACATTCAATTTTTTTACTGTAGTAAGTATGATATACAGTTACTGTAATGTATACAGTGGGAAATTATATTTTACAATAGCATTTATATATATTTTAGGTTACATTTTTAATAGATTGGAGAAGTGCAAATAAATACCCTGCATTAGTCATATTCTACATAAATTGTTGTTTCATGGTATCATGTATAGGATGGTTAGCTCAATTTACACCTGGAAGTAGAGAAGTGATTGTATGCCGCAAAGATGGAACATTGAGAATGAGCGAACCAAGGTAATGGTTCTTCATTTAGAAAGTAAATATTTGTGATATTGTCTATAGCTATGTGTATTAATTTTCAGCGGGGAAAACTTATCTTGTGTTGTTGTTTTTGTACTTGTCTATTATTCTCTCATGGCTGCAATGGTATGGTTCGTAATTTTAACGTATGCTTGGCATATGAGTTTTCAAGCTCTTGGTAAAATTCAAGATAGAATTGATAAAAAGGGTGCTTATTTTCATTTGATTGCTTGGTGTTTACCGCTTGTTTTAACGGTAACCATTATGGCATTGGGAGAAATAGATGGTAATAGCGTTACGGGTATCTGTTTTGTTGGCTACACAAATCATGCAGTCAGAGCTTGGTTTCTGCTTGGACCTGTATTAGCTGTTTTACTAGTTGGAGGATACTTTTTATCAAGAGGTAAGATTTATTGTCTGCAAGGATGTGTATACATTCATGTACTCATATATGTATTCATTCATTATATTGTACGTCATAAAATAATTTACTTTTTATTGCCCATGCTTCTCATGTTATTATATGTAAGTATTAACTTAACTTCTAGTAAGTACTTTGTGAAATAATATTTCTTATGAAAACAGGTATTTATAGTTTTATTAATTGTAGGATTGATCACATTAATTCGCTTGAAGATCAGTAGTCAAGAAATTATATCAGAAAGAGCAAGTTCTAAAATAAGAGAAACCATTGTAAGGATGGGCCTATTTTCCATCTTCACATTTGCTGCAGTCGTAGTGACATGTTATTGTCACATTCATGAATTTCAGCACTCTTGGCAGTGGCGACAAAGCTTCCGCGATTATATGATGTAAGGAAATAATATGTACTAATTTATTCGAAATAGATTGTTGTTTTTGTTCTTTTATATTAACTTTTTCGTACGCTTTAAAGATGTTCAATAACAACAAAATATGCAGAAATATCTGAATGTAAAATGGAGGCAAGACCAAGCGCTGCTAAGTTACAGTTGCATTTACTTTCACCATTTTTTGCTGGTATACTTATGTCATCATGGGTTTGGACAGGATCCACAGTAGATACATGGACCAGGTTCCTTCGACGGTAGGTTATATTTTTAATATTAATACGATTCGAAATTAAATTATATTTTTTTATAGGACTTTCAATTGCGAGTCTGAAGAACCAATCAGATTGAAAAAACACAAAGTTATAGCGCAAGCTTTTGCAAAACGAAAGACTTTCAACAATGCTGGTCGTTTGTCAATTAGTTTTCATAATACTCATGAAGATCCAGTAGGATTGAACTTTGATCTCAATTCGGTAGCTTCTCAGGACTTCAGTTCAACTTGGGCTGCCGCACTACCAAAATTAGTAACAAGGAGGGGTGCGCTTGTTGGTGGAACAACTGGTTCTGTATCAAGCAACAGAAGAAACTCTGTTGATTCTGAAATCAGTTTCAGTGTACGCCGCGTTTCTGTTGAATCTAGAAGAAATTCTTTAGATTCTCAAATATCCGTCCAAATTGCTGAATTGAAGACAACGCGAAAAGTGGCAGGAAGTTCTCGCGGACGTCGTGGAAAGCGTAGACGAGACTTCGCAAAGTCAAGATCTGGAAAAGTTGGCCCTCTTTTCAGACGAGGTAGCACAACCTCGCAAGAGAGTCAGTTGGGTGCACAAATTCTTTCAGCATTGACTATCGGTGGTACATCGAAAATACCACCTATTCAAGTTCCTAATATGAAAAGGAGATCAGCTAGTGCTGGTTTAGACGAACGAGCTTTAAATTCGAAAATGCTCGAAGGAAAAAGCCCGGGCATGCTGCTACCATTTTTGTTTCCAGATCAGAGTGGTAGCGACGAAAATTTGAGTAGCGAGGAGAAACGACATCAAGGTAGGAGGGATAAAGACATTGATATAGAAGCTGGTAATGGTGAGAAAGAAGATCAAGATACCGACAGCGACGATAGTCAGCCCGATGAAGAAACAAAAATATTAGAACCGGAAGAACCATTGGAACGTAGCAAAAGTAAAACAAGTAACAAAAGTGGCAAGAGTTATTGTCACGAAGGTGGGAAGAGAAGTAGAGAAGGTCGTAAAAGTAAGTACTTATTGCAGGATGAAGCTATACTAAAAGCCTTGCTTCAAGAATCTAGCGAAACGAAACTCAAATGTGAGTCAGAGAAGAAAGATACATACAAAAAGGTTGGAATGGCTGATCTGGCATCTAGCTTAACATCCTGTTGTCCCGAGTTGACACGATTAATGCAACCCGATGGGCAAACTAACGCAAGAGAAATAGCGACGCAAACTTCTCTTCCTCTCGATATCTTGGAAATGGAAGAATTAAAACAAAGTATCGACGAGATAATTAATAGCAGACATTGTAGTTCAAAAGGAACGCAAATCTCGCCTCAATTACATAAAAATAAGAATATTGCAACGTAAGACTGAAAATAATTGATAATTATATCACTGCAGGAAAATTGTAGTGGAAGAAACATCGTTCGAAGAAGAATAATCCTTCGTTTTCACTTTGTGATAAGTAAAGGATTTACGAAAAACAAGAGAAAATCACATGACAATTTAACAATACTAAAATCACATACTTCGCGAAATAAGTTTCTTTATAAATAAGAATACTACCCTCTTAAATAGTATATAAGAACTTTCTGAGTTTGGATGATATATATGAAATGAAATGGATATAACGATACATATCTATATTTTTATATATTTTATTATTGTTAAAATAGTAATAAATGTCGATTAATAATTTAATGCATTTACGATGTCAGACTTGCAAGTGTATCACGCTAAAAATATAGAGTAACTGATTTTTATACAAAACAAAATTATTTTAATATACCTACATGCTATATCGTTTAACTATTAGCAAAAGATTGACTTGTCTAAGGATATTTATACATAGCAAGTATATGTATAAAATATCTTACGTTTCAGTGGTTACGTTATAGACGAAAGTTTACAATTTCAAATTGCTAAATATTTACTATCAACCTTTTTGCTAATCACGAAAAAATGATGCTAATGCAAATGTACAAAATATGAGGTATAAATGAATTAGATTTATCAATGAAATCATTTGAAGATAGAATCACATCTCATACGTTTCTAATTCACTCTTGGCAGTAAAAATGTACACAGACTTATACAGAAGATACAAATCATACAATCTAAAAAAGACTTCAAGTAACTATAATTTACAGAACATAAAAGACAAGACTCGGAGGAAATGACAAAAATCTGCATATAAATTCGGCATAAATAATGAATTATTTAAATCGATAAATATGATGTAAATCAAGTAGTATCCTCTCTGCAGTACGATACGTAAGTCCCTAAAGCCTGAATAATACATTAGTTTCTCTGTCTGTCTTCATCTCTCTCACTTTTTCTATCATTTGTTCATTTATGCGAGACCAGGTTCCTCTTGCTCGTTCAGTGGGCATTATGCTTTCAAATCTGGGCTGTTATTCTCTGCTAGGTATTTTTTACCTATACCCGATACAAATATATCTTAACTTTATTTCTGACAGAATATATACAAGATTTTTAACGAACTACAAGTGTACAATATCATGATGGTAATATACCTCAGTGTGTTTTCTACGTGCACCATATTAATTTTATTGCCATTATTATAATTCTCCCGTTATCAAAAGTACAAAAATAATTATTACCGCGGGTTCACGTGGGGTACTTTCGCATTTTATTTACATCGGTCACGCGGTAATCCAGGCACTATAACGCTACGCGAAATTAGTTCTCCCTTTGGATAAAAACATTTATTCTAAAGCTATGGCGAGATACACTCACCTATGTACACATGCTCGAGCGCCAGTCAGCCTTTTGACCAAAGTTAACACAAGAAAGGCTGGATTATCGTCAGCATTACTGTCACAATTGCCCATGCATGCATATCTTTGGGGAGTGGGGGCGGGGAGATTTTCGTCTGCTAGATTCTCTGCTTGATTATTATGTTTTTTTGCTTTATGTTTTTTTTTTTTTAAAGAAGAAGAGAAAATAACGTGCATGTTGCAACGAGTGAACGGTAAAAGAATTTATTCACCACCACCGATGGGAGGCAGACAACATGGTTCGAAGTCACTTGCCAGTGACAGCTGGCGAGACTACTTGGAATGAGATTTGTGTTTTTTAGTTTGTTCGTTACCCCAAACGAGCTTGTTCAACATTTCTCCGGCGTAATAGAGCATCATCGTGAATGTCAACAAGACGGCAAAGAATACTACTCGTAGGGGTGGCGTCAGTACATCCATCACAGGGTACACCCAAACGCCGCTTTTGTAATAGACCACGTGCATCCTGCGTTATAAAGGATAAATTGATAATACAAATTGATACAGAGGTCCTGCATTCTTGGTGAACGAGCACACACACACACCTTACAAACGATTATATTATATAGGTAGAATTCACTCACCATATTAAATAAATGAGCATAAATATTATGAGGCCACCAAGACCGCGCGAACGCTTCGGATATTGTCTCGGCGCGAGTAGTAACTCGATAACGGCCGATACCATGATCATCGTGTGCATCAGATGATTCAACCACCACGGAAAATATGGATCTAATGCCTTTGGTAATACCAGTTCACGATCGACGAGCATCAGTGACCAAAACGTTATTCCAACAAACTGCAACGAAGTATGATCATAAACATAAGATTCTATCGAGCTTGAAAGTTTCAAAATGAATATACCGTTCAAACATCTGCATACCATGGCTAAAGGAAAACTAAGAGTAGCGTATACGTAATCTTTCAATTTCCTTATAAACGGTGGTTTCTTTGGATTCACAGCATTCGTTCCGTACCAATCGTTTATTATACATATTAAAAAGTATACCGCTTGTAATATCTGAAACAAAAGTCATTCGAGGTAATCTTTTTCCATTAGTCTCATTATAACACGAAAGTATCATGGTTTCTATTTTTACGTAGCATTGCCATGGTCGCTATTTGTAATTATACTTTGCCTTGAAGTTAATTCAAAGGGAGGTGACGTTAAGTCGGTTAAAACGATATGCTTAATCTTTTGTAACAAACTTAACTCGCTTTAGCATAGAAAACACGTCTCGAAGGTCTTTCACGAGGTGTTACAAATGACATTTTTAACTGGAAGTTTTTTTAGAAAATGTCTAACAGACGATTACGAGAGTCGACTTCGAAATTTAAGAGTGTTTGCGTCCAAATGTCGTTACTATTCAATGAAAGGCTTAGGAACGCGATTGATGTTATTTAACGCGTGCTACGCGATTTAATAGCACCACAAAGAGACGCGCACATAGAATTACGAGTTTTACTTCACAACCAGCACGATGTAACTCTGAACGCGTTAAGTAACGTTGATAACGCGTTTCCATAGTATTGCGTCGACGAAAGACGCGTAACGATCTGGTAGCGAGCAAACGCGGAAGCGAATTCGATGAAAGTAAAGATTAACGATCGATAAATGGGTAGACAGACGGTCGTAATTACGACGAATCCAAGTTAGAGCTTATGCTATTTACTATAATCGGCGATAGAGCAGACGAAACGCGATATTTCCCGGCGCATGCTTCTCCCCTTTTTAGTTCTAGTAAATCGAGTCGTATTATATCACGCTCGAGCCGACTCGACAGGATAATGCTTGTCCTTATTTTCTTCATCGCGGATATATTATATTCTCGTCGGTGGTTTTCACCGATTACATAAGGAGCTAATAAGGACATGGTGTAACAGTCAGAACCACTAAGCGGTTTACCGTAGAAAACTATTTTTTTCTTCGCGTTTTTTTTTTTTTTTTCTTGGCCTAGTCTCGCTAGCGGATAGACGTCTACGTTACAGATGTTCGTAGATGGTCCTCGAGAGGGAAAGAGATACCGGAGCTATTTAAATCTTAAACAAGCTACCGATAAGATAGACCTGGTACGTATTACGACGTTGTACATTACGTTTTTGATTATTCAAGACTTTAAAAAAGACGAGAGAGAGAGAAGGTAATTATCGTTGATAAAGATACTAACCGCGTTCCAAAAAGTGAGGAATTTAAATTTTCCTCCAAAAGCGCCGTGCGTTTTGGTGACAGTATGCGGCACTACGGTGTACATGAAATCGTAATAAACGGAGAAAGCGAATTGCGCGCAGGCAATCGCGTGAAATCCTATCAGCAAAGATTCTCGCATCTTGTTTCTTCTTATATCGTCTAGTCCTCTGAAATGCATACACAATGTTTTGGCTACCGTCACTCGTTTCTTTTTTTCTTTCTTTTTCTTTAACGTCGATGGATGGAGAACGGTATTATCGTGGGCTAAATTTATAAGGGTATTCGAAACGCTACTCCTTTTGCCTATTTTCGTCTAAAGCTCTCTTTCTCTCGCTCTCCTTCTTTCTCCCTTCCGTCCTCTCACTGTCAACCAGTCGAGACACACGATCGTGCTTGGATCGATACCGGAGATAGCGAAAGACAGAAACTAGGCCTCACCGAGTACCGAGGGAATCCTCGTTTCTCTTTCTTTTCCTCCCCTTTCTCTTTCATTCAACGTCCATCGCATTCTCTCTTCCTACAACATCGATCAATTATTCAAAGCTTTCAAACTAGAACGAAAACTAGACAAAAGGAAGGAAACTCTTTCATTGTTTCTACGCATTTTCACACATAGAATTTTCAAACAAATCTTTTACACCGAAACCGCCCACTCTTAAAATAGAAAGAACGCGTTCGTATCGGTTGAACGGTCGCGCGTTACACCTAGCTTTTCTTAACGAAATTCACATTGTTTTTCTTTCTATACAATCTACTATTTATGACAATGCGTGAATATTATTGATATCACGCGAATTTACTCGTATATGACGTGTATAATAATAAAATTACTGATTTTTATTGAAAATTACTCCAATACACACGTTTTACACACGATTTCCAAACATTTGAGAGAAACAATGACTTAAATAAGCTATTTTCCTTGATTACCGAATTAAATACCAATAAATTATTACTGATAATAAAGCGCTTCTAAATTCGAATGTCCAGTTGTTAAATGTTTCTTTAAAGATGGTGCTTAAAACGTATACCTAAATTTGGTGAATATATTAGAACCTCTTATTGCATAATATGTCTTCAAAGTAGCGTTCATACTCTAGCAATACTCATGTCGCAAATTTCTCTTTCTTATTCTCACACACACACACACACACAGCAGTCATCCTTCTTCATTCAGCGATACATAAGAAAAGAACCGGTTGATATTTCGATCGTTCTTTTAACATAACCTCGTCGAAAAGATAAGCGACGATGGAGAAAACGAGGAGAAGGAAGAAGAAAAATCATAAATCGTGATCATTTTCTTTCGCGTTCGCGACGTTGACCCATTGGGACGGGTCAGACTACTTTTATCGTCATCCATCGACGCGTTCGCGTCTCTCGGCTTGTCTCTCGCACGTGCCGGGGCGCATTCGCCTTTTTCTTTTTTTTCCTTTTCTTATTTTTATACGGTTCACCGCCCTCCCTCGTTCTCTTCCACCCTCTACCAACGTCACGCACTGCACTTCCTCCTTACGATTTTTCACTCCTCTCGCGATTCTTACTCTCTTTAGTGAATAACGTCTGTTGTTATCACGGATAGATGTGGAAGATCACTGTGAAAATTTCGAGATAAACGAAAAAACGTTCGCGATCTCGTCGCCGTGTTCCGTTCGTCTCGGTAGTCTGTAAGTTACTGATGTGTAAGCGAAAAAGGTGGGAGAGAATAGAGGAAAGAAAAGGCGTGCGCGGCCACGTTCGTTGGATGCCTGTGACTTGGGAGCGTGTGTGTGTCTCTTTTGGAGAAAGACAGAAAGATGGAGAGAGAGAGGGAAGGTGGGTGTATGTGTGTATATATGTGTGAGAGAGAGAGAGAGAGAGAGAGATTGAAAAGTGGGGAGTGTAAAAAGAGCAAAATCGAGAAAAGATCGAAAGTGATGAAAATGAGAAAAATTCATTTATAAAGATGTAAACACACACACGGATATTCTTATAATAATGTTGGAGAGTAGAGTTTACTAACAAGTAGATAAGGCGCTACATCGGGTCAGACACGCGAGCACATGGCTACCATCGCTTCACTCACTTGTACCACCGTCCGTGACTACTTCCGCATGGGAGGGGAACGCGATATATCTGTGTATTCGTTGGCGGTCTCAAGTACTATCAAGCAGATGCATGACTTCGTTGTTTTATGTTCTATGGAATTTATGTAACGTGTGTCTGTAAAAAGTATGTGATATCACTGACATAGCTTTGATAGGACAGCAACTTCTACTGGAACGAATAGACGCGTCGTAGAACGGCGACGAGCGCAACGCGATTTGCCATTCTGCGCGTCTTCGAAAGGAGAAAGAGAGATGTCGGGCTAGAGGGGCTGGAAAAGAGAGGAGGTATGCGGCTGATTTTCTGCGCAGACCAAAAACGCGCATGCCCGACGTCGTTTTCCTTTGAGGATATTATGTATGTATGGAAACGAAACCTCGGCGTATCTATGATGACGTTATGAAAAAATTACTGATAAGCGAAACGTTACTTTTGGTTGGTAAAATATTGAGGTTTTTGCAAGTTTTAAAAGATTTTTTGCTGGCAAATATATAGTCGGTTGAGCTGTTACTTTTGGTCAATAAATAATGTCATATTAGGCAGATCTAAAGTTATTTCTATAGCTGGTTAAATACATTTGCAGCAATATTATTAATAAAAAGGTAAATCAGGTTTAATAAAATGTTGTCAAGCTACTAAGCTCTTTTTTACAGCAACAAAAATGCGCAACCCGGACGCAACTTACTTACGGTGATCTTATTTAACAAATTGAATAAAAAAAAATAAAAAATTGAAAAAATAA
Source organism: Ancistrocerus nigricornis (assembly GCA_916049575.1). Lineage (NCBI taxonomy): Eukaryota > Metazoa > Arthropoda > Insecta > Hymenoptera > Vespidae > Ancistrocerus > Ancistrocerus nigricornis. The sequence continues at coordinate 39,308,229 of OU696664.1, forward strand.
AAATAAAATGTTTGCTGTTGATCAATTGATAATATTACTTCTTGACTATTTTAATTTGAGTACGCATAAATGTTAAGCTAACTAAAGATGTGTTTACTTGCTGATAAAATTCAGTTTGTTTGCTAATCACGTATTGCGCTTTATATTTTTTTTACTGCCGACAAAATCATGGTATGATGCCCAAATGATTTAATAGCGGTTTTATTTTTTATTAACCTAATATTTAAATGGCATACATAATATACAGTTCTTTTTTTGGCCTTTCTGTATCTCGTAATCACGTCTTTCTCAAGTTGTTTTGATAATCGAGAGGATAACTTTCTATTTTGATTTTTAAGGTGTATTTGTTTGTATATGTATATATGTGTACGAATCGATATCTCGTTTCGTTTCTTTTTTTCCCCATTCCTTACTTATTTCTCCTATCGACGTCGTCATAACTCGTACGCCCTACCACGCGCTTCCTCGAGATTTGCTATACACATAATCGCTTACCGCAATGCGTTAGACGCTTTTCAGTTCTTCAGTTCCAACTGAATAGCGAAGGTAGCGCCTCGTGACACGTGAAAGTGGAGCAGTCTCGCGATTCTTCTTTGACATGTTCGATATCAAAATGTACTGGCTCGTCGTAGTGTCAAAAGTTTAATAGGAAATTTTATTTAGTGACGATTTCAGCTTTCGAACGATATGCTCGCGTGTTGCTAGTATAGTTTATTAATTATCGAATATGCTCGTTAGTTTTTTATGATCCTTATTAGTTATTGAATTAGTCGTGCTTTAATAAATAATATGAGGTAGAGAATTATCTTGAAAAAGAGATCGTGCACCTTGTCCTACTTATCGTTATTACAATGTAGAATGTAGTTGTTTCCATTGACTGTGTCAAATCGATAGGGTATATAAAGTCAAAGTATAGAATGTTTCAAGAAGTGTCTATCGAGTGTAACGTTTATGTAGTTCGAGGCTATTTTACACAATCACCGTTTACAATATGATTTTTATTATTTAAAAATGTCAGACGATTGTTCCGTACACTTATTGTTACGCGGAATAATAGATGCAGCGATGCAGCAATGCTACGTTTCATAGTTATAAAGAAAAAAAAATGAGTTCACTTACCACGTTCCAAATAGTCAAATATTTGAATTGTCCTGGATCAAACTTTTTGAAGATTTTTGCCAACATTGGAACATATAGAATGTAGAAGGAGCCGTATAAAGTGAACACATAGATGGCAAATATGCCAAGGTGTACGAAATTGTTCACCGTTCGTATCATTTTGCCAGTTTCCTGAAAGAAAAATGTTCATTCGTTAGTTTATCAATTTTGTATGTAATATAAGAAATAAAAATGATTAAATCGAAAGTATTAGGTAGAGAACGACTGACAAATCTTTAACAATAAATTCGAATAACCGAACGAACCTCTCGGATATAAATTATATTCCAAGGTTAAATCACGCAACCCACTATCCACATCGAATTAAAATTCATTAAGCGATGTCATTCGCATATAGTTTATTATTAACGACAGAGAGAAATAAAAATGTGGAACGTGTGTGGCGTAAGAACTATATTGCAAGTCCGAAGTATTCTGCAGTTTTTATAAGACTGAAACTGGTTATGAATCTGCAGCTTTAAGCAGCCGGTTCCTTTAAGACTGTGTGGGCGCACGTATATCGATGTATACGAGTGCAGCTACGTTGGTGCATTGGAGAGATGAGATTTCCGGAAAATATTTTTTTACCGTAACGATTGATTCGAGCAAAGACAATATACATTCTCGTTATATAAAATATAACGAGCACTTTTGGTCGTTAGTCATTGTTAGAAACGATGTTTATAATAAACAAGCAAACGGGATTCTATCGTGTCTGCGAAAGATCCATTACAACCAGAATAATGTTTCTTACATAATACGGAAGGAAGAACAAGAACATATGCGCTTTCAAGACGACCGCTCGTAATCGTACTGACGTGCGACAAGTGGGAGCGTCGCATGCGGTGTCACATAAGATGCGTGCGTATATATGCGTGAGAGACAAAATTATCGGGGTTAACACTTGATTGTACTAATCGTGATCGATCAAACGGTCGAGCTTAATAAAAATTGTTATGTTTTTGTTCCTATGTTGCATCTCATCGTTCTCAAAATGTATCGAGAGATAAGATTTTGTTGATTTGCGATCAATAGTCGATCGATTTGATTGCGATAAACGATGACACGCGTAATTCATCCATCTTCGATCAAATTCCCATAGTCATTCATACGTACATACATTCAGAGAATTTCTATATTACGAGACGATGATAAGATTATAGAAAAGATCGAAACGGTTAGTTAGGCGAAGATACTCGTAACACGAAACAGGTTTGACTGTCACAGATAGAAACAACGATGACGCACGACTATTCAATTAGATATTAATCTGAACTTCACAGTCCTAGTACTTGATAAGAAAATTTGTCATTTTTTATAAGATTCACAAACAAAGAACTCGCACGCACCATTGTTATTCGACCTCTCTAACGTTAATGACGACAACTTGGTCGGGACAATTCTACATAGTATCTGGAATCGTTAGTACGGTAAAAGTGTCGTCACTCCAAGCGATTATACCGATAAGATTATCATCTAATACTTCTTGGTAGAGTATTTTTCAAGAGAATGTAGTACCTTTCCTTTTTTTTCGTGTAGGTCACGAGTAAAATTCTTCTTTCTCTTTCTTCTAATTGCGATCGGTCGATGCGCGAGAGCCCGTGAACGATTTCAACGGGAAGCCGACTGCGAACTGATGAACCAACGTGCCCCCTTGATTTGTCTGCCGTCGGAGGGACGACGAATTTATCGAAGTTGTCCGCTACGCCCCACCGTTCCGTTTCGTCGGTATTGTGGTTTAGTAACGGCTAGTATCGAAGCGTCTTGTCGTTTATCGCTTTCATGTACTGAGAAAAATGCCTCGTGGTCGAGAGATGAAGGATCCGATCGGGTCTCAGTCGGACTTTGCGATAGACTGCTCTTGTGATATTAACATGATGTAGACTTATATGAAAGGAGAGGTGGAGAGGCCATTTGAATATTTAGCCAAATGACTATTTACGTTGAAGCAAAATCCTATATACACTTAATTATATGTGCATAGTTTTTGTTTTTTTACATAATCATATATGCTGGAAATAATTGCAAGGCGATGAGTAAGACAGGATAACGAACGTACAAAGTATAATTGGAATAGCTTAGGCGTAATTTAATAAGTAAAGTACGCTAATCAATTGATTATTTTCGTTGTAATCAATCAAATTTAATTTCGAAGATTGCAATAATAGTAAATGTGTAGCTTTTAATATTAGATTGTACAATTTAATCACCGAAACAAATGTATGAACTTTAGGCTATTGACGGATGTATTTAGGAGATCCCTAAATTCCCTAAGATCCCATTAAGATTGTTCATACAAAATAACCTTGAAAGAGAAAAGAGTAATTTGTAATCACTTATATCAATCGCTACCGACAGCGTGCTAGAAAAAAGATTAAAAGCGTAATAAGGAAGAATAATTTATGAAACTGATTACGAAGTGGAACGAGACAATTGCTATTGATATGCTATTCAACGTTTTCATCAGTTCTATGCCTAATATGAAACGATTCATCAGTCGGCAGACACTATTATCAATGGTTTAAAGGTCATTGACACTGGATACGAAAGTTTAAGGCTGCATGAGTTTTTTATTAAAAAGGGCATCTGAGTCTTCCGAATATTGAACGTGCTCCCGGACACAGACGGAGATAAATTCATTCTTATTTCAGTTTTTTAGCGAGATATAACGGACACGAGTAGGTAGAATTATCTGGTACGACAAGCAATGTGCGACGTATCGCATCAGTAAATAAATAAAAGAACATGAACTTGGAATTATTGTGTAAATAAGACAATCTTTTTTTTTTATAATTATCGTTTATCATAAAAAAAGGTAATTCATCTTCCGAAATATCTCGTTTATCTCGTATTTTTATATCGACCCAAGCTGCGTTCGTACCGAAAAACATGACTTGCGATCTTAGGTGGAACTGCGTAAAGTGAATGCTATCGAGTGAGTGGTATAACAGTGGTATCTAGTCGATATTCTTTAGTCAAACGTGGCGACCTCGCTTAGATGATGAACGAACCGTTCGTACACCGTTGTCCAAGCGAGTTTTCTTAAGCGGAAGCTTTAATTAATAACAATGACTTCTGGTTTTTTGTGAATCCTTTCATTTGATTGTACCTTGATATCAATGACGCCCACGTGGAACACGAAGTCGCTCCGAAAAAAAAAAAGCAGGACACTTCAATTGGCAAACTTCGCACAAAATTTAAGTGGATGATAAATAAAGATCGTTAGTTGAATTTGATCGAGATCAAGGAAAGATTTTACGTCGCTTTTAATTACGCAGGCAGGCGTTGTCCAATTAGAATTACAAGCGTCTTGGTAAGGAGAATCGTTCGTCCGGTTTGCGACAGCGTTAATGCAATTGTGCTAAGGTAATTTCTAATTTACGACGTAACCATATACGTCGAGCGTTCCACACGTGACCCCAACTTTCCTCGATTCTACTCGAGTACATAGCACTCCATTACATCGTAGAGCCCTCGCGATTTGCGCTCTCGAATATCGTTCGTACCCACTTCTCGATGCTCTTTTCGAAACCTCCTCGAAAAGAGATCGTTTTAACTCTCTATAGGCTGAATGTGTTTTTCGTGGTTAGAAAAAAAATACGTGAAATTAAGAATTAAACATCTGATATAACTGGAAATTAATTCACAATTTTTTCAATATTTGACTATAAAATAATAGTTCAGGATTTCGAAGATACAATAGTGTACATATTTACACACAAGTGTACCATACTTTATAAATAGAAATCCATTAAATTTTGGTAGTAAAATCAAATAAAATTTGAAAAATACAGATATGCTCCGTTACATCCATTGTTCTTTTTAACACGCTTATATTAGCTTCACTTGTAACTAACTATGTAAACCAATCTTGTAAGTCAAGTATACGTTTTAAATGATTTAAATAAAGTTATTTTTAACACTTTAATCTTTTATACTTTGTGTAATTCCAAGAAGAGTAAGGACGTACGGTCAATGGGCTGTTTAACACTTAATTCGCAGGGGTACGTCCAGGGACGCCACGTGAAACTAATTTATTAGTAGATATCTATGTTACCTCTTAGTAATAAAAACTGTTTGTACTTTTATAATTACGTGACTTTTTTTTCACTTTGAAATATGGGAGTCCTTTTGTCACCACCCTGCACTATACGTTTGTTTTTTCTACCCTACAAATTAAGGGTTAAAGGAAGGGCACCGATGATCGATCGTCGATCATATCTTTCGAACTACTAGAACGATTGAAAAAAGATGACTCCCTCGTAACGTCGCGCTTCGGTAATCGCAGCCGAAGCAGATATCCGGTACAAGATAGACCGTTGCAGTTTACATTGAAACAATATGGCCGATCGTACTACCAGTTTATGACTTATACCTTTGGTACGACGTACCTTGTCCGACCGGTTAACGAGTTAGCTCGCTTCCATTTATCCGGACAAGGACGCTCTGTGAACTAGAAAATACGAGTAAGCTCCGTTTGGCTTGTCTCGCGATAATAGCCATCGAAACGTGATCGGTGAAGGAGAATCCACGTGGCTCTACCTATATTAGTCTACTTGAAAATAAAAAAAAAAAAAAGCCTTCCGATTAGATACGGTAGAAAACCTTGCGGGGGACAATCTCCTATACGCGTTTATTCGACTCTTTCGGGCGTGATACGAATACGTATTCGTTCCTTTGCCGTATAACGTGACCACCAGGCACGTCTCAAAAGTGGTAGCAACATTTTCGTTTGTCAAAAATTCCAAAATTCCAAAATCTTTCATTGAAAAATTGTATGTTAATTAGTACATTTTAGTACATCATATTTGAAATATATATATATAAAAATGATGTAAATATCGTCGAAACGGTGAAAAAATAAAAAAGTTTGCATGACAAGTCGCGGTAGTCGCTATCAACCAACTACGGTCCTGATGGTCGTCCGTGGAATCCATAGAGCGGCGCCTTCGTTCATGGTCGGAGACCGGTTACCGGGCCGACAGTTTCGAACAGTCAGTTTCGCGCCGGACAGTTTCCTCGCCGAGCCGAGCCGAGTCGACTCGCGCTTCGAGTCTTTCCTACATGCTCGGAGTCTTCCTGTTTTTAAAAAGTATATCTCGATAGACATATTTTTCGCGTGTTAAGAAGAGAACGTGACAGCGTGTCTTTTAAACGTTACCATTTAGAAACAATGATTCATTGAAAAGGACACGACGTTAAAAAAATAAAAATAAATTGCAACGATCGTGTATCGTCATAGCAGGTAAGCGAAGTGAACTTGTACCTAATTTAAAGCGAGTGTTTCGTACACATTCGTTGCTCTCTTTTTAACGAGCACGTTCAAAATGACGTACGATCGGCCTCGCTTTTCGACGGTATCGGAGGACTATGTTTACACGATCTCCCGTCAACAGATGCGAAACGGAGAACGGTTAAATCGATCGATGCTTCGAGCACGTTGCGTTACGTGAATTTTATCGGCTCTAATTCAATCGAAAACGCGTGCGGCGATCGTAGGTGGTCTAGAGGGGAGGGAAAGCCGATAAGCTTCCATCGGTTACACGAGTTCAATAAAGGATGAGCCGTTGATTAATTGATTTTTATCGCGAAATGTCGAAACTCAGTCAGGTTTTTTTTTTTACCTAGTCCTTGACAGGATCAATAAAAAATAAAACGTCGTTCGGTATTAACGTGATAACTTTTCGTAATATGTGCCTGGGAGTTGTGGGTTTAGATATATAATACCCATACGTAGAATTGCGTGTATCTTTTCCTTTTTTTTTCATATTTTTACGCACGCTAATTCGCAGCAGCGCGAAACGGCGAAAGCTTTACCAATTACGCGTTCCGCTTTGCTCCTACGCTTGGCAACGTGACGAGTTTATTTTCGTTATTGTTTCTTCCTGAATGTTTTTTTTTGCTTCTTAATCGAAATGATCAGCGGGTTATCACTGTTTGCGACTAGATTTAAATATTTCGTAATGCAACGTATTGCAATTAATGTGGTATCCATTTGCGTTTAACGATGTACCAAGTATTATTGGATATATACCAAAGTTGTTTGACATTTTTTCACTACGTTTTACCGGTTCTCGAGCGTCGTATTGCGTAATGTCGACGTCCTCGTCGGTTGGTCTACGTTGTGAGGATTTTGCTGCGTGTTAGGCCGATATAATGCGAACGAAATATTGGAGCGGCTTGCTTCTAACTCGATTCTAATTCCAAAACGGTTAGCTAAAAAATATTTGGAAGTAAATTTTACGATTGTAGATGCGAATGAGTGTGTATTTACATTTGGAAATATTCTTTTTTAATTCTGTCTAAAAAAGAATAACAATAAATCGAAGATGTAATTAAGATCGACAAATATATATATGTAAATACAGAATGAATAACCTTATCGATAGTAATAAGATCTACTTTCTACATAGACGTTCGAAGCAAGTTTTCGTTCTGCATCGATTCGAGTGTCATGCGATATCACCGAGCTCCGTCCTTGATGTATCGGAAAAGTGCGGTTCTAAATCCAGAAATAATATTGGTTACAAATCGATTCATTTTCGTGCGCTACGGCATATCGATTTAAAAAATAAACGAACGTCGCAATGCTCGTTGTAGCAAATTTTCTTCGGATATCGGCTTTTTAGTAAACAAATGTACGCTATAAATCAATTTTAATCGATATCTTAAACGCAATGCATATACCCGTTACATATATTATGTGTTAGCGAGAAAGCACGAGTACTAGCGAAAACGTTATCTCTTCGTAAGACTAATCAGTGTATTACGTTACTTTTATCTCTAAACTCGTGAGCTTATTATATAGAATTAGGGAAAAAAGGACGATTATCTATCGGTAAAACGTCACGCACTACGTTACTCCTTTGTTCCATTCAGTCGTACGTAAACAATCGAATAGCTTGCACGTGTATGAACTTGGAACGTAACAAAGATCGTAAAAGACTCAATTTTCTCGAAATAGAGAGAAAAATAATACAAATCGAGTAGTACTATTCACGCTAAATTGTCTTCGTTGTTCGTATCGTTGACGAGAAAATACGTTTTACATCGGATATGCACCATCTGTTCGGTTAATTCCGTTTGGCGCATTTAGCGGACTTTTGTCGCAAGTAGGTTTATTGTTATTAACGTTGACGATGCGGAAATTGTTAGCTCGTGGTACGTGCCAAAGTGCGATGAGTTTGCGATATTCCGGAGAACCTCTTCGAGAGGCACTCGAGTATTACGATATACGATATTCTCTTTCGTCCAGGCAAATCGATCGAACGTGAAGAACCGATAAATCATTTTTTACGTTGACGAAAAGGGAAGAATACAGAAAAAGGGATATTTCTTAAAGGAGAAACGGCCTCCTTTCTTCTCACTTTTGACGTGCACACTCGTGAAATCGTGAGAAATATATCGGTGCCAGTTATCGTCTCTTCCTCTCGATTTTTCTGCACCTGTCCTCCAATACGAACGATCTCTTTCTCTTTCAACGCCAATGTACCACAGCGATGAACGCTTGAATTTTTTGGAAGAACGGGTTTACAATAGCGGCGCAACCAACAGAAAGCGGGTGAGTCAGCCTCCGTTCTCCTCCTCTTCGTTCCTTTTCCTTGTCGTCTTCTCCGTCTTCGTCGATGTCTCTCACAGTTAACCGGCCGCTCTTGTCTTCTTCTCTCTCTCCTGCTCACTTATATTTCTTAAGAGCTACTCCAGCTTCGTGAGGCGACCACTAGTACTCGGCTTTATCGGCGGTCTGTCAGTCGCCGATCGAACTTACCTTTGTACGCGCGATCTTTCAGATCCTCTTACCGATTTCTTTGTTTCTTTACGAATATTTTCATTTTTAGGGTTCTTCGATAGGAGGAATAAAAAAGAGAGAGCAAGGTGTTGTGAGGTACGAAACTATCGATAAGTATCTTATTTGAAATTAGTGATCGTTTCTGAAGGAAGAAGTTGACCTTGGGACTTTCAGGTGTTCCGTGCAAGTGAATGTCTATTTTTTCCGTATTTAATATTGATTTTCTCACAAATGTACACTCGATCGTTTTCGATCAGTCAATGAGAAAAAAATGGCAGAATTCTGTAATTGTTTTCTAAGGTGAATCGTGGAAATTACGTAGACAATTTCATAAGATTTCGCTAACTCACGAAGGCTCATGTGTAACGAATGTTGCAACGTTCAGTCTAAAAAGACTTTCGATGGTCGTCGTAATTTATCGAAGTTGTCTATCGAAGCGAGCACTCGATTCAGGTAATTCACCTTCTTTGGTGGTGAGTCACTCTTAGAAAGCCGTAGGAGTAGTCACTGGTTCACTTCGATCGATCCTATATCCTTTGGTTGGGATGCAGCGTATTCTTTATTCATGGTGAATCTTTAAGGTTGTCCTTGAATCGTATCATTTTATACTACTTCTTAAATGAAGCATACAATTATCTTTCTCCGAGTTTTATTTACACAATGAGTTCTAATTTGATTCTTCGAAATTGGAAGCAGATTTACTATTAGTCATCTTTGTTACTTTCCTATTTTTACTTTTAAAGTCATCTTTGTTACTTTCCTACAATTTGACGGTGGACGATATCTCCTGTTGTTCTTTTTGTTTTTCTTTAAAAAAAAAAACGATTCTCAAGCTTATTAAATAAACTGTAGGAACTGTCACAAGTTCACTTCGATCGACCATGCGAGGCACCTACCCTTTATACGCATAATTGTGTGTTATCACTTAAATCAAGGATAAATTCCTCTTTCTCTACGTTTTATTTACACTATGATTCCTTCTCGTTGCTTTTCTCCAGATTGGAAAACGATTTATCATTTGTCATCTGTCTTACTTTCTTATATTCCTTTCTATATAAAAAAAATTCTTTGCAAGCTTATTTGTTGTCTCTTCCCTTCGAAAGCATGTACACGCGATAAAGCCTGATTAAATGCGGTTTATTTACTTATGGGTGCGTCCATACCAACTGAAATCTTTCGCTAAATATCTAGTAAGAGTCCCTCGTAAGTCATATACTCGCTTGCAACGAGCGTATTACGTTTAGCTTTAGACAGCGTAATTCGATCGGCATACTTAAAGTTCGTATTACGAGAACCACGGTCTGTCCGTAAGACAAACCGCACGAGGATATCGTGAAAGATAGAAGATTAATATCGTATAAAGTGTATATATTTTCTTGCAGAATTTTTCTCATCTTTCGTCGAAGAAAGAAGAGAAGTGGTAGACGTGCGAGGAATCTTTGAAAGATGTCGGAATATTGCGAGTACATGTGGGATCCGACGCGCGGTCACGCGAGCTCCGCTCTCGCTCGGAGCATTTACCAAGAAGACGCCAAGTTCGACAAGCGGGACAAAAAGCTGGCCATTAAAACGGTCCGAGCGATTCTCCGTGAGATGCCGGATGTGGGTAAGAGAGAGATTTTTACACCGTTCTCGATCGATCTACCTTTTCGAACGAATACACAGTGGATTCCACTTGTTTGGGGCAATAACCGTTCATTTGGACCGAAGTTCAAAGAACGGAACCTAATTGAACGAGTAATAATATTTGGCAAAATTGGTACGGTCGATTAATCTTCATCAGGATAGAATGACGGAGTAGCGGATAGGAAATTAGGATGGAACGAACGAAAATGGATAGACTAATAATTCTAAAATATTTTTTGCAAAGATTTTTTTATACTCCTATAAAGCAGAATAACTTTTTTATAATTGAAGGATTAGTTTATTACATATCGTGTTTTTACTTTTTAAAAAAAATCGAAATGCAAAAAAATCGTTGTTGCAAATAGAAAAATTGAAAAATTGCTTTTACCATTTGCTCTGTAACTGCGAAAATGTCGCTTTTTTCAAAACGAAAACACGATTTCCAATAAACTACTCCTTCTATTTTTTGTTGCAAAAATTCGAATTGTTTGGTTCAATTATAAAAAAGTTATTCTGCTTTATAGATTTGTCCGAACACTTCTCGGAGTAACTGTAGTTCATTTATTATAAAAGCGCTAAAAAAAAAAATACTCAGAGTTTATTCTATCCTGACAAAGGTAAATCGAGCTAAAAGACACTAGTCTCAATATGCTCTAAATAATCGGAACCCACCGTGTAACGAAAAGGTGCCAGTGTTGCGAAGCTTCGAAAAGTTTCGAATTTCCGGTGAAGTCGCGCTCGTTCGTGCCTTCCTGGCCGATGATTCCGTGTCCGCATTCAAACTGCTTCCCGTATCGCGTTGAGCATTACAATGAACCGTCCCTTTTTTTTTTCCTCTTTATAAATCTATCATCATCGGTCGTTCATAGACTTGAAACACTGCACGGATGAATATATTACGCGCTTCCTGCTCGCCCGGAAGTATCGGACCGAGCAAGCAGCTGCTCTGATAGCCGCTTATCAGGCTCAAATAGCGCATCGACAGGATATCTTTGGTAATCTTACTGCTCGAGATCCTGCCTTGCAACGGGCTCTACGAGCAGGTATACCGGGTGTCCTACCTGCTCGAGACAGGTAAGATAAAGTTTCTAAAGATATTCATCATAGATGTATAGCGTATGTTTCCGGTGTTTTAACGGTAAAACGATAATTTTGCATTCAGGAAAGGCAGATGCGTTTTGGTTATACTTGCTTCTCAATGGGATCCGATCGCGGTGCCAGCTTTGTCCGTTCAACGAGCGATTTTTCTAGTTCTCGAAATTCTTATTCAAGATCCAAGAAACCAGGTTTGTATTTTAAGAAGTATATCACGAGTCCTTTATATCGCTTACCTGGAAGTACGTTTTTTGGTTTTTTTTTTTTTCCTTTTAGCAATCCGGTTTCGTTGCCGTCGTAGACTGGAGTGGATTTTCGTTGCGGCAAGGCGGTGCGTTGGGTGCAGCAGCTCTGCGAAACTTGATAGCCGCGCTACGTGGTCGATTTCCGGCTAGATTCAAGGCTATACATTTCCTTTCAGCGCCCCTCTACGTCCAAGCGACGTTGGCACTCGTAAAACCCTTCCTGGATGAGAAAACTCGTAATAAGGTGAACCTCTTACCTCGATACTAAATAAAAATATAACGGGATGCTCTTTGGAAAGGATAAATCTATATTAAAGAAATCCTTATTTAACTAATATATTATTATTTAAATTATGTTATTTTACTTATATAATTTTGAAAACGTTATTTATGATTTATAAAATTATATTTGATTGAAATTATCGTCAATCCTTCTGAGCCTAAACCAAGTTTTGTTTTGATGATTTTTAGATATATTTGCACGGGAATAATCTCAGTACTCTGCACGAACATCTGCCTACGGATATCCTACCTGCAGAACTGGGGGGTACAGGACCAGCTTTTAATCCTGGCCTTTGGGCCGAGCCGGTCATTCATTCCGCTATGAAGGAAGCAGAGTTAGCGGCTATGAAGAAAGAGCAAGACGAAAGAAAGGAAAACGGTTCCGAGAGGTTAACGAACTCAGCGGACGATTGCAAGGTTGTGGAATCGAAGAACGTTGAAAATTATAAAAGAAACGAGCCGGTTTTCGACGAAAGTAAGCACGAGAAGGAGAGCTTCAAGAACTTTGTAAAATCAACGCGAAGTCACGGTGATGGGAAGAACGTGGAACTTAGTCTTATAAGGACAACGAATTTTCGTGATTCGAAAAATAGAAGTAAGAACGAAGAGTCTAGAGATAGAAGCCGTTTGATAGAAGTTTCGGAAAACAATGGTAACGATAACACCAGCAATGGCTTGGATAGTAGGACCGATAATCTCAGAGACGTCGATGATCTAGCCTTTCTGGAGTTACATTCTGAAACGAATTCGAATGAATTTGAAATGATTCCTAGCAGGCCCGACAGCGAGAACAGTAAGGACGGTTCTTTAGATAATCGATCGGAGAAGGTACTCATTAGAACTGGAAAAAGCCACACGCCAACGGAGGAAATGAATCTCATTACGTAAAAGTGATCTCTCTATGTTGATATTAGGTATTTCCGAAGCATACAAATGATTTTAGATAAATATAAGTTACTTTTTTACGTATGATTAAGTGGTACGTAGTTGAAAAGGGACGACGTTAAGTATTTGGTGATACTTCGACGATACAGTTGTTACTGGACTTCTGTGATGAAAGTAAAAGTAATTTTTTAAATAGAATATATTATACGTACTTATACATTTTGATAGCTGATTGTTGTTTCCACGTGGACCAATTTAATATCGCAGCTTTTTAGAATAAAATTTTAACGGTAGCAGAAACGTTGAAATATGATTGTTTCAAAATTATCGGTCGAGCCTTCCGTAATTAATTAATACAAGTTTTTATGGCACTTTACTAACAAATATTTACTCGCATGACAAGAACTGATGTTGTACATATCTTGTTTTATGCGTGTATGAGGCTACGTTAAAGCGATTTATAACAAGTTCGAAGCTTAAACCGCTCGTGAAGTTCCTGTGTTCTACAAATGAAGAGTGGTATAACGATTATTTTTAAATTTAGATAAAATAAACTCGTGATTTATATCAACGTCCATGTGTTTCTAAAATATTATCCATCTTACATACCCATACGATAAGCTTTTTAGAGTGATGCAAAGTACTAAGCCATTCCAGAAATTGAATCCATTGTATTTGTACATATGTAATAAATTATTTATTAAGATAGCTCAATCGCAGAACTTCAGACTTCATCTATTTATTAAGAATGTATAATCTCATGAACGAACGCTTCGATTTCAGGAACGTCTATATTTTTAAGAAATTTATAAAAAAACTGTATTTAACGATAAAAATTAAAATATATTTTGCAAAAAAGCGATATACCTTTTTTCATTTTGATTCATCTTATCGTCTATTCTAGTACGGCAAAAAAATTATAAACATTGTCTGACAAAAATTAAGAAAAAGAGCCGTACCCTTTGATGGAATAATAGAGTAAAAATTTATTCTTTATAGTACATAAAATATATGTATATGTGATGTTAACACCAACAGATTGTTTAAATAACACTGAACTTATTTTTATCACATTACCAAAATCACCCTGCTACTAAAGGATTTCAACCACTTTCTTTTGTGTATGAAAATAGAAAACTCTAGAAAGAAGTCTACAAGGTATATAAAAAAACTGCAGTCCAACACGGTACAATATTCTATTTATATACAAATATATGTCTCGTGTGAAGAATTGTTTGTTTATATGAAGGTATTGTGGATAGACTTTTCGAGTATAAACTTACAAATGCCTAGTTGTAAATATTTAGTTACTGAATCAGAGGTAGCTGCATATCTATGCTAATTGTATCCTCTGCTTTGATTGTACTTAATGTGACGTAGTTTATTAATTAGAATAAATCCTTTAACAACACGGAAAACTTATTAACGAACCATTTCTTCTCACTCCATAACTCGGAATAGTATAAATTTGCAAGATACATAATTGGAATGCGAGAAATTTCTCCTTCTGTCACACGTATTTAACATTCTCGCGACTTTTATGCCTAGATATTTTATCCTATAAGAATTAAAATTTTTTGAGAGTTTAGAAAGGCAGGATTTGGTACGTTTATGCATTTTTATGCATTTAATTATTGTCTCGAATACTCATAATTCAAGCTAAAATTGGTGGAGGAACCCAGCCTCCAAATGCTTTTTCTATCTCCTCCGCAACGGAAAGCGTTAAACGATCTTGATATAGACCACCAACGACCTACAAATAATTTTTCAATTAATATTTATATATTCGGAATGCTTACCCAAATAAGCAAATATTTATTTATACCTGTATGCCGATAGGAAGTCCTTCTTTATTTAATCCTAAGGGGCAAGCTGTAGCAGGCAATCCCAAAACGTTAATAATTGCTGTATACGAAAAATTAAACGGTTTTACGTATGGTTCATAATGCAGTGGCGCAGCCGTGGGATGTGTTGGATAGAAGAAAACACCATCTTCGCCCAATGTATCCTAAAATAGAGGGTACTAAATTAAATTTCAAAGATATTAGAAATTAATTTGTCGAAATATTTTTAAAATCTATATGGATGTCGAGGTGCATGCGTCGGCTCTATATCGAAGCAATGACGTCACTCTGTCAGGATTAAAAAATAGTTCCGAAGATTGTTGCTAGTAAGATATTTGATCTATTCGCATGCAAGATGAAAATGAAATTGTACTACTTATAAAATTACGCAATACCATATGAATATTGCTTTTTCCACGTCATATTTACGTTGTACCGTGACGAACTAAAAATCATGTCCTTTAATAAACATACGATCCATGATTCTATGGCAAGAAGAACAAATCATATCTGGCTGTTTCTTGCAATACTTTGCAAAACAACCAAGTCCGATCCTAACAAGTTACAGCATGGATTGTTATACGTAGAAATGTAGACACGGAGTAGATTTTGTCGATTCCTATATGATTTTTAAATACACCATTAATATCATCGATATACCCTACCTTCATTGTTTGGTAAAGTTCTCTACTTTGTTGCATAAGCTTTGTATGTTGCTCACTGCCAGATTTTATACTAAACCTCTCAAATAATGCAGTAAATAGGGCAATAAGCGTGTGGTTACTCAGGAATAACCAATATTTTATAAATTCCCACCAAAGATTTATACGTCCATTTCTATTGGCTAGTTCGTATGAAAAATCTTTATTCTCTTTACACGTCATATTTGCTAACCACAAATTAATGCTTTTCTTAAATTTTTTTACACGTAGTTTTGTGGATTTTATTTTATATACTTTTTCAAAATGTAGCAGCACCTTTCTCATAACAATTTTTATTTCTTGATCTACAGGAGATGTGAAATATTGCCCTCCATCATCCTCCATGTAATAAAACTAGAAATAAAGAATAATAGACATATATATTTCACATTATTAATATTATTGTATTATAGAAATATCCAATTTACCTTTATCTTGGAAAAGTCAATTTTATCATCTAAGTTTAATTTTTCTGCATTTTTATTTGCAAGTACTTTGAGAATCGGTTTTAGGTCCTGTGCATACCTACACATTGGTCCTATGGCAAGTAATTGATCTT
Organism: Ancistrocerus nigricornis; assembly: GCA_916049575.1. Classification (NCBI taxonomy): domain Eukaryota; kingdom Metazoa; phylum Arthropoda; class Insecta; order Hymenoptera; family Vespidae; genus Ancistrocerus; species Ancistrocerus nigricornis. The sequence goes on from OU696664.1 coordinate 39,324,413, forward strand.
GATCTTCGCTCTGGGCACTTGGATATTGACCATCGTTTGAAACAATACCTACAATAATATAGCAATTAATTTACCACTGTTTAAAATGATGCACTTTTAGTAAAAATCAATAAACATTATTATAATGTAAACCTTTAGAAGGTTTATGACCAAAAATTCCATTGAAAAAGCATGGCATGCGAATAGAGCCACCAATATCTGATCCTATCCCTAATGGGGAACCAGCCGCAGCTTGTATGCAGCCCTCACCCCCGGAAGAACCACCTACTATGTGTCTAAAAATAATAAAAAATTGAAATAAAACTAGAGTAGTGGATGCCAAGATTGCTATGCGCTGTGCAAAAAATGTGAACTAATCGACATTCACGTTGTAAGCCGATAAATATCCGTACAAATATTACACTACCTTGTGTTATATGGATTTTTTGTGGTACCATATAAACAGTTGCGGCTTTCCCACCACATGGCCAATTCCGAAACATTGGTTGTCGCCAATGGTATAGCTCCTGCTTCCTTCATCAGTCTCACCACTTCTGCATCTTTGTTTGAAACAAAATCTTTACGAAGAATTAAACCAGCTGTTTGTTTCATATTAGCAACTGCAATGCAATCCTGTAACAATTATAAAAGTATTAACATCCGATAGCATTTAATTAACTATGTATAATAAATTTTTAAATATCTAAAATTTACTTTAGTTGTGAAGGGGACACCAAAGAAGGGTTTCTCTTTAGCCAGGACTTCTGCAGATGGTGCAGTGGGAGATTTTAACAATTCATCACACGTTTGTGCATCCTTGAGCGCATCTTCAAAGCGCTCCTCAACCACACAATTTAATACTGGTTGAATCTCTTTTATTCTGTCAATATATGACCTCACTACTTCTTCAGAAGATAACTATAAGTAATAATATATGTAAATAACACATAACAACGAATGCTGTTAATTTGCATAATAATTAATATTGTAATTCCAACATACTTGCTTATTTCTAATTTTAAGAGCTAACGTTGTTGCACTATGCAAAAGTGTTAAGTCTTTTATGGGTGTTTGAGTTTCTGCTGGACCACCGACATAAGCAGCCAATGTGCATATTCCTTTAGCAATTAGCTGAATAAAACGATGGAATAATACTAGCATTTGGCCTAGTATATGCATCCCGCTGCCGTTTTTATGTTTAGTCGACATTAATCTGAAAAAAAAAAAAAAGATAACGTTGTATAACATCGTATTTGCAATTTTCTTACAGGACAGTAAAAAAAACGTATAGATATTCAAAGTAATGCGATAACTCTAATTTGTACTATCATCCGAGATTTTTCGATTAAACGAAGTAACAAGCGTATATCGACAATAATATATGTAAAAGGGGTCACGACTTTGATTACCTATAAAGATAACTCACAATATCAAATGACTGATTATATGGTTTATAAATGGTAACGGAAGATCTACGTACGACTAATAGATGAATATACGCCACATAAATAACTCGTCAACTCTCCCGCGATTATGATTCAATCTTCTCTATGTATCATTGTGTTTACTATCTCACAATAGCAATCCCTCGTTTACTGTTTGAGGTCTTTAAACTTTACGCGCCTATAAGATCTCGCCGGTAAAGGATGAAAAAAAAAAAAAAACAAAAAAAAAGAAGAAAGAAAGTAGTACGAGAGAAGAATGAAAAGAAAAACAACTTCTCGATCGTTTACAGAATCGCGTAGGAAGGTTGATTTACTCGTTGTTGAGTTAATCAACGAAATTAAAACCTATCCGCCTCGTTCATCGTAATCATTACGAGAAACGGGTGGAGCGCGATGGCATAACACGGGAGCAGACGAGAATGACAAAACGATAACACTAACATTACATTAACGCGCGATAAGATTAGATGAATTCGCGCTAAGGCCGGGTTTATCCAAACTCTAGGTAAAGTTTCCCACAGGAATAAATGCATAATTCCCTAGTTATTGGCCAATTAAATGCAACGTTAGAATATTTACAAGCCCGATAACTTCACCTAGAAATTGGATAAACCCGGCCTAAATCCATGTAACCATCGTTAGCCACTCGCAAGGAGTAATCATCTAACCTTGTCCTATAAAGCAACTGTTCGTGTTTCATCACGCTCATCTGCTTTTATCGTCCTGTGTGAAATAATAATAAAGAGAAGAGACAAAGGTGATGAAAAAGAGCGAAGGGAGGAAGCAAAAGTGGATTATAAACACCGGAGTATCGAACGAGCTTGTGACAACGATGGCCTCCTCTTTTTGCTTACCGGAGATCTCCCTCTACCCTCCTCTCCCCCTCTCGCTCTTCCACGAATCGAGCTAGTACTTTATAGTGTCATACAATTGGAGAGTCAGGAAAAATTCCACGTGCAGACAAGAGGAGAGACGGAGGGCGACGAGACAGGTAGAGGGGGAGAGAACCGGCGACGATGGCACTCAAAAAGAGAATAGAACTTCAAGGTCGATCGAACGATGCCATGTGAGTTTGACAGGCTTGTGTAACACCTCTCCTACTTTCGCCGGTTAAATCGCACGATAAGATTTCGCAAAGAAAATAATTAAAAAAAATTGCTTACCATTAAAATATCTAAGCTGATAAAATTTATTTGACAAGACAGCATAACAGACACCCGATAATAACCTTTTTTTTTGCATAAATCAGATTAACCCGTTCTATCAGACTTATACTATGTAAAAACTTCATTCGAGGGAGAGAGTGAGAGAGAGAAAGAGAAAGTGAAAGAAAAAAGGAGAGGTCAGAGAAGAAAGCGTAAAAATAAGAGTCGGAAATGGAAAAAAATCGACGTAGGTACTTACGAACGATGAGTTATATATATATATATTTATAATTCTTCTTGTTGGAAAAGACCGAGAATGATCGGTGAGAGCGAGAGATAGATGGGATCCCTCTTCTTGGGAGAACGTTACCGGCAGAAAGAAAACCGGACACACACTAATAAGAAGACATACGTTATGTGTCCTATGTCACCGAACATGAACGAGCTACGAATGGATGATTTAAGTGGTTAGAGTCATCAACGGGATGTTACTCCTTCTCCTCCACCGCTGTGGCTCTTCAATTCTCTCTCTCTTTTTCATCCACTTTAGAAACACACCTCTTTCTTCCCCTTCTCTCTCTCTCTCTCTCTCTTACTCTTTTATGTCTTTCACTACCGAATAAACCACGATTCGTAAAGGAAGAGTTCTCGCAAGTCGGCTTACCAAGTCAAAACTGACTATCGCCGAACTCGTAAGCTTTCTACCACCTCCTTTTACCTTTCTCCAAGCAGCGGTGAATATTGCCGCGTAAGAAACAGAGAGAGAGAGAGAGAGGGAGAAAAGAGAGGCGCGGTTAAATCTCTCTCTCTCGCTCCGCCATGACTCTCCTACGCTTGCGCGAAAACAGAATCTTCCGACGCGCGAAGTTAGCCGCGAGGCGACCTCGTTCGACTCTCGTCAGGGATGTCGGAATCTAACCTCCAAATTTTAGTCGTTTATGGATACATTGCGGTAACATCGTACGTAACTTTACCACGCGATTTCGTCGATAGAAAAAGTTTTCTCGTACGTTGACACATCGTTGTGCTATTTTTCAATTCTATTCGTTCGGTTTGTCGATCGTATTCGGTTCGTTTCGAGAATCGGCCAAGTGTACGTGCGTGCCTTTCTTTTTTTTCGAGTGCGTGCGTGTCTATCCTGTGGGATCAGCTGTGCTCGAATGAGAAAGGTAAATATGTTTATAAGGTATTGTTATGAAATCGAACAAGGACAGAGCGGAGATGAACGATCTTTCTTTATTTTTAAAGCCGTAGCTGTAGGTTGTATTGTTCGATGAAAAGACGCTTTTTATAGCTTGTTCTACTTTAATCGACTGTCTCATTCCAGTTTAATCGCTTCGATGTGACTGTCATCGTTCGTGTCTAGTTTATACAATCGATCGTAATTGGAAATAAGAGGCTGGTTACCCGTTACAGTATATGACAATTAAGTTAGCTAAGCATAGTGTTGAAAGATCGCACGTGGGAAGCTTTGCTGTTCTTATCTCGCGTTCATGACCTTGATAGGAGAAGGAGACCGCTAGTAGCGTATATTTAAATACGCGCGCCCGCGAAAGGTGAATGTCTGACCGCTCGCTCGATAAAAAGTGCGTTTATGTTTCTTGATTAGTCTCGTTTATCGCAACTAGCAGCTTCCGATAGAATAGTAGTAAAAGATAGCGATTTTTACAGTTTATTCTCGTTACGTCACGGAGAAAGTAATTTAAACACCAACTCCGGAAAGACTTTCGCTTTTTTTTCAATGCTACGCGTCGTATACTCTTGCGAAGTTGCGCGTGATTCGAAATGCAAGGATCGATTGTGCATCGTTATAAATTCACCGGGCATAAAGATAATAATTATAATTTTTGCTATGATGTCAGATGATATATATATAAAAGTAGGTCCTCGGTGATGGAGACACGACATCGTAACTATATTTATTTTGAGTATCTTGGCGTAAGAATCGTGCGTCCGTCGCCTAAGTCGTGACAAGCTTTTCCTAGTATCGATTTGTTACTCAAGAAAAACATTATTTTCCAGTTTGATAACTAATATCGCGAACAATGGTTTTCCTACGTTAACTCGAAATAATAAATCAACGTGTTTGAATATGCTGCGTTTTCCGTCGTGTATTGATCCGCCAATGCGATATCGCTTTAGTCATGGCTAAATTTACTGCGTCGTAAACAAGGTAGTCTGGAGGATATCGGGCTGCGTTAGTCGAAAATAAGAAAAAATGTTGCTTTACAATGTATGCTTGTGTCATGATGAGATTCAGATTAACAGGCATGAGATCAAGTTTGTAAATTCTTTTACGATGACACACCTATGTAACGTTCCATGCAATGTTGCCTGAATAAATAATTGTTAAACAGTAATAGCTCGTTATTTTCCAAGTAATTGATACATGACGTTTATTTCGATCGTAGATCATTTTAGTAGCTGGCCTCGATGAGAATTTCAACGTGACCATCGTATCATCGAGAATAAATAAACGAAGGAACTTGGAGTAAAAAGGAATACCTTATAAAATCAGTAAAATGAAGAAAGGCAACACGTTACAGGAGAGTGACGAAGCAGGCTCTTGCGATGCTACGGACTTGCAAGAAAAAATGAAGATGGTAGATGTAAAGTCGACCTCACCGACGAGTCTTTTAGCGAGGAACACTCTTTTGCTACCGAGCGGAGTCGTTCGCGTAAAACAATTATCGAACGTAAAATCGAGCGAGACTGGATCGTCTACGAAGTCTTCTGGCTCCGCGACTGGTAAGCTTCTTTTCATCGAATTTTCCCCCTTCTTCCTTAACACTTTGACTGCCACGCCGGTCACCGGTGACCAGCACCTATTTTTTCAGTGAGACTGTGGTGATCACCATCGATATTCATGGATAACTACCAGTGATATAAAGGCACTAGTGATAAGAATATAGTGTTATTACACATAATTTATTATTATATACTTGAAATAATGAAAACTTACAAAATTTGGTGGCAGTCAAAGTGTTTACTCGTTCTACCTACTCCGTTACGAAGAGTTTTATAATTGCCAAAAGGTGTTATTCATTTGAACGAATAGACGGATCGTTAATACTAGGTTTACGGGGCGTGTTATTTTTATTCATTTCGAACTTCGCGAGTAGAATTACGAAAACTGTTTTCATTTTGTACGTACAACTAATAGTAACTATTATGCATTGAACGAAACAAATATAATATCGAAATTCTTTTTTTTCTCTATATGGTATACCTATTCTTACGGGTATGCGTCAATTTGACGGAATAGTAAAATAAGTATTAATGGTAGTAAATTTGTTTCACTCACTCAAGCATTACTGCAGTAATCAATCTAAATCTAATAAAAGAGTTAATTTTTCAAAAAGGGAACCTTTAAAAGTAAATAAATCAGAAAAAAAACCGTTTCTCCTGAACGATACAGTCGTAAACTATGCGACGGATAGCAACTTTAAATTTTCATAACTTCCACAAATGTATGACTCGAAAAAAATATTTTATGCAAAAGTTTTTTAGTTTGAAATGTAGAATTAAAATATCTAATAAAAAAATAGGATTCCCATTTAAAATTTCAAAATTTACGGAATTAAACATATTTCTAAAAGCCATAAAACTTTTACGTAAAATATTTTTTTCTGCGATGTATACTGTCCGAGAAAATTACTTTACATTCTAACACGTATTGACACGTATCCGTAGAAGTAAGTATATAATAACTGCCCATAATCGGAATGCTAATGTAACTCATCGCATGGTTCGTCGTTTACTTATACGTATTACGTGTATATTTGCATATACATTTCGTTTTTTTTTCGCTTGGCTCCCATTAATGCAACATCTTTATACAATTATTCACACTTTAACCTGTCACGAATACTCACATAAGTATATGTTATATATTCAGTCGTTCGCTTTACCGATCACGCTCGATCATCTTACGTAACGTATTCTCTCGATGTTATTGACCCGAACCGATTTAAAACAATACTCCTCCACTCCGATATTCAGAAGTCATCTTTAGAGAGGAGTACACGCGCCAACTACTGGAAGGACCACGCGCGATACTGAAGCGGCAAGCCGTTTTCACAGCGCTACTATATTGATCTACTTGTTTCAGGGTTATATATCCGGCAGAGTGCTTCCACCACAGTCCTTTACAATCTCCCATCGCGAGATGATCTCACCTTTACCCGTGTCCCGTTTCGATATCGATTTGTCGTACTCGTTTCACTTTTCGTGACGCGTCGCCCCTTATCACCGATACTTACCGGCGCAGTTTACGTTCCCCGATAAAATCTATCTTCATGCGACGTAACGCGAAACCGATAAAACATAACGCACATTTTTATTACGAGGTAGAAACTCGCATCTAGGGAATACTAGGGAGGATTGATCTGGAGAATCGGGATTTTTTTTTTAAACCCCTTGCTTTATAATCGAGTGGGACTCGTAACATGGGTGTCACGATAAATGTGTAAAGCACGAGTTGTTGACTTTTAAGGATTTTATTTTGGGGGATTTTTTTTTAGTATACGTTAGTCTCTGCTTTAGGTAAGCTTGTGATCCGTATCGTTTGTAAGCTACGTTCGAATTTTTCTTCTCAATTTCTAATATCAATTTCATTGTGTGTCCAATTAAATCATAAGGCAAGAGGTTAATGATCGTGGTGATCGTCGTGGGAAAGTAGAGCGTATTTAAAATAGAGATGATTGTCGTAACAAGGAAATGTTAGTGCGATACGAATGTTATCGCACTAATTTGTGTAAAATCACGGTATCTTATATGTGATATTTTAAATGTATCTACTGATTACCGAGTCGATAAGTTTGGAGGAAGGATTACGGGTCGGTGTTAAAATTGGAGCGTTATCGTGAATTTTCATATCGTCCGATATAAAATAACCTTGCGAACTTAAATACATAGGCATAATGGGAAATATCGTTTATCTATAATAATGGTCACGGAACAATATGCTATGATCCATAGAAATAAACCGAGTGAGAAGTTAACGTTTCGTAATTCTGTTATGCTCGACGGGACCTGGCTTTACCGGTCTAAACAAACACGTTGCATGTAGCATTGAAGATAACGTGACCTAGAAAACGGCGACTTCGACTAATTTATTACTAATATTCTACTACGAAAGCATGATTATGGGTAACTACGGTAAAACATACCTAATTATACGGTTATTTATTAATAAATTATTTCTTACGGTATACTTGGCATTTTTTGTGTGTAATAAATTATACCTATCCTCATCACTCGATCCACCTTATTTGAGTACATTCGAAATTAGAATTCGGTCTTTTCGAGTTACTTGACATTTACTCTGTCAAATCTTGTAGAAAAGAGATATCGATCGATCGATCGACGAATGATCGGGAATTATCAACGAGAAAATGCTGCAATGCTGTGGCTCGTCTTTGCTTTCCGATGTCTCCTCTAAGAACCTCGGCTTGCATATCCAAGATGGTTAGTAATTAGTCTAATTGTCAATTAGTTATACTTTCGAGCAAGTCTCGTGCGTGTTCGGATAAAATGCATTTTTCAGAACGTATCGTGTCTAACTTGAGTTTCTCGAATCACTCACGGAATTTATCATCAAATTTATATAACGAGATGCATGATTTGTAAACGATCACCTAACTCATTCGATTATGTCATTTATCCACGGATAAATTTTATAACCCTAAGGATGACGTCACGAAATTTTACGCATTATATTCCCACGAGTATAATCATATAATCGAGGTCTGAATTCAACTATAATCCAACTCGTCATTCCCCTTAATTTCACCTTAGCGTGCACTTTCTTTCTCTTTCTTTCCCCCTACTCGGAATGGTACATGAACGAGGAAAGAAATATTCCCGCTACATTAAAATTGTAAATGCGACATTTTTATAAACGACCGTCGGTATTAATCCTCCTTAATGTAACGTTTCAGTGAACCTTAAACTCACGAGTCCAGTATGCTTGTAGATATTGTCGTCCATTTGTTAGTTTATCCATATTTCTCGGGCTGCATCACTATGTCGAGAATATTTTTGTAGAAAAAAATATTATTTTTCGTGTTATCTCCCAAATTTTCCTTCCGTTTCTTTCTCTCTGTATATTTGAAAACCGGTTCGATTTATTATTTTATTCTCGGGATTGAATTAATGTTTTAATTATATTGTACATATTTTGTAGGTAATCCAAGAAATAAAACGGCCTTAGCACCAGGCCACAGTGTTATGGACTGGATTCGATTAGGTAATTCTGGTGTCGATTTAACTGGAGTCGGTGGTATTCCTCGTACCGTTACATTATCCGAGCTTGCTAATCACAATAAACAGAACGATGCTTGGATCGCGATAAGAGGTTGGTTTTAATTGATTTTAAACAAATTTTCTTTTATTTCTCTCTTATTCTCTTCTTTTATGTTAAGGTATCGTCTTTAACGTGACTCGTTACATGGATTTTCATCCTGGTGGAATCGACGAATTGATGAAGGGTGTTGGGAAAGACGCCACTAAATTGTTCGATAACGTAAGGTCTCCCTAACGGAACGACGCGATTTAACGCGGACGCTTTTTTTCCTGAACGATTATCATTTTCGAGGCACCCATAGATCGTTCATTACAGGTCCATGCTTGGGTGAATTATCAAAGTCTTCTCCAAAAATGTGTCGTGGGTAGATTGTGTCGTTCTTCTCTATCTGCGACGAGCGAAACTCCTACGACTGTCAACGATATTCCGAAAAGTAAAACGAGTAAGTATCGATATAAATTCTTTTTTTTTTCAACTATTTATGATTTAACATCGTCACTTTTCAGCACAAAGTAAAAGTGACGAGAATATCGATTTCTGTCTCTCGAAAATCAAGATGGATTGGAAGCAAACGTCGAACAAAATATCGCTTTTCTACCCGACGATAAATAATTATCAAGGGGTATACTATCGAGTGTCGAGGATAAACGACACTAGGCTGGTTTTTAATCTAATCTTTGAAAAGGATATCGTCACGCACGAGCTCGAATTAGCTGGTGAAATTGAGTGGCCACCTACGTGGAATAGAAATCACGAAAATATGGAAGTAAGTTGTTTTTATCGTATTAATTTCACCTAATTTTCATCGACCTATGAATTGACTTGACTTTTGGTATTACAGGTAGAGTTTACGTTTAGGAAAAAGGATAAAACTTTGTGGAAGACTCAAGGTAGACACGCTTTGTCCAGGGAAGCGGTGACCAATAAAAGAATTTATAAAGAGTACGAGGTAGTCAGTAACACGTCGCTTTGTAAGCTGGTTAACATGTTAGTTTTACGGGCGACGGATTCTTTAGAGCTGATACCCGTTGGTAGACATTTGGAAGCGAGAATGAAGATCGAAGGTGAGCAATGTAAATTATTCGTTATCGAATAATTTCTTTTATTCTTTTTTCTCTTCGTTACTCGTAGATATGGAAGTGTCGAGGTACTATACACCTGTTCCGGCGTCTCTTCATCCCGAGGACGTGGCTCCGAATTACACACCCGATTGCATTTGTCTCATGATAAAACGATATCTAGACGGTGCACTTAGTCCATCCATAACCACTCTAAAGGCCACAGAAAAGCTTACCCTGAGCAACGGGCTCGGCGTCTTTACGGTGGAATCTTTTGATCGTTATTCCGTAGTTCATATGTTGGCTGCCGGCACGGGACTGACGGTGATGTTAGGAATAATTCAACGATCCCTCGCCAGGCGCAACGTGTAAGAGTTCGATTGTATTTATTCCGAGCGTTTGATCTCTCTTTGTACTAGAAGAAGAGATCGATTCCAACGTTGATACTTTTATCTCCCATCTTTCTCTATCGTAGGAAAAGCATAAATCTTGTTAACTTTAACAAGGACGAGGATAATATGTTTTACGTGGAACAACTAGAGAGAGCTTGTCAAAGTAACAAGTTAGTATATATTTATTGTACGAAGTTCCCTATTAACCTGATTTCGATTTGATCATTAAAATTATTTTTTAGGTTAAGAGTCACGCACATTCTGTCGCAAGCTAACGATTCTTGGGAAGGTAGACGCGGTACAATATCCGACGAGCTTTTGAAAGAAGTAGTGGGCGATTGTTCTCCGGAAGGTTGCGTTTTCGTGTGCGGTCCTAGAGGATTCATGACTTCTGCGAGAAAGTAAGTACTGGATAGAATTAACGATTAACGTACTCTTTATTTATCTTCTTGATATTTTAGATGCCTCAATAATTTTAACTGGAAACCCTACCAGATGTACGAATTCGACGACTAATCTTGTTACGTTCCAATCTTGTTGACGAGCAGACGGAAAGTTTTTGTTGATTATTTATTGTGCAGATTCTGTACGTATAGTTGAATATTTATATATTGAGAGAGTCCTATTATCCATCCTCGAACTATGATAAATATTAAAGCTTATTACCGCGAATAAGTTAGGTTAACAAAGAGCGTTACGTGCTAATTTGGAAGTATCGTACGAATCACGTACCTGTGGAATAATTAAGCTATTTTAATTATCCGAATTGTCTGTCTCGTACGAGCCAGTTTAGTACAAAAATGTTGGCGTTTAATTCGATCGCTAAGCTAGTGAAACAACTATTTGCCAAGAGAATTGCGAGAATTGGACGCATTTTTTGATGTTCGTACTTACAAGGAAGACTAGGTAACCCAGAAATTCAAAAAAAATTAGTAAACTCAATAACATTTTCAAGGGATGATCTCACTCCTTAGAAGTAAATTATGGCACTAACGAAAAATGGGCTGTATTACGGATAACGTACTTGTATGCTAAGTTTCATAATTTTGTGAATTTCTGGATTGCCTAAACTTTCCATTTAGCCAAATAAAGTATACGTACAGCGTTATTTTATAAGCACTTTGTTATATTCAATGGAAGATTAAGCGGATTTAATCTCCGATCCTCTTTGTCGTAACGTCGATGTTAAGCGGATTCGGCAGGACTACTTCGTCTCGATAAAGTCCACGAAAGCTCCGGTATCGTTGTCGTTAACAATACTTCCATCCATATCTGTCCCGTTACAAGCATTTAAATGTTACATAGCAGCGTGCATAAATAATATTTTTTGGTATACAGTACGGGTAATATCTGAGTTTAACGTAGACGATTTTGACTACATTCCTGTCGACGAGATCTACCGTAAGTTTTACCGATATTATACCGATATCATTTTCGAAGTACCGTTTTATGGAAGAATTTTTTTATACGCGATACAAATAAACCACCTAAGAGCTTAACCGATAGTTCAATCTTAGCTGTGATGAACACTTGTCACGATGTGATCATGATTAAAGAAAGTCTATAACGCGTAAAAGAAAAATTGCCGGTTGTTATACCCCGCACAGGCACATCCATGATATTTTTTGATACGTTAAATTGCGAAGTACAGTACAGTTTTGCGAAGATACTTTTGCTTATGTTAATTACCTCGAGTGTGGACGATAATCAGTATGACCAATACTGTAAATGGCCGCAGAATTACTTATCACGGAAATAAAATGTATACTTACGTGTAACGAGTAACATTAACGTCGCCTGTTTGGAAGCCCCTCGCAAAATTCTAACTCGTAAGAACTGTTTGTACTTTAAATCCACATATCGTGCATGGTCCACTTGGTGTATTTTTATGCGTATAGCGATTGTGTGTATACGATTCTTATAGAAAATAAAAACGTACTCGGTGGCCTAAAATTCGATGAACGTTTTTTTTTAATCACCGATTTCTCTCCCGATTAATTACATCCTATGAAAATTGCGATTGACGTAGTATTCGCGCATCGACCTTGTTTATCCGACGGCGTATCAAAGTGTATTGTTTGTTGAACTCTCAATGCCACCGCACGCTTCCTATTAAATCCTCGAATAGTAAAAAACAAAAGGGAGAGGAAGTTCGTTAACGTTCACGACATTACGAATGCGGGTGGTGGATTGGCTGTATGGAAACGAACGATAAACGGAGAATACCAGCATAGATGCGTCCTACTTTCGTCCGCGTTTGTATTCGATTTGGAGCGACCGCGTCAGCGATATCGTGAGCGTCCGTCTAAATGATTAAAAATGTATCTTACCAAGAATCGATCGTTATTTATGTCTCGTGATATAAAGTAATCTCTTCGTACTCTACGCGAAGAGACGCTTAAAGACGTTTCTTACGAGAGGAAAGTATTCCCTTTTTTTTCCATTCCAGCAAGGAAAACTTTTCATAATGCGAAACTTTCACGGCCGAGTTAATTTTCCGGTATGCCTATACATAAAGGTACATACATACGTATTATATACATACACTTATATACACGCGCGTGCACACGGTGATTATTGATCGTCGTAACTTCTTTTCCCCGCAATATGACGTAACGACACCACCGGCCCAACGAAAGACGAATGTCTTTTGGCTTCGTCGGGTGGAAGAAAAATGCGTTGCGGCTTGACACGCGAGAGTGCCAGGACTATTTTAGCTGACTTTACACCGCAGCGTCCTATGCGCGAGCTTGTCCTTGAGAATCAAGATCGTCGAAGGACAGAGAGAATCTAAACTGCATATTTGACGGGACGTCATTTTATCGAGATCGAATCCTTTAGTAATCTTACGAAAGTCTTCTAATAACTATTTGAAAATAGAATGTAAAGAGATAACGATCGTTTAATCCTGAATCCAGAGAGAGAGAAAGTCAGATGACTTTTGAAATAAGAATGAAAATGAGGTACGTCGTGAACTCTTTAAGAAGGATCCTTCCATTCGAATTAAGAGGTTCTTTCCCGTTCCTCTTAGATTTCATCAACGTTCCCTAAATTATTCTAATAATCTACGAGAGCATCCGGGCGAAAACAAATTAATGGAGTTTCCCTTGAGCCAGAACGAACTTTGTAACTTAAATATTTTTTCATCGAGCAAGTAAACGAACGATTCACTTTTGCCTTAGGAAGTAATACATAACTAAGTAGACATGAAATATGTAATACGTAAGCTCGGTACTAACGATCGGCGATCGTTTCGATGTCGTGCTCAATGTTTCCTCGAGTTTCTACTAATGACGCGTATAAATAGTTAACGAGACAACGGAAAAAAAAGCGATGTTCCCACGGATAGATTTCGAATTAAGCTTGTCGAATGATACGAGGCCGTATAGCCAGGCTCCGCTTTTAGTTCACCTCGTCGCGTTAATCCTACGGGCAAATATTGCGCGGATCAACCTACAAAATCGCGTGGTGATCGTTGGCCCGTTGTCCGATGCCCGTCCGATTCCCAAACGTGTCCTTTAGAGTTACACCTACGGACTTTGTGATTCGATCGTACCGTTCGGTCGTTCGTTTTCACGCGTTTCGCCCTTTTCTCTCTTGGCACGTCGATTTATCCGAGAGAAAAACCGTCGAAACGGATCGGTCTCGGCGATTCGAAACTCATCGATGCTTCGTCGAAGAGTAGGTAGTATATATCTATCTGTATAGTTTGCTGGCATCATCGAACCACGAATGCTTTTCACTTACAGAAGCCTATAGCTTAACGTTTTCCGTTCTGCTGCCATGCTGGCGCCGATGAAAACGCGCGAACCAACAATGCTCGAGTTTTTTTCTCGCGGGCAAGATATTCTCACCATTGAGATTTTTCGTTCGTGGTTATATCTCCCTCCTCTCTCTCTCTCTCGTCTCTAACGAGTGGAGAGCGATTAAAACGAGCATCTTTTCTAGACGATATGTACGAATCTGTTTCCCCCGAACCGGTCGATGTTCGCGCGGCTTTCCCGTGAGTGGAATCTAAACACGATCTATGGTGTACACGGGTTCGTGCAAACATATATGCCTACCATTTTCCACCTTATCATCGCGCATGCAAATGGTGAAACATAATGCTATTTACTGGGGGGATTAATCCTGGGCTCTCGTTGCCGGCGTTGCTGTCGCTGTTAGAACAATGTCGAATACTGTCTTTATCGATCGAACAATGCATCGCAATGCGGTGAATGGTGCCTAAGCATTGTTCGAGCCTTGGGAGAAGATCGATCGTTCCTATTCTTCTATCGTGATTAAGATAGTACCTTTCTCGCGGATGTAGCTTGAGAGAGAGACGAGATAGCGAGACAGACGGAGAAAGATGAAGAGCGAGAGACAACTAGGAAAAGTTAAAGAATCAGAAGTAAGGAAAACGTTATGGATACTTTCTCGCATAATAAGATGGAGACTAGATGGAGTAAATATAAAACACTCGACCCTTTCTCCTCTTTCCTCGCCCACCGTACAAATATAAAGAAGTATCCCTTTGCCGTCCGACCGTTCGTATAAAAGCCTGTCTTTTCTTTTCCCTCCTCCACACGCTCTCTCGTGCCTTCCTTTCTTTTATATTTTTTTCCTTGCACCTTTTATCACGCTACATTACGCGTTAGGTCGAGAGAACGGAAGAAACATTTTTCTCTCTCCCACCGCACGGGCCGTCGCGACCAAAGATTTTCCATCTCGTGGAAAGGGCTAATTTGATTTGCCCTGGGAAAAAAAAACCTTGAGTTTCGTTCGTTGGGAACCTCTCACGAACGATTCTTTTTCTACGACCGCGCGAGCGAGGTAATCTCGATGCATCGCTAGCGTTGCAACACGAATGGTGATCGATAATTAATTAAATGGATGCGCTGCCGCAATCTCTCCTCATTTTTTTAATCCACTTAAAAAAGTACCGAGCGACGCGTATTCGATACCAAGTCACGCTTCGCGTTTCGTCGACGCGATCTCGGGACTGGATTTTTTGGGAATTGATCGACGACGAGTGAGAAGCTTCCTTGATGCCGCCAACCTAATCTCCTTTTAAATCTATCATGAGTCCCATGACCTCGCGCGTCTTAGATTTACGAGGGTTGCTCGCGAACGTACGAGGTGTGCTAAGTAGGAGAAAAAGGAGACAAAGAAAGAGAGGGAGATAGGAATGGGGTTAAAAGAACACGACCACGTGGCACTGCTTGAATGAATTATGAACCACGTATTTTCCGTCCAAATTATTTATCCTCGAGGAGTGATAATAGAAAAAAAAAGAAAGGAGTTGTTCGCTCGGTGGAAAGGCTTTCGGTCGTTTGCTTCCGAGACATTTCTTCCTCGACCAAGATTGCATTTTGTCATCTTTTATTCGCGACCGTGGAACCTCGGAATATCAACCATTTGCACGTAAACGTCGAGTGTTACTCGACAAGACCAATTTTTCGACGCGTACTCGACGATCAATCGTTTCGTGTTCTCGGAAATTTTGTTTAATCCACCTATAAACAATTCGAACATATTTATCACAGTCTTGTAAATTATATATAATTTGAAATAAAATGGTATTATATTGAAAATATATTACCATCGATGCGAGTGCAAAGGGTTTAAATTAATCAATTATCGAAAGAATGCTTCTAGTACAGGGAGAAGCTACTTTGCTAGGTCACTTGAAAATTTTTAACTCCAGCCTAGGAAATTCGTCAAAAAAAACTAAGAGCACAGGTTCAGATTCATTTTCGTCATTAATTACGGAACGGTGCGGACGACGTTTTCCAAACGTTCCGTGAACCGTACACTACGTGTCTCTCCGTTTTTTAATTATTTTTGATTCCGCTTCTCTCCATCTCTATCGCTCTCTTTCACTTTTCTTTTTTTACGCGCACATTATTCCATGAGTGTAGAGACGAAAGAGGTTACGAAACAGTGTTGAATATATAGGATGAATATACATATTTTAATGATAAAAACGTTCGTGCACCGCGCGCCGTCGTATACTTGTGTTTAATTAAAAAGAAAACATTTGAATATTTATAGAGTACGATTCTCCTTTAACTCGTTTCATCGTTTTCCGAAAGGCGAAATCGATCGGTTTGAAAATCCTTAATAATTACTCTGCGCTCGGGAAACGGTACAGCGTCGTAACTCACGCCAACGATCGATTTTTTAATCCCTTCCAATCCTATCCGTTCCTCGCGTTTCATCCTTTCATGAATAATAATGTGCTCGATAATGAATAAATCCGAGAAACAAAATGTGTCGCGTGTGGGTCGTTCGCGCGAGAAATAAATAACGATCACTCATCGATGCAATCGTTACTAAACAAAGGGACCAGAAAAAAAAAAGAGCGTAGGTACATACATACATACGAAGAGTAACAAAAAGTTTGATCACTTGGCGTGTTTAGGGATTCGCGGTTGTTAACGAATTTAATTCAACGCTCGTTCACTCGAGCGGAACGCGCCGAATCCATTTGGGAGTCGCTCGCGCACGAGCCTTGTAAGTCTCGAGTGTACAATTCAAAGACAAAGATCTCTCTCTCTCTCTCTTAAGCGTACTAGCATTTCAATTAGAGATCCCAATGCTTACGAATTCCAGCCACTTTAACACCTTTCATCGTTTCCAGTTATCTCACGCGCAAACGTCTTCGTTCGCTCGCTACGAGAAGGAGCGCTTACCGATGGACCGTGCGGGATGCTGCGCGAATCTACCAGCATTGGTATCCGGGAATTATCTCTCTCTCTCTCCGAGTACTAAAACGGCGTTATTGGGAATTTTTCGAGCAGCGAAGCAACGCGAGATGCACGATCGAAAAAATCCTCCTCGAATTCTCGTTATTCCCTCCATCATCGGATTCTCGTTATTTCGCGCCCAAAACCGAGGCGTTTTACCGGATTCGAGAAAATAAAAAAAAAAAGAGAAGAAGGAAAGAAGAGGAGGGAGGGAGGGTGGGGAAGAGAGAGATGAGAAGAGGTAGTAAAGAAAGAGGTAGAGGAAGGGGAAAGAGAAGAGCGATACCCGTGGTCGAAGTAGAGAAGGGTGAGAAACAGAGTGAAAGAGAGAGAGAGAGAGAGAGAAGAAAAGAGGAGAGAAGAGAAGAAGGAAAGGAAAGTGGAAGGGGGTGTCGCGGGGGGTGCCGATGTATCCGAGGGGGAAGCTTAAGCATAGGGATGCTGTGGGCAGAGAGCTGTTTCAGTCGCGCGACGGCTCTCGCCCCGGCCAGTCGATCGAGCTCTTGCACAAAGGGAGAGAGATACACGTTTCTCTCTCTCGTTTCCCTTCTCTCGTCCCGTCTGCTTTTCATCTACGCTGCCCTCTCGTCGGAATAGAAAATTACATATCACGAAATAGTAAACTTCCTTCCTACGGCTGAGGATTGCTTCCGGGAATTGCGTTCATTTAAAAATCGTGTAGTACTCGCTGTACGAGATACCTTTTATCGCGGGACACACGGCACTTCCGAGGATATAGATCGAAAAGGAGAGAGTATCCTGCAACCACCTGTGTTCCCAGAACGAACGCGCGAAGGATGTTGCTCGCGCTGGACCGGACGAAATTTCCTATTACTCTTCCTGGATATTAAGTATACGCGGCTGTACGTATCCTTCAATTCCGTGGGGAAACTCGAAGAGAATACGAACGATTTTTGGATTCGTGAGAAGACAACGATCATTTTGATTTGTGAGTCTGTCGACCAAAGTGCTTGTGGATGACGTCGATATATGTACATACGGATAGACATATTTTTCTGATATAACAAAACAAAGTCGTACTTCGAGGGTGCATGATCTTTTCTTTTCTCGACGATCGATCTCTGTTCGTGCGCGAGGATTTCGCGAAGGGGGAATAAACGTAGGGTATGAAAAAGCGTATTTTCGCGGCTAAAAGACGAGCGGTCGAGGTAAAAGAGTGAGAGAGTGCAGGTACGGGACGAAAAGTGACGCGTCACATGGAGCGACTGCGCTGGACCACTGCCGCTCTTCTCTCTCGCTTTCTGTTTCTCTTTCGCTGCTTCCCGACGAACGATTGTTGTTTCCGTCGTTGTTGCGGTTGCTGCTCCCTTTTTTCTTCAACGCGAGAAACGTTTCCCTCCGGTTCTTTTTCAAACGAAATCTTTTTACGATCTTTTCAATACCGATCCACGTTTCTCATTCATATCTATTAAGAACGCGTGACTGTGCGTGCGTAGGTAGGCTGCATTATCGCTTCAACGAAATTTTCTTGATCCCAGGCACGTTCTTTCTTATCGAGCATCTGTCGAAAAAGTCGAAGACCCTGGCCACGAGCTTTCCGTTCCGGAAATTGTTTTCCCATCGGCGCAAATATTTCGCTTCGAAACCGTTTCCCGTCGTTCGCATATTTTATTCACAAAATTCCGTTTGGTTCTCCCTTCCTACACACACCCCTTCTTTTTTACTTTCGTGCGCGTATTTTATCGAGCAACAATCCCGCTCCCGGATAATATTCACTATCGCGTGACGCGGAATTAGCTCGCTACAAATCGCGGCTAGCGCGTATATCTCGAGCGATTAACTTATCGTCTCGTTAATTTAATTTTCCCTTGGCTTTATGGTTTCATTAGAAACCGTGATTAATTAGTACAGGACCATACCTGCTGGATATTCTAGGTTAATTACGCGCTCTTGGCATAATATCGTCGTCTCTACGGACGACCTGCCTCCGTTATCGCTCGATCGGGAAGCCGATTATGCTTCTACCTTCCGAAAATTTATACTACTGGAAAGTTTCTCTATATCTTCGTGACAATCATCGTCGTTATCTTTGATCTCCATCTTACAGGCGTGAAAAATCTCTTTGGTAAGGTAAAAAAAAGGGGGAATAACACTCTTTTGGCAAAGATCGATCGAGTGAATCGATCGAGAAAAGAGAGAGAGCCTCGTCGCGTCTCGCTTCAACGTAACGCGTTACATTAGCGATCCGTGCATTGCGGAGTTAGTTCTCGCAAACTAGGTCGAGAAACGTTTGATTGTTTGTTCCGTGCTCGAAGTCGATTTCGAAAGCCGATACAAATATGCTCGCGCACGGCAACGCGCGTATTGAAATGCAGACTTCGAAATGTGTGCTCGCGTGTGTCTCTATGTTCGGTAAAGAACTTGAATGGGATCATGCTGTTGAATTAATTTCCGAAAGAAACAAAATAAACATCGTTAACTAGTTATTTTTCACGTTATTTCGAATAACTTTCGAAACGGTTGAAAAATAGAGAAACGTCGAAGAATTTAACTTTCACGGATAAAATATCAGCGAGGAAAGAGCCGTAAACATTGACGTTCCACGAGACAACGTTCCCCACTAATCATATTTTCTTACCCCTTCTTTCACCCTCCGTGTCGTTCCAGTAACCAGATAACGCAAATTCGCACTACGTCGATAGAATGTATGCGAGAGACGGAGAATGCGTGTGTGTGTGTGTGCGAGAAAGAGTGGTGAGAGACAGCGATAGTGTGTGCGCGTGAGAGAGAAAGAGGGAGAGTGTGTATGTGTAAGAGAGAAAAAAGAGAGATACGGATCGGATAGTGCCTCTTCTAGCTTTGAAGAGAATCGTCGTCGAAAAGCACGAGCAGTCGCGTTCTTTCGATTTTTCACGAATTTCCCGAACGTCACGAAGCCGATCGGCAACTCGTGCGTGCACCGAGGCTCGATTTCTCCCGAGTTACCTCTCTCTTTCCTGCTCTTTTCTTTCCCCTGCTTTCTCATGATGACGCGTAAAGCTCGGTCATCGATTAAAGGCTATCGATTAAAGGCTACGTCGTGTGAACTTTGTCGTGGGTACTTTGATAGGTGGGAAATTAATGAATGAAAATTAATAGAGGGGATGGAACGATCATTGGTGTCGCATGCGATACCTGAGAATCGAAAAATTCTATTTCGACTCGATCCCTGTACGTTCTCTCGGTATTTCGTGAAACAGGAATTTGATTCGGCGGATGCGTGTCCATTCGATCGATATATTCCTATGTTTTCGCTCGTTTACCCTTGTCCGTTGTTCTACATGGGAACACATTGTTATTAATGATCGTATTACGTGGTAGGGATGTTTTGTTTTTTTTGGATACATTTTTAAACGACTCTAGCGATATATAAATAAAAATACGAAGGACGGAACGTTTTCGCGGTTTGGGTCGCGTCGAGTAAAACGAGGAAAGTTACGAGGAAGGCAACTTTTGCGGGACGACACGGCAGTTGTCTCGGTTCAACTTTTCCTTCTCCTTTTTCGACGCGATACACCACACTCTTTTCCCTCTACTTCCTCATTTTCGCCGAGTGTTCTTGAAATCGTGCGTACACCGACGCGTTCGTTTGCTCGCTTCAGAGGGATCTGCTAAAATGCAAAGAAAGCGAACGCCATTGAAACTTCGACAGAGAAAAAGAAGAAAATGGAACCGCGCGAAATATCGTCTCGAATCCAAAGTAGCTTTGCTCTCGGGTAGTACGCTTTTTTTTTTGTGATACAGTTTTGTGTAGCGTTCGATGGAAATGTTCTTTGAAAGTTCGACATGTAATATCCAATAACTCGTGAATAACGATTGATATTCTTTTCGTAGAAGCTACTCCAATTTACCTGAGTGAATTGTGAGAGAAGAAATGAGAAACGATTGGAGCGAGAAACGAGAGAAATTTGCGGAAAACTCTTTTCCCTCGCAAACGGAAAGATAACTAACGTAACACCGCTGTTATACGTTAGTCGCGAGATACCCGCGCGAATAGAAGCAAATGCGTTTTCCTTTCTAGCTCGTCGCGTCGCAAGTTTTAATGACCGTGGGAAGTGGCATCTTAAAAAGAGTTGTAGCATTTTACGCGAAGAGCCGAAACCTTGTTGCGCAGCTTCTTGCTTTTTGACGTATTTAACGCGTGCTCCATCCTCGCGGCCACCACGAACCGAAAATCTTTTGATCCTCGAACGGTATAAGAGAAACTGAGGGGGGAACTAGGAGGGTGGGAGGTGGCAAGAGGGGTTGAGAAAGAAAGGAGGGATGGGAGAGAGAGTCTTCGTTCCAGCTCGATAAAGAGCGCTCGGACCTGGGAAAACAATTGAGGAGTAGACCTTCGCTCGAGAAGCCCCTTTTCTCTTCCTTCGTCTTTCTTTATTTTTCCATTTCTTCTTTAAATCTTGCCGTGGGACATACGTTTTCCTTTAATCGCTTTTAGAACGTATTTCCTACTAGTTGTGGCAAGCTACCGTACAACTTTTAACGACGACGACGGCAGAGAAAGCAACGTCTTGAATTCTGTCTTAAAATCTCGACGATCTCTTCTTCTCCTCCACCTTCCTTGTTTTTCCTCTTTTTTCCTCTTCTACCTTCTTCCGCTCTCTGACAAATAATAGAAGTTGCACGATGTAACGATAATGCAGTAAATACGCTCGGAAGAATCTGTCGTGTCCTTATCATCGTCTTAACGGGACCAAGAGATAAAGAGAAAGAAATAGAAAGAGAGAGAGAGAGAGAGGAACGATTAAAAAGGAATCGGGCTCCACTCCAAGTAAATACCTTCGGCCCAACCCCACCGCATCCTCTTTTCCTCCTGCTTTGCGCGACACGAAAGGCAGAGACCGATCTCGTTCTCCCTTTTCTACATTAATGAACTTAACGAGTGACTCCAAGGAGCTTCTCAAGCGACTATCTCTCTTTCTCTCTCTCTCTCTCTTCACTGTAAAAGCAAGCTTTACGAGCGTCGCTTCGACGAACGAACCAAGCTTCGATTCCACAACTATAAAAGCTGTCGCGTTCTTTCCGTCCCATTCTTTTCTTTCTACTCGCACGTATAAATCGTAGACTCCGTTCGATCACAGTGCCTTTTTTGTTACTCAAACTCTAGTTTATGCTGAATACACGTTCGTGAGAAAGTTCGAACACGACAAACGTTTCGAAACAATGAATCTACGTGGTACGAGAAATTCATCGAAAGTCACCTTGGAATTTTTTAAGCTGCCGTCGTCCGAATGGTCCGAGATGAAGCTTTAGCAGGTAAGTTTCTAACGCTTTTCCAAGTATCGTGCGAGCCAAGAGAAAGAGGAGATATTTCATCGAGTGGATCTACAAGCTCGTTAATCCCTTCGTTGGGAACCTCCTTCGGGACGCACGGCGTTGCTTTTTTTTTTTTTTATTAGAGTTTAGAAACGATTTTTCCTTCTCTCACTCTTTTTCCTTTTCTCTTTCGAGTTCAATCGTTCGTAAGAATTATATCGAGATAGTATCTATCGATCCGAGAAACTTCCTTCATCCAACGATAAGTCTATGATCGAGTACTCGTTTTACACTGTAAAAGTACCTTGTGAGAAGTGTACGAGGTAAAAAAGTTTTTTTAAGTAC
This sequence comes from Ancistrocerus nigricornis, assembly GCA_916049575.1. NCBI lineage: Eukaryota > Metazoa > Arthropoda > Insecta > Hymenoptera > Vespidae > Ancistrocerus > Ancistrocerus nigricornis. Next base: position 39,347,071 of record OU696664.1, read on the forward strand.
ACGTGGATTCGACTTATTCTCTTTCTCTTTCTATCGTATCGCATATTTGAAGTAACGATACGCGACAGCGGCGGTGGTCGTTAATTCCAAGCGTAGCTTCTCTTTTCTTTCAGGGTTCGTTATAATTAGCTTGTCACTTCTTGTCGTCGTACAATCTTCGAACGTTGGACCTTTCGCTTCGTACATATAATTATCTTAAACACGATCTTCGTACTAAGCACCATAATTATCGAGTCTCCAACGAATTTCACCGTTTCGATCGAAATCGAGTCTCGATTGGGTCGAGTAATCACGCGACGAGTGGGAGGTTTATTCTACAACGAAGAGAGAAACCGACGTGGCTTAATCAAATCGTTTCGGTGTATTTCGTCGTTCGCCACACGATTTTAAAAGACGCGTTGGTAAAATAGCGTAGCTGTTGGAGTAGGTAAATACAGGGTGATACGTGACAGAGAACTTAACCGTTTAAACAATGTATTTTATTGGTGTAGCGGGTATCATGAATTTGGAGAATTTTGCTCGTACACGTGTATTTTAAGTCGTACATAAAATACCGTATCGCGACTTTGGGATTTTTAAATGAAAGACGGGTAACCGTAAATATGTAGTCTCGCGACACACCGTGGTTGTCTTTAAAAATGTAGTTCCGTTTTTTCAAGGTATACGGTCTACCGTACCATTAATTTTTAATTTCCTTACGGTGAGGCGTCAAGCTAACGTCGCCCTTTTCGCGATGATCCTTTCCTCTCTTTTACTCTCCCTCTCTCTTTTTTTTTCCTTTCATTCTGTCTCTCCAAAGTGTCGACAAGACGGTAAAATACACGTTACCTAGCCCTGCCGCACGGATTGCGGTCTCGAACGAAATGCGGAAAATTGGATGGAGAAGCGATAATTTAGCGGTTCTCAAAGGTGGAAACGTTTATAATTCATCACGAGTGTTTCGTACGCGAGCGTTAAATTATCCGTGGGAGTACCTACCGGTAATACGGCTTCTGTGAGGTTTTCCAAGAATCTCGTTAATTACTTGCTTCTCAAAAAGAAATTCTTTGGCGAAGAAAACCCGAAAGAATCCCACTCGATGACGGTGAAATCGATCGTGCCCGTAGTTACGAGTGATCGAAGGGTTTCTTCATCGGCCATGGCCGTGTCAGCCACGTTGCTATAGTGGACACATGCTAATTGCCTTACCAATTTACGCAATGTTTGCACATAAAGGAATCATCCTAGTAGTAGATGCGTACTCGAGTGTACGGACAACTCACGTTGCAGACGAGATACATTACGGTAATTAGATATTATTCGCCATATCGATCAGTCCACTACGACTAATTTTGCTATTTCAAGCGTTTTACGAATGAATTTATCGAAGCAACCGACGATTCGCACACTTTCTTCATTTTCAACGATTCACCGAAAGTACGATCGTCTTTAGAGATATCCAAGCTTAAAGAAAGCCCCGTTTTCTCTCTAGTGTCACGAGAGTTTCGAAAGAATCGAGGTAGACGCGAAAAAGCTTACCCAAATAGCAAGTGGAAATTCGAGCGTGACAATCGTTATTTCAGCTTAATACGTCCCTTTGATTCTATCGACTCCTTCGTGACGTGGATACGCGCGTGATTGCCTCCCGTTAAAAGAGGCAGAAAGGTGGAGGAGAGGAAAAAGAGGAAAAAAACGAAGAAACAGAAAAAGGGAAGGGACTCCTATTGGTCCAGCCGCAAAAGTGCTGTCCGCACGAAAACTTGGTCGACTCTACCTCGTCTCTTCACGTGCACGTCCTCCTGGTCGTATGGAAATAACGTTTCACTTTTTTATTTTATCACATGTTTCGCATGCACATCGAGAGGCACCTCGTATTTTCGACTCTATTCGTTTATTGGCAACGGCCCAACTTACAGGACACACAGAGAGAACGGAATAGAGCAAAATTACTATCTCGTGTTTACGTCTTTTTTCCTCCTCGCTGCATCTCTTTTTTTTTTTTCATTTCCAACTTACACCGAGCTTCATGAAGAAGAGGCAATCGGCCGTATCGTTCCCTCTCTTTTTTTCTCTCTTTTTGTTACGTACATTAAATCGATTTTATTCATGGCAATGGCAACAACGATCATTTTCTTTACCTGATTCTCCATCTCGTAATAAATGTACCGAGAAACCTCGTCTGCGAGAATCACGATGCTCCGGTAGCAGCGGCGTAGCCATTTATCGCATCAAGATCATTAGTTGTATCGTCTCTTCCTCTTTCTCCCATTCTCTCTCTCTCTTCCATTTTCTTTGCGGTCTAGATATCTACACAAGAGTAGGAACGAATTTCGCTGGCAAATAAATTATCAAACTCTCTTTCTCTCCTCGCTCAGCCGACTTTTGTCCTTCGCTCTATCTCTCTTTTTCCACGCTCGTTATCCTATTTTCCTATCCCCCTTTATTTACGACATATTAAATTTCCATTTGCACGACAATGCACGAGTACGTGCATCATCGAGCGAGGACTATCTATATCTCATTCAACGACGTAATCGCTTTTGTCTACGATGAAGCATCGCCGTTTTGCCCCTCTTTTCCTCTTTTCTGCCTCTTCTCGTGCTGTCACGCTACGTTATTCCTTTTGGGACATCGCGCTGATAATAATTATTCTTTGTAAATTGAGTTTTTAACGACAGAGAAGGAGAGAGAAAGAGAGAGAAAGATAGCAAACTTTTTTATCTTTCCCCCACCCTCTACGTCAGTTCGTTCGTCGTGAATACTTAAGATCGAGCTCCCGCCAAAACTCGTGAGAGGAGAGCTGGAAGAAGGGTTGGGAAGGAGGATCGTTTTCATGCATTAAACAATGGCCGTCGACGTCCTTCGGGTTCCGCGATAAACGAGGCTATCGAAGCTAGTCTCGAAACTTATTCAACTTCTCTCTTTCTCTGTCTGATTCTCTCTCTCACACCCTTTCGCGCGTCTCTTTAGTACAACGAATGAATAGAGTTATGCGCCTTTAGATGTAGATAAGGCTTATATTCGAAGGATCAGAAGCGACGAGAGAACTTTATAATTAAGAGCCAGTAATTTCACACGTTCGCGACGCCGAGTTATCTCGAGACATTGACCTTCGGCTTTAATACGAAAATCGATTGGATTCTAAAGCGAAGTATGGGAGGGTTAAACACGAACGATCGGTTCAGGGAGGATTTCGTGAAATTTTGCTTTTCTGGCATGGATCAGAGTGCCATGATGTTCCCTGCAGTTGACGTGACACGAAATGCGCGAGAATAATGTAGAAATCGATTCGAAAGAGCTTTCGACACCTTTCCGTCTATAGTACTTCTTGCTCGGTTGGGATCCACCGTTAAACCGTCACCGGACCTTTCAAAGTATTCCAGAGACGTTTGTACGCTAACTTCGAAACTTGCCCGCTGACTTTGTGAACGCGAAAAGTTAACCGGTTTCTCCGTTCGCGGGAATCGATCCTACTTTGATATACGGAACACGTTGAGAAGGGTTGAAAATCGTTTCCGAGTCGTTCGTTCATTGATCGAAGACATTTACTTTTACCATGGCCCGCTAGATATCACAAATTCGACGTTGGATTAGATTTTCGTGCGAAGGAGAGAGAACTTTGAGGGTGTCCGAGAATCAATTGGTTAAAGATTATGTGCTCTTTTCGTGATGTTTAACCATTGGCACGGACATTGGTGGCAGAGTTCCATTGGCAGTAACGCTGGAGGAATCGTTTGGGACTTCGAGAAGTCACGGGGAGAATAAATCTTTCGGCAGTGGTACGCTCGGTCTTTTTCCTTTTTTTTTTTTTTTCACCGTATACGAAACTCCTGCAGGAATGGCATCTTCGAATAAATTTCCGTCACCGTCACGGTGACTCATTGCGTCTTTCTGCGAGATAACCTCAAAGCTTGTCTAAAAGAAAAAAGGAAGAAAAAAAACAGACTCGCCATCTGAAATATCGTTCGAGCGATGTTACGCCAACAACGAAGGCATTGCTATAAAAGAAATAAGAAAGAGAAAGAAGAGAGTGCAATTAGTTAGCACAATAAATTATCATTAGTCGACGATGCGCCCCGTACATTTTGCCTCCGAGCGATCTCTTTATTCCACGATGATTCTTGATTTTGGTTAATGAAACGATATAAACCGTCTCTGATATTGCGGCTATTGATTTTAATTTAACAGCGACCGACTTCCGCCACCCACTGTTGGCTCGCTCGTAAATCAAAGATCGACGTTCCATTTCTCTGATCCTCGTTCCCGATGTTACCCGTCTGTTGGCGATTAGCACGGATGGAATCTATCGTGTCATTTATAAAAACTAACGCGCTGGTTCATCGCTTCGGGGGTTTCCCTTTGAGACTCTTTCATTGAGGAAATCGAAGGAAATCGAATTACTCTCGTCGAGGATTATTTTTTTCAAATTCTTCATTTTTCTTGTACCTCCGTTGATGGTCTGGGAAGTAAAAAACGACGATCGAGTACTACCGAAAGAGCATCGTATACACCTTCGAGTAGAATCGAATCAGAGTTGTCTAAATCGTAGTCCTGCCTACACACACACTGTTCTATTCACCGAACTGCCGTCTTTCTGAATTAATAAAGCGAATTCTGGTACGACAGTGTTTTGATTTTGATATACAAATTTTCCGTTCAGTTTATTTGTCCAAGTTAGTTCTGGGACAAATAAACTGAATAAACCAATGCTCTTTACTGGGGTAAACCTCCCAGTAACTGGCCACTTTAGCACTCTGGCCAGTTCACGTTAATGTTTTGTCAAAATGGGTCACAATATTAATGTTTTTGCAATACCTATGTATAAAATAAATCCTCTTTTATAGATTTGAATTATTATTAAGTAAAACAAAACAATATTGGGTGTATAAATTTGAATTGTTTGAAAAATAACAGTACTCTAGTAGTAACTGGCCACGTTATACAAGTATCATTTGGACATTAAGAAATCAAGGTACATCACAAAAATTCATAGGAACTTAATCCAAGTGGCAGAAGTACCTAGTGGCTAGTTTCTGAACGTGGCCAGTTACACCTCGTTTTACCCTAATTACTTCGATCGTATTAAACCGAAACGATCGTAGACTATCGAAATCAATTCAAACTGACCGTTTGATTAATTAAATGTTAAAGTATATGATATGTTTCGAACTAGTAGAGTCATTCGGGTCAACTGTGCGCACTTTCGTCTTTGAAGCTCCACTGAAGCAAAACTATAAGGGCCAGGAAAATCTAAATCTAATAAAAAGTATTTGTTGTCTTATGAGACCAAATTAAATCACTATAGATTAGGTTTACAACTTTAGATTAATCACACTTATAAAATTCAATAGGAATATGTTTAAAATACATTGTTTGCGCCGCACACTTACCCCAGAGAGTTAAAATGCAAATGAATGTCTATAAACTCATAAGTAAACAATATAACCTGACACTTTTTTTTTTTCACAATACGCTTAAATATATTCTAAATTCATTAAAAGTTGTTCGATAAAGGATATAGGCGATGTGCACACTTACCTACCGCTTTCAGTTACCCCGAATGACTGTATACGTTCGCTGCAAGCAATTAGCTTTTGCCGATAGACCATCCTAAAATCGATCTCGATCGTGACATCCGCTTAAGGTTATAGATACGATCGAATAGTTCTTACAACCGAGGAGAACGACCCTTTGAAACGAAGACTAATCGCTAATGGGTTCACTAGCCCTTACAGTTCCTGAAGTTTGGAAGCGGAGTGGCACACATTAACCCTTTGCGGTTGGACGTTCCACCTGACAGACCACGGGGCGTTCGTCCCTCTACTCCCCCGTACATGCACCAATAATCTTATTACATCCTAATTTATTTGGGCCACCTCGCACGCTCGATTATCTCCGGACGATATGTACAAAAAAGGTAGAGAGAGAGGAAAAGGGTAACGCTTTGGCGCTTTGGCTTTTTCGAACGACAAAGGCGTCTCTTAAAAGTAGTACCAAAAAAAAAAAAAAAAAATTGGAGAGAAGGAGAGAGAAAAGAAGAAAATCAAACGAGCGTACGTCTTACCGTGTAGGAAAAATGTTAACAACAACGAAACACCATTATGGTTCGTTGTAAGCCTTCCGGGGAATGCTGTTGGGGAAAACGAGCAAGAAAAAAAGAGAAAAAAAAAGAGAAGTGTCGTGAAAAAGGTAGCGATGATACCGAGCGTGAAAATCGTTGCTTTGGAAACGGAGTTAACACGAGCGTCTTACGTGCCGGAAACGATGCGTTCGTCCGTTCTTATCACCTAGATATTATCCTTCGTGGTCAGTATCTATACAGCGTGGAAAGATTTTCAGTCGAGATTCTTCACAGTCTATCGTTCCTACGTCCGATACGATCCTTTCGACGTGCCGAACACGGATGGCGTTCGGCCCTGAGAAATTTATGGTCGATTCAACCTACTTCCTGAGGTTGAGCGAGCGATCGAGAGACCGATTGAGAGAGAAGGGAGATGCCGTTCGGTTTGGAATTAATCGAGATCGCCGTCGCGTTCTTCTCACTAACGAGACGCATCCAGTAAGAATTATAGTTATCGGAAACGTCTAATAGCCGCGAGAGAAGCGTTGCGAGAATTGGACGGTTCGACGACTTTTCTCATAGTCAGCGATACCATAAAGGGCCGATGTCGCTGTCATGCTACTACCCTGGACCCGTTTTTGTCGTCAAGCCAACCATGATGTATGGTCGCTCTACTCGCGTGAACCCTTTATGGCGCGCACGTAGATACTTGAAAGTCTTTTCCTGTGTGTGTGTGTGTGTGTGTGTGACGAGATCTCGACGTTGATGTCGATCTATCGATCCCGTTGCTCTTTTCGTCTCAAATTATATGTCGTGAAATGATCGTAAATTTATCGGGGTCGCCCTCGTTTTCTGTAAAATGCAAATCGTGATTTCGAGGATTCTTTTCGTTCCCAAATTGATTTATGGCCGTGGTTAGCTTCTCTTCGTCCCTTTTTTTTTTTAAGGGAAAAAGGGTAGCCAAAAAAGAAAGAAAAAAAGATGGCCGACGGGAAACGTCATCGAGTCGGAGAGACAGTCGGCTCATTACGTTTTTATACGGGATTCGCTTTAAATCGTTCGCACGTACCTACCTCGTCCGAAGCGAGCATTCACGCTCGTGTCATTAGCCTAAGAGTCGTTTGCCGTCCTCCTGTTTCTCATCTTCCTCTTCTCGACGCGTGAAAATTCTCTCCGGCACTTGTCACGCGGCCGAGGAGAAACAGCGCGCTTGGGAAATGTTGAAAAATGGAGAATACGTCAGAGCCACGAATTAACTTGCGAAATCATTGTTTGTATTAAATAGGAAATTAGAACTACAATTTTAACGACGCCTGTTCGGATTGTAGATATATTTATGGGAAAGAGGCTAAGCATATCGTATTTTGCCTAATTAAATATTAATCTTTCGGCACTGAATAAAACAAAATCGAAATTAGAATATATCAGTATCGTTAACTAATGTTTGATTAATGATACTCGCTGGTAAATAATTGAGAAATATATTTAATACCATTTTGACACCCTTCATATTTTTCCCTTTAGTTAGCTCTCGCGTGAGAGGTGCTCGAATCACGCCCTTAGCGCGGCATATTCAAATCGAATAACCGCTCCTACATATAAACCGTTTACAAGGCGAAAATATTAACTCTCTTTCTCGAATTTTTATAAAAATTTTTCATATATGAGTAATTTTTTTTACTCATTTTTTGTAGAGTTAATCTATTTGACTAATATGCAACTCATATATATCCTAAAACAATATTTGAACGTAAAATCAATTATACATCAATGAAAAGACGATAATAAAAAAAATCCAATTTTGAAATATATCATCCCAGGCGTAACGAATCTCGGTGCATCGATTTTTCGAAATATCGAGCGTCGTTGTTAGCACGAACGGCACGTTGCCAGTGTGAAAACGGAAACGCATCGGTTTCCCGGCTTTAAAGGTGTTGTTCACCCTCGGAGTTTCTGTCCCTTCGTGTTCTTCGTTAACGGAACAAGACGCGATCCCGTACTTCTCGTAGTTCTCCTAGTAGCTACCGACTACGATCGGAAGCTTGTAACTTGCGGTTAAAGCTTGGTGTCGGTTACGCGAGAAGGGATGTTCTCGGTTCTGTGTCGTGAAACGATCGACGAAAGCTTCGAAGCTCTAGATATTGCAGGTGTTATCGAAAATGGGAGCGATTATCGAATTTGCACGATATCGACAGGTTTCAGCGATCAAAACGAACGCGTAAACGCGAGGATACAAAACGGTAGTACGGAATTCCATTAAAGATTGTTACGAATAAAATATTCTTTTAATTTTATAAATAGTAAAAAATTCTAACAAAATCTAGTTTTATTTCAGTGAATACCTACTCTTCAAGAAACTCATTAATACTTATAGATTGTCTTGGAAAGATCCGTCTATAGCTCGAGGGGGTAGTAATAATTTTAATGATCTCGATACCTTCTTAAAACGTTAAGAATCTCGTTCTCCGTTATAAGTCATTATCGTTCGCAAAATACCTGAATCGATCTGTCTGCCTTTCACAGAATTACAGTTAACGATTTTGACCAAAAACGTTAACTGTACATGTTAAAAACTATTTCGAATAAATTCACGTAACAAAGATCAGTCAGCATCGCTAACGCGAGTGTCAAGCGGCTTTCGTGCTGTTACATCGTCACGTATACTATTTTTCTATTTTTCCTTTTTCCCTTTCCCTTCGTACTCTTTTTCCAGCATTGTGTCGCGATTCCGGGAACGAGCTTTTTGTCGCATGCTTTGCTCAGCCGCACGACCTCTTTCCTTTTTCCCCTTTTTTTTTTCCTCTTTTTTCCGCAACGAATCTTCGCTCTCTCGCTAAAGGAAATGGGATCAGGCTATAGGCGAAAAGTCTAGGTCGTCGATACCTAAGAGAATAGATTCGAATATTTTCTGAACGAACGAACTCGAGGAAAGATGTGTGTATTCTTTTAAAAGCTATCGATTTCTCGAGAGAAACGCTTCTCTTTTAACGTTTACTTGTTTTACAAAAAAAAAAAAAAAATACACCTGCAGTGATGGATGCTCGCCGACATAATTTTCATTTTGAAGAGCACTCCCAAAGTAATACACTCCGTTCTACCTAAGAAAAATATGTGGTGGAGCGAAACATACGCATGGAAACGATCGTTATCTCTTTTAATATCTCCCGCTCTCGCGGACCCGTTCGTCCTCTTACGCCTCGTAAAACCGCACCGAAATGCTGAAAATTCGAGCCGGCTCGTACGAAATTACAGCGACGTGCTTGTCGAGCTTCCTCGTAAAACCTCTTCTTCCTTCTCTTCTTCTTCCCCGAGCATAACGATACGGTGATACGATCTGCTTAACGCGACAAGACGATCATGTTTTTCCCTCTTTCCTTTTACCTCGTATTCGCGTCGTAAAATCATCTACGATCGGAGAAAAATTCGATAGCACGTTAACGTTGTAACGTGTCCCTTTCTTCGATGATGATACATCGTAAATGTCAATTTTTATTGGCCGATCGTCACGTTATCGAACATTAATACACATATACGTACACATATTCACACCTGGAGACTCTTAACCGTGATAATAACTTTTGAGATTTATGATAAGCAAGTCGGTCTTTGGACGTCGATTCCCTTTTACGACGTGCTTCGATGTTGGACGATATTTTACATCGCAGTGCGTAACTGTACTCCGAGTTAACGTTCGTTAATTCGTCGCATAACCATTTACCCAGTTAGAACGACACGCGTTAGAGATCGTTAATTCGTTACAACCTACATTCGTTTTATCCTGGACGATGAGGGAACGTAAGGGTCGTTTTGATAAAGGTTAAAGAAATTTCTAATGGTTCACGAATCGAAGAAAAATACCATCAATTTCTACCCATTTACGATGAACAAAGGAGCGTTAATTAAACTCGATCGATCACTTTTTTTCTCTTTCCCTTAATTCTTGAGACAACACAGAGAGAAGTAATACGAGTTCTGGTATATCAGAAAACAGTGCTGTTAAAATAATCCTGATCATAAGCCGTTAAGTACAGTAGAAATAATTAATATTCCGATGTCTTAAATGTATAATTCAGCGTGATGCGATCGAAGAGAGACGACTGAGAGGAGTGAAAATTTGCATTCGATGAAAATTCGAGTTACTTGACACCACGGGAGAGATTTAAATTATTCCTTCGAACTGATTTCATCGATCGTAAGATGCCTGTTGAATTTCTTCTCGACAAAAATGTATAAGTAGATTTTCCATCTTTTATGACTACGTTCGGCAAGCTGGTCGGTGATCTTTAATAGCAAGTCGACTACCATTGTCTGGCTATAGTGCTTTAACACGCCAAAGGACGACACCTGTCGAGGGAGTGACACTTGGCTTGGAACAATACGGAGATTGAATTATGAGGGCCGAGGGCTCGCTCGTCCTTTGTCACCTTCTCTCTCTCTCTCTCACTCTCTGATCTTCTGCTTCTCACTTCCTCCCTCTACTTCTCTCTTTCTTTCCACTCGTTCTGTCGTACGTGCTTCGTTGTTGGAAAGTCGAGTGTCCGTGCTTCGAAAATCTTTTGTTGGTTTCTTTGATCCCTGTACGAAACGTTCTCAAAATTGCCGATCAATGTTTCAAAAAAAGAACGACGAGTTCTATAACCAGTAGCATCGATTGTATCGCAAATAAATTAGATTCAACAAGGAAGAAAGAACGAAAGAAAGAAACAGAGAGAAGAGTAAGGTGGAATACGTAGCAGTCGAGAAGAGTTTCCAAGAGATCCGCCATCTTAACGCGTCCGAGTACAGCGCTGGAATGAGAGCTCTCGGAGCCTCGGCCGTACCCTTGAGTTAGCTCGAACGCCCCCGGCCGTTGCTTGTTGTTTACGTCGAGGCGCTCGTCGAGACTTTCACGAAGCCCTGAGTAATCTCCGGATGTTCGTACGTGATCCAAACTTCCATATTAAATATCGATCGTAAGCGTCGATTCCAGATAGACGGATAATACATAGGTTTCTACCGCAAGCGGACACGAGATAGCATATTTTTTATATTCTCTCAAACTATTTTACTTTTTCTACGATCGTATAAGACTTTCGATTAATATCTTCGAGGATTACACGTGTGTTATGATAACATGGTTTAAAGGGAGCTTTAAAATGATTATAGTAGGGGAGACCGGGGCTAAAAGTCCCAGGGGCAAGTGGTCCCAGTCGTAGTTTGGGTAACTTAAGGTGGAAGGGGAAACGCGTCCGGTGCATGGTGTACAGGTTTTAGTGAGTAAAAAAAAAGGGTAGTGGTGGTCGTTGTGTTTAGTCTTCCCTGGTTACTTCAAGAGACGAATTTATATTTTGATAAGTTCAATTCTACTTTGGGTACATTACTTAAGCATCTCTAGGCACTAATGAAAATCGATTGCACACGAGTTCACACATGTAATAGAAAGAGAATTTTGTCAGCTTCATTTCCTTGCCAGAATTTTTAAAAAACACCTTGATCTGACTGAACTATGACCCGAGAAACAAACCTCTGAAAATGGGGCCAGTTGTCTCACACGTCGGGGTAAGTTGTCCCGACAATGAGATCTCGGACAACTTGCCCCATCCTCATTTTTTCCCCATCCAAATTATGATGCATACCTATATCAGGATTTTTGTCAAAAATCGATGCATCTCGAATTTGCCCGATCAAATACTCGTTCGAAAGAGGGAAGTCTCCTCTTTACGAAAATGCAAGTCGCGTTTCGATAGGATGGGTGGTTCGAAAGATACAGCAGTTTTAAGCTTGAAAACGACCCATACTTCGACACTTAAATAATTAATTTCTCATCATTGCTTAACGATATCGAAAAACGGACAACGGGACATTATCCTGCATGCTTTTATCTTTAAAATGAGCCATTAAACATTGAAATCGGCGGTGGTGACCATTTTGGCAAAAATCATGATGCATAGGTCAGGATTTTTGTCAAAAATCGAAGTATCTCGAATTTGCCCGATCAAATACTCGTTCGAAAGAGGAAAGTCTCTAATTTACGAATATGCAAGTCGCGGTTCGATAGGATGGCTGGTTGGAAAGATACAGCAGTTTAAAGCTTCAAAACGACCCATACTCTGACACTTAAAAGATTAATTTCTCATCATTGCTTAACGATATCGAAAAACGGACAACGGGACAGTATTCTGCATGCATTTTTCTTTAAAATGAGCCATTAAACATTGAAATCGGCGATGGTGACCATTTTGGCAAAAATCATGATGCATACATCAGGATTTCATCATAACAAATATTTTGTCATCGCCATAAAAAGATCATCAATCATAAAAATCATTGTCGAACCATTAATAACAGCATAATCTAAGTTGATCGCGCTTCGTGGACCACCCGGTGGAATTGTCATTTATTGTATCGACAAATAAAATTGACATACTAAGACGGAAATTATTTAACACGATCTAATAATAATCAAATTAGATGCTACTCTATATAATTGTATTTTCGACAAAAGTATCAAGTTTATGGAAAATCCAATAAGAATACGTCACGCTCCACCACTAAGGATATGCCCCGCAATATAAATTTTCGAAGACCGCGCAAACCGAGGCTCCGTAAGTCTTGTCAATATCACCGAAAGGCGAACTCGTGTGTTTTAGAGGTAGGAAATTGGAAAATTTTCATGTAAAACTCGTGACGTGGCATGATAAGCCGATCGGCAGCAAAGAAACTTCAGATATCGGATATTCCAAGAGCTAAGAAACACGGTGGCTTTGTTTCTACGAGAAGTTAGCGAATGTTCACCAGTGTTAAAAGTTTCTTGACAAAGATGATCTCTTTGGTCGTGATATTACTTATCGTTAAGAATTTATCGAGGAACTCGCACGTATATCCACGATCGAGTGAAAAGCCGTTATAGAAGCGCAAAAGCGAAGTTACGGTACCGTTCGATTCAGATACTCACGTCCATACGGAAATCCTGAATAGTCCTGGCTTTGGATGCTTCGGAGAAATTCACGGGGAAAGTGGTCGGGTTCAATATGCTGGGCTTCGACGCGGTGCTTCAAGTTTCTCTCTCTTTCTCTATCTTGTATCTGCGTAGCTAAAGTCGCCAAACCATCGGCACGATCCGCTTCGAATCGGAATAATTTACGATTCATTTAAAAATTCAACGAGTCGCGCTTTGACGCTTTAACGAAGCTGCCCATGGAATCCATACACACACACACACGCATACATATGTATATCGGTCGATGGTAAGCGAAATTGTAGAACAGGCTGGGATATGCCCGACACTCGTAGAGAAGATCCACAAAAATTGGCGGCAAAAGCTAATCGATCTGGATCGATATTTCGCTCTGATGTAGCTGACCGACTTTCTCCTCGTTCTCTCTCTTTATCCCGCTCACGTGGACGGAAGGCACCTCTTGTTAAGCCGAAATATCGCTGAGTGCGAATAATTTTTTTTTTTTCGTCACAGAGAAACGGCCAATTTGGCTTATCGTCAAAAAATTTTTTACCTCGGCCGAACGTTGTCCGTTTTCGAAAGGACACGTATCTACTTTCTAGAGATTGACGATCTAACGTTTGTTTAACTCGACTCGAAGATCGTTTCCAAAGTACATACGTTTACGACAGACGATGATGATCGTCAATCGCAAAACTAACACTTCCGTGTATCGGACGAGAATGCAAATTGGGACATTTATGTTTCCCCGTAGATATAGCGTGCACGCTGATGGAGCTGTAGAAATTTGCTTGGACGTGGTAAGCGTGACGACGGTCTTCCTTCCATTATTTCCATCTCTGTCTTTCCTTCGCGCGAGCTGCCGGAAATGCAGAGGATTCGAGTACGTTCGCATAAATCGCGGATGCAACGGCACGACGCATTACACTGGCGGCCTCACCGCACTTTACGCGTCTTGCCTTATTCAGCGGACACTCGAGGCGTCCTAACAACGTTCTCCGAATTGTCTTCCTACTCGATTAGACTAATGCCCTTCGCTCCCACGAAAATGGGAATGCGGACCGAGCCCATTAACCTTACTATGAAATTTCTAACGCTCTCTTTCTCTCTCTCCCTCTGCTCGAGAAAATCTCGAAATCGTTCCTAAACTTTTCGATCGAGCGATTGCCTTTGGAAATATTCCATTGGAAGTTTCCTCTTATCGGAACGCGGAGAAGGCGCATATATAAAACGCGAGAAGGCAAAACTTTCTACACGCTCGATTTACTACTTTAAAGGGCACATTTGATTTTCGAGCGAATAAACGAAGTCGTCGTCTAATGAACCATGCGTTTGATAAATTTTACGCTAAACGAGGTGGTACCGTTGGAATGGCCGCGCGCTATTCAAGCTGTTTCACGTCGCTGCGATTAAAAACGTGGGACAAAAAAAAAGAAGGGAGAGAGAGAAAAAAGAAGAGAGATCGAGTCATAAAGTAAGAAGATAAACGACGCGTTAAATTCGTGGTGGTCGGTGGTCTAGTCGAAAAGAACGACGATGCTTCTCGTGCTGAAACTTGGTGAGAAGAGAGAGAGAAGGCTCATGAATTTGTCGAGGAACGAGCAAAATTTTAGGATACGTACGTAATCAAAGACTAAGCGAAAATTGGCATGAATATTAAAGGGGCCGAAGCGAGAGATTTTCGTGGACGGGAATCGTAGGGGAGCAGTCGGCGTATGCCTCGATTAAACGTAAAATCGAGAGATATCTCTCGCGAAGGTAGAGTTAATGCCTATATATATACATTCTTTTAAGATCTAGATTCTACGATGTAAGGTAGAAGAGGTAGATGAGAACGAGGACACGGAGTCGAAGTTATCGCTCTGCGGCTACGGACGGGCGCAAATGGTGAGAGAGGAGAGGGGGGACCACGTTATTATCCCGAAGGATTAATTTCCAGCACGGCACTGTGCTCCAAGCCGACGATTCTCGTCTAATTGCCGCGATCCCTGGTAGTGCGAGCCCTGGATCTCAATGACAATCGGAGCGAGAGAGAGAAGGAGAGAGCACTGGCATCGACGTTCATTGATACCCGGGAACTCTAGCTCCCATGTTCTCTAAATTTTTCGAAAGTCTCCATTTTCGACCTCGTATTCCCGTTCACCACGTACTACGAACTTTTCATTGTAATTTACGAGGGTCATTGTTAATTATTCGTAAGCCCGGCGAACTTTCTCCGAGTACCGGCCGTGCTTGCTTCTTTTTTTTTTTTCAACCCGCAACGAGAACTTCTTCACTCCCATCGGAAGTAACGTTAACGATGATTAATTCGACCAAAAATACATTATGACCGAAGATAAAACGTACTTGTTAGCTCGTTAGACAATGCGCGAGAGATAATCTGCCCATCTCGACTGTTGGTCTCGTCGGTGAAATTATCGGATCGTTTCACTGGAAAAAATAACAAATTTTGCATTCACCTTCGTTCCTTTAGAGATTATACACTAATTATGTTTTAAAATGATCGTTTTAGAAAAACATGCACTCGTATGTACAAACAGTTTTAAGCATGAACGATCTACGCGATAACATTTAATCCTGGCATTTTCCAACGGCGAGACCCCTTTTCCCGTTTCTCTTATTTTTTTTTTCTTTTCCTCGTTTTCTCTCACGGTAGGCATAAACAGGAATATCGTGGCCTCTTCTTAATACCACAGTATTAAGTTTGAAAGAAATAAAAATGGTTGCCGCTGGAAAATATAGCCACGTTTTCTACATTTTCTAAGCGACCCAACATAGAGAGGTGTTTTGACAAAAGCCATGTTATGATGGCTCTTGTTTTTTTTTTTTTTTATTCTGTCGTACTGCATCAAGAAAACCTGGAGAAAAAGGAAAAGGAAGAGAAAGAAAATCCGAGAAAACTGAAAGCGCGTAACATTCACTGCATCTCGTGCTATGGACTTTTTTATAGATCGTCTTACTCATACTTTTACTACATCATCACTCCATCCTCTTCCCTTTGGTTCTCTGGAACGCTCGATCCACAGATGTGGTTACTTCCCGACGCTTAACATACAAATTAAGCTAATGAGTCTAATGAGTATAATGGAACTTGTGAAGGGTTAACACGTTAACTGTCACGGTACTTTTGCATAAATCTGCATGTCTATCTAATTTTGTTTATCACTCTGTTCAGAATGAAGATTTACAATCACATTCTTTTTTATATTAGACCTTAAACTTCTCATAACTAGTGGTTACATCTTCGTAAATATCAATAAACGACTCTTGTAAACATTCCAATTACAACCTGAAAAATTTGGATGTCAGTTAAGAGGTTACGTACCATTGAGCAGTTAAAAAATAAATTTCTTTATTTAAAATTTGAATTAAATATCTGAAGATAGAAAGGCACAAGAGCCATTTTGATCCCAAGAAAAACGCGTTTAAAATTTGGACACGGTTAGTTTCTCGACCGCGATTGCCGAAAATTTGGAGCTGTAAATCTGGTAATTTTACGAATTTATAAATAAACCTCTTTTGTAGTGCTTTAGAAGTATCGTACTAACAAAACGTATCTACAATTTTTGAAAACTCGTATTTTGACTAATGTAACCCCTTAGGGTCCAAGTTTTCGGAAGAAAATATAAGAAGAAACGTGAGAAATGTATCGTCGAGCTTATCAAAAAGCTTCTTACGCGTGAGTTCGTGCATCGTCCCCTCTGAGACAAGTCGATCGGCAATAAGCACGTAAGCGAGTCGAACGAGTCGGGTTTTCGATAGAGGCGCACGGACGAGCACCCCCGACTACGTCGAGAGACGGCGACGACGACAATGATGACGACGTTCGAGCTTTCGATCGGAACGGACGAGTAGCGCTCGCTCGTACGAACCTCCCCATTCATACGTGTTTAAACTGCAGCACTCGTGGTGCACACGCCGACACTATTACGAAAGCACTCGAGAGAGACCGTGAACAAGTAGGAGCCCACTCGGTTGAACGATCGAACGTGAGCATAATTCGAACGAACATCGACCAAATATACGTCTATACCTATGTGTCTTCGTATGTATGCATAGACGTGTATAGGTTATACAGGGTGGTCCACCTAAATGTAGCCAACTTAATATCTCCTTTATTTGCAATGACATAACAAATATTTTCAATGCAATGTAAATAATATCGCAAGACGAATGCTGTGCAAATGTTACTTTTTTCTCAAAACATTTGTTACATCATCGCAAATAATCGAGATATTTAGGTAGCTTCATTTAGATGGACCACCCTGTATATATACATATATCAGTAGAGAGGATAAAGTAATGCACGGTGGATGTTGGCGGACGCGCGTGCAAATTAGCTGTCTACGAATATCAATCGCGATGATGCATCATCGTCCCCCTGCGGGACGTAAATTGCGATTTTCCGCGTGGATTTCGATCAACTTGATCGACGTAAGTTCTTCGTCGAAAGGTGAAATATGCACGAACGGTGAGGAAATATTTCGTGGTTATAGAACTTTAGTAGATTTTTCGTAGACGCTAACCGAACTGGCTACGAACAGATCTTGTTCTTCGAAATACTACGAGACGAGATAAAGATATAAATCATCTTCTATAACCTCAGCAACCTTCCGTTTTTTAAAATGTGTCCTAAAATATTTTTTTATTTATTCTGAATATATCTATTCACATACCTATTAGATTTGAATTATAGAAAAACTTTATCAAAACCTTCCGAATTTACTCAATTTTATAGGTAATATTTGAAAAGTTTGTTATAATAATATTTAATGAAATAAATGCTGAATATGAATAAAAGAATGAATCCATGATTACCTCGTTTCAAATATGGAAATTAAATATGGGTACAGGAGTAGGGGTTCCGCTTCTTGCGCACGGTGCTCGCAATAATTATATTTTTTAAATAAATAACCATAATATTATTAACTCTTGTCTGTTTTATTAACAGGAATTATGACTTTTATTAATATTTAAAAACAAGGTTCAAGTTCCACCTATATGGTAATAAAATGTTAAATTTGAAATTTTAATATAAATATCAGTAACATTTGATCGCTATAAAAAATAAAAAAAGAATGTATGCAAACTAGACTTGCCCTAATGCGCCTACGTCTTTTCACATGGGACGACTCGAAAAAGAATGAATCTCTCCGGCACTGATTGTCAGTGTGGAAACAGTGATTAAATGTCGTTTGAGAAAGCGAAAGCGTGCTCCAACATAGTATCTACTCTCCAGCATTTTCTTCTCTCTCTCTCCTTTTCTCTCTCTGTTTCAAATCGAAGGGGAATTAAATAAAGTTCCGAACGAAGTATCTCTCTCTCCCTATCTATCTTTCCTCTTTTCTCTCTCATGGAAACTACCCCAGACCAATTTACGAGTTGGTAGTCTCTCCTGCACTCCCCGATCGCTTTCACCTACGTGTCTTCGGATTTAAAAGCCACCGGCGTGTAATCGCTTTCGCTGAAATTCTTTACGAGAGATTTTTTGGTAAAGAACAAAGCAAAGCTTCGCAAAGGGAAGTGGCTAGAGTCTAGCAATTCCATGGGCAAGTTACGTTTTTTTTACTCTCACAACAACGAACACGCATTCTATCGTTTTTTTCTATATTCTTTTTTCCGTACTCTCCTCCGTCCCTATTTCTTCCTTTGATGAATAAGTATCGTTTCGGAGAAAATGTAATTCTGGAAAAAGAATCTTAGAAATGCAATACGTCTCTTTTCAAGATGATCGATTTTCGCTCGTCTACGTCTACCGGTCGAGTACATTAGTACCTATCTTGCATTTCTCCAGAAAGGAGAGAGAAGAAGTGAGAGAGAGAGAGAGAGACAGAAAACTTCCTTGAAAAATTTTAACCGAAGAATGCAAGATGTATAAGTTCAATATATCCACACGCAAGTAATCCAAGGAACGTTAGTTCTTTGCCCTTTCCTTAATAGACACGCACGAGACGAATTGGGAAATTCGTTGGAAACGCTCTATTACTCAATTCTAAAAATACCTTCACTCTCTCGAACTCGTCTCTCCTCAAGCGGAATCGATAAAACCGAAAACTTATCGAAGCTTTACCCTGTCGTGCAACAAGGCGTAAAGAAGAAAGAAACTCGTAGAGAATTTCCGAAGCACGTATACCGTTACGGCTTACTGTTTCGTTGAAAACGATTTCTTTTTTCGAATCAGAGTAATAACTGAACGATCCTCGGTGCATACTTAAATTTTTGTCTTTTTCCACACACGTGAGGTTATGTATGCATAATATATATATACAGAGTCTAATTATCCAACCCCTGGTTACAACGTTTTTGACCAAATCGCTTTTCATCCCTCTACCTGCACGATGAGCAAAAGAGGAACAGAGAGAGAAAGAGAGATTTCCGCTCGATAGAGCAAAGATTTAGGTGAAGCGGAACGTTCCCACTGAAACCGTTGCTGCTAAAGGTCTTTAAAAGCTTGCATTTGCAGAGAAGTGTTGAGTCGAAGCGAAAGATAGAAGGAGGAAGACAGAGATGGTTGATAAAATACGAGAGAAGAACAAAAAAAGCACGGTGAGATCACGGTGGTTTTCCTCGAGGAAAAGATCTCGTGGATCGACTGAACTGACCATTAAGATGATACGGAAACCACGTATCGACACCAGGCTCAAACGTTTCGCCGGAAGTAGAATGATCGAAGAAAAGAAAGCGTCAACCCTCGAGAAGATGGTCCTTGAGAACGAACGGAAGTTCGTCTATCGGACGTGACTCGGAAGATCACGTGAAAAAGGGAAAAGAAAAAGGGATTTCTTTCGAGACTCTACAAGGAGATGCTTTGCTTTTTCTCCAACGAAGGTTCTCTGGAACGAACGGAAATTATTCTCAAATGCGTGCCTTTTGCGAGATGCTCTCCCTCTCTCGATAAATCTTCAATCTATGAGATCACATTCGTTCTACTTAATCTAAAATGACGTTGAAAGATCGTACATGCACTTGCCATTTTTTCTAATAATCATTGCATAGTTTCAACCCTTTTTTCTCATTTTAATCCCATTCCTATTTTTATCGTCAGTACCTATCGTTAAAGTTTCAAGCCCGCATGCTTTTTCCTTCGAACGCAGAGCTCGTTAAAAAGTAAAAGATGGATGCACCGTGATCGGTTTTAATTTCCTTAAATTTCGAACGTACATTTTAAAGGTACTCTCTGCGGATGTAGAATCTGGTAAACGTGGTTTATCTTCAAGAATATCGTTCGCCAAGGGAATACACGAATAATAGCGAGATAAGATTGGATAAGCAACGTCATTTCCGTTTATCGATTTCCCAGATACGGATGCGACGTCTTGTTAACTCGGACGATTTGTAGTAGGATATATGTTATTAGCATAACATTATGTTCAACATGCCTCGCAGGTGAACCAACGAAAATCGAGATACAATGTAGTACTAGCTCGGGAAAGGATCGGCGTACATAGGTATATGTAAACGCGCATCAGAATAACGTGTATTCCCGGCTGAGATATTTTAGTCTACTCTACTGACATTGCTACCGAAAATTGTTGCGAAATCGAAATTTCGCTTGAGTCGATCGCGGTACCCATCGGCTATACAATTACCGTATACAGGGTGTCTGGTTTGAGGTGTCTGAGCGGCCAACTACATGTGCACAAGTATAACTTGAGTCGAAAAGTCTAATGAACTTTTTCAAAATTCGGCTTAGTTAACGAGTTATTAATCAACAAAAATTGCGGAGGAAGGCGGTACGCTGGAGCTCGTAACTAGGTGATAGACGAAGCAGTAGGAGGAGTGATCTACAATAACCAATAACAAGCGTCGGAATGTAACGCTTGATCAACGTGTTTACTTATCTCCCTTCTCTTGCATTCTCTCTGTTTCTCTCTCTACGACACTCCCTCCCGCAGGAGGCTCGCGCTAACGTTCTTCATCCGTTGCTTCCTTTTCTCTCTCTCTCTCTAGAGATACGGCAAGCAGAAACGCTCGCGGTATTCAAAGTGAGGCTACATAAGTTCTTGCTGGAACGAGACTAGTCGATTTCTTTCGTTATCGTATTCATTCTTATACTTTTACTTTATTTTTATTCTTTTTCTTTATATTTGAATTTTTATTGGTTTAGAAGTTCAGTCATCTGGTTATTTTGTTTTTGTTTTATTTTGTTTTAGTGCATTGCTTTCAATTAATTTTTCAATATCCTTATACATTTAATTTTGCATTTTGCCATGTTACGTTGATTATTTTATATTTTATATTATATTATAGTATATTATATTATAGTACATTATACTGTATTAGATCTACATCCTATTTTGGTACAAAAGTTTATTTTGTTATGTTATGTTATGTTATTTTGATATTTTATTTTATTTTACTTGTTATTGTAATACAATACGCTAACTACTAATCTGTACGGGCGTTTGCCCACGAGATTAAATAAACGCTCTATCTATCTATCTATCTCTCTGTCTTTTTCACCATTTATCATATGAGGGGGTAAGGTAGTGTCGTAGAAAGAGTGAGCGAGCGAGAGAAAGAGAGACAGAGAGTCATCGCGAGCCTCCTGCGGGAGGGAGTGTCGTAGAGAGAGAAACAGAGAGAGTGAGAGAGAAGGGAGATAAGTAAACACGTTGATCATTGTTATTGGTTATTGTGGATCACTCCTCCTACTGCTTCGTCTATCACCTAGTTACGAGCTCCAGCGTACCGCCTTCCTCCGCAATTTTCGTTAATTAATAACTCGTTAACTAAGCCGAATTTTGAAAAGGTTCATTAGACTTTTCGACTCAAGTCATACTTGTGCACATGTAGTTGGCCGCTCAGACACCTCAAACCAGACACCCTGTATAAACGTTTCGAATATTAATAACATTATCGCAATATGCAAACGACTGATCTAGAAAATTAACTTCGTAAGAATAAATAATTATAAATCGTAATTACGCGGAACACGCGCGTACAGCTTTTGATCGGTCACGGGTCAAAATTAAAATCGCCATTAAATGGTGGACAATTATTATCCGATAAAAGGTAACGAAGGGCTTGATGGTGCGTGTAATAACCAATTTATCGACGACCCGACGGATTTTAAAGTAGGTAGGTACGCTCACGTGCGTGGCTACTGTTGCTACAATGACTCACTTTAATATTCGGTCACCCTATAAAACAGAATAACTTTCTTAATTGACCCAAACAATTTGAATTTTTGCAAAAAAATAGGATTAGTTTATTAGACAGGTGTCGTGTTTTTGTTGTTACAAAAAAATCGAAATTACAAAGAATATAAAAACAATCATCTCTTATGCGAGTTTATAATGAAAATTAAAAAATTGTATTTTGTAGATTTATGTCAGATACATGCATATTGTAAATTTCATTAATAGAATCAGTTAATCTTGTTCCGGGCTATAAACGATTAAAGAGGCCTACGTATTGCAGGTAAATTCGAAAATGAGTAATTTCGGCCAATTTCATCGATTTTCGACCTGATTATAGCTCCGAAGTACGTTGAACAACGAAGACACGATATTTAGTTTACAAATTCTTCCATTTTCTTGCAAAAATTCAAATTGTTTGATTCAATCATAAAAAAGTTGTTCCGCTTTATAAAGTATTCGAATATTAATGCGAGTCACTGTACATCCAATATTGTATCGGATAATACGTGCATCGTCGAGTTTTTCAAGCTGCTCTGATTCTTCTTTCGCATCGTGACGCGAAAAATGAGGACTTATTCGATCGATTAGAAACGTTTTACCGGTCTGATTCCGGTTGGTTCATCGAATTATCCACGGACGATGCTCGAATGTCGTTATTACGTTCGATCCTCTTCCTTCGTCTCCCTTCCCTTGGCATATTCGAGTACTTCCCTCGCATTTACGAGGACGGATGAATGCGAGGGACGTTTCTCGATTCATCGGTGCATGGCTGTAACTTATAAGCGAAAACAAGTCCCGGAGGAGTGTGTGTCGATCTGGTTCTCTCTCTCTCCCTTCGTCTCCCTCGTCCTTCCTATTTCTGTCTCTATCTACCTCTCTTCCATATCCTCCGCTTATGTACGTAACAACGATGAGGCGTTCCGCAACTCTCTTTTTCTCTCTCTATGTCATTCTATCTCCCTTCTCTTTTATCCTCCCATTTCTCGGCATTCTTTTTCCGCATTGTTCCGTGCTGCTAGATCTTCGTCGATGAGGCATCATCGCGTCCCTAACAAGAATTTCAACGATGCCGAGGCACACTATCATTGTTTGCCTGCGTGGAACGAAACGCTGAGATATTTGGTGATCTCTCTTCCCGTTCCTTTTTTTCTTTTTTTTAAACAAAAATGCATATCATTCTCTTTTTTCGAGAATCGTTAACGGGGTTAATAGCTACTCGAATTTCTCCAGTAATTCGCCGAATAATTACGAGTGTGTTAATAGAGAGATTTCCAACTAGTATAGATCCTTCTCTCGATTTCTACACGAGTAGAGTAGTACTTACACGTACTAACCTTGCACCGTACATTTCTCGAAGAATTGGCTTGAAATTGAGCCAAGGTATACCAATTATAGAAAGCGAGAGCAACCTCGTTGCGATTTCTACTAGATTTTATATTGGAAGGGTTTTTCATATCGAATTCTTTGGAAATTGTCGTTTCGATAGCTGGGCAAAAATTGGTTACCGTTTTAGGAAACGTGTTTACGTTCGAGTTAGTCTGGCAGTATACAGTGTACTTTAGGGAGAGCGGTTTACCGAAAGTCGTATGGTGGGGAAAAGTGCAACACATGTTCTAGAACGGTGCATATATAGACGTCTAGATTGAAAACAATATGTTGTACTCTTCCCACCGAACGGATCCTGGTAAACCGCTCCCGCTAAAACGCACAGTGTAGTCCCGACCTTAGGAGTTTCGAGGAAACCAGCGAAAGCTTTGTTACGGCTTACATGACCGATCGACAAAGTGCCCTTTCTTCGAAGTTCTTGAAACAATAACACCTAGGTAAAGTCAGTTATATACTTGGAAATACTCAGCATAAATTTATGAGGGAAAATTTGCATAAAGAAGATTTCGAACTCTATGGTAGCGAACTAATATAATAGCTACGTTCGATTTACTCGCTGACAGTGTATACCTAACTTTGATCTCGAATTTAAGCTTACTCGCAATCGCAAAGAAAAACATCAAATTCAGCAGAGCGGCAACCGTTGGTGAAGCTCGATTTTTTGTAGCGCCTCTCTGCGTAAAGCTTGCCGTTCCGAACGGTACCGCTGTCGTAAACGAATCTATTCAAGGGTTTTATTGACCTAACACAATCACCGTTCAGTATTTCTACGTTTTCTACGTCCCTCCCTTTTTTTTTCTCTCTTGATTCCCGAATTTTATAACGAAGCTCTGCTCTTTGGTGCATGGGAGAAATAAATCATAGACCGCTGCAGGAATTAATATTTGCGGTTATAAATTATTCTCTGGCTTGACGCGAAAATTTAAAGCTCCCTGTTCGTTCAATGAGGGGAACCGAGAAGAGAGGAAAGACGGGAAGGAGAGAAAGAGGAAAATAGATTCGTGTCGTTGAGCTATTCGCGTGGCATTCGTCGCTACAATAAACACTGTACGCGTTTCTACCCTTGACTTCTTGCTTTCCTTTCCTGTCGAGAGAATGTTGACTATGTACTGCGATTTGCGGGGGTACAAATACCTGTCCTGGATTATTTATCGGTCTTTACTTCCCGCGGTAGGAGACTTTGCATTTTCGAGGTATAGCCTGACTTTCTATTTTCCGACGGTGTTTGGGCATTATAGTTTTCTTTATAATCTACAAAATATAGATTTGGAACACAGGGTGGCCCATTTCAATACAGCCACCTATTATCTCTACAGGTTATTATGGAAAAATACATTGAGATATGCATGATAACATCTATGAAATGATCTTGATTTTCGAAAATTAAATATAAATATAAAACAAAATATTCTTGCCGATATTGGTCCATTAACACCATACACATTACAATAATACAATCACAATAACCTGAAAAGATATTTAGATGGCCTTATAAATAGACCACCCTATATAGCAATGTATACGTGATAAATCTCAGAAAGATGTATGTATCTCGAAAAATAGTGAACTCGATGAGATACACTCGTTCTACGAGTCGCAAATAGAAAGAAGAAAGGAAAAGAAAGAACAAAAAAACACTTATTTATGACAGCGTCGCGTCATAAAGTTTCCTTCCTGTAGTGCAACGATGCTGGGTGGTGAGTAACTCGCGAGACGCGGAAAAAATATAAAGATTACGTTTCCTCTCGAGCGAATTTTCTCACCCGTTGCACCGAAGGAGACAAGAACTTGATAAAATTTGTCAAACTATACGATAGTCGCAATGTCCAAATTGTTATGCCAACGGTAAGAGAAATATTCCTTTTACTCTATACGTGCTGGGAAAAGAGTAATGGCGAAAGAGGCTTAAGCCGGCAGGATTTCCCGTATATCTTCTGGGTAATCGTCGAGGATTTTCCAAGTTCGGAGTTCGCCTTATAAAATTTATTAGTTTACGATTTTTCTAAAGAAACTTTCGATAAATTCTTCTCTTGTATTTTCGTTCTAGATCCTTAAAAACTTAATAAATCAAGGGAATGTTCCCACGCTATACTTTCTATCCGCTTTTATTCATAAGAAAACTATTCGGCGTAATATGTATCAAGCCGAGCTGAAATGCTGGAATTTTAAAGAAAAATACAACGTCCGTATTATTTTCGTAGATTAGATTAGTCAATCATTTCTGTTAATATTTTATATCTATTTTATAATATGATTATTAAATCAATTGATTACAGAATTATGCAATAAAACAAGAACATCTGAGAATCTTCTTTCGTGCATCACCATAGCGCATTATAACGAATTACACCTTATTTTTTACATCTTTGTTGCATATAAATTAAATACGAACGACAATAA
This sequence comes from Ancistrocerus nigricornis, assembly GCA_916049575.1. Taxonomy (NCBI): domain Eukaryota; kingdom Metazoa; phylum Arthropoda; class Insecta; order Hymenoptera; family Vespidae; genus Ancistrocerus; species Ancistrocerus nigricornis. The sequence continues at coordinate 39,372,977 of OU696664.1, forward strand.
ATTCATTAATATCTGTATTCTGTAAAAATTAGAAACAATATTAGATAGACATACAGGTCAATGCAAAATCTTTAAGGAAATTAACGTGTTAATAATGAATTAATCTATGCTATGCGACCAAACTTTGAAAAATCTTCGAAGAACTCCTTCCAGCATCGCAATGCATCTATTCCGTAACAATAATTATGATAATAGTCTCGCAAATTAGACTTGAACAAAGCCATCCACGATCCGTTCTGTTAATCCAAGCGTCGTATCATAATCAATCTCCCTGGTCGGGCATGGCATCCCGACGATACGTCCTTTGAGGGTAGAGACCAATCTCGGTCGATGGTTTCGTGTTTCTCGATTCACGTGATTCGTCGTAAACGGTAAGCTAGAATCCTAATAATCACGGAAGACGAGATATCGTTAAACCATGGTAATTCGCGATTCAATCGTATCGACTAAGAGAAGAGTTTATGCCTTTCTCGTAAAGAGTAGGTAGGTATATAACGCAAGTCTCTATTATTGAATCATATATTCGATATTCATAACATCGATCGATAAACTGAGCTAATTGATTCCTTTACACTGTTACGTTACCGTTTAACGACATTAATTTGCAACTTGCAATGGAATCGATAACCCTCTTCTCTCTCTCTCTCTCTCTTTCTATGAATATCTCTCTTTCGTATAATTACACGAAATGCAATTAATATGTTTGTTGAAAATTTATCGAGGGTCGCTTGTTATACTTGCTCGATGGCGGAAGTGTAAATGTAACTGGAATGCGATAGCATCGATGTACAAACCGCAGAAACCGAGACCATTGGGGATAATCGTAACGAGCCGGCGCGAACGTGCATGCGATGTAGACGACGATGACGACGAACTAAGTCGAGTTTCGAGAGATTTCGAACTTTTCCCTTGCCTTGATCGCTCGCCCAACGAAACTCGATTTCTTCCAACTTTATTCTTTAGAATCGCACAAATGACTTCTACGTGGGAAAGGAACCAAAGAGCGTTATTTATCGATCGCCATTTAAATCCATGTAGCCCCGGAGCACGTGCGAGAACGTTTCGACGATTACTTGGACCGTTTGTCTTTTCGCAAAACACATTTGAGCTTTTAATCGAGTAGTCACGATTAAACCGAAGAACGGTAATCCAGTTGAGGTCTCAAGGGCTTTGATAGTAGGTATTGCCGAAAGCTACTCCAAAAACGAGATAAATCGTTCGAGATACGAGAGTCCGATAAAACACGTCCGATATTATCTTTTTTTCACTCACCATTCCAGCAAGGGTAAATTTAAAATTGATCGACGTGGAAGAAACGTTTGTACATCACGGAATCAAACTAACTATATTCCATTTCTTCCCGAGGCAACCAAGTCTCTCTTTATCTCTGACTTGTCCTGAGCGAATTTGCGGCGCGGGACGTTGCATATGCATAGAATTAATTTCTGACGGTAGGGATGAATATGCAAATTCGATAGGAAACGAAACTAAGCTCAGACGACGTAGGAGACACGCGCGAATAAACTCTTCGAATCTCGACGACGATTTCCAGTCACAACCATCGCGGCCAACGTTTCCCTTTGATTCTAAGCGAATACAGAAGGGTGCAATTTCCAATTCTCTTATCCGCGATAAGACCACTCCATGAAAGTTCTCGTTCCGACGCCTACACGCATGTGAACTGTACAGTGAGATGGGGGTGCGAAAGAAAAAAAGAGAGAAATTACTTTTACGAGACTCTCATCATCCGTCTGGACCGCGAAGTCGTCTACTTCGAGAAAGAGAGAGAGAGAAACGACTCTCGTACTCTCTTATATAGACACTCTAGACCGTTCTCTTCTCGGTACCCTTATACTACTTCTCCTCCCCTTTTTCACTTCGCTCTCTGTTGTTTTTTCCCCCACATAGGCCATTACACGACCCTCGAACAAGACGCATCCGATGCAATTAGTTTTACGGACTTCTCACGGCCGAAGAATCGTGCGTAGACGACTTGTCTTCCCGAGTCTAAATTTTAACCTCGATTTTACTCTCTAGAGTTTTCTGTTAGGAAGCTTATGGAATAGGACAAATATGTAGGGAATAAACATTGGTTTCAATCCCCAAGTGGCAGTTATGTCCACTTTTGGACATTTGAGGTTCAAAACGATGTATATAAACGTCGATATGACACTCTAAATCCTACAAATGGTTTTTAAATGTCAAAATGCGATTTTTCAAACTTCATATGACTCTTCCAGGTCTTAACTCCTATTCGCATTCTTCTAGCTTTTTGTAGGTTAAAACTGAAGTTTAGATTCGTTAAACTTCGATTTAAACTCACTAGTCTTAATTCGCGCGGCATAAAGAAACTAGGCTTTCGTGGGCCAAACTTAGGTTAAAATTTCAAATCGAGTTTCTTTCTCACATAAAACGCACGACAAAAAATTCATGTAACACGAAAATGGACATTTTACAAGTTCGTAAAGCGGTTGATATTTCGGCGAGATGTCCAAGCCGTATATATGACCCACCGGAGTGGATTCCTCGCCTCAAATTAGGCCATGAATTCGAGCACGTTGGCGGCGGGAATTTCAATGGGTACCCGAATGGTCGTCGGACGATGAATCGACTATTACAACGGGGTAGAAGTCGAGCCGCGACTTGATCGAAATGTTCCAGACACCATAACGCCGACGAAAAGTTCTAAACGAATCCGTTCCGATCGAAACGAAGAGTAACAGGTGTCAAGCGATAATGCAGCCTCGAATTCAGCTTCGATTTCTGGTATTGAAAAGTTTGCTCCATGTGAAATCGAAAGATCACTCCCTTGGGATCACCTGTGCATTCTGATTAAAAGCTCACTAATTTAGAGACAATAAAAACAATTCGTTCTTCTCGGTCGAACGCGAGGTACTCATAAGAGTGATGAATTTTTTATTTGATGAATTTATTAAATAAAATTGAATTTTATGGAACATTTTTTTTAACTTGTTAACTTTATTAAATTGTTTTGTTATTACGAAGACTCGATGTTAAGAGATGTACACCCATCCCTCGATTTGCACTGTAGTCAATTTACACGGTTTTTAAATGAAAATAAAATTTTTTTCTTTTAGTTTTATCTTGATTGTTTTGCATTATACCAGTTATAAAGTGAGAGACTATGCATATTAATCAACGCACTCTTTTTAAAAACTCGATTAAAAGTTACTTAACGCATCTTTTTCATAAACTTCAATCGCAAATGTGAAAGTAAATGTGCAATAAAATATCTAGTGAATTTTAATAATAGGTAAACAAAAAAGGTAGTTTTATATTTTTAATAATTCTGTCTCGGTTTACACAGTTTCGGTTTGGACGATTTTTCGAGAAACATATCTACCGTGTAAGTCAAGGGATGGGTGTCCATACGTACGTTTTCAATTTTAAGGATCACAAATAATTCTATATAAATTTTCTCTTTGAGTAAAACCTTTTTTTTTTTGTTGATACGGGGACTCCGGAACCAATCTCGTCAAAATGTGAAGGTATGAAGCAATCGAGAGTTTCATACAACAAAAGAAACACGATAGATCATTCATATATTCGTTTTTATATCTCATGGTGCTGTGTTACTCCGACAAGCATTGAATTCCGGGCACGTTTTATCGAAACCTCGAAGAATGAATTACCCGAAAAACTGAGTAACGAATGAAAAAACATGGCCAGATAACAAAACTATTATTTTTCTGTTTTTACGATTGTTTGCAAAAGCCGAAAAACAGTAAACCAGATAACATCTGCCCACGATTCCGCCTTCCATTCGAACTTTTTTTTTGAATATATTTCATCTCGAATTCTGTTCACGACGTAACGTAGTATAGCAAAAATGTACAAGGCAATGTTACCTCGTGCCAGAGATAGCTAACTGAGTGTAAAGCACTTCTTCTCCGTTGCTTTTATTTCTCCCGTTTCATGTCATTTTGCCAAATTCCTAATCCTCGTGTACGAACGAGAAGACGGATAAACGTACGTATGATAGTTTAAACGAATTTATAATATCATTTCTGTTAAAAACAAATATATCAACTAGCAAATAACTGAATTCAATATGATGGAGCTTACCTTGAAATTATTGATTTAACAATATCATTAAAAATAAAATTGGTATTTAATAGATTTGGGTTTATGAATAAACTGTAAAGTTCATCAACCGTATTTTACATATACAAACATACCGAAATTTGCATCGAAAGATGTTTCAGTTTTACTCTTCTCCGTGAGTACTATCAGCCCTAAACTCTTTAGATCAGTATTACTTTGCATATTAAGTTCCAGGTAATACATATTAATATACATATTCTAAATCTGCACACTTTAAAAAAAAAAAACCTTTATGGAATATCATATCAATAACTCGTCGATACATTCAGTTCGTAAGAAGAGCTACGAAGACATTGGCATTGGCATTGACAAAGTAACCCATATAATCCCTCTCGGAAATGTCTGACCAACTGACCTACATAATTTCTCGAAAGCACGGTGCAAGAAACCCACGAGCAAAAAGGTCTTCGCCCGTTACTAATATCCTCTTTGGATGTATTTACGACTGTACGTGTGTGTGATCATCGTTAGCTTAGATAATTTCTTGGAAACACGGGTGGATGACGATGTCGGATAAAAAAAAGTCCAAGTTCGACGGCCGATGCTCGATTCCCGGAACTCGTTGCTGGCCTACATAAATTCTTGGAATCGAGCTCGACGACGAGTACTTTAAGGTAGATCGCTTCTTTCCTACCATCGTGAAATTAAAGGAGAGCTATCGATCGGCAATCGTTCGAAAAGTGTATCTACCTATTTTTGGAACGAAGTAACACGAAGATCGATTCCCCACGAAGGAAAATGTATTTTCTATATAAGCAAAAAAAAACATACTTCGCAATTACTGTGCACTTCGCTTCGGGAATGGGTTCGATTCAATTAGGTCAAGATGATTTTGGTCGACGCTCTTGGATTCTTCAACCCTACTATAATTTTACACCAGAATTTAACAAACCTTTTTTATTTCTCTCTCTCTCTCTCTTATTTTCTCTACTTCTTGTTTTATGTGCCTTTTTAATTCGCTTTCGTTGCGCTTACTCGAGCAAGTTCCGAAGAAAATCTAATTTAAAACGATTCGAAACAATCGTGCCAGGGAAAAAGCGAAGGAAAGTGCCTCTGGCGCAAAAACATCCACCTTCGTCCTTACATTACATCATCTGAGACTACCTCGAAACGAAGAAGAAAGAGAGAACGGCAAAGAAAGAGCGAGAGAGAGGGGGGAGAGATAGAAATAGAGCTACAAAGCGAATCAGGGAGAATGCACTTGCCGGATTAAACTCTCGTACTACTACCTACTACTACTACTACTACTAGTACTGAAGATCGAAGTCATTCTATGCCCCCTGAAGTTTTTCGTCGTTGCCACCATTTTCATCCCGTTTGCGGAATACTTTGAGTAACCATGAGGCAGCACGTAGAGATTCATTTATTGAAAGCACGTACCTAGCCGCAATATCGACGAGAGCGAGAGCAATCAGGAGGAGCTTCTATTCCGACAATGTTCGCTCATATACAGCGCACTTTCACGATAACTAGTATGATTAAAGGAAACGCGAGGAAGCCGACTGCAGTTGGTCGACAACCAAAGCGAACCTCATCATAGTAATAGTGGATAAAACCTCTAACGATTCGGTTAATAAAGGAAAAATATGTACGTTTCACAACCGCATAGGAGCACGTCTCTATGAATGCTTTCACTGCAAATCGCTTTGAATGATGAAAACCGAAAGAGAAGATGTCGTTCCTTTCATAGCTTCCAGTTTGCGTGGAAAGTCAAAAATGATTGTGTCTAGATGAGTTCAAGGGATGAAATTTAACGTATTGTTATTGCTATATTCGGTCGAGTTATAAACAATTTCACATGTTTTTATTTTCAAGATATTGCTGCTGAATCTTACTTGGTCTTAAGTTAAGTCATTTTTAAGACACTTTATTTTGAGTACGTAATAAAAAACGTTTTTATATCACTGTTGCATTAAAATAAAAAAATTTATCTTGTGTATTACATATATATATATGTATAAAAACGTAGGAAAGTAGACGTGTTATCGGAACCATCGAATTTGCACCTTTACTATGCACAAGTTTTGCATTTCGTACCATACCATGGACAAGAGAGGACTAACGTAATTAACAAGAGGAGACCACTTAGAATGTTGACCATGTCACGATCTACATCTTGTTTGCGTATAAGTTATCAAATGCTCGATATACAAGTTCCAAGTCAAAGCTTGTAGGTCACGTAAATTCACTGACCGCGTCGATGACATGCTAATTAAACGGAAATATTGCTCCAACTGCATGTATCTACACTGTCGTTTTTGTAAATAGTGGAGCAAAGCGTGATTCTTTGTTAAAATCGATGCATCGATAAATAAATCATACCTACGTTTGATTATACGTAAGGTACCTACTGGTAAACTCGGACGACAAAATTTGTTCGGAAAAAAACTCTCTCTCTCTTCCCTGGAAAAAATTCTATGCCGTACATCGATGAGAAACGGACGAACTGTTTGCAAATATTCAAGTACGACTCCGCAAACTGTTATACTAATGTTAAGCACATATTCGTCGACTGCTAATCATTAATTATATCGCGAAGACACTTAATGCATTCGCTCTCGAGCTATAATTAGCTACTCTCATAGACTCGAGGACATTCTAGACGAAAGACTACTTGCGCTTTAATTTGTCTAGACTTCTGAAAATCATGGACGAGGAATATTTGAAGAAAAAACTCACAACGATTTCTAGTCGATATTAATGATCGAATAGACAAAAAAAACAATATTTTTTAAATTCTTAAAAGAACTTAAAGAGGTAATTGCGATGTGATATGTTCCTTATTCTTCTGAGAACTGAGAAAGACTGCGAGGTTAATTCAAGTCCGTCGATTCGACCTTTTTTCTAACGATTCGTTTCTTTCAATTTCCTGAAGGTGAATGGATAGATAGAAACGAAAGAGATGGCACGAGAAAATTGGAAGTAAAAAGTCTCCGAGTTAGTTTGCCTTTACCTTGGCTCGATCTTCGATCGATTATACGACCGTAGGTACATAAACGCGCCTGCACTTTTCCAATTCTCAAAAACTTCTATCGTAGGTAGAACGTACGCCAACGATTCGATCGACGACGATTTTCCAGGGATCAAGAAAAAAGATCTCGATTTTACGAGATCGGTTTTTTACAGCCGGGATTGACCGATTACCTCGTTATCCAGCGAAGATCGAAAACCGATGAAATTAATTCCAAGCAGTCGCTACTAATCTCGGCAACTTTTTTTGGAAGCACAGGTGGGAGGCCGCCATCGGTGAAGGAAGCATTAACGTAGGATGAAGAAAAAAAGGTAGTGGGGAGAGATCGATAGCAAAGAGAGAAAGCAAGAGAGCAAAAGAGAAAAAGCGAAGGCTCGTTCGTCGTCGTACTTTTCTTCAATGCTTGGAATCGATCGATCGCACCTGGCACTCTTAAAACTTTTCTCGACGAACGGCAGATCTGATAGATTCAGAAATATGGATTCTACGAGTTCCCTATTACGTGGAATAAATTTCTCGGTACATCGAATATATCGTACATTTTCAATTCTGGCAAAAATTATTAAAAAGTAATATCCATGCGAAAAGTTAGGGAGATAATTATTACGCACTACTACTGTCCGATCCATTAAAAATACAAGTTCGACGAACACGTAATATTAGGTAGAAAATTACATCGTGTTATTACCGTCGGTCTAAAATTAAAAAATTCCAAGCCATGTCACGTCACCTATCGAAGTCTAAACGCGATTGACACCGACATCGCCTTTCGAACCCTTCCATTAGTGCTGCGTAAAGTAAAGTTTACTTGGCAAACTTCTAAGATAATCGAAAGTGTCGCTTTTATGTCTCACCGTCTACTCACTCGATCGGTCTAACCACTTATTCGACTTTTCTACTACGGAATCCTCTTGCTTTGCGTTAAGAAGTGTATTCGACGATTTAGTATATGTTAACGATGGAAATACGGTAAGAAAAGCTTTTGATCTCATGTAACATAGAGGGGAAGGTTAAAGCTACTTCTAACAACATCAAATTGTCGGTGGCATCTTACTACGTTCCGCTAGGATAAAAACTTTTGAATACGATTTTATTAATTTTCGAGGATATGTAAATTTTGTGACGAAAGTTAAGAAACAAAGCAATTCTTTGAAAACTTTTGAATGAATCTTATCTTATGATATATATTCTTCTTATTCATATCATTCTTATTATCTTTAATATTATTTGAGATATCAACAAATCCTTTTACATTTTTATATGTCATATAAAAATATGAAAGCGCTCAAACGGCTTCGAGTTGAAAAAATGGCAGATATTGTAAAATTTAGAAAGGCAAACTCGCCTGGCTAACCCACAGGAATGATAATAATCAAGTCTACATCTCTTATGCTTGAAATAAATTGAATTGACCTATTTTGCAAAATAAAAGATACGTTTCGAAGAATTTGTTTCTTAATTTTTGTCAGTTAGACGTATATATAGATTCTAGATCGATTAGGAAGAGACGTTATATCTTTGTCGAAATAGCCTGCAGCATCGGGGAATGCTGTCCAAACAAAACGGAGATTTCGAGTGTACCGATCGAAAGATCGCCGATATCGAAAGCTCGATCTCTGGAAAATAACGTCTAGTCTTTCTCCACAGCCTTTTTCTTCTTCTTCTTTCGGATATAGCTTCCTCTATACATAGATAGGTATATATATAATATATCTTATAGCTTGGAAAGACCTTGTTTGCTATCAAAGACGACCCTGGACACAATTAATTTAAAAAGACGAGATAAAGGCCCCTGCCCCGACTACTCCAATCAGACGACTATCGAAAGACGATGAAGCAAATGCATTTCTACGATCTCCAGAGATCTTAAAGAATACGTGTAATTGTTGGATAAATTCAACGATGTGCTTCGACTCCTTATCTTTGGGGGCAGAATGGGAGGCGTTTAGTTTCAAATTGGTCTCTTTTGTTGTTTTTTGAAAGGATCGTATGTGCTCCACCCTAGTGTTTAGTCTAACATAATTTTCATTTCTTTTAAAGTAATCTCTTACAGTAATAATAACAACAATATATATTTATTATTATTAACAATTAAATTGTTGTGACTTACATCACAAAGAAAAAGGTAATAAAAGATAAAAGAAAGGAATCGGGTCACATTAAAGCAATATGAACTCTCTTTGCTTGATCGCCGTACAAAACAAAATCGAATTCGTCTGGTGAAAAGAAACTACCGTTACATCCTCTTTAGAAAGGAACGAGCAAACAATTGAACTGACCTTTGTAAAAAGGGCATTTGTTAAAAAAAAAAAAAAAAAAAAATTGTAATCCGAAAGAGACTAGAAATTGTTTTCTTTGTCGCTGCTTTCCTAGAAAGTTGAAGATCTAAAATAAACTTTTTATACTTTATTGTTTGTCTTGATTTCAAGGATGCACCTATTATGAAGCTACAATTCAGGTTTTCCGAAAAAAAATGTCACGTATTCTCAAATCGATATCGTCAATATTTTTTCCTACGTCGATCTCTATCGCTCAGTTTCTCGGTCTCTCGCGCAAGGAAATACGCGTAATAATTCTATCAGCTTTCACGAGCTTGAGCCGCGCTCGAAACTTCGAAGATAGAACTCGCACATTTGTCGGCGCGTCGAGCGCATCTGCATAATAGCGTTCCACACTGCTCTTTCTTTCTCTCCTCGTAGGAAAAGCGTAGGAAGCGCGATCGCGGGCTTCAGCCACGGCTTTGGAGTTGGCGTCAGCAGCACCGGCGACACGAAAGCTCGCCGTTCAGCGTAGGAGGTGAATATATAGGAAGGTCGTAGGATGAAATCAATAAACACCTACATTCAAAGCCACGGTGGGTGTCTCTACGGTCTTATGGTGTGTTGCTATGGTTTAAACTACTGTTTGTACCATCCTGGTACTTGCACGCTCTAGTTCCTGACATTTCGAACCCGTTTTGCCTTTCTCTCGGTCTGTCTACCTGTTCCACCCTTTCTTTCTCGCTCTCCTGCTCCCCCTTAAACGAGATGCGTTTATAAGTTGGCCCTCCAGCGGCAAGAGCCCGAGACAAAGATAGACAGAGAACAAGAGAGAGGAAGAGAGAAGGGAAGGTAGGACGATAGAGTTAAGCATTGTTTGTCTTTATACCTGGATTAGGACACCGCAAATAAGGCAAAAAGTTTACCGTCGAAAGTACAAAACTTTCGACTCCAAATGACTATACCTACTTATTGTTAGCATCTACGTAAACTTTCCTATCGCGATTCTTAATTGCGTTTCCTGAATGCAAGACGATATTCAAAGAATTTAAGATATCGGAAAGACAGCCCGGGTATCGAACGACCTGGCGTCGATGTTATACGATGGAGGTTGATAAAAGGCCTGGTCAAATTCAATAAACGTTCGATGCACTCGCCCTCGATAAATACTTCTCGACCCGATAAATTTCTTTTCAATGCCGCGAGCTTGCCTCGACGTAGAATTTTAATACAGCTACGTAATAAGCCGGAGGGGAAGATTTACCGAATGGGATTGCGTATCTAGCTATAAATTTTGAATGCCGAAATTTTCAGTCACACGAATGTGGCAGAGTTCCAATTATGCGAAAACGACGACCGTTAGGAGAAAGTAGCATGTATATCTACGTATGTATGTACGTTCGTACGTCAGCTACGTATACGGAAACGCTTCTTCAAGAACAATCGTTTTAGCTTAACAAGGGAAAGCATTTTGTGGCTAACAGTATTTTCCTTTTAGCTATTCCGAAACGTCAACTTTGGCCTATCTTTTCGTATTTCACAATTTTTTTTTCCCCTTTCCTGCTCTTTCCTTTCGAAGGAATACAACCCTTCTCGACCCAGCTTCTTTCTTGAGAGTAACGATTCCATTTAAACGCGGCCGAATCGTGGAGCAGATATTTCGTACTACTTTTTGTCGACCTATTTTCTATTCGAAATTGTAAATGCGTGAACTTTTAAACTGACAGCCCGAAAGGATTATGACTGCGGACGTATTGGTGCGAAAGTAAAGGATGGCAAAAAGTGTTATAATATTCTCAGTAATCTCGGAATTTCTCTTTTAAAAATCGAAATAGGAATTAACTTTAAATTATCTACAGAAACAAGAATGCACAATTCTTTCTGATAGAGAGTTACTCGACGGGCGTGTTCTTGCTACGACTGTTCGCACTAATTGCGGCAGTTTAGTGGTCCTTGCTAATTCATACCGACGAATACATTATAATTCGAGACCATTGTTTTACGAGTCAGCAAGGACTATTGTAACTTGAAAGTTTACCAAGCACATGTCTGGGAGTTAGAACTTGTTTTAAGTTGATTCTACACGAGAGTGTGTCAGACAAAATGGCCTCGAATTTCGACCAAATGTGATTATTATACCGGAAACGTTTTGTTCCATTTAAACATTTTTTTTTAAAATAATACAAATAAAAATAATTGTACTTTTAATAAGGAAAATATTCCGGTAACTTAGTTTGCGTTATTGTAATAAAAAAAATTTTGCAATTTTCCAGTAAGTGGCAGTTAGGTTCTTTTACCGGAAACGTTATAAATAAAAGTACACAGAGACTAATCGCTGACGTAAAATCGGCTTTTGTTCGTGATCAGAAAAGTCGAAGACAAATTCCCTTTACATCACAGTTCAACGTAATGCGATTTTTACTTCCGATGGAATCCGATGTTTCTACGTAAAGAAAAGGAATTTCCTATGTGTTTCTCGCACAATGGATACTTTTCGTTCTTGGTACGTACCCACTGATCGTCGTACCTTCGAGTTTTAGCCCAAAAGAAATAAATTCAACATGATGTTAAGTCATTGCTTATACTTGAGTTATTTTTTCTCGTCATTATCGATTCGAAAAATCCGTTAATTTTTATATTAAACTATTTAAAACGAAATAAACACCATTTTCGATCATCCAAAAACTGTAGACAACACTATTCCAATCGGACGACGATCTCCTTTCTCAAATTTGATTTCACCTTTAAATAAAACAAAAAAATATCCATCTCTACCCAAAAATATGACAAATAAACACTTGCTCTCGTATCTGCATAAGACACTCCCATCAGTCGTGCGTAAGTAGATAGAGATGAAGAAAGAAAAGTCTTGATAAATTTTCCTTCATAAAATCTACCCTGCCGAAGAATTCAATACCGAGACTATCCGATGGTCGAGGGATTTTGAAAATCGGCACGACTACGAGGACGATTTCGAAGGAAACCATTCTACAGAAAAGCCGCACGCCTGCTAGAAATGTTTCCATGCAAAAACGGTGGGCAAGAGTAACGGAGTGGTGGAAGAAGTTGGGTGATACGGTAGGGCCTTCCACCGACGGTTACACGATCATCCGGCAACATCATGCAGCCGGCTGGCCAGAGTTCGAGGGTGGATTCAATCTAGTGGGATTACGCTGGCCGTCCTCCTCTCCTTCTATATTCCTCGGCATCCTCTCGAAGGGACGAACCGATCGAAACTTCCTATAGCTTTCCCTCGAACTAGGATCGACCTAATACGGAACCATCCTGATTGAGAGTACGTAGACAAAATGAAACGCCCGATAAGAGTCTAGTTCATTGACAAAGAAAAGAAATCTTAATTTCTAATTATTGACCGACTAGACGCACTTTGCTCGTACCTGTTGCATCGCTAACATAATGCCTGACTAGTGATTGTAACTTAATACGAGGATATGCCACACCACGGTCGGTGCTAATTGGATTTTACGTACATTAACCGTTCGCTTAACGACTGCACACACTTCGCTTACACGATAAGCTAATTCCGTTAGTGGTGAGCGTACTAAAACATTACCATAGTGTGCGTAGATGCGTAGCCTCCTCGTCAGCTGGGAATAAATGGAAATGGGAAAAAACCTTACACACCCTCTGCCCTCGCTTATGTGACGCGTGACCCTTAACAAGCCCGTTATTACGTGATTATTAATGTAAACACACGGCGCGTATAGCGTTTCAATTAGCCGTTGATATCCGAACACACAGCGACGTACCCTACTCGGCGCTTTAATCAAAATAGAAAATTGAGTCGTCGTAGAAACTTTTTAAAGATATCATTTAGCAATATATTTACTTTTTAATTTATCATAGAGTCACATTTTATATCAACGACTAGTAACATCGAGATAATAATATCGATATGTTTAACATCTATTTAAAGTACAAAAATAACGTTACTTCGAGAGTTTTCGTATTGCTGTTCGTGAATGGATACGTAAACTCGATATTTTATTTTTTGAAAAAGGTAGATAGTTGTTAACGAATGACGAGAAAATGGGTCACATTTAATTAAAGTAAATTACCTACTAATAAATTACGTGCAAAATAAATGCGCGATCGTTATTTTAGTTTAAATAGACCGCTACATTTTTCGTTCGACCTCCGGTAAATACCGACGAACGTTGTCGGAACAGAAGCAGTACGCTCTGAGGAATCCGTAGTAACAATTAGTACTTAGAGAAATATCGTAAACGACCACGCCACTAGCTCTTGCAAGTTCAGCACTTGGATGCTTAGGGGAATACACTGTGCGATGGCTATTATTCCACGACTGTGCATAATTTTATGTTGAGTACTCTTTTACCGTTCTTACTTCCCTCTCCTGCTCCCTCTCTTCACTTTAAAGCAAGACAAACTACCAGCTTAACAAAAAAAAAGTATCAAAATAACACTTTTCCTGTCACTTTCCGTCCACCTCTTTTTCTTCTTCTATTATTTAGTCTTCAAAATACATATTGCATGAGACCAGTCGTAGAACGACGAAAGGATAACTTCGACGGCACGGTTGCAATGTAATAAAAATTCAATCGATGCATAACGAATGTTCCGAGCAGAAACGCATCGAAAAAGTGTCTCTTCCACATCCTCTCTACGCGAGAAAGAAAGAGGAGTAGGCGGAACGGAAGATGGAAACGAGGACGTCGCGAGTGGCGACTGCGTTTCTACGACCGCGTGATACCGCGCCTCGTAGCATTCTAAAGGCAAATTAATTAAATTCGTAACGATTTTAATTAAATCGACAAAACCGGCGTCGACGACGTCGGCGGTGGTAACGACGACTACGAGGGAGACACGTTCGATGTTGTCGTTCGCACAATCGATACTTTTAACGGACGAGAGAGAGAAAGAAGAGGGGAGAAAACGACACAACAATGCCTCGACGTAGCATACGATATTCCAATTAACGTAGACGCGCCTGTGACGTCGTTATCATACCGTGCATGCGCGGAATTATTACAGATATTTCAAAAACGCCTACGACAGGCTTGTGGCGCGACTTCTGCATACCGATGCCAGACTAGACTCGGAGAAGGAACTATCGAGGGTTCTGACAACGACACGGATGATGAGAGAAGTAAAGGGAGAGAAAGAGTAGGACGACCGAGACAAGGAGGAATGGGAGAGAGAGAAAGAGAGAGGGAGAGTTAGTAATTGCAAGGAGTTCTGCTAGGTTTTAATAAGCGTCACTTTTTTTTACGAGACACGTATTTTTTAGGAGCTAAGGGAAAGAGACGGCTAATTACACCGCCAATTTTTATTCCTACGAGACTCGCGACAACGACACAAAAGGGGGAGATATAATTTAATTGGATACGATTCTGTTACGACCTTTCGTAACGGTAGATCCTCAGGTGTACCCTTACTCTCTACTTTTATTGTTAGAAGAAAAATATTCTCACCCGTGTCATGGAACAAAGTGAAATTCTATTTAGGAAAAACATGTTCTCGCTTATCGACTGTACTAAACGTAAAACGTTTGCTTTGGAATGACAAAATTTGTCGACTGTTGGATTCGCTATTGAAAAAGGAACTTGCAAATTTGTAATTACGCGATAATTACCAAATGGGAAGTAACGATAAATATTGAATATTTATATCACGGGCATTTGGAATTCCCTCTCAGGGACCCGGCGCCAGAAGAATAATATGATCGTTCATAGTTGTTACACATTCTATTATTTATATTAAATTAAAACAAGCGGCATATTTTCGGCGCCCGCCGGCTGGAAATTAAATTCGTACGATAACATGCATATAAATGTTGCACGCTTTCCGAATTTATCAATATCGATATGTTACGCGCTTGCGTGAAAATGTTCTCTCGTTATAAATCGCTGCGCTTAAACGCGCGAATCCGCTACGGGGACTCGTAAACGAATCCTATTGGTTATGTCCCTGGTGCTTTATTTATGAATAGCATGACGAATGACATTTTTTGTCGAGCGTCGTGTCGTTCACCGATCGTCGAAGCCACACGTATTTCCAACAATTTCGCTTTACCACGAGGACAAATACCTACGTAAAGTGAAAAGAAAAGATACAATGGAAATCACGCATGTATTTTTTTTTTTTTGTGTTGCAGAAAAAAGAGGCGGAAAAAGGCGATTCTCGGTGGTAGAAGAAGAAGAAGGGAAGAAAATATGTCGAGGAGAGGAGGGTCGAAAAATGGCCGACACTTTTTTCTCACCAACGACAATATCGATACGAACGGGAGAATAGAAGGAAGAAGGTGCCTCGTCGTCTTTGTCGATTCGATAACGCGGCTGCATCATTGAGAATGCGCATCGAAGTGGAAGAAGACGTAGTACAGGGGCAATAAAATGTGGTGCGCATTATTGTGAAAATGTTGGTGGACGATTGTGGAAGCGGGATGGGATGGACTACAGCAAGTGTACGCGGGGGTTGGTCTACCCCCGGTGGTGGTGGCTGTAGAAACTCGACGATGAGTTTCGGGGGCAGCGTACCTTCCCTTCATCCGGCTGGCTCGATACGATCGTTGCGTTCCCAGCATTCCATGCAGGTAACAAGATGCGCGACATGCTTTTTCTTTATCTTTCTCTCTCTCTTTACTTTCATTCTCTTTATCCTTCGTGACGTTTTTCTTTCTACTCATCTATCCGCTCGCTTACCCTTTTCGTTCGTCTCTCTCTTTTTAAGCCCGAAAAACGTTACGGCAAATTGTGATGGAACGCTCGTCGACTCGACAGGAGTTTCTTTTTCGTCCATCGAACCGCAGCGTGCAATTTGAATCTAATAGTTTGAACGAAGCTAAAACGTCGACGGTAACGATTCCTCGAGTGCTTCAACGCCGATCAAAAAGTACAGATCGATCGTTGTTACTGGCACGGTACTTTCGAGAACCTATTTTCCCTACTTTTTCTACTTACTTTTTTAACCTCGACTTCCGATAAGCAAATTTTACGTTTAACCACGGTTCTAAGGACTACATCGAATAGCTTGAACTTCTCTCGATTAATCTGAAATATATATATATAGAGATTTTCGTATCCCCAAGTCGATTCGAAAATAGCCAATATAAAGGGAATTACCGGTGAATACATCGTAATAGGCTACGGAGGGTTACAATAGCCAATAGAGATATCCGTTTTCGAGGAGGGCTGATTGCAAATCCATAGAAATGGCGGCGCGTTTGCTGGACATAGTGTGCGTTAATTACAGTGAAGCCACTATCGCGCGTATCTTACGACCGCACGAAAAAGAAGGCATTATCCTGATCGGTGTAGTTCGTTAAAACAAAAAGTCAAATTATTTAGGGAACGTTAGGACAAATTTTATCCAACTACATTATTCATTCGAACGAACATTTATACAGGGTAGTCCACGAAGCGTGATCAACTTGGATTATTCTGTCGTTAGTGGTCAGATTAAATTTTTTTGTTGGTATAACATGGTTTAGACAATTTTAAAATGATTATAGTACATTTTTTGTTTACTTGCAGTAGATGATTAGAGATTAATCTATATCAAATTAAAGATGACCTTGTAAACTCTGAAGACAATTTACTGTAAACATCTTAAAGCTTTCTTTGAATCATGTTACATTAAAAAAAATTTTGAATCGAACCACTAGCAATAGAATAATCTAAGCTGATCGCGCTTCGTGGACTACCCTGTATACATTTAGTAAAATTACTTAGGCGATATTAGAAAAAATATGACGAAAATTCGTCGAACTAATTATTAATTTCCATGAATATTTCACTTTTTCAGTGTCCACAGGAAACACCGCAAAGATGTATACACTGCCATCCTGTACACGCGTCTAACACCCCTAACAATTATGTGCAGCACCCTATGCAGTACTATACACCTAGTCATTGCGTGGAGGGTCTCCAACAAAATGGGACGTACACGCCACACCGAAGTTCCTACCACGGCGGTGAGTCGCGTTCATTTTTCAATTAGCATAAATCTAGCGAATTTTATGGAAAATCCCTTACCCACATATCCCCCCTGTACCTTACTCATAAAATTCTTTGTCTCTACGAGGTACCACGAGTGTGCTATAAATATGTAGAAAGGTAAGTGAAATTGCACTATGATATCTTCGTTAAAACCGCGTTCGTAACCCATTCTTCGCTTTTTTACGTTCAAGTACTTTCCTAGGAAGGCAATAACTCGTCCTTTCCTCCACGATCATTGTTATCGATAATATACCGGATCTTGGTGAAAGGGTCTACGCGAAGAAAGCGGAAGAACGAGGAATCGATTCTACTCGACTCTTTCAAAGACTCCCCTTTTAATGCACGAACGTCAATCCGTTTAAGAATGATTTTTAAGTGGCGACGTTCGCAGGGAACGATCCGTCGTTCCGAGCTCCGGAAAAAGAAACCAAGAAAGGACGAGATTATTTCGAAGTTCTTCGTGCAGTCGGAGAACGTAGCAACATTATTATCGTGGCTTTACGGGAGAAGTTGTACAATCCAGCTGAAAGCAAGACGCGGAAAATCGGATAATATGCGAAATATACGAGGAAAGAGGGTTTAGGATGGGGCTCTACAAAACTCTAGGAGGAGAACACGTTTCTCTCGTAGCTATCTAAAGAGCGAGCTTTTCTTCCGCCTTATGCTATCATTTTTCTACGTCGTATGCTAACTGCCTACCACCCACTCCGGTTTTGCCCTAACCAGCCCACCCTCTTCCTTTCCGCATACGATATAAACGACAATACGAATCGAAGTCCATCCATTTCAAGTTTTCCTCGCCTTTTATCGGGAGGAAACTTTAAAGAGGCGAAATTCCGAATGCTGCGTAAACTTCGTGAATCGACCCCGTTCGAGTTTAATCTTCGATCGGAAACGACAAAATTTATGAAAGTCCGTCCAATGGTATTCGTTATGGGATTTGTTTAATCGTTCATCAAACGAGAGAAAGATGGAGAAGTGGAGAAACGGGACAATATTATTTCAAAAAGGACAAAGTTCATCGTGCAACCAGAAAACGTTACGGCGCTATTATCACGAGTTTACGGCGGAACTTGTGTAATCCAAGTGAGAGAGCAAGGCGCGAGAAATCACGTAATATGCGAAATACGAGTGTGCAGCCGGTCGTACTAGTTTAGATTGCATCGCTTTGCAAAACAACGAGGGAGAAAAAGGGGATGCAGTTATTTGTATCGCGTAAATTATGTCGAAGCCGGCAAAGAGTACGTTCGGCTAATTAAGGATGCTTTTCGAACGATTATTTTATAGTTGTGTATGTTTCTCTTTTTCCCTTTGCTTCCCAACATTCCCTCGACGAATTCAATTAGGTACTGTTCGATACGAAAGAATCATCGATATTAGTTTCCTGTTATGAGCTGTTCCAATGTACGTAGAATATGTGACATATGCACGTTCTTCGAGTATCGATAAGCAGAGACGAAGTTTCGGAAGGATGAGAAATTGAAACACGTAGGTATTCTCCGTGTATTCGACGATTTGTCCAGACTGACAAACTGAGTTTGGACTTGCAAACTACCCTTAACTCATGCTGACAAGTTCATGTAGGTATGAACCAAAAGAATGTAACCTGTAACAAGAGAAATAGATGCAACGTAGATATATAAAATTTGAACGGAAAAAGAATTCGAATAAACTTGAAATATTTTAACGTTACTATGTGAATTGGTAAAGCATGTCAGTAAATTCGTGATTATTCGTTGTACGTTTGTTTGTAAAGCATAACAATATAGTAAAATATTTTTCTCTACGAATTTCTTAGTAATTGAACTAAATTTTATGTATAAAATAATTGTATTGTTCGTAGGAAAACAATTGGAACGCATTGTTAAGCTGGAACATGTGGGAAACTCATTTGAGTGCCTAATTAATTATATTGTTCTAAAACAGGAATGCTTGATATGTGTAACGAGATGCAGTATCATTTTACATTTTACAAAACTAACAGACATACATATTAATCAATCACGTTTAATGGATCTTCCTCCCATCCGGCCATTATCTATCAAAGATGCATCAGCCACGATTTCATCCTATTTTATCCGAAAATATGATAGAAATTCTGAAAAGAGGTTTTTATAAAAATAACTGTTTCCGTTTTACGAATTTGTTATATCTCTCAAATAATTTGCATGGACACGGCATGGATACATAAAATTAATTACCAAATGATTACTATCGATAATAAATGTTCCAACTATTATGCAACATTTTATTTAATTTTACAAACTAACGCATAACGAAATGCATAATTCTAATAAACCTGATTTAATTATGATCTCACTTATATACTTCACTGATTCGCATAGTAATTGAAATGTTCTAAATTGGTTAGAATTATCTTCATCTTCAAACATTCAAATGAATATTCAAGTTTCTTTTAATATGAATTTTATACATAAGTAGCAAAGAAGAAGCTTAACAATGGAATAAAGTATATATACGACAGAAGACTCGGAATATGAAAAATAATAGTGCATTTTTCCTAAAAGATGAAGTATAAAAGTATTTGTAATAAATCAACGTAAGCTGTCATCGAATCGAAATGTTATTCCTCGATGATACGTCGGCCCGAAAGGTCGGAATTCAATTTCATCCTCCAGGCCTTTCCGAATGAACTCGTCAGCAATTTTGTGGCTGCACACCTTCGTGAATCACCTAATGGCAGACTAGTAATTCTTTCTACGATAATTTGATATTCGCGAAGTGTCCGAATTTTTATCTCTGTTCTTAATTTTTTGAATATTGAGACAAAATTTTGGAAGAACATTTTTATTAATTATATCTATGACAATTATTTAAATATGACTTGCCTGGAAAGGGTCCATAGAACTATAGACCCTTCTTGCAGAAACGTTCTTAATTGTACCCAAAAAAGGGGAGGCGAGTGCAACGGGCTGATCACCGCTTCGATCTAACAAGGGCTGTGACCGTTCCTACATGCAAAAAAACAAACTTTTTTCCTGGAGGCGAACCCCTTGCCCATTCCAAAGGGTTTGTTATCGTTACCAGAAGTCATTAAGGCTATCATATTTCATTTGATAATAACGATCGTTGGATTAATTAATCGATTACGTATACCTACTCTTCCCCTTTATTACATGAAAGATATTAAAGAGAATTTATGTTACGTTTGTCTTCATTCATTTCCTCGCTTTTACATTTTTCATTATATTCAACAATTATGTACGTAAATCTTATTCGTACTTTTACTTATTTAATTACCAAAAGAGAGAAAACTCGGTGTTGTTTATTATTAAGGTCTTACCCTTACTTTGAAGAATATCGTTGGGAAGCAGTAATTAAGAGAATTGTATTAAATGAAACGCTCGCGAAATGTTATCTTTTATTTCAGTCAAAGCTTCGAAGCTACGCAAAAAATGGAATGTTGTGTATGTATTGACATGGCGAATAATAATTATAATTTAATTAAGAAAGATACGTTTCATAGGTAACAACTCTTATTTTTATATAGCAATAACCGGAATATTCTTTGACAGTATTACAATCAATGCACAGGTAGAAAGAAAATGCTAACAATATATTTAAAATACCTTATGAAATCTTTTACGTAGGTAAAGCAGACACATTGATCTCTGCTAGAAATTAAACATTTCTTTTATTGAAAATTACTTTAAGCATTTTCGTAAAATTTCCTTACTTTTCTCTAACTCCTATACTTTTTTCTTACCTTTTCCTCTTCACGCTACGTGGAATATTATTCCCTTCCTTCTTTCGTAGAATGAAGTTCGCAAGTTTTACGCGGAATATTTCCACTTCTCCATTTCACAATCATTGACCCGTTTTTCTGCACCTCTGCTCGACGCGTCACTGACTCTCATCGTCAGCCCTTTTTCTCCCAGTCTAGTCGACCGTCCTTCTCTCTATCTCTACCTTTCTCTTTTCTCCTCTCTTCTCTTTCCTCGTTTTTTTCACAAGGGCAAACTTCTTTCACATTACGAACCGAATTGTTTTTTAAACCGCTTTTCTTCAAGATTATAATAGAACTCGTGTAGTCACTACCGATTCAAATATAAATTAGATTAACTTAAAGACCTGCCTATGTATATACGATCGAACCATAGGGCAGAAACATCAAAGATGAAAGGAAGACAAAAGGAAATCGGTAAACGAGATGCAATTGAAACCGAATTCGCATTACTATTGATTAAAAAAGAATTAGAGCAACCTTTGAGAAGAAAAAGTATAACAACGTAAGAGGAAGAAAATTCCGATGCACTCTATACTTAAATTCGTGATTTTTACGTACCAGTACGATCTTACTTTCCACTTTATAGACATTTCATTCCTTTCTCTTTATCTTTTACTTGACGTGCCAACGCTTTCCTGCCCTTGCACCGTATACGCTGTCAGCTGCCTTCCATGAACACTTTGACCTAACCCTCGTCTTTCTCATTTCTTCTTTTTTCCATTAGAAAATATTCGGCTCTCTTCTTCCTCATTTCATACATATATGTCTACCTACGGACTTTATTTGTTCCTCGTGGAATCCACCGAAAGTTCCATACGCTTCTACTATGTTAAAATTTCAGCAATGCGCTACAATTAGGGATGCAATCGATAACTCAATGTTTTTCAAATGCAATGACTATCCGGAAAATTAAAAACATGTTTACATCGAATTTTTTAAACGATGTTTTTATTATTATATCTCTGTTTACTATATCAAGTTACGAGATGCCTATATAGACCCATACAATGTATATGTTACGAGCAATATGTTTAATGCTGGTATTTTGTAAAATGCGTATAATATTCTTGTGTATAATATCTTTATTTTCTACCACTTTTCTGCTCGTAACAAAAAACACTCCTACCCGAACCACTTTATTTTCAATTCCTATTTTCTATCTAGAAAATAAAATGGTAAGGGTGAGGGTTTGTCTTTTGTTGCGAGCAGAAAAGTGGTTTAAAATAAAAATATTATACACATTGCACAAAAAATGGAGCATTCTATTCACTGCTTGGTCATTTTACAAAATGCTCGTATTAAGCACATTTACCATAATATACATATATATATATATATATCGTAAAAAATTGTGTAATCAAACGAACCGAAAAAACCGTAAGCATGGATTTTTAATATAACGATAAATCTATACAAATTTGTGCATTAAATACTTTAGGATATCCCGGTTTTATCGGAAATCAATAACTCGCTGCCGAACTGTCAACATCGGAAATAGTAGCTCTGCTCGTAGCCAATATCTCCGATATTTCTCAGACGATCGGAAAGAGAAAAGTCGAAATCATTAAATATTCAACGTTCCGAGGCGCTCGTCTACGAGAAATACGGTTATTCGTGAAGCTATCTGCAGGTACATATTGCTAAACCACGAGAAAGTAATTCGGAAGCTCGGAGATTATACCTTTCCTTCGTTCGTAGCACTCATCTCGTACGATACGACGACGATTCGATCCTTCCACCTCAGCCGATCGTTCCCCTTTCACACAAAGTATTACCTAACCCTCGTCCTCTTTTTCCTTCCCACTCATAGATACATCTCCCTCTTTCCATCTTTCTTTCTCCGTCTCCAGCTGTCTGGAGCACGCAAATACAGCGTTACGAAGCCGAAAGATACCGTCGAGCTTCTTAAGAAGATGCACCGTCTCTCCTTCCAGTTTCTTCTTTTTTTTTTTTTTAATACTCTCTTTCTCCCTCCCTCTCTCTGGTTCTCTTTCTTTCCGTCTCCTTCATCTTTTTCTTTCGTTCTGTCTCTCCCTCTCGTCGACAACTGCTGAAAAGAAACTACCACGGCTCGTAACCGCGCTTAATTTACATACGAGCTACTTTCAAAGGTATTCCTAAGAAGCGAACGTTTAAGTGTACCACTTTCAACGTAATCACGAGTTTTCCTGGTATACTTTTTCCCCAACTTCCCTGTTTCCTTTGTAAAGTTTGCTAGAAGAACGATCAACGATTCTTTATATTTGATTTTAGCAAGTGGATCGAAATTAATGATCTTCGGTCTCGAACTAAGCGTCGCTTCAAGATTTATCTCATCGCTCTTTTCCTTCCATTTCAGACACTCGTATACGGTATACAGATACGGAGGAAAGTCTGGCAGGGAACGCGAACTGGGTCCTCGGTGATTTACGAAGTCTTCATCGCTGCGTTCCCGCACTGCGACGTACAGGTACCATATTCGAAATATAACAAGAGAGAAAGGCTAACATTTCTCGAGTAGGTAGATACGTAGTACGAATTCGATTCGCGCTCCGGCACATAACGCTGAATTTCCGGACTTATGCAAATAACGTGTTTGTCTAACGACGCGCTAAGCGATTTCCGAGATTAATTTAACTTTACGGCTTAGAGGCTTATACCGAATGCGAGATCACGGACTATCTAATATCGAGCGAGTTATTAACCAACTTTGATTTTATTATGATTTCTAGACTCTAAATTTTCTCTACGTAACGATTCCAAAGTTGATATGGATTTAAAAAGTAACGCATCGTCTATATCTCTAGAGCGTCTTTATTCTTATTTTTTTCGACAATATCTAAATTCACTAGTTTCATCCATCTGATTCTGATTTTGTTACGTTTTCTCCTATTTTGTGAAAAGATTTAGAAATTTTTGGATTTTATTTCTGTTATGATTAGACTGCGGATCTTTATGCAAATACATATTTTTCTTATTGCGTATGTTTTTCAAATTTTACATATAAGACAAACCATTGAATATGTCACATGTATCCTTTGTATTTTACATATTTTTATTCAGTTATCAGCTCTACTTGCAATATTTGATGAATCGTGAATTATAATTCATATGAATTTGCATAAAGATCCGCAGTCTAGTTACGATTTATAGTCTAATAAATGCTCTATCTAAAAATAGTGATTAAATTTTCCTAGCTCTTACAGTTTGGGTATAGTAGAGCTTCAAAGACAAAAGTACGCACACTTGACCCGAATGACTACATCATTTACGAAGCTCTCGCGCGGTATCACGAATTTGCAGATAAAAATACGGGAAAACTAGGCGTAGATACGATTTAACGAGGCATCGTAAAGAAGATAATCTTTCCTGTCAGGCATAGACGTCGCCGGCATGCGGGCGCATTTCTACCCGGAGGGTGGCTGGGGGTGGTTAGTGTGCGCAGCCGGCTTTCTCGCCCTGTTGCTCACTACCGGGATGCAGCTCGCCTTCGGCTTTCTCCATCTTTATGCCGCGCGTCATTTTGGCGAGCTTCATATGATGGACATAGGTATGTAATATTTCTTATACATTTTCTCTCTGTATTTGTCGAAAAAGAAAGAAAAACGAAAGGAATGAACAACATTTTAAAAGAGTCGCTACGTTAAAACCTTAATTCATTTAAACGGGACGTACCGGTTGGTTCGCGAATCCGTTTCAAAAGTTCCGTGTAAAAAAAAACGAAATAATATACTAGGAAGTTGGATAGAAATCATAATTTGTTACCGTCACAGATAGTTTCTGTAAATATTAAAAGAAGTTGATTCGCACTACCGAGTAATTTGGATTTTTAATTTAGGAAAGACGCGACGAAAGATGTATATGATAAATAAGCGTTCTCGGACTGCGAAATAAAGTTGATTCTGCCTGAAATAAGTTCAGGGGGAAGTCGATGAAAGTTGTTAAATACTGGAGAAAAAATCTTCGATCTAAGGCATTAACTTTTTCCTTTTTCTTGGTCACCGTGTGTGTACGTACCTAGATATCTATGTCCACGAAATTCTCGAGAAGATATCTCACGAGACGAGGAGAAACAAGGAAGTTAGAACAAAAGTACACGTCGCATAATAACGCTCCAATAACTCGACTAAACTACCTATACGTTCCAGCTTCAAGGAGCTCGATAAGAACGTATCTACCGTAGAAGCCAATAGATAACGTAAATGCAACCTACATTATGACCTCCAGATTTCACGATTCACCTGTAATTAACGATCGATAGAGACTAAAATTCAACGAAATTCGCCATTGCGATTTATCAGCTTCGTTACCTTGATACTTAACCTTTAAGCTCTTAAAAGGAAGTCTCGAGTAATATTGGGGTCAAGCGAAAAGTGGTTCGGAAAACACGCGTGAGCTCGAATACGAGGGTGGCTTTTATCGACGATACAACGCGATAGGCCACAGTTATCGATAAATTTGACTTTACTTAAGAGAAAGAAAAGTACGAATAATAGTCAGGAAGAAACAGAGAAAGGCAATGGTTCGACAAGGAAAATTGGAAGTAAAATTCCTAAATGGAGGTAATCAAGAAAATGAAAATAATTATATGCTACGATCCATGTATACAGCATCGCGTTTCCGCCGAGTGAAATGTTTCCCAATTCCGTGCCAACTCTCCTCGACTCATTAATATTCCACCTTCGGGTAATCCTCGTGGGGCAGCTTCGCGTGCACCGTAGCGCGACGCGCGTCACGAGTTCAACGGGCTTATTAATCCTTGATACTCCTAAGCGATTTGCAAAGGGAACAAAGATGCCAGGGTTTCCTTGATAAATCTTATAAGCTAAGTCAACTAGGGATCGAAAACAAATGTAAAATTAACTCTATTTTCTTACCTACACGATTACGCTTTGGCGAAAGTTCAGTCAAACAACGATCGACATAAAACTTGAAAAAGTAATGCATTCGAGAACTTCACTCGATCGTACTCGTCGTGTCTCGGTCAGTTACTTTGCACGACGACGCATCCTCCTACTGGCTCTTCCCGAAGAAGACAAAAAAAAAAAAAGTCGAAACGATCCACCCTCTCCATCCAGCGGCTTCTCCCTAACAGTTTTCCCCGGAACATACGCGAAACAGCGCGGGCAAAAGTTGTCGAACTTCTTACTCAATCTCGAGGAAGTGAAACTCTAAGGAAGAAAATAAGTTTCCATTCTCGGCGATCGGAAAAACACATTTTCTAAATCCCGATGCGCAGCCAGCGTCTCCACACTTTGCCATCTCTCACGTTCACCTCTCTCCTCTCTATCTCTCTGTCTTTTCCTCGAGGGAACGACGAAGCTTTCCTACCGATCCGTTTCGCGAAAATCCATCGCACACATACACACACACACTTTTGACACGCTTTAATCTTACCACAGCAAATTTCACGAGATTATCCGTAAAATATAACAGAGAAAAAGAGACACTTACCATCCGGAAAATTGAGAACGTATCGAAGTTTTCGACAAAAATCGTGACGAGTTCATGACCGCTGATCCTTATACCAGAATCCATCAAAACTTTCGCACGAGGAATTCTCCTTTATATAACTTATTCACGTAGTCTTCTGAAAGACGTTAATCCTCTCCTGAAATAAACCGATTTACCCTTAACGTTATAATTATGTATTCGCTTTGATCGGAGACATCCATTAGAGTTAACGTGAAAAATAGATATCGAAAAGGTCTACGGTTTTGATAGGTATAGCAAAGATTTCGTCCTTAAAGAGATTAATCTTCGATAAAAAGGAAAATCATCATAAAATCTAAGAAATCTCTTCCACCGACTCGTTCACGGTTGTCGTTTCGACACAGTGATGCGTTTTCGAGTCGTGTAGCGTCACAGAGAAAGCACCAAGCAGAATGCCGAGAATGCCGTATCCAAGTTGTCCCCGCAGGGAGACGAACATCGGACAGTATTTACCGTAGGGTAGACACATCTACGAACCAACCGCATCCTGGGTAATCCCTGTATGTGAACCAACAGAGTGTACCATATACTATCTAATGACATCTA
This sequence comes from Ancistrocerus nigricornis, assembly GCA_916049575.1. Lineage (NCBI taxonomy): Eukaryota > Metazoa > Arthropoda > Insecta > Hymenoptera > Vespidae > Ancistrocerus > Ancistrocerus nigricornis. The sequence continues at coordinate 39,400,079 of OU696664.1, forward strand.
CGAGCACACCCAGCATTGACCACACCAGCCTCTCGCTCTTCATCCACCACTGGCAACCACCTACTACCTCAAGATGCGAATTTATTTGCCAGTCTCGAAGCACCATGAATTTTCGTTTGTGAACGGGTCAAGGCCTACATTTCTACCTCGCTTAAGAAATACGACGGTCGTCGGTGTCGCTTACGATTAGATATTATTTCAATTTTCAAAATGTTGTAGCCAATACTGGTAACCTTCGTATAATGCGGATATTCTGTTCCATAGAAATGTCGTGTTGTATCAATCTCGTTATGCAACGTTTAGATCTAATAGAAATAAAGTTAATATATAAACCATTAAATAAATGATAATACGTAACGTACTTAAAAGATTATAAAAATTACGAACAAAACCAACGTTATTGTACATAATGCATAAATGTTTTCGACGAAATAAAATAAAATACATATTATAAGCACATAAGGAATTCCGTTTTGAAGATAAAAATGTTACAATTTCAAGGCAGCATTATATAAAGATTACCTGTAATTATAAATTACAACGAAACAAGACGCTTCGGTATAGTTAGATAGATATATTCAGTTGGAAAATATTGTCCAATAATTACAAATTACAACGGAACGAGATACTTCGCTATACCGAGACAAATATATTCATTCTGAAAATCCTGTCCAATAATTACAAATTACAACGAAGCGAGAAATTTCATTATACGTTATACTTCTCATCAGCTGTAAACGGAAAGCGTTCGCACAAAAGGAACGCAGGAAATAATATCTCGTTCTTCTCCACGGACTATCGGAAATTGACTCGTTTATTTAGCTCACGCCGAGATGCGTTTGACGTTTAATTCGACCCTCGATTTTTTCCCTGAGTAATAGTCGACTCGATGGAGACACGCTCGATGCGATGCACCGATATTCTCTGAATGCATCGCGTCCAATTTCCAACATTCTCCTCGTTAATCCAACCGTTAATGACTTGTCTCGATATCGAGGAAACCGCGTAAAGGTGTCGTAGCGATAAAAAAAAAAAAAAAAGAGTTATACGAAGTCCTTTGGGAGCGTCCTCGGAGATTAAATCGTGTGAGCGTGTAAGACAAAACATCTAGTCGTAATACCGTCCCTTTGATGGTTCGTCCTCGTTTATCATCCAGAGATATGGCATGGTCAAGCTCGTCCTACAGCACTACCGCTCCTTTACGTCGCGCCTAATATGACAATGCGGTTGGTCGGCATCATTGTGCGTGAAGTATGGCCAAGTAAGTCGAGACAATACATCGTGCGCGCTAGGAGGCAGTAATAACGTTGCCCGTAAAATTAGAACATGGAATATATCTATATACGACCACTGACAAAGAGAATAACTTGCTCGCACTGACGCTCCACGTACTCGACGCAGTCGCGTAATGACGTTACAAAATATGTTATAAACCGAATCGTTCTGCTCGAACTAATCGATGAGCCTCGTCATTATTTGAAATAATTAACCGTGTTACGTTACACCGAGATATCGACCTCATTGTTAATTACCTCCGCCTACAACGCTTTATGAATGCTAAGTAGCCACGTCGAAAGAACTCGGCCAAAAATTCGGCAGGAAATATTCGTTGGATTTTCATCGTGCGATAGATAGCACCGAGAACATTCGAGGATAGAATTTCTATTTCTATCGAACAGCGTCTCTTCAACGTCTCATATCTCTCCTCGTGATTCTCCACGGCTTGCCGGTCCCTAACGCGGTCCTATCCGATTGGATGCAGAGCGTTGGTGTACGTAAGCATGAGAAACGGTAACGTAAGAAAAGCCGAAGCTTTGGGGATTTCTTTTCTCTGATATACTGCTCGCCGTGATTCACTGGCTGCTACACCGCACGTAGGAGGCCACTGCATTCAGGGGATTCGTGGTTGAGAGTCGGAGATAGACCCAGTTTCCGAAAAGTTATCCTCTTCTTCATTCATCAAAGTTAGACGTCGGATAACGCGTACTTGATGAGAAGCGAAAATCGAGAGACTCCCGAAACTCGTGTTCTCCCTTCCACCCTCCTTTTCCATCCCGAGGTCGTAACGATCCTTTTTCTTCAAAGAAAGCCGCGTAATTCGCTCGGTAAAATATGAAGCGTGAAAGAAGAGATCGACGATGATGGAAGAAACACGTGTTATATAATTTTCTAATATTAGAAGGCCAAGGTCTTGAGGTTAATTATGTAATGCGTTATAAACACGTATGTACACGGATCAACCTGACGGCTTTGATATCCGTATCGTGCGATATCGACTGCTCATTCAAGCTGTTTTTAAAAAGGTTAGAAGAGCGGAAACACCCAACCTGTACAACGATGTAGTACTCAATGTTAACCCCTTGACGGACGGTTTTGCGTAATTAAAATCTTAATTATACTCAAGAATTTTGTTCTAAAATCAATTAGAAGAGAAATAAATAATTTTATGTTTATATAATTAACCTCAATATCCTATTTGGTACGCTCGAGTTAACGGTAGCGCGTGCAGGGTTTTAATTTTAAATAAATGACTACCCGTGTTAACTCGGGCTTGGGGGCTTAAAGGGTTAAAGCTATTCTCTTCGCCTCGAGCTACCTACGATGCACTCACTCTCCCTCGTCGTATTTGTTTAATGTTTCTTCTTATTGCATTTGAAGTAATACAAGAGAGGGAAAGAAGAATAAAAACGAAATCTCAAAGGTTATTCTTCTTAGCGTTCGTAGTTGAGGATCCAAGCAACGAAAACATCCATCGATGATCGAAAAGACGTTCTCTTGGAAAGATAGTTTTCGTTCTTTCTTGGTAGGTACGTTCTAAGATGGAGAGAAAATGTAACAACAACGTAAAGGAAGAAAGTATGGTATTTCGCGAACGGTCGCTTTTATCGATATATCTAAAATGCACTACGATGAGACGAGTCAGAATGCCGGGGGTTTCTCTGTCTCTCTGAAAATATTCTCGCTGAATAAAAGCACGGAACGGTAGGATAGACGTGAAAGAGTCGTCATTGAGCCGTTACTGCAAAAGAAATATATACGTTAACGGAGAAGGACTATTACTAACCCTCTTCGAAAGAAACAAGAACAAAGGCTTCGCTCCGTCTGTCGGCCGACAGAATTCTTCACCGTTTCTAGAGACCCGGACTTTCTTTCTTTTTTTTATCTTCGGCTCTTCGTTTTTCTCGCCAATGAATCTTCGAGATACGAAGCCTTCCTTCTGTCATCTTCGCCTTAATGGCGCTTTAAGGAATATCTCTCTACCCTAAACGTTGACCGATACGCGTCTTCCTCGAAGCGACAAGTACCGCATCGATTTTCACGGATTTGTGAAAACGGCTCTCGTAGGTATAGCGAATATGTTTTGTCGTAAAGGGGTCATGAATTGATTTCGATCCCGTCAAATTTTCCTGTATTCGCGAAACGAAGTAAAGCCGCTTTTCTCGGAACGTTCTCGTCAGCATCAGGCACGATTGAAAAGTGCCACTTGGGAAATATACTCGCTTATACTTCATCGAGCAACCTTCTGTTCTACCTACGTTTCCTTCACTCTTTCTTCTCTCGAATCGAATCCGAATTCCTAGCGTATATACTTTGTACCGGTTTGTGCTCGGTGAAACGAACGAAACGATCGTTAAAACATTCAGAATCCGATGAAGCTTCCGTTGAAAGTCTCGAGTCCGATATGGAAGGCAAAATTATTTATGTTTCCACCTTGTGCACACGTCCGTCGACGTATACCATAATGATATTCAACGTCAAACATATTGTCTCCGCGACGGCACGATATATGGCGATTTGATATATCGGACTTTTATCTCTCGAGGCAGCAACAAGTGTTCTTCCGTTTAGGTATCCTTTACTTAATGGACGGCGTAGGGTGTTACAAAATGTAAAGCCACGTCAATAAGTTTGCACCGTAAACACGTTACGTGACAACGGAACTTCTGGTTAATCGATCCTTTCGTTGAAAGACAATATACTTCGACAGAGACAGACAGAGAAAGACAGAGAGAGAGTACGTGTAGATATGTATGTGCACAGGTCTGATAATGACTCGCAAACGCAAATAATCGATTCTAGCTCGTCGACTAACGAGCGTCAACGTTCGAATTATCATAACGCAAGCGTTGATTTGTATCCTACCTATGTGCGAATCATTACGGTCGTGGAAATCAGAAGGGTCTTCGATGTCGGCTTTATCGCATGTACTAATTGGCGTACGTCGTTACGCTCGCATTTCGTTAAACGAATTGAAATTTATTGTCACGTAGTACATACCGTGCTTCCTCTCTCGGTCGTCTATCTCGTTTTTCTGACTCGGAAAAAAAAGAATTCGTAGAACGAGAAACGAGAAGAAACGATTTTTAAACGCGAAACTTCTCTTCGAGAACGTCTCGCGAGAACGTCGCTGATGGAACGATATATTACGAAAATCATCTCGTCTTCCACATCTGACAGAGTAATATCCGACTGTTCCATAGAAGAGAGAGACAGGAGAATTCTACCTTCTGGTAGGAGAACGAACATCTTAGTCCTTACCCAGAATTGCATCGCCGGATCGATGCCCGCCTGCCGCATTCCAATCTTAAGCGGATAATTATCCAGCGTGAAGTTAAATTTATTAGCAGCAGCAGCAGCATTGATCTCACACAGGGCCGGCTTAATCAATAGGCAAATAAGATATGTGTCTAGGTTCGAATTCAATCGAGTTTGTGAAAATTTATATAGTTATCATAACAATGCCAAAATTCTCATTAGACATGGCATTTTTCATACTTCATTTTCATTCTTCAACTCTTTTTTTACACGGTGTGAGAAGAACACGTTATGCGAGTTGTTTGTTTGTCTCTGATACCTACAGATATACATGGTGTGTAATTTAGTTTTCATATGTCAATATTTCATGTAAGACAGTAAAAATTTGCATTTTTTTTTGTTTAATTATAAAATTATTTTAGAATTCGCGTTGGAGCAAATAATTCGTGAAAAAAAGGATTTGTTCCTCTTCGTGAACCGTGTTATTTCAAAATCGTTTAAGAAAAAAAGTTGGGTGTACTTGACAACATTCCATTGTTGATGGCTTAAGTTGCCAAGACCGAAAAAAAAAATTATCATATAAATGGGGCCCGATTTATATTTTGTCTAGGGCCCTTTGGAGGCTTAATCCGGTGCTGGTCTCATAATTCGAGCTCTCTGTTCGTTGAAAATGGAAGACGGTAGATTTTATCGAACGTACGAATTTCGTCGACGGGTCGGTAGGTACGAGCAAATGAAATCGCACGGTGTAGTAAGTAAAGGCTCGGAAGAGAGGAAAGTCGACGATAATAGAAAGCCGGTAGGAAACTAACGCGACACGAGAGAAAAGGAAGGAGATGTCGCGCGAACAAGGGGAAGACTCAAAGGATAGCGCGATGAATTTTGAGGAGGGCAAGGGATGGAGTAGTTTGAGAGACAAAGTGGTTGCCCTTCTCTACTCTTATGAAGAAAGAGGAGGGGGTGGAGGATAGAATTTATGTAAATGAGACGTCGACAGAACTAATAGCTTCTCGTCCGTCTATTCGTCAAACGAGCAAATAAAGCAAGCAACGCGATCGAACTTTCCAAAATTTCGATTACATTCGAATGGTAATCCGGGAAGGGAGTAATAGGTATGCTTTAATCGAAAACACGCCATCGTTATTTCCTCTTAACGATCTTCTCACTCGCTATGGTGGTTATACACAAAGCGTCCTGCTTAGGATACAGGAAATCCTGTAGCCGCGAGCAGTAGTTTCGGCTTCGATAAGTCGATGAATTAATTCTCTCCTCTGAAATTACACACCAGTAAGGAAATCTCCGTGGACTGTTTCGATAACTCGGATAATCCTTCGTGTAACCGGCAATATCATTTTCGTCTATTCTTCGAAAGATTTCGTGGAAAGGAGCATAAAAGTTGTGAGAATTTTATTAATTCGATCCGTCGTAACAAGCTCGAGGTACCTCCATTTTTATGCATTCGCCTTCTCCTTACATGCCGCTTGGTCACGAACGAATCGTTGGGAGTTATAAAAGGTTGTCGAACGGAGTCGAAAGGCGAAGCTATTAGGGTGTGAGTAGAAAAGGGTAACGAAGAACTTACGAAGCAGTAAATCTCGTTCCGCTTACGAAGCTTTTCAGGGATACGACTGCCGTGACGTTCGCATTCACGATGTGCTCGAAGAATATGAGCTGGTCAGATGAATATTCAGTCGGGAGGTAAAAAAGTTTGGCATTAAATTTAATATACACCGATGTATTACGTACGCGCGAAAGAGGTATCTCGAAAGTTTCCCAGGAATCATTTCTACGTCATCTCGCGTTTAGGATTTTAAAACGAACGCCCTCAAGGACCTAAAAGTATTGAGAAAAAGCATTTATGGGAGGCATTTAGAGGAGTGCTAAGTTTGACGCTTCTGTTTGTGTGTAGCTCCGTAGCTCATCGACGAGTGATCCTATTTTTATAGGGCTTGTTTTGTAGTAAAGTGTATATTTCTATAAAGGTTTTTTTAGCCAAGTTTGGTCTAAATCGGTTCAGTAGTTTGCAAATTATATAACCTTGTTAATACGAATCGAATAATAGTAGGAGACGATCGAACACAGCGACAATACGAACAAAAGCGTATCAAAATGCTTCGGAGGTTTTTTAACTTTTTAATTTAATCTTTGTATATACCAGCTTCATCTGGCAGATTGAAAGACATAGAAAAGAATGATCGGTCGTGTCGCACGAAACAAGAAATATATTCTCGAGTAAATGCTAGACCAAATTCAAGTCGACGTTCCGCCAACGTATTTTACCGTGTTACTGACGCTAAAAACGTCCTGGCCTTTAAATTATTCGCGTTCGATCGTTCCTCTAGTCGCTACCTGTTGAAGCAACGTATAGACGTCGACTAAAGTCTCTCGAAAGCACTCTTAAGTCATGATGCGATGGACAATGCATATTCATTTCGGCCGTCGCCTTACTCTCTTTTATCGATCCTCTCTACCCGAACGGCTCGAATCTCTGCATTCGATGTTCCTCTTTGAACACGAGAAGAATCTTGGAAGGAAGTAATGTACCCGAAACTTTACACGATCGGACCGAAATACCGTCGAATTCTCTTGTTTAATGCAAGTAAATTTTTTCCCTCTCGCCTATAGTCTATGTATTTTACGCAGATTTTTTCTATCGTTCCTGTCCGAAGAACTTTGTCGACATTTTAAAATTCGCTTGAAACATTTTTCAGAACGTAATAGAAACCGTTACACCGTTAACTCACAAGCTGCACGCGCGAAGCTTTTAGTAAATATAATCATAGAACGTTCAAAGTATGTGTACGTACTACGGTAACGAAAAGCGAATGGAAAATGCTGCTGCGAGAAATGCCCCTCGGTGCTATTCGAATATAACTGAAAAAACGTCTCGAGATATCGAGTAATTTTTTAAAACGAAAACGACGAACGCTTCTCCGGCAATAGTTTGCTAACAAAACCCTAGGCCCGTCGACTATATGTCGCTGAAAGATAGCGGAGGCCATTCGGCGTTTTCTTCGTTTTTTTTCTCCATCCTTTATTTTGACGTCCGACCTGGGGGCGATTTCTCTGACAGGAGCTGTTGCTCCACATTTCACTCGAAAACCGGGGAGAAATTTCTGCGCCTACCCTTTCTCTCTCTCTCTCTCCCTCTTTTTCACCCTTTCTCCTCACCCCTCGGCCGCAATTTCACGAGGCGAAGTTATCCTGCTCTGCGCACCAATCGATGCCTTTTTACGATATTCCTCTCTCTCTTTCTTTCTGCAGTCGAGCCGCTCGAGCGCTCATTATGTCACTCGAGATAATCAGAGCTCTCTTCAGATCGACGCACCGAGAATGACGACCACCTACCTCTTCTCCTCATCTAGCTCCACCTCTTCGCTGCATTAGGCATAATAGTACTTTTATGCTTTCAAGCCCGATTAAAAATTCGACTTGCATAACCGAACGTAATATGCCGCTACCTCTTTCGGCTAATATTCTTAAATAATTCGACGTGTAATATCTTTCGCGATTATTCACGGTTATTTCAAAATTCGAAGAGTTTACGCATTGATCTTTGGTTAGCTCTGAATCTGAAACAAGAGAAAATAAATCATTCATTGAATTTATATCACGAAGTCCCTTTTTTATCTCGCTTTCCTCTCGTTATTCCGTATTCTTATTTCAGGAGAGTTCCCACGCAAGATTCGAACTTTGAGCATTTGATTTTGAAAAATAGGCGCAGTGCACGCAAGACTTGCCTTTTAGAATCTTAAAATGAATTCGCCATAAAAGTTGAAAAGTCGACAGGCCGTCGAAAGTTGAGAAACATCGATGTAACGTATACGTATAACCGTATCTTGTCACGACCTCTTCTTTTTTAAAGAAAAAACTAGATAAGAGAAGGGTAAATGAAAAATAGATGATGATTTATCGGTTATGTAATCACCGGAAAAGAATGTTTTGCTTTTAAAACGATCTAAATAAAAATCGACGAGACGCTCGTCATCGTCTATGAGGTCGTTTTAAAGTTTAACGCTTCTTACATTAGACAAGATTCGACGAATGTTTCAACCAGGTGCAAGAACTACGAACGTAACAACAAAAAAGTAAGCGGAGGAAAGAGAAAGAGGATGATGAGTCGGAGAAAGAGTTTCTGAAATGCGTTCTTTTCCTCTTTTCTTTTTACTTCTTTTTTTGCTTCTTCGTATGAATAATGTAGAAATTGTGCTCTCTCGCAAGTAAGTACGTGCCTCTTGCAAACCTAGAAACCTCCTCTCGCCCTTGTACTCTTTTTCGTGCGAATAATACGTTGGACTTTGAGAATTTGGCGGTTCTGGTCAAAGAAGGAAAAAAAAATCGCAACCTTAGTCTCTCTCTCTCTCTCTTGGTTTTTTTCGGTAAAAAGTTGGAAAGGGAAAGAGAGAAAGAAAGAGGAAACGAGACACGTATACGCATGCATTATGCACTCGCCCTCTGGTACCTACGTGCAGCTTATTAAGGGCTCTCTCCAGCAAGCGAGCCAAAGGTTCTATCGACCGAGGTCCCCTTGAAAAAGATTCTCGAGTCGCCTAAGAACGAGAAGAGCGGTCCGGAGGTTTTACACCTCTTTCGTGTTTATTCAACGCAGGAGCACACTGATCGCGTATTCTTAGTGGTTTCTTTCGTGATTTCCCCTTCTCGTTTTTTCTGTTTTTTTATGCAACTCTCTTTCTCCCTACGGATATCACGACTGCGACTCTTCTTTCAAATTCTCTATCCTTCACGAGAGAATTAGCCTCAGTTTACTCTTTCATGCCTGCCTATTTCGAAAGGTGATACGTACTTCCTTTTTAATCCTCTTAACATTCAATGACCTACGCGTATAACGACGATGTATATCAATAGGTCAAAGGACAATGCATATCGAAGTGTCGCGAAAGCGCATGTGTAAGTTACTTTGAACTTCAGAAAATCCAATTAACTCCCGCGTGACCTTATACTCTGTAATGTATTTTCAAGATAATGCGTTTCATTGCTAACGTCGCTGTATGTACTCACATACGTTGCGACGATGCGGTATTAAATTTAGTAAGTATATTTATCGAAATAGAGCAAGGGTTAACGTTAAAAAAATTCTTCCTTCGACTACAAAACGTAGGAAATGGTGATGGAATTTGTCGACGTTCCTTTAGAAATATTACAACGTTAGCGAATGAAAAGAGTCACGAAGAGAGTCACAAGAGTCGGGAAATGGTGTATTGTATCGGGAAAAGCCGTGTTCTGATAAAACTAACTGCAACGACGACGAAACACTGACAGTACACAGGAAACTCGAATGGTCCGTCTTGGGTAATAGCTAGGAAAGTCGGATGGCACAAATTATTTAAGAATAAATGATTCAACGAAAAGCTAGCAACGATGAATTGTCAGTAGATATAAATTTCAGAACTATTGACTCCAATTTTTATCTCCCGTTTGTAAAAAATAATGTCGATCCTTATAAATAATACGTACGAATACAAGGTACACTGTTAAGAGTGCAAATTCTCTGTTGTTAGAGTAGGGATGCTAAATTTTATCCAACAACGGTCAATTTCCCGTAAAAATGTATTTGAAGTGACACTAATTAAAATCGATCTTTCTCATAAAAAATAGCCAATCTTATTTTCTATATTTTCCTTTGAATCGCCAAAGGTGTAAGAAATTGCTTCGCAAATTTGACATTCTTGCCTTAGAGCCGCCGTACTCAACCATTTTTTTCGCTGGCCGCAATATAGTACACTATACAGTCAACCCTCCTATAACACGATTAATTCGTTCCATGTTATATCGAAATCGTACAAAACGAAACTTGTTTGTTTTTAGTAAAATCCTAAGATTTCAAAAAATTAGATTAATGACTCTCTGTTTCGGACCTTTAAAAACTCGATAAGCTACAAGTTGAGTATGACAGCTTTAGAGGATCCAACAAACAAAAATAGTTTCTTTAATAAGGACAAGTAAACGAGTCACACACTCGTGCTCCGTCTAATGACAAAATGAACATTTTAGCTTGGGCAGGAGCTTTAAGTGCTGCGGTTTCGCGCGGTTCAGCTCCATTGGTCGTCGGCGCGTGTCGTCGTGGCAGCACGCGGCTCATCGCGGTGTTTGGTGGCCTTGTATTGGCATTGGCCTCGCTTTTTACTTCCTTCGCTCTTCAAATGCACCAAGTTCTTCTAAGGTATGTAATTATATACATGAATTAACGTATATCGATTTATTCCGAGATCAAGCGACATTTATTTCGACGTTGAGGTAGTATAAGATAATTTAAGATAAATAGTTCTCTTGACAGCAATCTTGATTACTTTGCTGCACTAAAAGATATGTGAAAGTACCGTATATAAGACGAGTCTATTTGGGACTCGTAAAAACGTTCTTAAGATCTTTCAGTCTATTACGAGAAAGAAGTGTTATGTCAGAGCCGATTCTTTTTACGACTGCTTAAAGAAACTGTCTGTGTACACGGGAAACTGTCATTGTAATTTTCCAACTTTGTAATCTGTTTCCAATGCATTTGTTTTGGTAATATTTTTGGTACGTTCGTTGGCAAACTTTTTTTTTTTCCTCTCTTTTTGAACGGTATTAATTACATTTAAAGTGTACATTACGCGCAGGTGTTAACGTCTAATAAAAATCATCTAACCAACGCGTCGTTTTTACGAGAAAATAATTATTATTACGGCAATGGCGGCAGATGCAAGAAAGTCTAACTTATGAGATGCATCTATGTATGTTTTTTATAACGCAACAGCTACGGCTTGGTACTGGGCACGGGGGCTGGTTTGGTGAGAGAGACCGCTGGCCTGGTACTCGGCCATTACTTTAGAAGACGACGAGAGTTCGTCGAGATGGTAGTGCAAGCTGGCACGGGGGTGGGAATAGCCCTCTTCAGCGTATTTTACAAGGAAGCTGTCGGGTAAGTTATTAAATATATTACCCCACGTAGCTATGATAATGTGTCCGATAAAAATATTCAATTAAGATGACTAACGGCATCTATTATACCGGGCCGACGAGTGGTATCTAAACGAATCATGAAGCGGTTTTTAAAATTGGATTTCTCCTTCGTCCGACATGTGATCTCCGAAAGTAGCAAGCATATTCCGACGAAATTAAAATCGCTTCAACGAAAATTTATTTTACGAAGCGTTTACGAATTCGATGCATTTCCATTTCGGGTTCGATATCGTTATTCGATCTACGTTCGAACTCTACGTTCTCGAGTCATTTCGTTTTCTTAATCACCGAAATTTCCGAAAGTTACGAAGCGTAACAATTTCATCAATTTCGCGAATCGTCGCGAATGACTAGCGTTATCGGAAACGATTAACCTATATATCGGATAAGAGGATAATCCTGCAAAGTATTCCTTCGAGTTTTTCTTTCCCTCATATGCGAACGTATTGGTCGCATTTTGTAAATGAAGAACATCTCCGGTTACAACGCTTGACTGATCCGACATGCAATATGAGAACGCAATAAGCGGTAGAACCTTTTAAAGAGAACGTATCGTTAAACGATAGTGACGAGAGCAACGCTCGAGGTTAAAGCTTTATAACTTTTCTTCGATGACCATTGGAATCGTTCAAGCGGAGACATGTTTTAAATCATTCAATTAAATCGATGCAACGTAATTTTAACTCACGAACGAACGTTACGAGGAATTTCAAAAGAGTGCAATGATCGAGGATGGTAACGTAAAAACTTGAAATTGATTACGCACGTTCGAATTTGAAGGAAAAATGATCAAAGCGCGCCCACCATACCTACTCCAAATAAAATACGAACATCGAGATGCACCTGAATCTGAACGTACAGTTATAACAGCGCAAAAATTGCATTCGACGCGTCTACATTTCATTGTACATTTTCACGCGAAGCTGCATGTCGTTGGTAGATGCCGTAACCTTTTCATGGTTTATGAATATAAAAACAAGAGGCAAATTCGACCTAAAATAATTGGATGTCCCCTGCATTCTACCGAGGTCGTTCCTAACTATCATTGGACTAACTTGTTTCCTGTTTTTTGTAATATTCGTCAAAATTGTCGACTAATTTGTTCTTTAGAGATATTTTCTATTAAGGGAATAATAAGCATTATAAGTGTCCGGAGAATAATAAAAAAATTGACACAAAGCGTAACGAGACCAAGTCGTTCTTTATACTCGCTACGCCAATTGCTCTCGTTCCATTATTTATGAAAACTTTATATCCAATCGATGTAACGGCAATAAAGAAACTATTTTTAAATTAATCTTTTAAGTGTCGGAGTATGGGTCTTTTTCAAGCTTAAAACTGCTGTATCTTTCCATCCAGCCATCCTATCGAAACGCGTCTTGCATATTCGTAAAGAAGAGACTTTCCTTTTTCGAACGAGTATTTGATCGGGCAAATTCGAGATGCATTGATTTTTGACAAAAATCCTGATGTATGCATCAAGATTTAGAAAGAAGAAAGCCTGCAGAATACTGCCCCGTTGTTCGTTTTTTGATATCGTTACGCAATGATGAGAAATCAACACAATTCGAATATTACCCTATGTACTTTCAGACGAAAATATCTCTACAAAAACAAGCAATAAGAACTCATTTGTTGTTTTGTACACTGTAGAAATCTGTTTAGATGAATTGTGTTCACTAATTAATATCGTTGCTGATATTAATGTAATGCGTACCAGTCGAAATGGGTCTGCGTTAAATATCGTCACGCTCTATGTAACCACAAACATCACACTGAGTTCATGTTACTTCGTATTTTTATTCTAAAATTGCAATCACGTATTTACGGTTCTATGTTATCGTAACATTATTTTCTAACTTTTACTCGTAGAATGTATCGACACGGTTTGACCAAAAAAACCTGGGTCACTCTGTATAAAGCCATTTCTTTAATCTTCAGGTTCTTTCATTCGCCATTCATTTAAAATCTACAACCGTGTAATTCCTACGGATAGGATAGAAACGAGAAAAAGAGTAAGGGATTTCCTATCCCCAGAGCAACACGGTTCGATAGGAAGCTTGGCACCAAATAACATCGTTTGCCGATGTCATACTCAGCGAATGATGCGCCGGAAGAAAAGCGGCCAATAGGCGTTTCATCCGGAGATTAGAGCTCTGTAATTACTGGAATAACGTCCGTGAGTTCACGATTAAATCCCAGAGGGAAAGACAAGGGAAAAATGGAGATGTTAAGAGAAAGAAAAAGAGAGAGGTGGAAAAGTAGTAACGTTTATTCACAATTTTTTCTCCGCCTCACTCCGTATCTCCTAATGCAAGAAATGTAAGCATTATAATCGCACGTGTTACTCGCTTTTTCGCTGCTTTAATTTACAGACCGACCGTGAGTTTCATTTTAGTATTTTCTTGAAAGTACTGTCATACTGTGACCCTTTAATATTTTCTCCAACTTTAATCTCATCTCAACATTTAAGCTCAACTACACCGTCGGAGCTTAAAGTCCAATTTTCCTAACCCTTTAAATAATAATATCCTTTACTCTTTTTAATCAACCATCGGTCCAGTTTTGTGACCTAAAGGTACTATAAGATCACAATCTCTGCGATAAAGATATGTTCTCTACGTGACATCGACCTTTAATTACCTCGTTTTAAACGATAACCGAACTCTTGCATTCAATTCTAAGGAATTTAGACATCAAAGTACGAATTCCATCGAATTGCTATAAAGAAAATGGCCTCGTCGTAACACGGAAGCACGCGATTTCACTTAAACCGTTGATTTTTACAGTCTCTCTCTCTCTCTTACGTTTCCTTACTCTTTTTCTCTACCTCTTTCTCTCTCTTGATACGATTCTCGCAAAATTCACTGTCCCGCGGTATTGCTGCAATGCGGTTGTTACCTAGATTAAGCTGCTGAATTTCTTCCAAAAAGCGATGAACGTTCCGCTCGGAAAAAAAGGCAACTCATTTTTTTTTTTTTTTCTATAGTGAATTTTATATCACGAGATGGGTATCTTTCGAATCGATTCGCACGATTTACGAGCGAATGGATTCTAAAGTGAACGAGGATTATTCACGGTCTATGCGAGCGTCTATGTTTCGCTTCGGACTTTCCGAGCATTTAAACGCGGATCAAAATACGTAGAATTTAATAGATAGACTAGCGAGAGAAACTTTAACTGATGCGGTGGATTAACGGAGTCGAAGACCATCGAACGGCTGATTTAGCGGTACTGAAATGGATGAGAGTCGCGTTAAGCTCGTTTCCACGAGATGATGTATCAAAGGATAGTAATTTTGCGACGATACCGGTTAGATAAGCGGCGTGTATTATGGAAGAAAATGAGAAGATGACGTGGAAAAGGAGAGGAGAGAGGACGCTGCGGAGATTAATGCGAAATTACGTGGGAGAATTTAGGCCACGGATTAGAAGGCTTCGATCGACGTTGAATCGTTCGTTTCCGGGGTGCACACGTGTACCTGGCTTTGAATGAAAATGCAGTTGCACGCCCACGCTTTGTCGTTACCCAGGAAACACACCCACGAGATTTTTTGTGAAATATACCACTCGACCGTACGCTCCGTTCGCCCACCACCGCCACCACCACCTCGTGCGCATAGTAAATTTAACTAGACAGGGTACACAAGATACGTTTACTCCCACGCACGTCTATATCTCTATCCGTGTTGGTGGTACAGCACCGAAGAGAAAATTCAAACTCAAAACCTGAAAAGGTCTCGTCCTTGATTTTCAACAAATTTTTAGCTTTTTCCCTGCCTTTTACGTAATGGAAAGAAGCTGAAGTGCCATCGAGTGAGTTCCGTCCTTCGTAAAATATGATATTCGTGCTTACCTCTCGTTTCGAGGAAAAAAGTAGAGAGAACTCGATTACGCGACGACTCGAAATGCTTAATAAGTTTGATAATTTATAAGTTTATTCCTGTTTCCTTCGTTTGAATCGATACGATTATTTGCGAAAGAGCTTTCTGCTTGTGTCTCGTAGATGCGAAGGAGGACCGAAGATCTTTGTTGTCTTTAACTGTAGACTCGCTCATCTACTTGAAACGCCCACATATTCGAAACGCCCACATTTATCACTCTCGCAACTAGATGAAGAAAGACCCTGGTAAAAAGAAAAGGATCCTCTGTTTCGCTGTCACACAAACGACCCAACTGTATAAAGTTTTAAAGCTGCTCCAAATAAAAGCACCAAGGATTCAAGGTCTTCTCTTTTCTCTTCGTAAGATTTTTGGACGTTACCAAAAGCTACATGGAACCGTTGTTGCTTCCTCTTGCGTCTCAACTTTTTTTTCCCATTGCTTCAAACTTTCGAAATAATCGACAATAAACTTTGTTGTTCCATTTATTACGAGTATCATGACAAATTCTTTCCTGTGTCGTATGTACGATACAAATTTTTAACGAACGAAAAGCTTAAAATAAACTGAAAGATCAAAGAAGAGAGATCCTCGAAAGAAGTCTTTTCAGGAAGGATCGTTCATGAATACGTTGATACGCTTGTCCTCGAAATACAAGGTCGATTTTAAAGCATAAAAGCAAGAAAGCAATGAAAGAGACGCGGTTTAATCCACTAATCGATAATTTCAGAAGCTAGGATTCTAAGTAATGGCAGTACTTAGGTGCCAAGCAACATAAAACGTAGATCCATAACGGCATTGTCTTTTCAGAAAGCTAGGCTGGAGATTGGGACTACAATCTGTAACGGGAGCGCTCTCCTTGGCCTTCTTCCTGGGGCTGATTTACAGGAGTGCTTCTCTCTACCATCCCCAACGAAGAGCCATCTTGCACCTCAAAAATCAACGTAGCAAAGTAAAGGAAAAAAAATCGGCGACAAAGGTACCGACCCAGCCATTGGTCGACCTCAGCCCTTTGGGGAGTCGACCCGTCAGGATGCTCATGTTGGCTGCCGGAGCGGCTGGCTTTGGACTTTATACGCCTGCCTTCTACATCGTGAGTAAATTATTTAAATTCTATCCTTCGACAAACGGATCTCTCTCTTTTAATTATCAAATAATCCATTAAAAAGGTATTCGACGAGAAAGAAACGTAATCACGGGGTTGTGTTTCTAATAATTGTCGCATTAAGATTCATTGCGAGGATCATCATTAATGCGGAATAATCCTTCAAATGATTCTCTCCTTCGTAACAATATCTCGTTATGTCGTCTCGCCGAGTGTTAAATCCGATTTCTACGCAATTTCTTTTATCCAAGAAAGAGAACGAGAAAGAGGGGAAGGAAAGGGGGTTCGCTAAGGTGGGGAGAGGGAAAACGAGAGAAAGGAAGATCGAAAAGGCGGCTCGTTAGCTAACGAGAAGCTTAATTATAAGATTTGCATCGCGAACACGAAACTTCTTACCTCTCGTTCTTTTTGTATTTCTCAGTCGGCAAAGGGCGGAAAAAAT
Organism: Ancistrocerus nigricornis; assembly: GCA_916049575.1. NCBI lineage: Eukaryota > Metazoa > Arthropoda > Insecta > Hymenoptera > Vespidae > Ancistrocerus > Ancistrocerus nigricornis. The sequence goes on from OU696664.1 coordinate 39,417,002, forward strand.
TGTCCCGGCACGATCGGTTCCAACGGATCGGGAGAAAAGAGATTTCTAAGATGTAGAAGGTTCCTTAATGAGAAACTTCACTTTCAGGCATTGCAAGGATATCAAGACGGTCTAGAAGCGAGCTCGTTGGTACTACTACAGACCTGCTTGGGTTTGGCAGCGGCACTAGGTTGCGCGGCTTGGGGGGTCGTTACAGCCAGACCATCTGCTCAGTGCTTGGTGTCCAGGCAATATCTCTGCCAAGCAGCACTTCTCGGAGTTGGTCAGTACACACCACTGTTACACATCCGAGCCACTTTCCTATCGTGCGGCACGATACGCCGTCTCTCTAGCTATGAATCAACCGGCGCGATACGACTTCCGAGAACGGCAGATATTTCGTCAGATCGTACAGACAGATCTGCGGCTTTCTGGAAAATACTTTTCCGTGTGAGAGAGAAAGAGAGACAGAGAAAACTGTTACGAGCCCACGCGATACGTTACGGAACTCGTATCACGATCGCAGTAAATACCGATCGCGAAGAAGAATGCCCTTTTGAGAGAGATACTTTTAGCACCGAATGATGACATCGTTGAGCTGAACAAAGTATCCGTTACTTACCGTCTGTTAGAGGGTATCTTTTTTTTTCGTATTGCTCTTATAGAAAAAAAAAAAATGGGGGAAAAAAAGATCGTTCTATTTCATTGGAATTGTTATCAAGTTTTATTACTTTTCAAAAAGAGTAGATACTACCCATTACCGCAGACGAGATATAAGAAAAGACCTGTCATCTTATGAGACTTCGTATCCAGTATTGCCAGGTCCTAAAGAAAAAAAATCGCTTATACATAAGTAAAATATCCCTCTTCCGTTTAAATAATCTCCCCGTGACCTCCGGACCTGGGACAAAATTTATATTGCATGACAGGTCTATCTTATACATCGTCTGTGCCATTAGTTGGTATTATCTGCAGAGAGTGCGACGGTACAGGTTGATATATCTACCTTTCGATGCGTTAGCTTTCCGATTCTCACATTCGTAAATTTCGAGACTGAGTTAATTCCTCTCTCAATCTTACGAACTCAAACTTTCGACGATAATTCGTTAAGTTAGAAAGAATAATACAAGAAAACGATCGTTCGAACGCGTATCGAAGAACGGGGATTTTTGGGTAAGAACGGGATGAAAGAACGGGTGTTGCTTTAATTGACTACCCGGGTCGGGAAAAGGAGCGATAGGAAAACCGCCTCTTACATAGAAACTCGGGTTAAACTCGATGCTCTTTCGACGGACACTTTTAGACGCCTGCTAAAACGATTCACGGCAACAGCTTGATGCTGTAAAACTTGTAAAGGCTTCATGCGGGTTAGCCTAACGTCGGAGGAGTAATAAAAGTTAAATGTCTCTACGTAATCGCGATAATTAATTCCTTTACCCAAAGTTCTTCCTTCTTCGCCTACATACTTTGGTCTTAAAGGAAACGTTAGGAGGGACCGACATCGAGCAAGGCAAGTTAAGAGGAACACGAATTTCATTAACATTATGATTCGCTTACGGACCTAATGAAATTTCAAACGATCTGCCTTTAAAAATGGTCGAAGCGCGGTGGCTGCCTCAACCGCAACGTTTTAAATGTTCTCTACCGTAACAGGCAACCCTCTCTTTAACGATTGCATCCCTCCTTCTCTCTCTTTCTCTCTTGTAATATTCACCTATAGGTATCGTTCTGCGGACACGAGGGAGAGAAAGTGGGGACTGGGGGGTGGGGGCTAGAATGGAAAATACTTTTATGTCGAGAAACTGTAGCCGAGGGTGAACCCGTTGAAGAATAGCGAGAGACATAGAAGAGGAGCGTATGTGCGAGTAACACCGGCAAAAGAGCCCGGCCGGCTTCAAAAGGATAAGAGAGGTTGAAGGAGGTGAGAGTGAGAGAGAGTGAGAGAGAAGGAGGGAAAAGAAGATTGCGAGAGGAAGAGAGGGATGGCCTCAGCCGCCTTGAATGAGGACCACGGTTAAAGGCACGGCCGACGAACTTTTGAACGATACCAGGCATAACACGATAGCCATCGTCCGTCGTCGCGACGAAGCAAAAATTATTTTCGAGTCGGTCGATCCCGAAAGAGGTTTACGCTTGACTCCACCGTGACACCGCTAGAAACTCTAAAGTTTTTTTCCCACGACCTTTCCTTCACGATCTTCCGAACCAATAAAATTCTAATCAAAGTCATAGAGACAATAGGCTCTCACGTAATTGGAAAGTTACGTGTCGTTTTTGGACGAAACACAATGGAGATGTAAAAGTCGATCGAGTGGGACTCTCTCTCTCTTGGTAAGCAAAGGGCATGGCATTTGCAGTAACGCCGAGTATCCATGCTCATGTGTAAGTAGAGAATTCCTCTTTCACGGTAAAAAGAAACCTGACAAGTGAGAGCTAAATATACGGCCGGGGAGTTCCAACCCAAAAAGCGGCTTATCCCTGCTCCGCGGGATCGAGTTTGCTTCCGACACCAAGCAGTATTCACTTGCGAAAGATAAACTATCCAAGAAAAAGAATTTGCAATTTCCTCCTCGTGACGTGTCCTTAATAGCTAAGCGAGAGCACTTCCTAGCGTTCTTTTACTTTAAATAGCTAAGACTTCGAGGAACCTTGCGAAATCGAACGATCGCTCGCGAATAAGATGTATAGAACTTGGATCGTGGCTTAGTTGGGATTACGAAGAATGAGAAGTTCGTTCGCGAACTTTTTATTTATACGCACGTACCAGACTGCAAACTTTCTCTCTCTCCCTCTCTGCTCGCACGGTAGAGTTTCTTTTAAATATGCAACAGGCACCTGTCAGAGAATGGACGCGTTAATGAATGTTGGTGTTAGGAGAAAGAAAGAATGTAAGAACGAACACTAGTGGAAAGAGTGCAAGAACTTGTAATATACGACAGGCGTAAAGGTGGCAGTAAAGGTGCGAAAAAGAATGTTATGGGGAGACAAGAAAGTGAGAGATACCAGACCCGAGTAATTAACATGATTAATGAACGTGATTGTAGAAGAAATAAGAAAATTGTAAGAAATAATTAGCCGAACGTCGCGATACGTTTTCTCACGTTATAAATGAAAGTTCACTTAAATCTCTTGATAAACTTTGGGATTTCTTTATAAGGACAATTCAAGAAAATAATAAATCACTAATCGTTACTTTCTGCACAAAACCCAATTACTTTGTTTACACAATTGTAACACAGTATAAGTAGAGCTTGTGCCAGTGTCGTTCTTAAAAGGGAAAACAATGTTGCTCTAAATCCACCTATTAGATTTACGCGAAAAGTTAAGTCCAATAAATACTATGTACCTACCACAAAATTTGAACACAACTTTCCCTGAAATTTATTACATACGTTAGTAAAACAGATTGAATCTGTCGAAGAAATGATCGATGAACGATCCGATTTAGGTTATCTATTTGCTTGAAGCCGTAGCTCAGGTGGCGCTTGGTAGCGTACAGGGTTATCACGGATTGGTTCTGGCATCTGGCCTTTATGGAGCTTCTCTCGGCGGTGCCCTTTACTCCTTGAAGATGCTGGCTCTCGAAAGACTAAGGGCGAGACATTTCGCGAGATCGTGGGCTCTCGTGCAAGCTGCGGAAGCTCTGCCCATTCTACTTGGAGTTCCTCTTACCGGTAAGTAAACGAACAAAAATATATATACATATACTACTCGAGATTACACGTGTACGTATTTGACTTCGGAAAAGAGCTTTGAGAAAGAACGGAAAAAAGAGTCCAACGATTTAGTACGGTTTCTAAGTAACGCCACGCGTAGCTAAGAGAAGAAGAGACGCCGAAGGGAAAGTAGAGAAGCGTTCTTATAAGCAGAACTTAAGATCTAAGAAGTATCGCAGGAGGTTAAGTACCGTCTCGGCGCGTCTACTAAATTTGCGTTATCACGTAGGTTACATGAATGCTAACAGCCCAAGGGTGGGCTACTACGCGTGCACGTTGAGTTCCTTGTGCGGCGCTGCCTTGCTCTTCTTGGTTGGCTGGGGTCGACAGCCAGCGTCACCGGTTTTACCCGGACCACGTCTATCCAGTCTTGGTGCTGTCCCACCGCCCTGTGCCTGCCCACCACCACCAAGACCAAGGTTACCCAAATCTCAGTCCCTCCACGTGCCTCTCGACGTCGAGGAGAACGTGCACGAGAGGGAAAGCGAGAGCATACACACTGCCGAACACTATTACCAGCCGCAATTCCACGTACCGCTCAGGCCAAGCAAAAGCGTACCTGAGGGTTTGAGTCATCCCTCGGATCCTTACAGGACACGACCGAGGCGTTATCGCGACGTTACCGTGATAGAACAGATCACTACGAGCGTCTAAGGTCGATCAAGAACCGATCGAGACACCATCCAATTTGGATCGACCAATATGGACGAGCATGTTCTCTCTACGTACTTTAGGCTTGTAAAAAAAAAGTACCTATTATATTTATACCTTAAACATTTTTAATGCGCATCATCGCTGGAAGGTTCGCCCTAAGGTTTTAGTAGAAACACTTGGCGGACGCGTAAACCGTCGAATCTACGAGTTATCGAGCGTGCACGGCATTATTCGAGATAGTATAAGATTTCGAAGCTGGGTACAACGATCGCGACAAAAGTTACGATTTTATGGGACATACGGATAAGCGAGGGTCCTTCGATCAAATTTTCTCCTTTTATGAGAACGTTTGGTACAAAGCTGTCGACCAAAAAACGCTAACAATCAATTTTGCGGCTATTTGGTTTCCCAATCATTGAAAAAGAGCTTAAAATCGATTCTCTATTAAGGTACGTCACTATCAGCACGTCCTCCTCGTGTACGGATAACGTGCGAAAGACCAAATGTGTTTACATAGCCAATATACTTGTATGTACGTTCAAACAATACGTCTACGTTGTACGATCGATCGAACTTTCCAGGGATAAGTCGAAATAAGTAACGATAATCAAAGAATAATAATACAAAATCCTATGTTAAGAAGAAAGTTAAAAAAAACTAACGATAAGAGATACGTTAGATAGTACTGTAAAGGTAAACTTCGAAGGATAACCATTGACGATTCATTATATAGAATAATAAAAAGGAAGTACGACCGTACGTCATCACACCTCCCCGTCAATCCCTTCCTACTCTTACCCACCCTACTGATAAAAGCCTGAAATACTTTCTTCTCTTATTAAAAACTCGACACAAGTGTATCCGCGGGTAACTTCGATGTAAATGAAACGTATTTGTACTTATATCCTGAATGAGTTCGTGAATCGAGTTCGTAACGAATCGATTTGCATAACTATTCTTGATCAATAGGAATATACTATATATTTATACGTATAATCGAAATTGTAGTTAAGAGTACCCGTACGTAAGTTAGACAAATATCTATTCGCGTTAACGACATTAGTTACACTATGATATTATATAACTGCGAGGGAAGAATTATTCCATTGGTAAGAGAACGATATCGAATGAGAGAAACAGAGAAAGGAAAAAAAAAACCGAGTCTTACTTGAGTTCTAATTTATTTGCAATATCGAAAAGACGTATGAAATTGTTTTGATGCGTGCATAATATAGACCAATTTTGCGTTTCGTTTCTTGCAGCGTCACGTATTCCCAAATATAGAACATATCGCGCAAATGCGCGGAAAAGACCGATGGATCGATCTCTTCCCTACCGTGCGTGTGTTCACAAAATGTTTGGCTATTAGATATCGACCGCACGGGCAGCGTTATGTTATACCTACTGTTACGTATAAAGAATATAAATATACGATACGACGGAGCTGGTCTCCTGGAAAGAAAAACGTCTCACAAATTGTTAAACATTCATTCACGTTTAAGACGTCGTCGTACGCGTACGTATGTATGTATATATATACAACGTCTAATATTTGAATATAATGCACAATTCAAGGTGAATGACAATTTTGACGGGAGGGGGGGAAACGAAAAGTAAAATATTTATAGTTAAGACTGATCTCGTTCGTGAGCACGTTCTCATCTCGACGACGAAGACTTTTAACGCACTTTGTAACTGTATGTGCATTTCTTAAGGAAATTGATAATAACAATTACATTGACCTTCCCCAAAATTACCGACGACGTTTCTTCACACGTTTCAACACGATCGCACGTTTCGAACTACACCTCCAGTGATTTTTGTTGTTTGTTATTTTTTCTGTTCAGACTAAAGTAATTAGTACCTGAATATTATATCTTATGTTCAAGATCGTAATGTATTATAAATGCGTGCTGCTTTTGCGAATAATGTATATCACGTTAATGGATCATTGGTAATAAAGACTATGATAATGTGAATTGAAGAAGGTAGCTGCTTTTTATATAAAGTTTAAGTTTTTCTAATTAGTATAATAATGTGCAGCTTCGCTCGACTTACGCAGAACATGTCAAAAATATAATTTAGTACGGTGAATTGTTGGAGTACTGCCAGTCTTTAATGGATACCAGATGTGTTACGGGTTTTTCGATATTCAGTCATATTCGTACGGTTGGAAGTCAATAATTGCAATATGTATCTATATATGTATATATATATGTGTATACATACATGCATAGATGCATAGACGTATATGCATATATATATATATTATATACTTTATATACACATATGTACTATTTTCTAATTAAATATTAAATGCAGTATTTAATGTATTATTAATAACGACAACTGCTGCTTAAATCTCCCGATAATAATAATTAAAAAAATACAAAGGATGCGGATGAATATTAATTAAAAAATCTGCTGCTGCATCGCATTACTTTCTTCAATTAAAAAATCATTACGTTATAGTGCATTTTTAATGCTTCAAATATTGGGGAGTATGTAACACATATCTGCTATTCTCTACTATCTTTTTCGTATCGTGTATGTTATCAAATAAAACAACTATTTTACGTAAACGTATTTGTAGTTCCGGAAGGAACACTTTTTCTACGTGTGATAGGAACAAATAGTTGCATAAGTGTTTACGTCATAAACGTTCATTCGTAAATTTTCTAATTCGTTATAACTGGCATACATTTTTTCGTAAAGTTTACAACAAATATATTATAATCGTTGGTAACAGAACGAGAATGAAACATGTTATATAAATAATAGATAAATGATAATAAATTGTGTATGATTTTTATACGTCGGGCTGAAAAGTTACGAAGAAGTTTCAATTTTTGCAATTAACGCGCTCTAAGCAGAGGATCCGCTTATTTCATTATAATTTTAACTTGCTTCGTTCATAAAAATGCTATAATAAACTCAAAACATAATCGACATTACGTTTACACCTATACCTAGAAACATTATGATCTCAAAATCGTATATCGAACGTATTAATAAAATTTCTCTACAATTCGTACAATCACGATAGATTTAGAAAAATAATTTCCATCTTTATCATCGAATATCACGAAGAATTATTAGGAATATTCGAAGAAATGGCGATATATATAGATATGTATATCGCAGCTTCATGTAAATCGATTTAGGAAAAATTCAATAATTCATAACCTTGTAAATGCAAGCTTGCAAGGTCTCCTGTTACGAAACATGAAGCATTTTGTAAAGTTTTATAAATAGTTCTATGTAGTTACACAGCTGGACCAATAAAGTATATATATATATATATATGCATATATATACATATATACATATATGTATAGACCCGTATCCGCATACACATACGATAATATAACCATCTCTTTGTAACGCAACCTTCATTACTGATTATGATTAATATCGTCAAAGGACATTTCCTCTTATGCAATATATTTCTCGTATTAGTAAACGTATAAACTTGTAGCCGATCTACCGAATGATAGATTAGCGTAAAAATGTTATTCTTAATAAAAATTCACTAGTTCCATCGTTAATAAGCCATTAAATATCCATCGAAGTTCGTACTACGTATTATTTTGATTATAAAAAATTTGAACGTTTGTTAAATTACACAACCAAAATGACATTTGGAATAGACGGAGAATAATACGATATTACTGTCTAACTACAGTAACATTAAATGTCACCTATAAAAAATATTTCACGTGACACGTACATCGAATTACCGTAAATATCAAAGGTAAGTACGAGTAAAAAAACAAAATCTTTAAAATTTTGCGCTTACATTATTCCATACCGACCGTACTCCCACAAAAGAACAGGTGGCAGCACATTAGCGTCGTTTATGGCGGCCGAGCACGTGTCTGTGACATTTCTCTAGAAAATGTTTCTACGATCCGTCATCGACTACGTTATACTTAGCGTTCGTAGTTAGGTAGATTCGGTCACCATACATAATCGTTACATACCTATATGTAAACGTCCAATAAAGTTTTTATTGTCTCTTATACAAATTTATTGTACTGTTTATTTCGTCTAAGCACGAGGACTCGCTACCGGAAGGATATTCCTCCGAATATGGCGCGCCATCTTGAAATGCCCAGTTCGGATTTTCAATTCTTCCACGATCATTTAGTTCTATCTTTGTCAGTATAGTTGAAAGTGTGAAGTCGAAGTATGTCATGTTAGGAAGATTCTTTAATATAGAAGTAGATAGCTTTCGTCGTCAGGGAATAAACTAAGGATTTTCTATACGTTTAACGCAATTTTATACATCAGTAGCAAATTTCATTTGACCTTAATTGCAGATATTCGGAGCTATCTAAACTTTATCAACCACCGTGATTGGATGATAACACAGACCAGCACAGACGAGGTAAAAGAATAGACCTTTCATCTTATGGGACTTTGCGTCCCATGTACTGAAATACCGATCGCGCGAAAAAACAGAGGTTTTCTAACGCCCTCTACGATATGAAGTGGCGAATTTAGTAACTCACATGTGTGACTGATTTTCTGATGAGTTCAGATACAAGTTATAACATATTTGAATAAATATTCGGTACATTATCAAAAGTATGTCTAATCATGTTTATTAAGAAGCTAATATAGATACTAATAAAAAAAATAGCCTATGCCTTTAAAGTGCATATAACAAATTTCAAAATACATAAAGCAGCCAATGTAGGTGCGGATGACAAACATCCGACTACTTCTCTAATCTCGCGTAAAACGAAACGAGTAATAAAGTACACATTGCAATTGTGTGCTTTTAATTATTGACATTACCGTGTTGGAACAAGAAGGCCCTATCCTAATCTAATATAAATAAGCATGCGCAAGACAAAAACATATAAAGAGAAATATTCTACTTACGAATAAACCCTCGAAAGGATTTACTCGTTGTCGCGCTCGTCAGCTAGCTACTTGAACAATTACAACAAGTAACCCATGCCGATTCGGACCTTTCGTCCTCGGCATAACTGGGTACCAGAGGGACTTAATTTTTTTAACTCACTACTTTCGAGGTTCTACGACGGCTCCAAAACACTCGTCCGCGCTGTAGATTGAAATTGAGGGAGGTTGAAAATGTGGTAGGTCGACATCGAAATAGGTGGAAAATGCTGTAGGTTGAGAATCACTGCAAGTAGTCCCTCGATGGATATGTCTGTTATCAATTCGATGATTCGAATTGCAATGATGATCTGAAACCAAACAAACATCGAGCTCATTATTACTTTTGTTATAATTAAAAGTTAAGACATTATTAATTTAAGAGTATTAATTTAAGAGAGATCGAGTCTTTGGCAATCGTTTGATCTGCTATAGACAAGTGTAAGTTAGAAAAAATATCCTAATTACCTGTAATTAACGAAGAGACCGTGTAACCAGTTACACTTTGATAGCACCCGCTGAACCAATGTGGCGTCAAATCGGTGTCGCCAAAACCGTTGACGAGTGGCGTCGCGCATGCGCAGTACGCTATTTGTCGCACGGCGGGTCTGAAAATTCAGAATTTCGTTTTGAGTGGCGTCTGGGTTAGAGTGTAGGTTTCGTCATATAATTATTCATTTTCGATACAATGTACTTCTCTCTTGTTTATAGAAGGAAATGTGCATTGAATATTCCTCCAATGTACATACACTCGTCAAATAGGGAGGTAAGAGTATTCACCGGGAAATCTGCACATTATCGCGACTTCAAAATTTTACGGTAACATATATAGCAAAAGAGTTATTAGTTTATAAATATAGTATGATAAATATGGTACGGCTACTGTGATTTTTTTTTCATTAAATTTCGTTTCTATCAATTGATTCGAATAGTAATTCATGTCAATCAAAAATAATGAACAATCGCTATATTTAGTTCTAATTCTCACCGTTTCGGTAGCGCTGTTGCCTTATTCTATTCTGAACCGATAGTGTCGCATGCGACATTAAAATGGCAAGGGGGCTTCGAAACCCTCGGACAGTAGGACAAAAATTTACATTGCATGTCCGGTCTATCTTATACCTCGTCTGTGATGATACGCGCGAACTAGATGCCGACGGTGGCGCGGTTGCTCGTGGTTTGGGATTGTCCGAAAAATCAGATTATCGAGTCGTTCGAATCTGTCAACGATTTCTTCTTAAAATATAACGACTCAAGTGAGTCTTAACTATTAGAAAAAGAACAAACTCAAAATTGAAATAAACAGTAAACCTTTCAAATAAATATTTTCAACCGAGCACCCACCCTTTCAATATTTCAGACTACGTCCGTACATTCGTCCAATCAGCGGACCGACTCGCGGCCACCTTACGTTACATTCGGCAAGCTCTCAACCAATCATGACGTAGCACCGCAGGCGGTGCAACGTGATGCAAAGTTCATCGTGCGACGATCGAATTCTCACGTTCTCGTGAGAAGTGCGAGAGACTGAACGCCGCCGGTCCGCGATCGGCGCGACGTTAGCTCTCACGCGCGCGAGCCTGAGATTTCGCGTCGTCGGCTTCTGTCCGCCGCGGTTCGTGCGTGTTCCGTGCCGCCGCTCCGCTCCTTTGACCACCTCCTCCAACCTCCACCAATCTGAACCTTTCGATCTGTTCGGCAAAGCAGGCGGCGGCTGCTCTTTCGTGACCGTTCGCTCGACAGGAATTCCCTTCCTTTTTTCATCCTTTTCACCTCGGGCACCTTTAAAGAAAACACTTTTCGCGTATGTGTCGTCAACGCAACGAAACGACGCCCGCGCGCCTAAAAGGAAGCTCCTACGTGAATCGTGCTGTGTGTGTACATCATCGTTATCCCGACATCACTTCTCTTCGATCCTGTTAACGTGTCTAAGGATATTCATCGTCGAACAGGTAAAAACTTTACTCTCTTTTAAACCTGTGTGCGTGTGTCCTTTATACAATCCTGCCATGTGATTTATGTATGTACTCGATGTACACTGCACGCACATATATATATATATATATTTACGCACGCACCATGCATTCACGACATACGTATAGGTATATGCGTGTGACTATTAACGGTGACGCGGCGGAGATTTCAGGTACATACGATCTTGCTCGCCGTCTCTCGAGGTTACGAAAGCTCCTCGGCGACCTTGATTTCAATTCGAAACGTGTCCTCTATCCTCGCAGGTAGTAACATAAAGATGCGTGAATGTGCACCTGGTTCGAAAAGAGCATGAGATCGTAGCGGTCGATGCGCTCGAATTATTTGCAGGTTCTTAGGGAAAAAAAACTTTAATTTCTCTCTTCTTTATCTCTCGAACGCGTGAAATAGCGATATCTTGTTTCCTTCTACGATTGGGGATAGACATGTCGCGTATGGCGTTATCGGGATACCGTTCGATACAGCTATTCGTTATTCCTGACACGTCCCAAGCGTCGATCGTCGGATTTCAATCGTGTTACTATCGTGTAAACGCGCCGAAAATTATCAATTCGCGAGATAAACCATGCGTCTCGACGAGAAATGCGTATCAATGATGGGGTTCGAATGCTTTCCTGTGGATGAAAAGAAACGGGAACGAGTACGTTGAACGAATAGGTGCAGGGAACACGTGTACCGATGACGAAGCGATCGCACGTCCTTTTTCCTCCTTCTACTTTTAAAAAAAAAAAAAAAGGAGACAATCTCACGGATCAATCTCTCACCGAAATATCTTATCGTTATCGTTTAAAAATATCTCAAATTGTGACAAATCGAACAGACTGGTTAATCACCGTTGATGTCTCGTCCCATTTATTCTTTTTATATAACATTCGTCGAGGGAAATGAATTTCTCCATGTGGGATGGACAGTTTAGAAAAGACAAACAATTGATGCGGATTTGATTAGATAGGCTGAAACTCGACGAGCAGGGTCATCATTTGCTAGATATATAGAGGTGTTTCCTACGGACGGTAGTAGTAGTTTGACGTACGCATATCGAATGATTATGAGAGTTTTATCTTTTCCAAGTAGTAAGTTCTTCTCGAACAGAGGATATAGAGATACGTAAAAAAAAGGTATGAATACGTTATCGTCGTTTCTCTCAACGTATTTTAACGGAACGACGTCAATTCATACGCACTAACGATAATCGCTGCCGAACGTAAAAGTCGTATCTCGGTCCTCTTTCGTATTTTACTACCGCAAATAGAAAAGCGAACACGTTAGTCCGATACTCGAGATGCGGCATGACCGACTTTAAAGGTCGATACTTTTGACGCGGTCGCTCTTCTTTACTCTTTTCCTCCCGTTTTATTTCTCGAAGAAATTTTTCGAACGCTAACGTAAACATGCTCCAAAGATCCTTTCGTATATAGTTGTTCGCGCGAATCGGCTTGAGTGCAACGTTGATATTCGGGTTAACAATATTTTTTTTCATTTAATTTTCTATAAACTGAAAATGTGTATACAAAATTCGAGTCAGCAATGTCAAAAGTGTAACTTTCGATTTTTCGAATCAAATTGTAATCTCGTGTCAGCGTTATCGTATTAATTAAATTGTTTCTAATTTGTAGGAAGCACCGATCGTGTACGTGAACGATTAAATATTAAATGAAAATTTAATTAGAGCTGCTTTAATGTTTACAAAATTTGACCGGTGGTGATAAGTTTACTGGGAAACGTTAGCAGTAAACACGATGCAATTTATTTTAATTCGATGCAATATGAACTTTTAATTCTAGTATCTGCTACTCGCAAACAGTGTTTCGTCTTGAGGAATTGGGAGTTCTTTCGAAGGGAGTTGTAAACTTTTCGACGATATCTATGACAATATCTTATAAACGAGCGGAATTTCCTTCGCAGCTAAAGCTGTAATATCGCTGAGCTGGTAAATCTCGTTGCACAATGGCAAGAAATGAAAAATTGCTGGTAAGAAAATTGAAAAGAGATACCAAATGAAAGATAGTATTTCATCGACGCTGAGTGTGCCGATGGGAATAAAAATTAGCCATGCACGACGTTTCGTTCTGCCGCTAAACTCGATAGCGCTCTACTTACCGTTCGTCTTTCAAAACGTATTTCAACCGTTGTACTTTGCAATAAAATACGCAAATTCTTTTTACTAGAAAATTACGTTTGTTATACGATTTATCGTGCAACAAATTCTCATTTCCGTTTATTAACGCGGTATAAATCACTTTTACAAGCGAAATTATCGGTAATACTACTTTGTGGCACAGATAAATCAAACATATTCTCGACTATGAAATATGTTTCATTTTTCGTGCTGCGAGTTCTTTTAACTATTCCACAAATGTCCTAATGTGTCTAGAAAATCACCTTTGCTTTAATTCTTAGCGGTCGGTATCGAATGTGACTCGATAAGATCGATTTTAATTTGAACACGATGTGGAATAGCGCTCAACATACGTTTCCTTTTAATACACAATTACTCTTCTCATTACCTTCGAATTTTTTTCCCAATGTATCCATATATAATTTGAAATAAAATGGTACGTCGTTGGAAATACGTCGCTTTAACTGCAAAGGATTAACCATTTAAAGCTCTGCTATCGCCTCTGAGTCGACATACTTACGACCCTATATCATTTCATTTCAAATTAAATATCACTGACTGGAATAAAAAAAAAAAAACAATATCTTCTGATAGGTCAATCAAAGACAAATCTGCGAGTACCCAAAAAATTGAGCATCTAGGAACACTTGACCCCGTATTATCTTAAAAATCGTTCATGTCGATTCACACCAGAGACCCGAAATAAGAGTTATATTTAAATTTCGTAGAAAAATCTCTATTACTCAAAATTGAAAATAACTTAGTCATCATGAAATATTTCTGAGTAATAGATTTTCAAAATCTAGTTTCTACAAAATTAAAACATAACTCTTATTTCGGGTCTCTGGTCACCCTCGACACCAACTGCAAAGGGTACAATATATATAGTCCGATCGGTAAAAGATATTCGGCGCGATTCAAGCACGCGTGTTTCACGCTTAATCCATTCTCTACTATGTGGAAAAGTGTGTGCCGGTTTGTGACCCGTATAAAACGGCGCGTAATAACGGTATCCATATGATACTGCGATCTTCATTGTATTGCAGTATCGTCGACCCTCTCCGGCATAATTTTCCACCGCTGGTAACCGTACTGTAAAATGTTGAAAAGATAAAAGTACGTGAGGGCTACCGAGAACAATGAGATATGTTCGTGTATACTTTGGCGAAAGTAGACCTAGTTTTAGCTCATTAGAGCCAGACGCGTACAAATTAGAGTAGCAGTGTGTACATATATACGAATACCTCTTGCTCGTGTGTCACGGATGAGTTAGAAAAGTGGAATCAAAAAAATTGGATCGAAACTATACAGAAATAGCCAAGTACTGTTTTATTTTATTCCTGACCAAAGAGGGAAAGAATACATTTGGTCATTTACTATTCGAGCTATCTTTTCATTTAATATTCATAAATTGTCCGATCTCGTTTCGTTCCTCGTGCCACGTGATGTTATCGCTTAAGATAGAAGGAATGCAATAAACCGAACCACGGTCGATCCATCGACGTACCTACCATCGACTTATTACTCACTTTATCGCATGAATAAATTTCATGACGCAAACGCAATCGCCGGTAATATTGACGCGCGTCCTAACAATTAAAAACGACGAGGGCGAAGAGAAAGTCCTTTAACCCTGGAACGACGGTATGTGTCTCTTGAGCTTCGTAAGCATCGGGGACGACTAGACACGTTTTAGCATCGACCGAGACACGCACTCCCGTTTTACGTTTTACATTCCATCACTTCGCGTCGCGATAAACCCACCATCCTAGGCACGATATTGATCTGGGAACGTGTATTTACTTTTATGGCTTTAATAATGCATACTATATAGGAAACCCTCCTTTCGTACTTTCAGTTTTCATCAAGCTTTGTCTATGTGGGACGCAATAACCTTCACCGGTGAAGATCCTGTTTGACTTACGTTCGCTTCAATGTATCGTATGTACATATCCTGTCATAGTTTTAGCTCGAATGGTAGAAAAATAGAAGTCGATGCTCCGTACGTTTTTATACGTTTTGCTGAGAATATTTCATCAATGGGTACCGTTGTGAGGCAAGATCATTATTTATCTTTCGTTGAATTAAAATTATTCAAGGTTCGGCGTAACGATTGAGAACGTTGTAAGGTTGGTTTTATTGCAATCTAAAACGGGAAAAATAGTAACGCCAAGTAAAAATAGTAACAGTGTGAAGCTTTATGATATTAACGTATGTCGCGATGTTATTGACAGAACGCTCTGAAAGTTTCGAACGGTACCGACGACTTTTCCGACGCTATTGCGTTAATTTGATAATACTTTCCTACTTTAAATAGAAGAGCGAGGTCAAAGGTTGAAACACTTCTGGCAAAGTTTACTTTACAAATAGAAAAATTTATGTCAAATTCTCGACGGTAAATGTTCCCGTTAAACTCCTTTGCGGAACATGCTATCTAGGAATATCGTTATTGCATTTGCGGCGAATAGAAAATACATTATTTAATGGTTCTCTAATTAACGAATTAATATCATCGACCGTTCGGCCGCCTACCCACCACAATATAATTTCCCAGAGAGTGAGCAATCTCGTTAGAAGAGAGAGAGAAAGAGAGAGAGAGGGAGAGCGAGCGAGAAATTTACCTTTGCGTGGATCAATTTGCTGGGTATCTACGAAACGAATCTAGCATGCCGTTCTCTTTCGCTTTTTAATGAATATTACAAAAAATTCTTGTTGACTGAAACTAACAAATACTTTTTACTCCCAAGTCACGATATCCAAATTGTTATTTTCCTCGCTAATAATAAATCATGTTTACCTAGAGACCTCGTATAAATGGAACGTTTTTGTTTTTCAGTACTTGGAACGTGCAGTAGAATCATGTAAATTCCGTAAAAAAATCATTTTACGGAAATCCGTTTCGATAGGACCGACTTGCGAATCTTCCGATAAACTTAGGCGCAACTCTTTCGAAGCCCGATTACGAAAATTAGGTGATGCACTCAGGATTAAGAGTGGCAGGACTTGAGAGAAAATGTTTCGCTCCAAGATTCGCATTCATACGTGTCAAGTGATTCTTCTGACATCGTTAGTATGGTTTCTGGTAGACGTGATGGTACTTATGTTGTATTCGGATTGCATCGGAGGATCCGGATGGGGATGTTCCGATGCGAACAAGCAAATTCCAACGGAGGAGAATCAGCCCCATCCTCAGGAACTGAGAAGAGAATCGACCGATGTACAAGTATACAATAAAAAGAAGTATAAACAATCGGAATTACATCTATGGCGACCCGCGAAGGTCGTTAAAGAAAGTAAGGGTAGCCCTGGCGAGATGGGTGCCGCTGTACATATTGCGCCTGAATTCGAGGCGAAACAACAAGAGCTTTTCAAGTTGAATCAATTTAATCTTATGGCTAGTGACATGATTTCCTTGAATCGTTCTTTAAAAGACATTAGACTCGAAGGTTGTAAAACGAAAAAGTACAACAAGTATCTTCCAGACACGAGTATCGTTATCGTATTTCATAACGAGGCCTGGAGCACATTGTTGCGCACAGTTTGGTCCGTCATAAATCGATCGCCCAAATCGTTACTAAAAGAAATTATTCTTGTCGATGACGCGAGCGAACGAGGTGAGTTTTCCTATATCCTCTATCTTCCTTGTCTCTTTTTCTCTTGAAGGAGAAATCGATCTAAAAGGAAAACAAGCGAAGTGTCAACTCGTGTAATCTATATACCGTTTTCCCTTCATTTCTAGATCATTTGAAACAGGATTTAGAAGATTATGTAAAAACTTTACCCGTACCAACGTATGTCTATCGCACAGAAACGAGATCGGGCCTAATAAGAGCTAGACTTTTGGGCGCGAAGCACGTGAAGGGTCAAGTAATCACGTTTTTGGATGCTCATTGCGAATGTACGGAAGGATGGTTGGAACCTCTGCTTTCCAGGATAGCCGACGATAGGACGATCGTTGTTTGTCCGATCATTGATGTAATTAGCGACGATACCTTTGAGTACATACCTGCCAGTGATATGACTTGGGGTGGATTTAATTGGAAACTGAACTTTAGATGGTACAACATCATTACTATTCTGTTTTTATTAATCATTTTTCCCACGGGATATACATAGGCATAATTCGGTATGAATTATCTAATAAAGAATCTCCAATTAATAAGGTACAGAGTCGCGCAAAGAGAAATGGATAGAAGAAACGGGGATAGAACGGCGCCGCTGCGGACACCTACGATGGCAGGGGGATTATTTTCTATAGATAAAGAATATTTCTACGAACTTGGTGCATACGACGAAGGAATGGACATATGGGGCGGTGAAAACCTTGAAATGAGTTTTCGAGTGAGTTTTTCTTTCGTTCGTTGTCATAATCGATATTGTATTTTGTTTTTCGACGCAATTTACCTAGTGCATTATGATGTTTTATTTACTAACACACTGATTGATTTTAAGGGAAGAACATTCAACGTTTGTTTTTATATTTGATTATACTAAAATGACCTATACTTTTCCCTTGTTACTTTACCATTCTCTCTATACTTTTCTTGCTAACACCTTCTTTCTTAGTTATCTTGTTAGACATGTTTTTTTAACAATTAACTGTTCCACGTCGAAAAGAGAGAAATCCTCATTGGTAATCAGTATGGCTGTAAGGAATTTTTACTTGTATTTGTATTTGTAAATCATAAGTGCCTTATAGGTATGGCAATGTGGTGGAACGTTAGAAATCGGTCCATGTTCTCATGTGGGGCATGTATTCCGTGACAAGAGCCCATATACATTTCCTGGTGGTGTCAGCAAGATAGTTCTACACAATGCAGCGAGGGTAGCTGAAGTCTGGATGGATGAGTGGAGAGATTTTTACTATGCCATGAACCCAGGTTAGATAAGTAACTGTATAGTTTTACCCATTTGCATTAAATTGCATTTGATATGAAGAATAATGCGAATAAGTCTACTTCTAATATTTCATACATTCACATGAATATATTATGAAGAAATATGGTGCATGTATACTGATAATAATAAGCAAACAGTATGCTTGCAAACATAATATTCTGTACTACATGATTTAGCAATCACTTTGATGTACGTACATAGAAAATGAAAGCTATTAAAAATCATGTTGCATATATATATATATATATTTATATGAAAATACTAAACAAATCATATAAAAAAAAAAAATATTATGGTATACGACGGGTATCTGATATGAATTATTATTAGCTACATTTTTTAGTCGTTTTTTATTTAATTTTTTATATTTTAATTACATTAATCATATTATTAACAAAAATATTTAACGAATGAAATTTTTAAGACTCTGGAATGGTCTTTTTTTCTGCACAATTTTGATGTTATATGTTTATATACGTCATACGTTTAAATAGCTACATTATAAGAATATAAGAATTTTTTGTTCATGAACTTAAAATTAGAAAGTAGAAGGAGCAGTTTAAATATCATTTCATATAACGCTGAAGTTGTTTGTTATTTTACATGTCATGTGGACTTGGGAGAAACTACAATAGTTATAAACAATTATGCTTTACATTTTTGATAATGTATTGATTTATTTCATATTCTAATATGTGTGAAATGCAGCCTTAACCACTCATCCATCCAGCCAACTAACAAACAATATTGCTTGCCTTTGATATTTATTTAGCTACATTATAGGAACCATAGGAGAACGAGACCCAGAAGTTCATAGCGTGCATAATGTATCTTCTCAATTTCTTTTTATTATGTAATTTTATTGTACTTGCTAACACACTAACACAACTGAGTTGGTTAGATATGGATGTGTGGTGGGACATTGGAAATTGCAACATGCTCACATGTTGGACATGTATTCCGTAAGTCAACTCCGTATACCTTCCCTGGTGGTACCAGCAAGATAGTGAACCACAACAATGCGCGACTCGCAGAGGTCTGGTTGGACCAATGGAAGTACTTCTATTACAACATTAATCCAGGTAGCACTAACACCAATGTCTCAAAAATAAAGAAAAAGAATGAATCTTCTACATGTTACGTATCTATGCTTTATGTATACTTCTGACTTATCATTTTGCATGTGTTTTTTCTTTTGGGTGGTTAGCATGTTTTTGCAATTAACACAATTGCTTTATGGTTTTGGAATATTGCTTACTTCTATCAGATACCCGTTCACATCCATTTAGGGCACTATTTAATTGTAGGATTGTTAATCAGTATTTCAATTTCAGCAGCAAGATGGTACTGCTTAAACACGATTCAAATAATATAATCTTTTGAAAAACTTCTACAATAAAATATTTCTGTTATATCGTTATAATATTTCTATTATATCAAATATAAGTAAAGTCCGTTCATTATTATACGAGCACACGATACATTGTGTTACTAAAATCACATTATCACTTTTGCACATGATATTTTTACAGCGTACGAGTTTTCACACGAATAAGAACATCACAAATTTCTTTTCACTGCCAAACAATTAATTGTCTTTTTATTGTCAAATATTTCGATATGCTCATGTATATATTATGGTTTTTTCCATGGGCAAATATTAATATATCACATATGGCAATTTCTTTATTTAGCACATATATTGACATGACTTATCTCATATTTTACTAATATTTGCTCAAACACGAAATTTGTATAATAAAATACAAAGCAACTCTCCTTTATTTAAAATAAAACTTTGCAGGTGCAAGAAATGTAGTTGTTGGAAATGTGTCTGAACGAATTAAACTAAGAGAACGCCTTAAATGTAAGAGCTTCAGGTGGTATTTAGAAAATATTTATCCTGAATCACCGATGCCACTAGATTATTATTATCTTGGTGATGTAAAAAATGTCGATACACATACCTGTTTGGATACCATGGGCAGAAGAACAGGAGAAGTTGTCGGCATTACCTACTGTCATGGACTAGGTGGTAATCAGGTATGTTCATTGGTTCTTAGCAACAAGATTTTTAACTTTTAAGTTATGATCTATTTTACATGTATTCATATTAATTAAATATTTACAAATCCAGGTGTTCGCTTATACAAAACGACAACAAATAATGTCAGATGATATGTGCCTTGATGCAGCCAGTCCGCAAGGCCCAGTTAAGATTGTTCGATGTCATGGGATGGGTGGTAATCAAGCATGGGTCTATAATGAAGAGGTAGAAGATACAATTTTTCATAGGATTTAATTTTTTCTAATAAAAATTATGTTCTTAAAATCACTTAAATGTAAATTTTGCAGACAAAGATGATCAGGCACACAAATACAGGCCATTGCTTGTCAAAACCACGTTCAGGAGATGCCTCGCAACCTGTTCTTGCACCATGTGATCCACATAATGCGGGACAAAAGTGGATTATGCAAAGCAAATTCAAATGGCAAGCTAGCTAATATACGTTGAGCTTAAGTGCAAGACCTCTATACAATATTTGTTAATATATTTAATAGATTATAATCAAGGAACTGACCATAAGATAGTTTCATGGCAGAATAAGAGAAGTATTATGACTGACAGAAATATAGTCATAGCGTTATGTTTTGTCTTTTCATTGTATATCAATGAAATTGACACTGGGAAAGAAAGTAGCTTTATATGAATCATAATAAAAACAAATGGCTCGAGTTAATTCATTTATTTAATAAGATAAACATTAATTAGACTTAACCGAGACCATGGTGTTTAGTTACTGCCGTTTCTTATGGTATGCCTTGATTAATGCATGAAAACAACAGGAGCAAATTTCTGACTGTGCGAGAACGTGTAAGAGTGATACTAAAAAATAAGAGAATGGACTCTAGCAAGCAGTAGCAGAGAAAGCATATCAGACCACTGTTATAAATAAATAATTGTTGACATAAAAGAAAGAGACATATTTGATAATTTGGGGTGCGTGCAATGGCGTATGATTGAGAGATATTATCTATATGTGTGAAAAAATATGGATATGCTAAATTTGTAAGTGTCACAACTATGACTGTGTGAATGTTGTTAGTATGAAAGTGAAATTCATGGTGACACTACTGGTTATACTAATTATAGAACTTGTATTGTACAATCCATTATTAGTTAGGGAAGAGCACTGAATCTTTTTATATCAATACTTCTGACAGTTCCTTGCATTTCATTCGTAATTAAGTTGTTAATGCTTTTGTTTCAATGAAAGCAATGATTGTACTTATCTTTTTCACTACAACATAAAGACAAGCTAAATGCTGCACTACAGCATTTACAAGACCTCAGTTAAATGTAAAAGATTACCAGCTGTTATTTGTTACAATTGTTATATCTTACATATTCATTTAAAGTTATGACACATGTCTTCCACATTTTATTAATAAAGACTTCATATTTTTATTGTAATAGAGTAAATAACTATTCTTCGTAGATACTACATTCTGCTTTAGTATAGTTCGTTATTGCTAATGTCACAGTTGAACAAAGGTGGTTACATCATTGACTAAGAGAAAATAGTTGTATCTCAGATTCTGGCGCCCTTCCCTTTGATATTTGACATTTCCAAAAGAATTGCAATTTTGTTATAGTTGAGACAGTTACTTTTTGTGCCCATGTAAAATAGTATCTGTACTTCCTATATCTACAGTTAGTAACACGTGAGTAATACAATTTTTATTATATTCTCAAGCACACCTGTAATACTTAGGACATGTTGTGTATCATAGTGAAACTTTAATACTCAGCAACGTTAATATTAAAATAATACATGATTAACTCTTATATATTTAATCTAAAAAAAATATTATGGTGATGGTACAACAATAATTTATCATTTATAGCCTACATATACGTGTAATTAGATTTTTAAAACAACAGTGTTTATTTTTGTACAGAATTTAGATTCATTTTATATATTTGAAAGAGAGAGCGTAACTAAAATTTACAGTTGAACTGTTCTGATTCAGTAATACATGTCCTTCACCAATGTAGAAAGACAAGATAGTAGTATTTCCAGGTCACGTCATTCCACATATTGCAATCCTAAGTTTATTTTCTATACTCTTCTTAAGATTTGCACAGAAAATGAAGTACAAATATCTTTGTCTTAAATATCAATTTATATACTTCATTGAGGATTTGTTAATACATTGATCAATAGAAATGTTTGATCATTATTTATCACTTTTTAATGTCTATAACAGCAAAAAAATGTTAATAAGTTCATTACATAGACACCAGTGAAACAGACTTCTAATGCTTTAATCTTAAAGGGTTATTTATTTACTATTATTGAGTTTTTAAGAATTTTTTCGTGATATGCTAGAAGTCAAAAAATGCAATTTTAAAGACAATAAAGTAATCTACATGTTCCATTAAGTTATAATATATACAGATATTATTCTATACTTATGAACTGTAAATTATACTACTTCATTTACAAGCCATTTTGAGATAATGTAGTGTACTTATACTATATGTAATGAATTGCAAAAATAACAGCATTTACCAATGTTTTGTGGCCTCATATACTTTATGAAAGTATAAATTAGGCTGATAGTAAAACAAACCAGCAATGACTGGATTAATATTAACCACTAAATGTTTTCCAAATACTTGCAAATTGTCAAAGTTAGTTTTTGATCGGTACAAAACTATGAACCGTTTTCTACAAAAATTTTTGTCTTAACATATTAACTAATTATATTTATAATTACTTTCATTTATATTTGTAAATATAAATTACATGTCTTCAATTTAATCTATATAAAAATTACAGAATTATAGATAATTCTATATAATAATACCTTAAAAAGGTATATGTATCCTCATGTGCTACTTACCTGTGAAATGAAACTTGTATAGAATGAGTAATTCGGCGGCTTTCGGTAATACATTATTTGTTATATATTGGCACTGTACAGATTTTTTTAGATTCTAACTAAAATTTTTATTCTTTTATGTGGATTAACTGACTCGTATGTATGTCGTTAAAAACTCCATTATAATTTGTATCCTAAATGTACAGTGAAAAGCAATAATAGCACCTAATGGGGCTACCCTCGTTCTATTTTTCAATTTTTCCTTCCCACATCTTATTTCTCTTCATTCCTATCTTGAAGCAAGTAGTATAATTATGTGATAACAAACACATCTGCAATCTATGATCTTAATATGAATGTAAATGATGGACAAAAAAGCCTTAGACATTAAAAAAAGCTTGATACTCAATCTCGTCATGAAATTTTGTAATGGTAATACGTGAAAAAAAATAAATTCATGTAGAATGATAACTATACTTTCCCTTTGAAGATCGTACTACTACAATATTTGTATAAACAAGGAGAGCACGAGTACGTAACGTGCATGGAGGAATAAACATTCGAAAGGTTTACTCGCGCAAGTGCTATTATTGCTTTTCGCGCAATGTACGCACAGTTACTGTGGTGTGTACCGATATTTTCATTTTTTGAGTCCAACGTGCCTCAAGAATAGAACACTATAAATACTTAGCTGTGTGTATACATAGGTTTGTTGTGCTTCTTCGAAACCATTTATAAAGTTTAAAGTAAAGTCACATTAATAAGGTGCGGTTGAATATAACTGCTCTATAGCTGTTGTGAGAAAAAAATTTTAAATGTATGAATAAAGGCAATGGTTATTATAATTATGCTTTAAATAGAACATTAATTTTATTAATGAATTACTCTGGAAATTTTGTAATTTATATATCATATACTCAGAATAATTACTGTTAATCATCTTTTTTTACCATTATTGGAAAGACTAAAATTACAACTAATTTATAGCAAAGTAATCCATAAGTCAATTATGCTCTGGACTAAAGTCTATGACAATATAAATCTATAGATCGGGAGATGAAATAAAACGTAGATGTACAAAATGTATGTTAACATATTTATTATGTACATTTACTGTTCCTTGACTTCCCTCAATCTTCGAACTGCTGACCTAGTTGAGGCAGCAGCGGTCGTAGAGTATACCCATGCACCTCCTGCGACTGTCCTTTTGCATCGTTTGCATGACCAAATTCCAACTACGCTACGCTTCATGGCATCCTGTAAAAATATAATTTATATAAAAAATGACCACTACTTAAATTAAGTAGAAATAGAAGATATATATATATACTAACCTTGCCACAGAATGTACAGGTATATTTACTGTGCTGTGTTATTTCCATCTTTTTAACCATCTTTCTGAGAGAGGCACCATATCGGGTACCATATTTCCCTGTGATTCCAACCTTCTTTGTACGTTTCGCCTAATTGTAAACACAACCATTGTTTATAACACTAATTCACATAAGTAATAACTTATATTTTTTACACATAACGTATCGTTTAGTATAATGTTATATCGTTCATTTGACATTCGCACAACACAAGTTCTTTACTTTTCTTTTGATAACTCAACACCATTGACTACTCCATTATTACATATTAACTCCTATTAATTTATAAAATATTTACAGAACAAAAATATTTGCCGATAAATGAAAAAACGAACTTTAAAGCAATAATAACATAGGATTTCACTACATAACCTCACATAATAATTACACTTTAATATAATAACATTCCGAAATGATATATTCGTAAATGATTTTTGTAAAACTATAACATAACATTAATCAACACTTTCTCGAATAATTTCCTACGATTCAATTCATAATTACAGATTTTAAATCTTACCATTTTGTACAACTAAATGTCACCTTGGTGAAAACCGGAAGAAAGAACACGAGCGCTGAAAACGACTCGCGTGAAATGCAGCGCGCACCGGAAGTAGGCAGAATTTAAAAAAATATATGAATTATTGTAAAATCTTTCAGTAAGAACAGCACTTACATTAATTTTGGTTTCAATTCAATAAATTAGATATTTTAACTAAGACTGATACGATTACCGCTTACACCGATAATTATTACATAATAATAAATATGCACCCAAATATCGATAGCATTTCACGGATAAATTTGACTATATTTTTTACTACTAATTTTGTAATAACGTAGGGTTATCTATATGCAAAAAACGGAAGATTAGAAAAATTATTTTTCGGACACCCTATATGTATATTCGTGGTTCGGTGGCGGCACCTCCCGTTAGTCGGTACATAGGGTGCGATCGCCTATAAGAACACCCAACACCCAGCGACGAATGACGTAGCTATAGTCAGTGGAAGCAGTAGAAACAAGGAGCAGTAGCCTGTTTCGTGTACGTTGAATCCGTCCTCTGTTACTCATCACCGTCGGATTACGAAGCGTACAATAGATTTGCAGTGAATCACGAATAACTGCTGATTTCTTTATTAACGTTCTGCAGGGTTATAAGAGGATCGTTGGTGAGAGATAAAGTGTGAAGGCGTCGATCGATACGAAGGAGACACCGGCTAAGGATGGTCGTTAAAATCTACGTATCGGGTATCAGCGGGAACAAGGAAGTGAGTCGAAACTTAAACTCTTCGATCGGCAGTGGCCTTAGATCGGTGAACGTAATGAAACATCGCAAAGAGCGATGCGCTTAGAGATCGTTGTTCGATCGGGATCGTACTACCGGCCAGTCAGTTAATTCTTTATGACATTTCACGCTTAACGACGTATGATGTATCAAATTACAATGAAACTCATAGAACCAGACGATGGTCACTGTCATTCATATTATCATTACGCGATATGACGTTCCTTTGAACCAATAATGCATACATGCATATGTTACATGTTGTTTGATCTTTCGACGTGTCAACGATCGTAGAATTGTTTTTCAATCTCGTTCTGCTGGTGAAAGTTCTGTTACACTTTGTTACTTCGATTTCCTACAGTTCTCTCTCTTTTTTTTTTTTTATTCCTCTTTTAATTCGCTCGATGCACCGTATAACTTGACGCTCCGAAAGCGAAGCGTACGTGAATGCATTGCGAACGCAGTTTTTCCTGCATATTCTTTTAGCCGTTATTCTTTAGCCGTTGCTTACAAATTATTTGCATATATATCATTTGTTATGAATTATATATATGTATATATATCAGTATTATTGTATAGTTACAATCACTTGTAATGATTAATAAGGTGATTTAAGTATTCGAAATTGTCATATGTAATAAAGTGTAGGTATTATAGTTGTTAGATTACCTGTTATATTATTTTTATCTTTAGTATAACTAAAAATATATCTCTATTATTGAATGACATTAGTATCACAAATTGTGTAATATTTACTAGGTGAAAAAAAGACAGCAACGAGTTTTAATGATATTGGACAGTAAAAATGTAGAATATGAAACCATTGATATAACTGAACCAGGGAAAGAATTGGATAAAGAATTTATGCAGAGCAATAGCATTGGAAGGGAAAATAAACATCCTTTACCGCCTCAAATATTTAATGAGGATGAATATTGTGGGGTAATTGTAGTTTATTCTTCTTAAAATTGTATATTGAGCCTAATGTAAGCGGGAGAAGACTAATAATATTAATTAATACATTTGTAGGACTATGAAGATTTTGATTTGGCAAATGAATTGGATGAGCTAGAAAAATTCCTTAAAGTTACACCCCCGGTTAGCCCGGAAGACATTTCTGAAGACTCCAAAGCACAAGATGACATACAAGAAAATGGGAATACTTCAAGTCGAGAGGTTTGTTATTAAATGAATTATATTCGTTTATGCTTTGGTATAAATTTATTTACACAAGTTGGATATTGGTAGCTGATGTTACCAAGAGACAAACACTATTATACTTTCTATTATTTTTATTATTTTTAAGTTATACATTAAAAGTTTTGATCAGAAATTCTATGACCTATACTTATTTTCTAAGCTAGTGTCCTTGATACTAAATTTATTTTGTCTACTCATAAATACTATATGTTTGTTGCAGCCATCCACAGACAAAGATGCAGCTACAGTAAAATCAGAAAGGTATGCACTATGAAATATTTGATTGCATAATCTTGTAAGTAGTAGATTCTATTTAATATATTTGAACTATATAAATGTATTACTTTGATAATTTTACAATATGATAAATAATATTACAATTTCATATTATATTTATAGCATACTGTTAATTCTTCATTGTACTATGAAAATTTATTAAATTTTAAGTCACTATAAAAATTCTACTACTTTAGCGCAGATGATAGGACAGGTTTATCAAATGACAATGAACCATTAAATGAATCTAAACCGACAGAAGTTGACAGTGGAACTAAAGCAAATGAAGAGGATGTAGAACAAATGGAAGAAACTGGTGATAAAAATGAAGAGAAATCAGATGATCAAGAAAAAGAAGAATAGAGGTAAATAGGTATTTATTGTGTTGTAATATTTCCTTGGACAGTTTGAAAACTTTATAATTATTAATAAGTTTATTTTACAGAATTATGACTATCATCTTTTTAAGGCTGAGTGAGTATACTGCCACAACCATTTTTTTGAACAGTGGGATATATATTAATTGAACTGTATAGATTATCCATATGCAATGCTTTCGTAGACTTATATCAAATTCAAATCCAGAATTTATACCAACTTTTTTTATTAGGTCTGGTAAGATAAAATGAGATTTCACCTTATTTCATAATATTAATTTATATAAATTTTTAAGTTGTTGAGT
Organism: Ancistrocerus nigricornis; assembly: GCA_916049575.1. NCBI lineage: Eukaryota > Metazoa > Arthropoda > Insecta > Hymenoptera > Vespidae > Ancistrocerus > Ancistrocerus nigricornis. The sequence goes on from OU696664.1 coordinate 39,444,978, forward strand.
TGTTTATACTACATTTCTCCATTGCTTCATTACGATTGTCACACTGAAAGATATAAAGTATATCTTTTGCTTATTATTATTATTATTACTACTACTATTAATATTATTATTATAAGCAAAACGTTAGATTGGAGTTAGATATATTATAGTGCTGAAATCGTTATAAATTTAAAGAACAACTTAGAAAAAGAGTACATATTATATCTATATCTACTAAATTATGCCCTTCTTTGAAGGAACAGTATTATTCAGTCTCTTAAAAATTATTAATTCGTGCATCTTAGCTTCTAAACTATAATTATTCTATTCTCAACACCGATTATTTCTCACTTTTATGTTTTTATCATGTTATGATGTATTATTAATTTTTCATTATGAATGATGCAACCTTTTCGTCAACATTTTATTATTTGTTAAAGATATGCATAGTAATTTACATAAGGATATCATTATCAAATGTAAAATGCAAATTTAATTTTTGTATAAAAATAAGATAATATATGAAGAATTAGCTATATATCAAAATTAAAACCAGAAGAGTTATAATTGATAACATTGAATATTGTCATATAAATTATAGCTACATATTTATTATTCAAAAGGAAATATGGAATATCTATCTATGTACAATGGCAGAGTTTGAGTCCCTTTTTGCTTTAAGAATATCTTATTTATTGATAAGATATATAATCTTTTAAATAATGAAATCGCTCTTCCTTTGCAACAAAGCATTTTACAAATATCCAATTAAAGTTAGACATAAGAAAAAGACAAGTGACCTAATTAATGTCAACATATATATTGGTAAACAATTGTTTACAATGAACAAGGTATCATACTCAATTCAAATATCAAATTTTTCAGTCATTAAGGCCTGTTTATTGCTTGTTAGATAATAAAGGAATTTAAGAAATCAAAAGATCAGTTGTGCAATTAAAATATTTTACAGGAGAACTTGAAATCTATTTTTCATTCTTACATGTTATTTTTGTTTTCATACATATTATGACAATAATTAGCAGCGTTGCTCGTGAGATTCAATAATATTAATCGTAATTTCTGAATTATTTGTGTACACTTATACAGCTTTATTCCCAAAAGGCCTATGATTGTTTTTCTTCCTATTCTTTTAACAGAAATTAAACTTTTCTACTATATAAAAATATGTTGATATGGTTTTCCTCTACAATAAAATAATATAAAGAATTTTATTTGTTCAAACTAATATTTTTATAAATTAAAAATATCCGATATTTGGAAATTTACATTTCAACAGAACAAAATTTGGTATGTCATTTATCAGATAAATAATTTAGATACATAGGTGTTGGATATTGCTTCTCAATAAAGTTTATTTTACTAGATTATGAACAAACATATATTTACAATATCATAATTCTTCATACATAATATATACAAATCATTATTGTTATAAGCATATATAAGACTTTCTTAACAAACACAATAAAAACAAATTATTTATATAGGAGTTTTATGCAATTTTACAAATCCATATATTATTTTTTAAAGTAAACATGAATCCTTCCACAGTATATTTACTACTGATGAAGTCATAGTACCAGATTTCTAATAATATTATGAGAAAAATGTAATACACTTATTGGATGTGCAGATCAAGGAAATGTTTCTCGCATAAGATGGTAAGTAATAAATAAGTACATATTTAATCTTCACATAATATACAAAGATTCATGTCATATATCTTCAAACATTTATTGTTCAATTACAAAATACTGTTAATTTTATTCTAAGCTTTCACTTGAGAAACAATGAATTTTCTATTGTATATAAAATATATCGAATTTTCATAAATGTACAATGACACACAGAATATACATCACTATTACTAAATTTGATGACTTATAACAATTTGTTCTTCAATATAAGCACAGTTATACAACTATATGAAAAATTAGTTTGTGTTATGTGAAATGGAGTAAAGTTTAAAATATCCAATTTTCCGCATATAGCTATAGCCTACAAAACGTATATAATAAAATATTTAATAGCTTCTTTACTTACTAAATTACTGAGTAAAACGAATAAGTCTTATACGCTAACATATTTGATAAACAATAACTACTAAGGCACATATGCGTATATATTACTCTAAGCAATCGAATAAAAGTATATTGCGTACTATAATTTTACTTAAATTACTTTTTTAAATTTAATTATGGATGCAAGTCATCTGTTTCAAATATGTTGAATATATGATAGAATGTCTATTAGAATTTCTTCAAAAATGTTCCCATTGCACACTTGCCTCTCCTATGTTGTAATAAATTGATCCTGAAAACAATAATTTTAAATGTGCTTTGGATAATGGTAATTTTTATAATGAAGAAAAAATAGACATGTTTATTCTACATCTAAATCGAACCTATTATTTCTTGACAAAAGCGTTATTTAAATATTACTAAATACTAATACATAAACGAAGTCTATAGGGGTACTAAGTACTAAATATGGGTAATAAAGTAATATACTTATTATTATTATTATTTTACATAAATTTACGATTGATATCGAAGATATTTATTGTAAATAATTTCTTTATTTATAAACATAAGTACTGCTTACTTTCTCGAAGGATATATATATGTATATATGTACATATATATATATATATATATATATGTTACTCCTTATAAAGATACACAAATTTCTAAAAATATGTGAATTACTCATTTAATTTTTTCTTTTATATAAAATGTCAAAGGATCAGACTCGGCAAAATAATAACACCAATATTAAAGGGTAACTTATTCAATTATAATCATTTTACTTCTTCTTTAGGTAGTAACATATATGTTAAAAGAAAAAAAATAAATAAAACAATTGGTTTAAATAAGCTTTCATTTATTTGAGATTAATTATACTAACTAAGAAATATCCACTGTATATGTTTATTTATATACTGGCCTATAATGCTATATAACATTTATTCTCAATGCGCAGGTATATAGTGTGAAAAATGTTTCTGCCAGTTTGGACATATATAACAATTGAAACGACAACATGTGTTTAAATTTATGGGTCATGATGACAGATATCTACATACACTTGATTATATAATCATAATGAACATTCTGTTTTTCTACATTTGTAATTGCTATTCATCATCTGACGCAGCTTTTCACAGGCACATTGTAAGGCAAATTGTTTGCCAACAATATTTTAAAATAATAAAGAAAAAACTGAGTTCCATACAATATATCTAAAAAAAAGGTAGAATGGGGAAAATAGAATTTTTACACATGTAGGTTTAGTAACGGATAGCAATACAAATCTTTAATATTTATATTCTGTTTCTAAAAATATAATGCAAATTTTCTCTTATCATGTTACTTTAAATGTGAGTATAAGTGAAAACTGTACCTTTTAAATCAAGTATTATATTCCAAATATAATGATATAAAATTGTAAGAAATTACGAATAACAAAATCAATGAGTTTGCTTCAAAATAAAACGCATTTCAGCACATTATAAACATGCATTCAATTATTGACTGATGTTGATTATATCAAAATCATGTCTGATGTCGGTTATATCTTATATTAAAAAATAAATTAACATTAACTGAAATACGTTTATGATAATTGATAATTGAATTTCATTATCACATATCAATAAACAAATTATTCTTGAACGTACTGTTTCTTTCACATACACATTCAAACTATTTTATATTAATGTGTTCCAATTTTTCACTTTTTACTTAATCACATAATAATGTGTATTATAATAAAATTCACATACATATTAATGCATGTAAATATATGCAATGTTTTTTACAGAAAAAATAATGCATCTCTTAAAATGCAACATTAACCAATAAGGCAAGTATCTATAAATTGCTAAATAAACAAATTTTCTTAAGTAACTTTGTGTCCAGTATCTTAATTAATCAATGAATTGTATTCTGACATATATTAATTATCATTATTAATGATAATACAGAAAAATTTATAATATATCGCTTCTGCAAAGATTTACAATTGGCAAAATTATTTGCAACTGACTTGGTTTATGATATTAATTCATAAAATATGTAGCATGATCTTTACACTGGCTTAGTAGTATTACCTCATATCGTTTTAATGTAATAAAGAATTGCAATATACAAACGATGTTTGCACTTGTAAAAGGAGTGCTACGTATTATGCATTTGCAGTAATATTATGCATGCCATACATTGATCATTTGTGCTCTGTGACTTTTCGTAAGTCTTTTCAGATGCACATCCAATTAAGAAATGTATACAAAAATCTATGCTTTTCCATTTTTCTATAATACAAAATTATATGAAGGAATAAGATTTGAGAGAAATTTGTATTATTTCAGCTATGATAAATATTTAGACAATTCCTTAGTAATTAATTCATTATAGATAAGTTACCACTGAAAAATATATTTTACAGTTTCCCAAATATAATATACATTATGTTCTATCTAACTTTATCATTTAAAATATTTCCGTTGTAATATAAATTTCGAAAAAGTATTTCTTGCAAAAGTTGCAAAAATGGCTATAATTTATACATAAATAAAATATAACATTCCATTTAAAAAACGAAGTCGATTTTTTATTTCCTTAACCTTTTGCAACACAATAAAATTATTCTGATTATACACTGGCCCCCATAAATATAGAACTTGTTAGAAAAATTTTTTCAACAGTTGTATTACAATGGAAATATTTTAGGTGATAAAATTAAATAGTACACGTTGTATATTGAATTAGAAGTAATTTTGACATTGGGACATTGATTCTATACTTATATTACGCTTTTTGTTTTAAACATATTTTAAATTTTGTAATTTTAGAAAAAACAAACTCAGGATGGAAAGAAATCTTAAATTTTTCCTTAAAAAGCTATATATCCAACTGCTTTATAAAATCACAATGTTAAAAATTCAATTAAATGATATGCGTGAATATAATGATCGAAATATGCAAAAAATAATACAAGTTCTCTTTGTCAATATGATTTCCATAAATATCAAAATAGTATTATGATTAGATAATATTATAGTAATATTTAATATAGTGATAATCTTTGTTTCACAGATTAATTGTAATGTATATAAAGACTATCATTACCATACAAATTATTAATCTTCCACTGAAGTAGTGAGTTTTAGTTACTATTTTCAAAAAGTATATGTTTATGCCATGCGTACTTTCAATGATGTCTGTGACAAGAGCTTAAGTATATCCCAAATAAAGTTATATCGTATAAATACTTTTAACAGTATATTAAAGTTAAATATATACAACAAGAAGCGACAACAGTTCTTAGTAAGGATATCATTTCCATTTTTTCAAGTTTCTCTTTCCACGTGTTTTACGTTACTCTTTTGTAACAACTTATATTATTCAATATTCTTACAGCATATAAGCTGTGTATGTATTGAAGATGCAATCGTTAGATATGAAATATGTATATAAACGCATGTAAATAAACGCGAATATGTGATATTACGATGAAGTAGCAGAATCATGATTTCACTACTTATTGTTGTCCTACTGGATATAATAAGAAGACATGGCTTTATAATCAAGGTAGGGTATCATAAATATATAAAATATGTGGAAAAGTAATCTTCAGAAATGGGAAGGGTATCTCAACAAAGTACCATTATTGCTTCTCATTGTACATTATAGTACTTTTGGAAAAGTAATTATAAAATTGAAGGATACCGAAGACAAAAATTCTGCCAAAAGGTTCCAATATCTATAGTAAGTACTAAGAAAATAAGATGCACTACTTACAGCCTTACAGTAGCTAGAGAAAATTAAGTTGTAGAAGGTTAACACATGCAAAAATAGCATGTATTAAAACAATTATAATAATATAAATGGTACATGCTAAGAACACTTTGTCAATATATTATTAACTTAACTGAATATCAGACAAACTGTATATCTTTGTTTAGTATAACAACCTAGTAGCGTTTAAATTAAATTGACATATTATTGCAATTTTTTATTTGATCATTAAACTTAGATGATTATTTCAAGGGAGCAATCAATGAAAGCATTATATGCTTTTAATCATAATAACTTGATCAGGTACTCAGTATAATAAAGCTAACTGAGAGAATAAACTTATGCAATAGCAATGTAGTACCCTTGAAACAAAATATTTACAAGACATATATAATATAATTTCTATGCACCATGTAACCTTCGGTAACTAAATTTTCTCTCAGTATTGAATTACAGTAGATTTTCGATAACTTTCCGCCCAACTTCTTTCCCTTTCATACTAACACGTACAAGCAGTTTTAGTTAGACAGAGATACAAGAACGGAGCAGTGGCTCTCGTTACGTTTCCATTTCAAAGAATTTTCCACTCCTAGTCCTAAGGTGGGAAGTTATCAAGAATCTTCTGTATATATGTCTAGTGTAGTATGCTCTGCACTATGTGAAATATAATTAATCCGTACCAAAGTATTTTTGTCCAAAATGGTTTGGGGCAATACTATGAATCTCTGAGGTCAGGATCTTCATCTGTAATACAAAAACCTCGTTTCACTTTAAGAGATGGAACGTAAGTATATATCTTGTTGTTTTTTGCAATGTTAGAAATTGTTGTAACTTTTAGGTGAATCTTTTAACATAACAATTTCAAATAACTCATTATGCTATGCAACTTATCCTGAATATATAAATGTATTCATTTAATTAATTATTGACACAATGTCTTCATGATCTATTATTATGGACAACGATACTTATTTTATTTAATATAATAAATAAGTATTTTATATAAATACTACGTTTATTTAAATAAAAATCTCCTCTTTGTTATATTAATCAAGTTAATAATAGTTTTATTAAAATATTTATAACTGACTTACCTTAGGAAAGGCAGTGACTAGAGTTTTGGCTGCAATTGGTGTACAAAACAAATTTGATAAAATTATATTTTCTTCCAATACATTATGTTCTTTTAAGACAGCAATGGCCTTTATCACAGTATTTCCTGTACCTGAATATATGTGATTACAACAAAAATTAAATATTTATTTAGTTTCAATTTAGAAACTTAGTGTACCACAATAAATCTACTCACCCATTATGGGGTACATTAACAAGACTTTCCTTTCTGCTATATCATCTGGGAATTTTGCATAAACAACTCTAGCCTCGTGTGTATCTGCATCACTTTCTACAAGAATCTTACCAATTCTAATACTACGACAACAGTCTCGTAAGCCCTAAAAATATAAAGTAACTTCCTCACATATATGTAAAAACTTTAAAGATTTATATTTTATACATACTTGTTCCATAGCTTCCCCACTTCTTATGATAGAAACACCACAATTGCCCTTTTGATATTTCAAGCCCTTGTATTTTGAACCAGTAGGCGTTGTAACCACGCATTTTGAAAAGGGCAATTGATTTAGACTTTCTTCTATAACAAGTCTAATCTAAAATTATTATGTAAATCCAGTAATTATGTGACATCAATGGTAAATTATGTTAAAACACATATACACATATTTATCGGTGAAAGTTTTGGAGCAAATTGCATTATGCTGTCAATTGCAAAAATTACAGCAAATTTATTGTACATATTATGTATCAACACTGTATTAATTTTCACAGAACGTCCTTGACTTTTAGTAATAATTGAAGAAGCAAGATACATAATTAAAAAATTATCGAACATATGTCTTACCAAACGGTCGGCATAGAACTTGAAGTCGCTCCTCGTAGTGTTTCTGTAAAAAAGAAATAATGTCATCGCTTTAAAGTAATATTAATTACATCTTTTGACACGTGTCGACGTCGAGAGTTATTTCGTCGGTCTTGACTATGATAATTGCAGCGTGTCAATGTGATTATTTGCAGAGGTAAAAATATCACCTACTTGTCACGTAAAATGGTTTGCAACTCTTTAACTTGATTATTGCAGGGTAACAACTTTAAATTCGGTCCATACTCTTCGTTTGTATCATTACTTTCATTCAATGATTTCTTGACAATCGGTGCGGTATCTGCAGTGCCCATGTCTCTCTTTCTCTAGACGTACACGTTCCACCTCTCCTATTATTGGTGGAAGAATGAATGCATGCAAAATGAAAAAAACGAAAGTGATCCCGGTAGATAGATTACTAGAACGACCACTCATGCAGTAATATCGTTTCAACTCTGCCCTTCCGACGAAGCAGTCTTTGAGTATTAAGATAGACCTGTCACGTAATGTAAATTTTTGTCCCAGGGTTCGGGGGCTACATAACTCCCTTACCATTTTAGTGCCGGATGCGACACCACAGACGAGGTATAAGGATAAACCTATTATCTTATGGGACTTCGTGTCCCATGTACTGAAATACCGATCGTGCAAAACAACAGACATTTACTAACGCCCTCTACCATATGGAGCGGTGAATTTAGGAATCATATTCGACCCAATAATCGAAGTTGGTAACATCAATAGATCTGTTGCGATAAAGGACGAAAATCTCATCCCCCCTTGAAAATAATCCATACTTCGACACTTAAAATATTAATTTCTCATCATTGCGTAACGATATTGAAAAACGGACAACGGGACAGTATTCTGCATGCTTTCTTCTTTCTAAATCATGATGCATACATCAGGATTTTTGTCAAAAATCGATGCATCTCGAATTTGCCCGATCAAATACTCGTTCGAAAGAGTAAAGTCTCTTCTTCACGAATATGCAAGTCGCGTTTCGATAGGATGGCTGGTTGGAAAGATACAGCAGTTTTAAGCTTGAAAACGACCCATACTCCGACACTTAAAAGATTAATTTCTCATCATTGCTTAACGATATCGACAAACGGACAACGGGACAGTTTTCTGTATACGTTCTTCTTGAAAATGGGCTATTAAACATTGAAATCGGCGGTGGTGTCCATTTTGGCCCGAAAAAAACCAAAGGGATTTTTGTTAAAAATCGATCACTATCTGCAATGAAGCTACCGCGAAAAACGATTTTCTTTTTTATTACATTTCGATTCTATCGATTGATCCAACTTGTAATTCATGTCAGTGAAAAATAATTAACAATCGTTATGTTTAGTTATAATTCCTACCGATTCGGTAACGCTGTTGCCTTTTTCCATTCTAAACCGATATTGTCGCATGCGACACTAAAATGGTAATGGGGCTACGTAACCCCAAAACCGTGGGACAAAAATTTACATTGCATGATACGTCTATCCTATACCTCGTTTGTGATACCACGTCTGTGTTGTTATTACCTTGTCGTCTTGTAAATGACGAAACTTTAGAAATTGACAACTAGGTAACGCTTCGATCATCGTTCAGCTTGAGCCGCTTGAGGTATTATTTCTACCAAACTAAAGAATGAAACTAGTTTATGGAATGGAAAACGCAAGTAGCAAATAACGATTTGTCAATCAAAAATCTATCTAATACGAATGTTATTTGTTAGTACAGTATTGAAGAACTCATTTGGAGGTATACACCATTCAAAAATGCCTTATCCGTACGGATCCAAGCCGGCACGAGGATCATCCGCACGATTTGGAAGAGAAAGTAAATTTACATCATTCGAAAATTAGATTGAAAATAATGATAAGTATTTAAAATAAACCCAATTATAATAACATAATAAGAAAAGATTTTTTGTTGTATAGTATAGATACATTATTAAAATTAGTTTCTTGATTCGGTGTAGATAACATTCTGCTCTTATTTGGAATTATAACTATCGCTTTGTTATAATTTAACAGACGAACAAAATCAGCGGTCACAATCTAATTCATCAATGTCTACTTCTCAACACCATGGACGATCAAGGGGTAGAGGAGGCGGCCATCCGTCCTGGTTAAAAGGAAAAGAAATTGGTTTATATTACAGGGATAAGGGTCTTCAAAAAGCTAAAAAAAGGGAAACTCGTTTTATTCAATTAATGCCAAATGTAGAAGAAAGAATGCTTGTTGCAGTTGAAAATTCTAGAGGGTTATACAATAAATTATGTAAAGATGAAGCAGCAAGCTGTAGTGCAAATAATGAACTAGAGGATAAATATACTCACATTCATGACTCAAAGTTTAAAAAGAGATTTTTACAAAACTTATCTGGCAGTATAGAAGATAATCTTGCAAAAGCCATGTTAGTTAAATCTAGAATTGAAAGAGATCCTGCTTGTGACACAATTTTATTAGATGAATTTAATGGAAAACTATCTAGTAATGAGTATAAAGCTATGCAAGTTTTTCGTAAAAAATTACCAGCATATGAAAAGAGAGATGAAATTCTTGATTTAATAAGAAATAATCAAGTTGTAGTAATCAGTGGAGAAACAGGTAAATAGTTTGTGTTTTTATAGTTTTTGATATAAGAATAAATAATTATTTTTAAATGTCATCTTAGGTTGTGGTAAAACGACTCAGGTTGCACAGTTTATTCTTGACAATGAAATAAAAGAAGGCAATGGTAGTGTTACTAGAATAATTTGTACGCAACCTAGGAGGATATCTGCAATATCTGTCGCTGAAAGAGTAGCTGCTGAAAGAGCCGAGAGACTTGGCAAATCTGTGGGATTTCAAATAAGACTTGAAAAGTATGTAAATTATATTCTTTCTTTCTACTTCCTAATAAAATAATGAATGCTCATAATCTTTTTTATAAAAGGATACCAGCTAGAGATCGTGGAAGTATATTATTTTGTACTACTGGTATGCTCCTACAGTTTATGCAATCGGATGCAGCATTAAAAGGATTTTCGCATATAATACTAGATGAAATCCATGAACGTAGTACAGAAAGTGACTTCATTATTACCTTGTTAAAGCAAATAATTCCTATGGTAAGTATTACCTATTTTATGTTTGTACTTAATTTTCTAATTATATCATTTCTTTAATAACAAATAATAACATTTTTCATTTTTCAGAGATCAGATTTGAAAGTTGTTTTAATGAGTGCTACACTAAATTCTGAAAGCTTTTCCAAATATTATAATGATTGTCCAATAATTCACATTCCAGGATTCACATACCCTGTAGAAGAATTTTATTTAGAAGATGTATTATTAATGACCGGGTAAATTTTATTTATTTATGCAAAAAAAAAGTTAGTAAAGCTATAAAAGTATTTTATATCTTATATTACTTATTATTTATAGATTTTGTTTTCCTAAAAATCCATTTGCTGAACAGCAACTTGGTTATAGAAAACATCAAAAGAAATACAAGCAACAACAAGAGAAAGATGTTAATTTCGTAGATTTTATAAGTCCGTATACGAGACAACTCTTGGCAGAAGTGAGCAATAGCTAATCCAATGAGAATTATTTAATTTTCACATTGGAATGTAGTATAACCATAATCCAAATATTTCTTTTGTTTAGAACAAATATCCAAAATTTGTTATAGACCAGTTACGTAATCCAAGCAGTGAAAATTTATCTTTAGAACTTGTAGAAAAATTGATCAACCATATATGTACCACCAAAGGACCTGGAGCTATTTTAGTTTTTTTACCTGGTATGATGGATATCGTACATTTAAATAAAATGATGTTGACCTATGGACGGTATCCAAGCGGTAAATTATTTACAATATACAATAAATAGTACAGCCGTAATAAATATATGTAGATAAAAATACAACATATAACTTTTTTGTTATAGATAGGTTTATTATTTATCCACTTCACTCTCGTATGCCAACGGTCGATCAAAAGCTTATATTTAAAGAGCCTCCTGAGGGTATACGTAAAATAATAATTGCAACTTCAATAGCTGAAACATCCATTACAATAGAAGATGTAGTATATGTAATTGATAGTGGAAAAACAAAACTTTCTAAATTCGATGTTAATGCAAATGTGGAAACATTAGAAGCCGAATGGGTATCTATGGCTAATGCTAAACAAAGGCGAGGTCGTGCGGGAAGGTAAACAATGAAAGGCTTCGAAAGAATTTACAATGTAAATTCCAATATTTTGTTCGTTCGTGTGTATTTTAATTTCAAGAGTAATAATATTCTTATATTTGTAGAGTGAAAGCTGGATACTGCTATCATCTCTACAGCAAAGCAAGAGAAATGACATTCGATGATTATCCATTACCTGAAATGTTACGTACACGATTGGAAGAAGTTATATTGCAGATAAAAATTCTACAATTGGGGAAAGTGAAACAATTTCTTGCTAGCGTTATGGATCCACCTAATATGAAAGCTATTGATTTATCACTTGACTTATTGAGAACATTAAATGCTTTAGACAATGACGAACACTTGACACCTTTGGGATATCATTTAGCACAACTTCCTCTTGATCCTAGAACTGGTAATTTTATTATTCTTACGATTATATTTTTTGATTATAATCTACTTCAAATTAATCTAATATTACGTTGTTCTTCGTTGTATAGGTAAAATGATCATATGGGCTACCCTGTTTTCTTGTGTAGACCCAGTATTTGCTATTGCAGCTAGTCTTACATTTAAAGATGCCTTCTATTGCCCTTTGGGAAAAGAGGACGAAGCCATGACCAAAAAGTTAGAACTCAGTATGCGGCAATACAGCGATCATATTGCTCTTGCGGAAGCTCTTAGAAGATTTGAAAGTGGCTACAAAAGAACAAATTTTAATTTCTGCCGCGAATATTTCTTGTCCTCCAATACTTTAAAGCTTCTCTCTGAAATGAAACGTCAGTTTGCCCAGCACTTATACGAAATGAAATTTTTGGATAATGATAATCCATATGATGAAAGAGCTAACAGAAATTCGGATAACGTTGCACTAATAAAAGCTATAGTCTGTGCAGGATTATACCCAAATATTGCTACTATAAAGTAAGAACATGTAAATCATTATAAAGAAAAATTGATTTTATGTATTTTTTCTTAATAACTTGTTGTTACACTTGTATTCATATACATTTTTATTTTTTAGATCTGTTACAAAGTATGGTGTAATCGCACATACACCTGAAGACGGTCGCGTGAAATTACATCCATCCAGCGTTAACAGCAGAATGTCAAATTTTCCAAGTCCTTTCTTGACATACTTCACAAAGCAACGATCTACCGCTATTTATTTGCATGATACATCTTGCGTCACAGCTCCGATTTTACTATTCGCTGGATCGGATAGTTCGATTAGTACGCCAAACAATATCTCGTATATTCGTTAATTTTTTTCATTGAGCTTATATAATAATAGATTTTAACTTATTTTAGGAAGAGAAAAGGGTAAGATTGTGATTACTTTAAATAGTTCGCAAAGTTTTGTTTGTCAACCTCGAACCGCACAAATTATACAGGATCTTCGACTGGCAATAAATTATTTACTAGAATATAAAATGTCGCATCCTGGTACAGTCAATTGGCATGGTCACGAGGGACAAATATTGAAGTAAATATCATTTTTCGAAAGTGTTACGCAAACTTGTTGATGTACGCAATAATTTATCAAATTCTTATTTTTCCAGTGCTATTATAGAATTTGTATCGCAAAAGGATGAAGAAATGGGTTTTGACGACTGGTCATACGATGAGGACGAGAGTAGACCAGATCGATTGGATAGAACATAAATTAAACTACTGCCATTGATCATAGAGAAAAATTATATAAATCATTTACTATTGTAAAATATATACTTAAAACTTGTAGAGTCTGAGGCCACTTATGATATATTCACATGAACCAGTATTTATTGTTAGATGTACGACTTACATGTAATTGGTAATATAGGAACTTACTCAAAATACACTCATCCCTCGATTTGCACGATAAAAATAAACAGAAAAACTGGTATACGTTATAAAAATATTCATTTCACATATATTTACAGAAAAATAATACTGAAAACTCAGAAAACCCGAAGTCAATTTTATTTGTTATCACTGTCGATACTGTACTTCAAAACCATCAAGCTTTTCATTTTAATTGGATCAAAGTCATACTCACCGCTCAAAATTATTGGTAGGTCAGTTTCATTATTAACGTTTCTATTTTCGCAAACTTGATATTTCCAGCAATATATATATATTTTTTTTAAACTTGTTAAAATGTTAACGTTGATTTGACATTTTGATCGATATTTAGATTTGTACTTTTTAATTTCATTGGCAGAAAAAGAAGAAAAGACATCAGATCTTACATAAAACTTCAATTAACGTGGCTCGTCGCTTGTTTCGAGCGGCGGAAAAGCGCGCGCGTCGCGATGAAAACTCGATATCCTTGAAGCACCACGATGTATGCACATATGTACATTACACTCCACGTATGTGCAGAAACGCATGGCATGCGTCATTATCCTAACCGTTATAACGACAATAATTATTCTGGGTACCTTTTTCCTTTCTTTTTCATAGATCAGACTCAAGGAGAAGCGCGCACCGATCAAAGGTTCCATAGGAATAAAACTGCCTCTACGGTGAGTTTGTCGGCCGTCATTTAAATTCCTTTCGTTGACTTCAGTCGTACTCGAGGACGAATTCGAAACTTGCAAACTGAATTTCTATCCTAGGTACTTATTCTAAGTAAGACCGAAAAGAATTTCTTTTCTATCTTTCTTTTGAAATCCACCAAAACTATTTACCTTCTTTCCCCTCTTTCGACATCTTATTGACAACATAATTGCCATGAAATATAAACAATCTTCTCCCATTATTTCCAAAATAATTGTGGACGAAGCGAAGGCGCTTCCTTGGTAAACCTAATACATCATCAGACATCACTTCGAATGAAGCTTCCGCCTCTCTCACACGAGAACCAACATCCAAATCCTAAATTCGTAATAGCGATCACGTTTAGGATTATGTATTAGGCTAAATTCGAGGGAGTCCTGATGTATCGTACCGAAGTTCAAACGAGCGGTCTGGTGAAAATAAATCAGGACACGGGAACGAGCATGAGAATGAGATAGAGAGAAACACGACAGCATTGTTTCGTTACTCCTTGGACCACGATGAATAGTCGTAGAAGAGAAGGAGGGTTAGAGGAGCCTGAATGAAGTTAATCCGCATTCATAATCATGAAACGCACGCACATCTACGCGCGTCACATAAAAGAGAGACAGAGCAAGAGAGAGAGAGAGTGTGGTCTTGGAAGGACCTCGTCGTCTATCGAGCGCGTCGCCCTTTGCCCCGTTAATTCTCTCTTTCTTCTGCCTTCTGATATCTGAATGCAACCGGAAGCCCTTTCACGCGCCCTGATTTCATCGTCTGAATGAAAACGAACGCTCGACGTTCGCTACCGACCGATTTGCTGCTGCTCTCGTGAAAGACGAGCTACGTAGCTCGAGTTTCGAATTCTCTCTGTCTCTCTCTTTTCTCTCTACTATTCGAATGTCTCGACTATCGGTAACGAGAAATTTAGGTAGTCTTCCATTTCATTTGAAATCGAGCATTTTTTCCCGAGTAACATCTTCTATTTTCTTGACCATCAAATACTTTGTGGTCAAGGTAATAAACGTGAAAGGATTTTCAACATTTTGTATATTTAGGTATTTTTTAGTATGGAATGTAGGGTAAGTGCAGCTAGTATGGATCACTCTGCTAGTTTCTAATTTGGCTAGAAGGGTGGAATAATATATAAAACGATAGAGAAAGGTACAATAATATGTAATTGATACATTTAGTAGGAAATTGTATATATCTATATCGTTTACGAATCATAACCGTTATAAGCTAGAAGTATATTAGAGCAAATTTCACTTGTACCTGCGGTCATTGAAAGTACACCCTATTGTCCCTAATAAATGGAAGGGATGCATACCTGCGAATGGCAACGGGATATAGTATCCTCCGTGCACCGGGTCACGTTCGACCGATCGCTCTATATCATATTCAAGTAACTCGAATAATTTTGTAACATTTTTGAAAATTCCTCGACAAAATTACATTCATTTGAAATCTAAGCACTTTAACACGTATTGGTAAAATTTATTAATAATATAAACAAATTTTAAAAACAAAGACAGAACAAAACAATGTACAGGGCGAATCAATAAGAACTATTATAAAAAAGAACTCGTTATCTATTAATTATGTAAAGAAATATTTTAAATGAATTATTTAAAATTCAATTAAAATTTTTTTTTTATATC
This sequence comes from Ancistrocerus nigricornis, assembly GCA_916049575.1. Classification (NCBI taxonomy): domain Eukaryota; kingdom Metazoa; phylum Arthropoda; class Insecta; order Hymenoptera; family Vespidae; genus Ancistrocerus; species Ancistrocerus nigricornis. Next base: position 39,461,080 of record OU696664.1, read on the forward strand.
TCTTATTTATTTTAAACATTTTTCTTGTCGCAAGCAATAGGTGACGAATAATTCTTATTGACTAACCCAGTATATAAATACCACAATCAAAAGAGTGCACGCGAAAAACCTATTTATACGTGACCCGATAACATATACAATACACGTATTTTCAGAAAAAATTGTTAAAATTATTAACGTTATTTCGAAAAGTAGAAAAAATCACGCGAAACGACGACAAGGTATCAAAAAAATCATCGGACGTCGTTCGATAGCTATAAATTTCAAATACCTCGATCGATCGATTCGAATGCATAACATAAAAAAAACACCAAGACGTTAAGGAAAGTACCGTTTGATTTAGATTATTGGCTTCTTGGAAGGCAAAGTTTTTCATATCGTTTGTAGTAGATATAAATTACGAGAGAAAACCAAGGACGGATATCGATCGTGATGAATGCTTCGTCGTTTGCTCTGCACGAAAGAACCATACCGGTTCGTGTATCTTTCATAAATATTTTTTCATTCTTGACGTAGAATCGGATAGATTTATCGTATGCCGTTGGAAGAAAGTAAAACACGATTTGCTCGGCTCTTATAACATGGGTTGGAGGGTTCGTGTCAATCAACGCGCTTCGGTTTACGTTTTGGGAAGGCTCGCGAAATGAAGTCGCCTTCTCGGATCGCTGCACTCAGCGAGAGAGCGTGTAAACATCCACGATGCAGCTGCAACTTATAATCCTTTCTTCGTGAGCCTCGCTAAGAAGCGCTTATCGCTTACACCCACGTTAGACACGTCCTACCGTCCTACTTTCTATCTTATCCTTTCTTATTTGTCTTCTCGATCTTGTTCGATGATTTTTCCCTTCTCTCCAATAGAATAGGAAAGAGAACATCGGTTGAAACGATCTCGGCGATCGTAAAAGAGAGAGAGAGAAACGTGCCACGAAAGCAGTATTATACCCGGATCGCGATACGAACCGTTCTTATATCGTAGGCGCATGTAAAAAGCAAATAGATAATAAAACGAGGAATATCTCGGTGGCCGTTAAAACGGGCGCGACTGACCGGCGACGTTATATCGTAGCCGATGCCTGTTTATCTTCTGTCAACCGACCGATAGGGAGGCTTGCATAGGGCTCACGGAATCTCGTTTGAATCGCGCGTGCAGTGGCCCGAGGAAAAGAACCCAAGAGGATTCTACTACGTCATTTTCGCTCTATTTTCTAGGTACGCGTGCCTTGTGATCCCCCAAAAAAGGTCATTCTCTAAAAGGGCTACGAACGTTTGAAAAGAGAGAAGGATGGTAGGGTCAAAGTGACCTGGTAAAGATGGTTCAAGGTTCTCTTTCTTTATTTTATCGAGTAGGGAAATCGAAAGGAGAGATACCAAGACTATGGTCGGATTAGTCATCGATCGATGTCGCAGCAGGACGCTCGAGTTTGGTGGGTTGGAAAGATCGTGTAATAAACCTACGCGTTTCACCCCATCGTATATGTGCCCACCCTCCGTAACACGCGCGTTCTTCGATGCTGAAATTATAAGTTATATGGCGAGTAGGGTTGCGGGCTGTGTTTCCTATTAAACAAGGCGTAAAAATAAGATTCCGACGGAACGCCGCGGAGTATTTACGGATCTTATCGGTCGAACGATAACGAAAGATGTCTTGCTCTCTTTCTCTGGCTGGCTCGATCCACCGTGATAAATTCCGATGAAGTCACATTTATTATAGCTGGGGAAGGGAAACTCAGCGCCGTCCGTTTCCCAAAGGCACTCTCGATCGAGGCAAGATTGGCCACGAGGGGCAAACCACCCCTCGAGATGTTTCCATCGGTCCCCCAAAGGCACCGTCGCATATTCGAAACATTATGCAAGGAGGAAGGGCCAGAGGCATCGTACTAGCTACCAGAAATCCTATGAATCGGAGTCCCGCCACGAAATTGCACGAGTAATCCCGGTCGAGCGACATTTCCATAAAAATAATTAAACGGTGCCAGTCTTTCTCGTCTCCGAAATTCTCCCACTCTCTTATCTTTTTTTTTCTTTCGAGTTTTCTGCTCGGGAGAATCTTGATTCGGTGGATGTTCCGATCGGAATGATTCGATTTTATTAAGAATTTATGTGGCATATGGTTTTTTTTGTATTTTCAAGTTTGTAACACTTTTAAGAAGTAGTCGTTTATAAGGTGAATTATACCTACGTGTTAGTGGTACGAACTCATCTCGGTCACGCACACAGGACGAAGCGTGTGCCACAGCTGCCGATCTCCGTCCTTCCCGTATACACGTGTGCGAGCACTCGAAAATCCATCCTGCCGACGGCCTGGTTACTCGGATTCAACCGTGGCATAGAAGAGGCAGACTTTAGCAGGGTGGATGTTTGCCTGCCGACAAAAAGAGAAAAAGGAAGGGGTGAATGCTCCAAGAAAAGCTAGAAATTCGACTGGGTAACGTCGAGATGCATCCTTCCTTTTTTATGGGCGAGGCCACGTGTATTTACTATTAACTAGACTTCCGATGTTAGTTTTTAAACTACTAAACCATCGATGGAGTACCCGTAGCAGGCTAAAGTTATTTTTCGCATTAGGCTAATTCATATTTTCCTTTAAAAGTGTATCACAATTTTATATTCATTATTATTTATGCTAAAAGTAAGAGATTCTGCTCTATAAACAAAGAATTTCTAAATTAACGGATTATTAAAATTTTTTAAATATTAACTATTAATAATATCAAATATTATTCTAAATTGATCGTTTATCGAGCATTTTCGCAAAACTATACCGAATGACAAATTTGTTAAATTAATACTTCAAAGTAATAAAGAAAGCGGTTAAATGTTCGACAATTTGTTAGAAATGGTTCGACGTTAACGTAATGTAAATCGATGCGCGGCACGAAACGAGTGATAAATTGAGTTTTATCCGATTTTTGACTCGGGGCACTTTCATAATCACCGGTACAAATGTCGCGAGATTAAGCCAGGCAAGGGGAGGAGAGGAATCGAGTATTTTACTAATTATTATCCCGATGTGTTTGCCCGGCGTGTAACAGCCAACGTAAACAGTCCTACGACAAGGTTTGAATACAAATGCGCAATTCCAGGGAGGTCGTTCCACACAATTTCCAGGGGGGGCCCCGAATACAGCGCGTCAAATGGGTTTCCAGTATCTGAACATCATCTCGGCACTGAAGGTGCATTATGCTTCTCGTACATGGAGGGTGTATTAAGTGTGCTATTACGTATAGCTCGCTCAGCAATGTCGCGATCGTAGATAGGACTCGATGCGATCACGTAAGACCAACGTTCTTGTCGTCGTTGTAGTAGTCCACTTTCTTTATTATCCTTAGAAATACAGTGCTTTATGGTCCTGATTTTTTCCTTGACACAAATATCATTGAAATGGAAGGAAAATGTAGAGAACAAAATACTTACATATTTATTACTGCTGTTTGTTGTATCGATAAATTTGCAATATATTATACTACTTGCATTTCGATGACAAATCTTTTCACTCGAAGATTTTTCTTTAATTCAGTGAATAATATAAATTTTCAAAGCAAATGGTATAATGTCGCTTTAGACAGTTCGAAAAATCGAAATATGTTACAAAAATGCTCGTTTTCTCGTCGAAGAGTATTAAAGAATTTTGCATAATGTCGTACCTACTTAAAGATTGATACTCTTCTCGAAAATTGATGAAAATACGAATAAATTTCCTATGACACTTGATATATTAGCTTTCACTCGCTATTAAACAAATTCCACACACGTTTCAAATATATTCGGCAAACACGAATACCAATCACCGATGACCTCCACTTTAATCAACGCATTAAGGAGAATCCATCGAGCAAAACAGGAAGGACAAATCAAATAAGAAGGATTTCGGCTAGACGCTAGAAGCTAGTCCATTCGAAACACGTTATTCCGATCGTCGATTTGCCCATCATAACGAGAGAAAGGAGTCGTTTATCGATGTCACTACTCGGGCGACACGCGAGGGGTACCAAGAGGGTGATGCAGAGGAGTTAAAGGGACGAGGCGACGCCAGGTTGAAGCGTACAGTAATGCGCCGAATGACGGGGCAGTCTCGTAGGACAATCGTCCAGGTCTCGTGGGGTGTCGAAATGCAATTCATCACAAGAGAGACAGAGAGCTCCCCCACCAACCGCCTCCTGTCCTCTCGCACGCACCCAACGCATCAATCTTCTTCTCCAACAATGTTCGCGTAAATTACCCTCATCGATATCAAAGTGACGAGGGTAGTGCTGGTAGTGGTGTTCCTGCTTCGAGGAGGCCAGCCCTTATCTGACGCGAGTTAGAAAATTGAGTTTACAAAGAGAGAGCGAGAGAGAGAGGAAAAGTGCCTTTTTTCTCGTCCACGCAAGCTTTTTCCATCTCTTCTTTTCTCGAGACACACGACTCGCAACTGAGAGATGAAAGTTCGATGGAGTGCATTGGGGTGTCTTCAAATCTATTCGAAGATGGAAAACTCCGTGATACGTTGTGTCTCTCCACGCTATCCTTCCTTTATGTAATCGGTATTGATAGAAAGAGAGAAGAAAAGTCTACTCGTTTCTAAAATGAAAAAAATATGCTTCCACTCGAGATTGAAACTTTTACAATTACTCGTACAGCCGGATCGTTAACTCCAATCCGACCGCAGCGCGACCACCGAAGAGTTAATGATCAATCAACTCTGCGGCGATGATGAAATTTCTGTTATAACGCTATCGGAAATATTGCAATTTAGTGCTCGCAACTCCGTGTCGGTAATTTCTCGCTCGTGTTAAACGATGCGTCGATCGGTCGATCTCGTCAACGATACGTTGCAAAAATTCTGTAATTATAAAAAAGAAACTTAATTATAAAGACCTCGTCGTGGGTGAATGGTTATTCTTATCTTACCCTCATGTGAACGACGCGTGTCTTTCGTCGAAATGACCCGTCGTTTTTTTCTTTTTTATTCGTGCCTAACTCACCACTCTATCTCTATTTTTTTACTGGAAAAGGTAGGAGGTATCGACGATTTTCAAAATTACCGGATAGATAAAGTAAATTACTGTAACAAAAGGCTCCTGCCAGATTCGAGATGGTGGCGGCAGGCAAGCACGCTGCACACGTCCGCTTAGACGCGTTTAACTGCACGCGACAGAATGCATAATACGGATATGAGACCCGATAAGACGACATCGTTGTGGTCACGACGGTGGAGGTCTTACCAAGCGAGCCACGCGCTCCTAGATTATCCGTAGGAAGCCTTACACGAGTTATACTTTCGACACGAGTGGCTAAGCGTGTTAATTTTCTCGCGAAACCCAACGGATCGGCATCTATATGGGATCGGTCGCATTTCTCTTCTACCCTTCACCAAGGGAGGATCATATATTTATGAGTCTCGAGATTAGCTCATGGAACCTTCGACGGAGAAGCGATTTTTATGGCATCGCGACGGAATCGAAAATTCTTATCGCTTCTCCTATCCCTCTCCGTGATTCAAATATTTCCCTTAGCTCTTTCCAACATTTTTTTTTTTTTATACAGTGACGGTAAAAAAATATAACACCACCCTTCAAAACAGAATAACCTTTTTATAATTGAACCAAATTATTTGAGTTTTTGCAAAAGGATAGAACGATCAATTATCTATATATCGTAATTTCGTTGTTTCGAATAAATTGAAATGACAAAAAATGAAAAAAATGATCGTCTTTCTAATTTCGAAATCATTTGGTTCAATTATAAAAAAAAAGTACTTTTTTTAAAGAGTAGTCTTATATTTTTGACCGCCTTTGCAGATATTGTATAAATACATGTATCTACTTATAGGTAAGTATTTAATTCGATATCAATTTAGTTTATACTTTCAAATCGAGATAAAAATACGAGACGACGTTTAACGCATAATGTTACCCTTCTTGATAAAAATTCGAGACGTAAAATGAAACGATTTAATAAGCCACTCGATAAATCCTGGAACGATTTTGGATGAGAATATCTCACTCGTTCGATCAACGCGGATCAAACTGTCTGGTCTTTATCCTTTGTCCGGCGAATCCTGCGTGGGCCATGAGGAGGGTAGATAAAATCGGCATTACGTTAGGGACACGCACGTGCAAACCTATTAACAAACGTACGCCAGCGTACAACGCTCGTAACGCGAGTCTCGCGTATGCGAGTACACGAATCGGCCTCGTGATTTACGTATGGCTGGCGTATTACGAACACCGAACCTTCCTATATCGACTACCACCCTTATTTTACCACCTCCTAGCGTGTAGCCCCCAATTAGACCTTCCAACATCCGCAAAATGACTTTTTAACGACGATCCCATATTTTTCGGAATTTTCTTTTATTCTCGATTGCGATCGATAGGTCAACCCCGTAAAGCGTCGTCGGTCAAAAAGGCGATCCCAACGAGCATAGATTTTAATCTTCCGACATGGACATCGATTCATCTCGGTAAAATACTGCGGAAAGGACTCGCGGTGCTTTGCGAAACGTGGCCGAGTCATAAATTTCCAATTTGCGTCCGTTGCGAAACGACGAGAAAGCTTAATTGGTAACGTCCTGCCATGTTCCCATCCCCCCTCTTCACTGGGAAACTTTCGAAGCGTTTCTCGTTCGGGTTAGAAAAACAATGTTTTCGAGCTAGCGAACCACTTCGCCGAAGTTACTTTGTCGTAAGTAGAATTATCGGTGTGACGGTAGCCGGTGATCGAGAATTAAACGGTTTCACGGTGGTAGAAAGAACAAAACACGAGGAAGGAAGCCTTAGACGTTGTAAATTATTCTCGAAAGTTTTTGTTGCGCGAGAAGCATGCTAAAAGTTCCCCAAAAATTCCATGCGAGCGTAGAAATAGATTAGAAAACGTGTAGGTATGGGTTCGGAGATGTATGTTGCGCGGCCGTGAAAACGTCCGAGACTTCGTAGTCTTTTACGAAAAAAAGCAGGAGCGGAAACGTTTTGTAAGCGATATTAAGCGGAGGTGGATGCTATTTTTAAGAAGGCTCGGCGATGTGCGATCGAAACGTATTGGGAGATTTATACGCGAACACCCTTACGTTTTCTGTATAATTTTCTCCCACTCCCCTGAATCTGCTCTATCGAGATTAGAAATTATTCGATCGTTTTATCGAATCGATCACCTGCTCAGGGTCGTACTGAATTCCATGGAAGTACCGTTAGAATACTCGATATTCTCAGGATAACTCGATCACGTTGGTAGACTCGTTAATAGGAATGTTTCTTTTATCAATAATAACGAACGGCAAGGCCAATGATGTATATTTATGCGAAGCTTCCTCGCAGTCAAGCTCGTTCGTAGAATCTTCTTGCAGGATACCGCGCTTAGTCATGCGTTCTTCCGTCCCGATATCTCTCGATCGAAAGATGTATCGTTCGAATATCCATATGTCGTAATGAATATAAAAAACAGTGATTTGTAGGGATCTAGTAAAATTCTAGGATATTGAAAACGATCCGGAAATTTTACTAGTTTATCGGTGATCATGATTTCTTAGTCTTCTTATTAAGTTAGGACGATATTTTTATTACTGTAGATATATTTAAAATTATGTTACAAGAAATTTGAATTTTGAGAAGGTTTCCTTTTTTCTAAAATTAACACACTCAAGGACTTTAACAAATCACTGGTTTTGATTAATCAAATAACAATGTCTGACGATCATTTTCAATTTCACTGCAACAATATACTAGATGCAAATGAGATAAATGAAGAAGAAGAAACGATCGAAAGAACCAATAATTACATGTTCTAGAACGAATCCATTAAATTGTCTTCCTCTTCGTGCAACAGGATTACGTGATACATTCCAACATATTAGAAGTGAAAAAAGGAGGATTAATAAAAAAAGATCTCGTATCGAACGTGATACCACGAGGTGGAGGAAAAGCCGGTTCACGCACGGTACCGTTGCATTTCCGGCGGAAAGAGAAGCCTCGTGTCCTGGACCTACAGTGTCGGTTCGGGAAGCAAAAAAAGAAGAGGGGAGTGGCGCGAAGGTCGAAGGTCGAAGGTGTGGTGTGTAAGGTAGTCCAGAGAGTTAGGTGAGTGGCGAACGAGAAAAAGAGAGAGAGAGAGAAAGAGGGAGTGAGAATAAGAAGGAGTAGGTAAAAGAAGAGAGGGAAAAGGTCCAGTGGGCGCGCTCTCTCGAATAAGGGCGCGAGTGGTGGGGGTTGCGCGCGCATCCACCGAGCACGCCGCCGAGCCGCATGGTAGACCAACTTCAGTGACTCCGTAACCTTCGAACGGAGAGCCTATGCTCTCCTTCTCCGCGGTCGAATTCTCTGAAAGTGTGCATTGTTTACGTTTTTCCATCGGTCTCTACCTTCGTATTTCGACGTGTTTAACTCAGAGCCGTGGAATTCTAATATACTCTAGACGTATAATTCTTTGTGTATTTAACGTTACTCGTGTATATTCCTCGATTGTGAATATAATAAGAGTTTAATGTGCGTCTACGGGACATGAACGTTTGATCAGTATTTTTCCCGCGCTTTTTCGTGACTTCGAAATTCTTTCGAAAGGCACTATGAAAGCAGTCACTCTCTTTTCCATTTTCCTTACCGTTTCGATTCTCTCCTCGATCGTTTGCGAGCCGAACGACCCGACGGTGTCGCGTATTACAATTTTTAAGTGTTGTCCACACGATCAGGAACTTATCGCTAGCGTTGAAAATGGTGTGTCAAAGATTGGAACGAGTTGCAAGAAGAGCAAAGACCGTTGGCGACCGAAAATTTACTCGCCAACTCGGCAACAGCAATATTCGGAACCGCTCGAAGAGTGGAACGTTTTGGATGGCAGGAGGCCGGATTGTCACGACGATTCAGTTTTAACACGGATAGCGTCCAGAACGACGGTTCCTTTCATCTTTCTCGAAAATGGTCATGCCATCGTCGACGGAAACGTCGAGGAAATGATCGAACCGACTGACTATTGCGCCGACACCAATGCACTTCTCGTTTGCGTCAAGAAGACCCCGGAAGGGAATCACGCCGCGGCGACTATGAGACCGAAGATAAGACGATGCTGTGGAGAATCGGCTGTTTTCCACGAGGGCTTGTAAGCTTGTTTTTTTTTTTTTTTTTTGTTCTGTGTTCTTTATTACTTCATCTTGGTCATTCAAATATTTCATCTCCGTCGTGTTTCAGCATTAACAGTACCGATGTTAAAGGCAAACTTATTTTCATAACGTTTATCTATTGGGCTAATGCTTAAACAACAACAGGCTATTTGCTATTATTCATAGATAATAATAAATAAAATTGATAATGAATTTCTATAAAAATTAGTTTTATCATTAAACAAATCGAGAAACAAGAGACTGGTCGTGGTACGGTTAGTGTTAATTTAATTGTTGAATTATATTAAATATAACGTTACCGACGTTCCCCCGAACCGTCACTTTAAATGTTTTACTCTATATTTGGTTGACTTGCATTCCTTACGCGGGTATTTCGAAAGGCAAGAGTTATGTTTCTTTTTCTCCGGTCTCTCACCAACCGACGACGCCACGACGCCGTCGTGGCACCTTGCCGTCCGTGTTTACATTCCTTTTGTTTCGTGCACGCCCTCGCGAACGAACAGAGAAATTTGCTGAAGAAAAGTTAATGCAAATATCTACGTAAACGTCGATTTCTTCCTTCAGTTTTTTTTTTCTTTTTCGTTAGATAATTATTATCATATTATTTTGATTATTATCGCGTACATACGTCGTCGTTATGTTACCTAGTAACGAGAAACGATCGTTAGCATTCGGATCCGAGCAAAACGGCTCAATTTCAGAGAAAATGGTTGTAATGCACGTAAGGCACGATATATGGCCAGGTGTGGAAGCAATTAGAGAAGCGACGGTGATACGGAAATCACGCTACAAAGTGGCGCGCTACTATCTACGATCCCTCCAAATCGTTTCATCGTATGTCGAGTTATAAATTTGTAAAGAAAAAGGGTGCAGATTTCGCACGAGTCTGATATATGCGATCAAATTTCTAAATTTCTAAAGACATCGGATAATGTTAATTAAATTGCAAATTTCACAAATTTTCTTAAATATGAGCCGTTTATTTAAGAAATGGCAACAATTACTGTTATCCTACGTCGTGATTTCAAATGTTTCATATTTTAATGGGTGTTTTCTAACCGTGAACAGTTTTTTGTGCTTTTATGTCGAGCGTGACTCGACATTTATTAAGATATACCTACATAATTGATGTAGATTTTTTCTAGTAAAAGAATACTAAAACATAAGACAGACTATGGCGTATACATAATGCAAAAAAAGAGTCGAAAGAGTCAACAGATTTTTCTTGAAAAGTAATTTATGCTATTTTCGAAATAAACGGCTTAAATATTATAGACGTAACGATCGATTCGAATTTATACTTAAAATATGAATATTTACATATGCAATAAATATTTACCTTCATACACATTTTATCGATTAACAGAAATCGTTATAAAATAAAATAATAAGTACTTTACAAATTTATTTAAAAGATTTGTCTCGAAAATCGAATTTTCGATAATCTACCTTCTGTAATATGTAATAGATCGATAGAAATGAAATATTATTATTTAATAAAAAAGTCGTCAATCATATCTATGTAGAAATGACACGGCATTATGTCTAACACGGATATCATTCACTCGTATACGGAGGGAGATGGGAAGGATGAGAACCAGGGGATCTACAGACATATATATACCTCTATATATGTATATACCTATCATTGTTTTCCTACAGACGATCCTGCGATTTTCTCGAAGAGGCGGAAGACAAAACGCCGTTATTAGGGGAAGGTTCACCTATGGTGGACTTCATCTCGGGATTTCCGGCTTGTCCTCGGGAAGACAATTACACGATCTTGGCCGACGTAAAAGACGCCGTTTTGCAGCCGGACGGTAGCATGAAAGTAGACGGTGTTATTTTACCGAGCGGCCAGTTTTGCGTCGAGAGGATCAAGGAACTCAAGCAGGCGGTCAAGGTCTTCGCTTGCTCGGAACACGCACCGCAAAGGTGAGAGTGCCGACTTCTTCCTCTTCTATTTCTCTTTTTTCACCTCTAGCCTTTTTATTTTATTCTCTCTCTCCTCTTTCTCGCGGCTACTTCGGAGAAAGGTTCGGCAATTCTCCGTAGAGATTCGTATAAACATTTGTGCATTTAGATTTCTGCGTAGGCGATTGGAACGATCCGTGGTTTTTGTGTCGATAACGACGATATTTTAATTTAGTAATTATCTCTCACGTATTATTATAATAATGAAAATTATATAACAAGTTTGCCACGCGATGGATCTCTCCCGTAAGAACGGGGAGAAACGAAGGACGAGAGTTCACACGCAAGCATACTAAAATGCGTGTACGTATTATACAGATGCGCGAAGTGTTTTTTAGTCGTTGTTTGTTCAGACACGCGCCGTGCAAAAATATACGTAGCTTCGTTGTTGATTCGACCTCTCGTTCGCCAAGAGAAGCATTGGCCTAATTACGAAGAGTAGTTCGTCCATATTCTCTCCATCGAAATGTTTTTTTTTTTATTACACTGCCAATGACGATACTTCTTCTCGTTGTGACGCTTGGACAGCGATCCGAGAAAGAGAGTCCTCGATTCCCGGCTTACTTTCGATGCTCTCGAAGAATTTCTGGGTCATGTGCGTGTACCGTACTACGTGCTGTCTTCGTTGCCGCGTCAGCGATCGTTTTCGAGCAACGTGCCTTTGGAATATGATAATATCTAATACCTACGATTAAAAGTGAAATTCGATCTTTCGTTGATTTATAAAGAAATTATCGAAAAGACGACAGAGCATCCATCGTCGCGATGTTATCGATAACGAGAAACGTTTCCCGCGAGCTTTGTTATTGTCTGGTACGTGCGAACGTTCGACTTCTCGAAGACTGGAAATGACGTAATCTGGAAAAGGAAACAGATATAATCTTACACAAAGTGCTAAAAGTGCAGGCGACGTAAGTCGTTTCTCTAACTTCACAGAAACACCGCCTCTTGTATGAATCAACTCATACCCATCGACTTTGACATACATATTTCTTAGACAGTATAAACCTGTAAAAATTGAAAATTAATCAGTTGAGAAAAAGTTTTCTCTAACGTTGAACGAATCTTAACGTTCTAGACTCGAATTAACACGGCCATACGTTTTTACGCGTAGAAAGGCGATAAACGAGAGTAACTTGAGAAAATTACAACCGCGTGTAACTGTATTCGTTGTGTCTGTCGGTATGGAGTTGGAAAGCGAATGAGAGAGGAAAAGAGAAAAAAAAAGTGAGGTAAAGAGAGTCCGAGAGTGGCAATACCTCGTTGATACTCGGAAAGCTTCGATTATCGATCGATTTCCGTTCCCCTTTGAACGACGGAGTCTCTTTGAAAAAGCGTGCATACGTTATACCCTTATTTGCGATCGCGAAGCGCAGATGCTGCTTTTGTAGCGTCATTTCGAAGTAACGCGAATCTCTCCAATCCGCATAAATATTATCTCGTTCTCTTCGTGGTGGATACTTGGACCAGACGCGTATTTCCTCCCTCTCCATGATCTCTTTCTCTCTCTTTCTGTCTATCTTTCGTTTCAAGTATATACCTATTTCATCTTTTCGTGAAAATAAATGGAAATTGAGAGTATCTCCTGCACATTCTCCTCTACGTTTATGACGAAATAATCGGAATCTTCGAAGCGCTTTCTCTCGACGAGTCGTGACTTTCACTTCGTACTGTTAGGAGCACTCGTATGGGTTACCGGCTGGAATGGACATGTTTTCTTAACGGATCACGGATGCACGTTATATGGCTTTTCAGAAATCACGTTGAGAATGTGCTTAATTATTTGCAACTTATTTCGTGAGGAGCATAATCAATTTCGGGGGTTTTTAAACGACTGTCGTTGATTTAATTAAACAAATGTTATGCCGAGTAGCAACTTATCGATGATAACGAATTGATATAACAATACGTAGCATTAATAAAGAAATGTTCGGAATATTAAAAAGATATGGAAACGTAAATAAACGTTATCTGTATAATGTTTATTAATCAAGCGTAGCTGGGTTTGGCCCAATTATGTCAAAGTTTTCTTGGAACGTGTAAAAAGTTATTGATAGGTACTTCCTGTAAGTATTCGTGAAGACTTTGAAAGTAAAAAATTAGTGGAATCCAGGATGTAATAACTACGTTGACTTAACCAGAAAGTAACGGTTTCCTGGCAGGAAACCGTCGTTGTACTGAAAGGGGATAGAAGAGAAGATATTCGTGAGCGATGAACAAAGCTATGTGGACGATCACCTGGATTTTCCAATTTTTCATTAGAACATTAGCATACCCGATGGCAAATTATACTTAAATAAGAAGATGTAAAGTGACTGACAGAACTGAAGTAAGTTAAGAAAACGTCTGTAAAAATCCGTGGAAGAAACGCAAGACGTGACAAAGAAGAAGCAAAGAGAAAAAAGGAATAAAGACACAAAGAAAACTACAAGCCGTATGATTTCAAGAAAGCCAGCCATGTGTGGATCATGAACGAATACTGGAATAAATTAAGTGAACCGAGCGTTTTAAGAATTTTATTCGACTCTACACGTTCCATTAAGAATCGAACAACCGTGTCTGAAAAAAATCAGAAGTTAATTCATTAAAAAAAATGGATGAAAATATGTCAATTTGAATGTTGCAGGACCAAGACGGTCAGTACTTATGGCAATGGGTCGTCGTATGAAATTCGCGAGTTTAAGAACCTGCCAACCTTTTACCTGGAGCCTTTGGGCAAACTGAGGTTATACACAAAGCAATGGGAAATTGTTAGCTACCTGCCACTCGAGGACCTAGTTCGACAAGAGACTCGCATTCAGGACGGAATCATAAATGTGAAACAATTAGATGGGATAGGTTTACACAATAGAACTATACATGTATTGGAAAGGTGTCTGGAACAAGCCAAAAATAGTCGTCAGCGACTCTTTTCGTCCGTGGGTTACGAGTTCCCTCGGTCGAAACGAACGGGTCGTGGTTTAATAAATGTGATAGGGGATGTTAGTAAAATTCTTTTCGGTACAATGAGTCAGGCAGATGCTGAATATTATAATCACGAGATTGATTTGGCCTATAAAAATGATAAACTAAACGCAGAATTATTTAAACATCAATCTCAAGTATTAAAAGTAGTTTTAGAAGGAAACGAGAAGCTTTTGGAAGATTACAAAGAGAAAATCGATACGCTTAATCGAAATGTTTATAAGATAGGAAATGAGAAGACAACTGGTTTATTTGATAAAACAATTTTCGAACTTTATATCATGTTGGAATTAGAGATTTTTAGCTATCAACGAAATTTAGACATTATCAATCAGGCGCTATTAGACGGTAAAAAGGGAAGTATATCTACTAATATAATAGATCCATTAGTCTTCTTTGACATAATACAAAAAATAAGAAGAGAGGAGGGAGCTAATCGATTACCAGAGATCTCTATCGAACAACATTATTACGAGTATCTTAAGATCTGTGATATCGAAATAAATATCATAGGCGGCAAATTAGTCTTCGTTATAAAAATACCAATCCTCGATCAACATTTCTACATGCAGTATAAAGTGCATTCCGTACCAAATGTTTTAACAGATGGTAAAATTATTCGCTTGGTAACTCCACATGATTATGTCATCGCGAACGTGGAAAGAACAGAAATGTTACCGAGTTCTTCCTCTTTTCTTAACAGTTGTAAAAACTTTAATAACATGCATTATTGCAAACGATTAGAACCAAAATATAAAATCACGAGCGAACAGGATTGCTTAGGTCGCTTGTTGAGCGAGAATTCAGTTAATACCAAAGTCTGTACACCTTTTGTGGGCGTAATGCAGTATTCTTTATACTTGCCATTAAGAACTGGAACAGATTGGATGATCATCCCGTACAAGAGCGAGAAAATTCAAATACTTTGCGATCAAGTGTCGGTATTTAAAACGTTAACCGTACCAAGTATGTTACATTTAGAACCAAATTGTATAGCCAGCACGGATGCTTTAACTTTAGAACCTACAGATACTCAAAATGAACTCATCGCTGAACTACGAATTGATATTTCAAATTATAACTTTTCATTGCTAGATGATAATTATCGACAAATGTTACGAGATATTAAATTAGAAGAGTTGGACATTACGAAAATAGAGAAATTCAATTTGTCAGCGTTGGGTATACGTTTAGACGATTTAATTAAAGAAGCCGAAGCAATGAGCAATCACGAACGAACCAAGAAATATATGGACAAGGTAACGAGATTTGAAGCATTTCTTGCATATGGATTGCTAGCTGTGCTAGCCGTGTATTTAAGTTACAAATTTCGGTTGGTACGCTTAGTCAAATGGACCTTATCTAAATTAAAACGATATTGTACTTGTAATACAAATAACAATTATATGCAAGGTACTAGAAACGAAACAAGAGGTAATATCAGAGAAACTATAGAAAGACACGAAAATTTACCAATGATTTAATCAATGATATTAACTAAATATTAATATTACGAAAGGGGGAAATGGTATTAATTTTGTTATCAATATTTTCTAATTTCTATTTAATAAAAGACTATTTTCTTTATTATTACAATAATGCAATCTAGTGAGGCAAGTGATAATTTTGTATATTTCAAAATCAATTTTCTAATACTATATCGATGCTAGTCTAACATCCTACCTGTTACCTAGTCACGTAAAGCTTTAGATATGTGCATTCCTCGATTTCGTGGTTATTTTTGTTATACGTATCGAGCATTTGTACACCCAAAGCTACAAACTGCAATAAAGTCTATATTTTATTTAACGACGATCCTTGATTGTATCTTCGTAACAGCACCGGAATAAGCCTAAAAGATTAAAATCTTGTTACGTGCCGGATTCCGATGGTCTCAGGACGCGTAACGGATTCGTCCTCCGAAGAAACTCCTTTGGAAATGGTGGTGTTGAGGAGATGGTTTGGTGTTAGAAAAGGAAAGGGAAAGGAAAGTGCGTTTCGTCTTGGGTCCGACTGCAGACTCATCAGTGGGGCTGATGCAGGCGGACCCTACCCCAGACGCTATGGTCAGGTAGTTTAGGAGTTCTATATATTGTTATAGGGTGATATTTGAGTGGTTTCGAGAATTAGGAAAGAGGATGAGACATCTATCGGAGTACTTTGGAGTCGTCTGTGGGTTACGGGACGTAACAATCTTTAAATGAATAAAATTAATTTCTTTTACATTTTTACATATTGTTACAAAATGTTATGTTTCTATTAAAGTTAATAATTAATTTCATGTTAATATATCACATCAGTTGAATGTATCACATTAAGAGACACATAATTATTTGCGTGGTCGTAAAGTAATTTCTCAATAAGGTTTGCAACATTTGAGATCAAATTTTTCGGAGAACCGGAGAAACTATAAACAGAATGGAAAATGATAGCTGGTGGAGAGAATAAGGTAGACTCCTATTATATGAACAATCTGATTATAAAAACAAACTTGTCCCCCGACGTATTCATATAAATGGAGTTCTACCGTACTGAAATCTTTTCCTACCTAGCGAAAGAAATCTCGAAGAGAGTAAATTTTTTCGCGATCACGTGTTCCGAATACCATCCCGTAAATACTTGCGCGATAGTCCGGTTTGAGGGCAGGGTCGAAAGGATGGTGTTCTTTTTTTTCTCGTGGGATGAGAATGCCACGGAGGGGGGGGGGGCGAAATTTAATCAGGCATGCGATGGACGAAACGCGATGAAGTATTACGGTGCATTATTCGTACGTCTCGATGGAACGAGAGCGCTCGCGC
Source organism: Ancistrocerus nigricornis (assembly GCA_916049575.1). Taxonomy (NCBI): domain Eukaryota; kingdom Metazoa; phylum Arthropoda; class Insecta; order Hymenoptera; family Vespidae; genus Ancistrocerus; species Ancistrocerus nigricornis. The sequence continues at coordinate 39,477,907 of OU696664.1, forward strand.
TAGAGTGCACGCGCGAGATAGAGAGAGAGAGAGAGAGTGAGTGAGAGATCCCTCGGCATAAAAGATCGATGGAATAACTCGCTGGCATGCGATGCTGGCACGCGGCCAATCGATCGGTCGCCGATACCGACCGATAAGGTTACCTCGAGTTTAATTAAACTACGCGCCGTTAGAAAGCCGAGCGTGGAAAGAAGTCTGAATAATCTGTCTTCGCGTAGTAACTCAACCTAGTCCCTGATTATCGAGGGAACTTCCGTGAAAGATTGAGAAAAAGGATGGAAGAAAGAGATCCCGCGAAACAACTTGCGATCAGATTTCTTTCTTATAGGATAAACGGTAGAGTTGTTGGTCTATAACAGTTATCGGCTATCTTATAAAAAAACATGAAAATTATTATGCGAACAAGGTCATTATTGAAAAAAATAACTTGTTTAATCGATGACCTTACTTCAAAGTTGCATAAGTCTATATAATTAGTAATTTTCATGTTTTCTTATAAGTTGACCAATAACTTGGCTTGTACTTGGAGGGTTAATAGCTGTACCGGTTACCCTATTTGTCTACGAATCATTCATACATCGATTTATTAATATCCAACAATTTTATGTTTTCCCCAGGCCACACGTGCAGGTAACGGACATCAGGTTCACGCTCTATCCCGTGGGCTTCATCATCAGTGCTGTGTTCTTGGCAGCCACCTTGGCTGCCGGTTGGCTGTTACCAGCGTCTCATCACGTTTTGCACTGGCGATGCCAGACTCATCATGTCGCTTGCTTGATGCTCGGCGATCTTCTCATGGCCATCATTCAGCTAGCAGGAGATTCCCTTCACGGCGGAAGCTGCAAAGCGCTCGGTGAGTCATCGTCTTTTATTGCCTTTTTCGTTGGTTTTTTTTCCCCTTTCTCCTCTACCTTACTCGAGTTACCATCACCGCGTGTTCCCTCGACCGTGTCACCCCTCGAACGATCTTGGAAAGCGCGATAAGTATCAAAGGGTTCGAGGAAGGAAAGCCAGCAGGATGTGTTACTCGCGAATAAGAGGAACTTATCTCTCGGCGATAAGGGAATTGCACCGGGAAGAGAAGATCCTTATCGGCTTCCTTGAAATACTTCCTCGTTCAACACCTGCACTTTGTCTCGACACTCCTCATATTTTTCATGACAAACATATTTTATGATCCACATATATCCCTTACCTTTGCACCAGGAAGATAAGATCGTTAATCTTCTACATTTATACTCTTATCTTATCGTTATTATTTTAAGATCGATGCACCGATATACATATATCATACAACGTATCGATAGCTATAAATACGAGAGAGCTCAACTTTCAATGATCGGCTACGTTGTATAAAAAGAACGAACGATTTTTAACGCGTTGAACGTCGAAATGATTTCGTGTAAACTCGTGTTTATCATTTTTTTTTCAAAATAAATATACGAAAGATACGGAAAAAACTATAATATAAATTTTGAAATCATAATTATTAATAATCGATAGATATAAAGATTTTAAATGCAATAATACAAACGGACTATAATATTGGCAAACCGATCGTAAAACATATATACTCTCGACGTATCAAAACGTAGTTTGGTCTCATTGACTTTCCCTTCGATCGTCTCACGTTAATTGTAAGTTAAATGTAAATCATCGTCCAACGAGGATTCGCTGTAACCACTTCTCGCATTACGTCACGGGTTTTTATACTCTACACTCAATGTAGTAATGATGTTGTACCTTACGTTTTCTTTCAACGGTATTCTTGATCCGTACTCTCGATTCTTCCGAAGCCGCTTGCGATTATACGGTCAATGACAAACGACGGAACTAAATACACAGATGGAATTCAAGTCCGGCGCCTAGGCTACCGAGAGAGGCCAGCTTTATTTGCCGCCCTCGTCGTCCTCTCCCTTTATACCTCTCGCTCGATCTCCAAAACTCCAGGGGTAATTATTCGGATAATCGTAGTAATCCCTCGTAAAGCTCCGCTTCTCTCGGGCCGTTCCGATCGCGAAAATCGATTAGCGCGTGTATACCTCGCGAAGCCGGCTTCGTAATAGCCTGCAGAGGCTCTCATTCGCGTTCTCGGATTTATTCTACTCGAATCGTTTCCTCCTGGCTTGCTCTACCGCACGGTACTCTATCTTTTTCTATCTCTCTCACTCTTTTCCTCTACTCCGCGTCGAGCTCTCGTTCCACGAGAGATTAACGGAACAATTTTTTAGGATAAAGTTAAATTAAAGGCTTTCGGGAGATACGGAGAAGAGTTACACCGAAATTTATCGCAGATTCGTGGACACGCTTAACGAAACAGGGTTTTATCGTGAAAATAAAAAAAGATATTGTGAGAGGAGGGGATTCCAAAGCCGTGACACACCGTGTGGTCTCTTTTCCGAAATTTTCTTTCATCGGTTCGAGACAGGGATAATTCCGACACGTGCTCTCCTTCTTGTCAAATTGACGAAGGTAAAGAGATATAACGATTCGAAGTTGGCCACGATTCCGACGTGATTTTTGTCATTTGGAAGATCGCGAGACTGAATGGATACGTCGATGAAAGGAGGTTTATAACTTCCGGTGAAGTAATAAGGCAGGGTCGATGTAAAGACTGGCAGTCGAGGAAAAGAGAGAGAGGTCGTGGACCTCCACGAAAAACCGAAGAAAGGAGAAAGTGGAACGCGCCGCTGTCGAGTGACCCACAATCCCCCACCTCTTTTTACTCCCCTGTTTCTACTTATTCAGTCGTCTTATCTTCTCGCTCGAACTTCTTGCTCCCCCCTTTTTATGAACTTCCTCGAATTAGGCTCCGTAAATACATTGATAGGACGATTCATCGAATCGAGAAGGGAACGATCTTGTTGAAATGATTCGCGCGTGACAAAAACTAACCAAGAAATTTGTATGCCACTTGTTTTTCTCGTGACAAACGATCGAACAACGATGAAAGTAAAAGAATCTCTTGGCGGGATCGTTATAGAACAAGTATCGAGAATGCGGTTTCATCTTTTTCATCTTTTTCCTAATAGGAAAAAGCTGTTTCCATCGCGGTAAGTCGCATGATGCATGCAATGGGCGGTACCTATCCTATTACGAGGAAACGTTTCATATCTGAAAGTATCGGTGTGCAGATTCTTTTAACTATATAGTGGATACCAACAGCGTAGTGCGGAGTTACGTATCGCGAAGTAGGAAGGATTCCACGCGGCGACATCCGCGATGGTGATAACGGTAATCGGATTCCTTTTATTGTTAGACATCGTTAGCTACTCGTGCAAAGAGTATAGTCGGATTCTCTTTGAGTTCCAAAGACATTAGCCCTTTTCCGATCCTCCTTCTCTCCTTCCTTCGATCGTGACCTTCGAATGACGCAAAAGCGCTGAATAACGCGCGTAAAATGCACGCTAGTCACCGTTGACGCTCGATTCGAAACGTTTTTCTATAGTCGTCCTTCTCTTTCGTCAAAGAAGAATGCGAACAAGAGGACGCTTTGTGAGCTTTCCTTCGTATTCAATGTAAAAAGGTGTATTGTGCATCTCGTCGACGATCCTCGTGACGAATAGTCTGCTCGTTGATTTTTCAAGGATTTTTACGTATCTCGGAATCACTCTTCGAAGCGTATCAACGTCGTTACCGTTTTTTTTTTTTTTAACAAATGTTCTTGTTATCGTGTTCCATAGAAAAAAAAAAGAATCATCGTACTGACATATCATTAAAACGAACAGCGATGTTAGTTTTCGTCGAGACATCGAATTTTATTTTCCGCCGGTTCAAAGTTCATCGCGCGCGCGGCGCCAGGGTGACGATGGTACGTATTTTCGAAAATGTTTCTCCAGTTTCTCTCTCTCTCTCTTCTTTACATTCAGGCGTCGCTTTAAATGGAAGGAACTCGATTATCCCGATTACCAACGACAATGTCATTATTTGCCTTTGGTACGTCCGTTTGTTTGTTTGGCCTTTAAATAAGGATTATTTGATTTGATTCAGCGGCCCGTTTTCCCTCCCTCCCTACCCTCCGACGATATTTATCGCGCATTACGCTTCTCCCCGACAGAACGAGAACTTTGTTTTCCTTCGAATCGATCTGAGCCGCGCTTCTCCTTTTGTAATAAAGAATTTCGATAAGGGGGAACGCCGAAGTTCTCTTTTCGTGCCCACCCATTAACAACGAAGCCCTTTATAACTAATATCTCTGCACTTTTTAGAACGTCTACATGTTCAACGAAAATCGACTTATTATTAGAAAATTCGATAAACTCTTCCTCGATGCCGCCTAATTAGTGTCGATGTAAATGACTTCATCTCGTCCGATCGAACTGTCGCAGTTTAACGTTTCGTGGGCACGGAACGACAATATTTTTTATCCGCTTTCACAGAGACGTTTCAACCTTCCCTCGTTTAAAAAAAAAAAGTAACAACCATGTGTATTCGTGGGCGAACGCGTGATGCATTCGATGTTGGTAACAGTTATCTCGTCTGCTGACTTTTTTTTTCTCCACAAATGAATTCGTTCGAAAGTTGTCGTTTGTCGAACGCCATTGCTATCGTGCCCGACGTAAATCAAGATGTACAGCACCGGTGCAACGTAGTAGGGAAATTAATCTGATATAGAGCAGGCAGAAGTAATATTTTTGAGAAAAAAATACGTTCCAAGTGCACGCCCTTTTCCGCCGGAGACAACAGAATGTTATTTCGCTTGTCGTGAAATATTGCCGGGCGAAGGTGTTTGTTGTTTTCGATATTTTTCGTTCCCTTTTCACGCTTCTTACTTGTGAAAATGTTTTCCTTTCTTCTTTGACACATTGAATACCGCGGGGAGGGTCAGTGGTGACTGGCAGTCCATTTTTCTGATTGCATTTGAAATTTTCATATTTATTGATTATCAATAATTATCATTTCAAAAGAAGTACAAGTTTATACATATTATAATACAGGTAACACGGTAAATAGGTTCCTTGAAAATGTGTTATATGTGACACAGATATAACTAAGTACTTCCATGTTAATAACCTTAATTTAATGTTCCTAATTTAAATTGCTAAATACATAGATACATACGTTTAATAGTAGAAATACAATTTTACTTCTGATCATTTTAAAACGAAGCTGTGTTATAGGATACCGTGCTATAAGAAGGTTACTTGTATTTGTTTTTTTATAATTTATTAAAAATCGTTCTTTCTCATCGTCTCTTTCTCTAACGCTATCGATCACTAATTGAGAAGATAAATTTCACTTGGATAACTTTGACGGATCGGAGCAAGAAAACTAATATGCATCGGTTAATAGTTCTACTTTATAATCGAACCCATTGAAAGCGGCATTATTAACGGGTTACATCGTAAAAAGAGCGAAAGATAGAGAAGGGATATTGGCCTGCTGATATTTTCTTGTGTTCGAGTCTGGCTTTAAATAGGGGGGAAGCGGGTGGGAAGAGAGAGATCATTGGTAAAAATTCAACAAGCGTGCGCTTTCTCTCCTGGCAGTGCATGTGCGTACACTTAAGCGCAGACACGCTTTGCTCTTTGCTTTGCGATATCCACAAGAGGGATAAGCTCGAACGAGGCTGCGGTATAACACGGAGGCGAGAGAAAGGGACGTGTCCCGCGGCGAGAAATCGCAACGTGCTGATATTATTCAACAAGAGAGAAAAGGAGAACGAAAGATAGATCGCAAGAAACGCGTCTTCGCGTTGAAGCGAAGGAAAAAGTCCCTGTCTTGGCCCGATGCACGTATACTCTGGGAAGAGCTTACGAAGAAGAAGAAGGGAGACCCTGACTATTGGAAACATATGGAAGATGTTTTACATAGCCGATACCTAAGGGCTTTGATTCTTTTTCTTACGTAAATCTTTCCCTATTCTTTTATTCAGTCGCAAACCTAAAGAAAGTAATAAGAACGTCGAACTTTATCTTTTTGTCTTCCTCGTCTTAACTTTTCCATTTGGATGAACAAATTCAGAGAGTCGAAAATGGCCGGCATTGTCTGGTACAGGTAATCGAACGGGAACACCGATAGGTTCTACGTATTGCAAACGTTGCCGGCTCCGAACGACAATTGGAGAAATAATTGATCAATTTAACGTTACGTGACTGGAACATGTTTCGTTGTAGAGAGAAAGAGTTGGAGGGAGATAGTAAGAGAGAGGGAAGGCGTTCGAAGGTCCCATGGCGCCAGGGCCACCCTCCTTTTTACCACTCTCGCATTCCCCCCTTCTTCTTCATCTCCTTCATCTTCCTCCTCGTCTTCCTATACTCTCTTTCTATCCAAGTCGACCGAAATGATCCTTGTCGACAGGCTGACAACGATTCGGCTCTCTCGTAAACATGATCGATGCGAGTCTCCCCACGTGTTCATTAAAAATTCTATCTCTTTTTCGATCGTATCTAGCTCCCGCTTTTACCCCCGCGACCTAGCGATAATAAAACACGGTGAGTTCGTAAAGTAGAGAATGATTGGACACGTAATATAAATTCTTTTCGTTTTCACGAGAAAAAGAAAGACAAACGTCAGGAGGGAAAGGGATTCTCTCGTACGAATAATTTTTCGTCTCTTCCATGTCGGGACCGGGCAGCTGTGCTCTTGAAAAAAAAAAAGAGAGGGATTTTAGGATAATAGTCCACTCGCGAATAATCAATGGACACGCGGAGTACGGCGATTCTCGTGCTTTGCTCGTTTCACGAGAGCGAGCGAAAACACCGCGCCGCTTTTGCTCGGCCCGTATACATAGCTATCCGCAAACTCGCCGCTTTTCCTCGTTGAGGGGCAAACGTAATTCTATTAAAACTTGCGATACCGACTAGTGGCTGAATAAAACATTCGTAACTTTTGTAGATTTAACCCAGTGCGTGCTTCGAATTTTTATCTGACCGCTTTTACAAACGTAGGTATATACCCTGCGGCTATACGCGTCGGCGAGTATATCATTGAAGATTCTAAAATATCGTATCCAGCCCTACGCTTATTTCGAAACGCAGCACGCATGTTCCATGTAAAAAGAAAGTGAAAAAGATTCGTGTAGGCGCTTCTTTCGTCTTTACATTTGATTCTATAGATGAGAAAAATACACGAGTATTTCGCGTATCCCACGACGCGCCTACGACAACGCCTAACGATCCGAAAATATTGGTCGAGAGCGTGTAGAGAAAAGAGAGGAAGAGAAGAAAAAGGCAAAAGTAGAAAAAAGAGAAGAAGAGGTAAAAGGTGAAAAAGACGAAGAAGAAGAGAGCTTTCCGCGGTTGCGTCTGTGCAGCAAAATAAAAATAAATAAACGCTCGTGATTTCGGGGAGAGAGAGTGAGAGAGCACCGGGCAATCAGTTTCCTCGAGTTCCACTTCTTCGTCTTCCTCTCGTTCTTTCTCACGGCCTGGAAAATCCCATGTAATGCGGGCGGAGAAGCGAAGGGGAGGGTATTAGGAGACGAGAGAAGAAGAAGAAGAGTAAGGGGACGCCGTTCTTTTCTATCGTTGCCAGAGCCCAGCGTTGACCCGAGGGTAAGAATTATTTCTCTCTTCGCTCTATTGCTTTCTTAACCTCGTTAGGAAATGAAAAGAAAGCCTCTCAGCGAGAAGGAAAAGTCCTCTGAACGATGGACCTCTCTATGGTTACTAGGATCTTCCGCTCTGTGATACTCACAGACCATATTCACCCTCGTATTCGGAGAAAACGTAGTTACACGCATCGTTCCACTCTGTTTACACCCTTACTCGACCACAGCATTTTACTTTTGCTATTTTCCAAAAAGGAAAACCATAAACTCGTTGGAGTTATCATCTTCTCGATAAGTTTAAAGCATGGATGACAAAGTGCCACGAATTCAAGTAGAAAAGTGGATCTCTCTATACATCCCTCGTCTTTTTGCTTTCCCAAGCTTGCGAATATAAATGCTGCATACGTTGTAAGAGCTGCAGAAAGGGGTTGGTATAAGAAAAGGATGCAAAGAGGGGAAACAGAGAGAGACGTAGACCACAGTGTTCCACGAATGGCATCGTCGTTCGGCCGCTTGGAATGCGTCCATTTTCCAGGACGAATCCCGGCATTCCGATTCCCACGGGCAACGAGCAGCAAGCAAGTTCCAAGCGGTGCTAAAGCAACGAAACCGAAGGAGCGTCCTGGCGCCGTCGCCGTCCAGACGTGGACCAGACAATCGAGAACATCCATTTTATCTCCCCCTCCTCTCTGTGCTCTCTCTCTCTCTCGTTCTCTTCCACACCAAATGTGCTCCTCTTCTCTCCGCACTACTCCGCAACGTGTTTGCGCGTATTTCGCGTTACCCCCTTTTTTATCTCCTTTTCTGTTCTCCTTCTTTTGTTTTCCACGATCGGGCGAGTTCGATGATCGCGGTTGGACGTCGCGTCGTCGTCGCTTAAAAGCAGAGAGTTTCGCTCGATCAAACGTCGCCAATTCCCTTTTCCTTCTTTTTTCTCTCGTTTCGTTTGAAAAATTCTCGTTTATTTTCTTTTTCCCTTCTGCCTCGTCGAACTTCGGCACGGCCGTAGGTTTACATAGGATCGCGGATACTATATGGAGAGATATCGTCATCATTGACGCGATTCTGGTTTTCTCCGTATCCTAGCATGTGGAACAATCGATCGTTGTAGGCAACGATCGAGCGAATTCGTACGTCGGGTTACGGACAATTCTTCCTTTTTTCTCTTTTATCGCGTATATGTTTCAGTTTAATAACACAGACGGTTTACTTTCAATTTTCGCTTTATCGATCAAACCGGATAGATCGCTCGCTGGTCGGTCTAATTTTGACGAGGTAAAAATTTCAACCTTCGCAATAGCTCCGATTAATTTCATGTCCTGCAGAGTTTTCACGATATTTCATCGGACGGAACGACCGTGTAGATTCTTTTCCACGTTTCTCGGATATCCCTAACCCACCCCCCTCTTTCATTCTCTTGTTATTTCTTTTTTGGCAACGTTTTTAAGGCTCATGCCCAGCTAATAGGAAAAGATCGCGTCTCGCTAGGGTGGCCACGTTTTCGAGCCCCCACTGCGCGACGCAGTTTTCGAGCTCGATTTATCATCGTGACGCACGGTGGTGCCTGCAACGGTGGTTCTATACCAAAACGGCTGGAAAAGAGAGTGAGAGGAAACTAGGAAACTCACCCTTGATCCTTCTCCCTCTCTCTCCCTTTTCTCCATCCCAGTAACATCCGAAACGCTCTACCCGTAAAAGTTTGCATCCCGCGAAATTAAGGCGGATCCCCCGAAAGTTTGGGCTCTCGCGTACGCGATTAAGTTTCGTCTCGACGCTCGATAAATCCGTCGCGGCTCGTCGACTAAGGCCCGTCTCGATACTACTACTATTCTCGAAGAGACAAAAGCGAGTGCCACGATCGGGAAGCTACTTTATCTCTCGCGCGCCCTTTGTCCTCGACGCGTGCATATTTATTGTCGACCAAGAGGATGATTTTGCAGGAAACGCATCGTTACGTTCGCGAGAAGCTCGAACGATAAATCACGTGTCGGTGGTCCTGCTTGTTGCCGCTTCCAACGTGTCGCTTTCTCGTAGGTGAACGAAAAATGGAAGTTGGGAGGAAGAACGCTCGTAGGTATACGATGCTGCTCTGTCGGGAGAGGGATCGACGCGACTAATGAATCGTTGCGTCGACGGAAAAGAAAAGAGAAAGGAAAAGAGGGTGCGAGAGCGCGTTCTGTCGCGGGAAACCCTTCAATTAGTCAACCAACGCCCCCCTTTCTCTCTTCCCGAGAAGACGAGCCTTCGAGTGGGCCGCGATGAAATTCGAATTCACTGAAATTTACTCCGTGTTGCATCCTGAAGTACCAATCCACCAGGCTTCCCTACCTCCTGTTACTGGTACTACCGTTGGTGTTACCGCTGCTGTCGCTGCTCGAGCAACCCTCGAGAGCGAATTCGAAATAAAAAGGAGAGGCCAAGAGCATCCGGAGACCCTTTGCAAATTTATTCACCGCGAGGATCCAAACTTGCTGCTGCTTCTTCTGTCGGCGCTCGATCGAGGATATACCGGCTTTTCCAGCATAAGTTATTCTATATGTACATATATACGACAATTGGAAGAGTATCCAGTTTGTTCTCTTTGCTTTCTAAAGTTATATCGAGAATTCTTAAAGATTCGAACGAATCGTGAATTTCTTTATGTTATAATTTCTTGTCTTCTCTCGAACAGCGTAGTCCCTTTTCCCTCAGTTTGTAGATTTCTCCGTAATATTTTATACGTTCCGATTAAGTAGACTCATTGATAAAGCGAAAAGGAAGTCTCACGGTTGAGCGATTAAAAAGCGAAAGTTTAAGAGGAGGCTTTTTAAAATTTCGACGTGCCCGACCGCCGTGAAATTATAAGATTTCTTCGTTCTACCATAAAAGTGGTGGTTCCGTGGGTAGAGTGGTATCGATGTTTGTGGGAGCGAGCGAGCAAGTGGGCGAGGAAGGTAAGGAAGAGGAAAGTTTCTTCGCGAAAAATCCGCTTCTTTCCCTTTGACTGGCGTCTCTTTTTCGTGAGAGAGTAAAAGACGATGAGGAGAAAAGTAGAAGGGGAAATAGAGACGCGGACTCGCCGGTGTAAAAAGAGCCGCTTTTATTCGACGCATGGAACTCATAGCCGAGCGATTTTGCCGCGCTAAAAAGAGACTTTTCTTGGCAAGGGATTCTGTCCGCGCACGTCTTTCTTCTCTCTCTCCTTCTCTTTTTCACACTTTTTCTTACTTTTTCTTCTTCTTTTCTAACGATTTCCTCTTTCCACGTCGTCAATGCCACGTACGTCCCTTCCATCATTTTCCTATAGCTTTTTATTTACGTGTTTCTTCTCTTAGAGACGCGAAAGACCGCGCGCGGTGCATCAAACACCCAAGAAACTTTGATCCCTTCGCGCTACCGTGCTGCTCGACTTCTTCTCCGCGAAGGGAATCAATGTCTTTTTCTTTTCTCTTTACTCTCCTTCTTCTCCTTTCCTCGGTTGAAACGGAAGGAAAAAGGTAAAGTTACTTAGAGAAATAAAAAGTATGACAAAGTACTCGGAGACGACGGGATTCCAAAGTGGCACGAGAAGACTAAAAGAATTGAAGGGAAAAAAAAGATAGTACGAGCTCGAAATCGTTGCACGCATTGAAGATCGGCTAAGTCTACTACGCAAGAGAAAATACATATTTCCTTCGAGATACATAGGATACTACCTATTCTTTACAGGGCATTTCGTATATCCGGTTTCACGAAAATCGTTTAGAGACACAGAGATCTTCTCCGACTCGAAGGAAATGGAATGCCATCAAGCATATCGTGTTACATTCAGGAAGGGATTTATGGACGTTACAATTTCCCAGTATCCACCTCATTATTTTCATTTTCCGTCATTTCGCATTTGGAAGTTCGGAATATGGCTACGTGCTTGGAATGCAATTCCTTGCAGTAACAATAGGAGGGGGGATTGGAAGGAGCGGAGAGGTGGGAAGCGTAGAGAAGAGACTTCAGCCCTGAGGGAGCCGGTGCTCTCGGCCACAGCCAGGTGTTGCTGCGCGAAGGAGAGAAAGAGAGAGAGAAAGATACCTCGTAGATATCTAAAACGCCATATGGTCGCGCCAGTGCCGTGCGCTAATAAACGAGGCTCCCCTTTTCGTTTAGTTCGCTTTCATACCGAGGAGAACGAGTAGTTTGCAACTTTTTTATGTTACATGATCGATCGATTTTTTATGAGGGCACCGTTCCGACGCTTATCGATTCTTGCCTCGAGAGAAGAATAAATAGATAGCTTCCGTTTAATCATCAGAAATGTGTATTATTTTTTTTTTTTTAAATGATTTTTAACCTTTTAGTACTTTTACTTGTAGAAAAATTACTTAAATTTCTATACAAAAAGGAGGAAGAGAAGCAATCTACCGCTTGAATATCCGGGACTCTTTTCTACGGCACGTCTCAGTGTAGAAAAGGTTTCGTTTTTCTTCGGAAAGAATGGTAGATGGAAGGAAAGATCGTACGCGACGGCATTCTGTGCGGGAGGTTGATCGGTTGTGATCGCTCGCGAGGAAAGTCGACGCCTACGTTCTTACTAGTTATCTCTTTTTCTCTCTTACACGTCCTACGACTTCTACTTCTACTATTACTACTACTCCTACTACTATGGCTATACGCAGAGTCGTTCGTCGTAAAGGACGTTGAAACGCTCGCCTCCGTGATGTACTCGCGTGTGCGAAGTGTGAAAGAAGTTTGCCGTGGTTCTCATTTCTTCACGAAATCGTATCTCTCTTTCTATTCGATTCTGTGCTTTAAATCATTTTTTAACACGAGCTAATATATACTGGGTAGTCCATCTAAATATTTCCTTTATTGGTGGTGACATATATTTGTAAATGGTATCACAAAGTGAATGATATGCAAGTGTTATTCACCTGGTGGTACCATTTACATTTCATTAACAATATTTGTTACAAGGTGAATAACACTTGTAAAGCATCCACCTTGTGATACCATTTACAATTCATTAAAAATATTTGTTACAAGGTGAATAACACTTGTAAAGCATCCACCTTGCGATACCATTGACATTGGATTAAAAACATTGATTATCTCACCAAAAATAAAGGAGATATTTAGATGGTTATATTTAGGTGAACCACCCTGTATTTGAGAAATTTTAATTACGATACCAATTTGTCGTCGTCGTTTGGGAAATGAGATTAACGTAAATTTATACAAAGATTAATAATAGATACATCCATTTGACGCTATTAAACCGAGTTACCCAACAATTTCCATATTTTATGCATTATGCATTGCAAACGTATCAGTTATTACAATTTGCGGAAATATTCGTACCGTTGGCCGAACGAGAGTTAGAGGTAGTATCGTTTGATCGAGCACGGCGATCGGAATGAGCGGAATATTTTTGAAGGTAAAGCGTTCCTCGGCAATGTCCCACGTACTCTCGATCGATCTTCCTCGATACTCGAGCGAATTCCTACGTCAGTATTTTCGAAGTACCCTTCAGCAGCGAGGATCGACTGGTGAATACCAACACTCGCTTTACTCGAGTACCTTAATCGTAGGGGAGAAGTGGGAGAGGAGAGCCACTTCGGACTTAAGTGTACGGATCGATCGAAATTACGTTTCGCATTTTCATTCCTTCTAGTGCATATTCACGATATGCGATTACCCGCAGACGATCCAGGATAGATCGAAGGGTCCTATCGAGAGATTAACTTATTTTAACGTATTCTTGCTGGTTGCTACGTATCGGAAGAAAGAGAGAGAGAGAGAGCACCAAAGGAAAATAAAAGGATTATATTTTAACGTTGCAAATACAACCAATTTCCCGACATTACGGTTGTCACTCGCTCGCTGGTCAAGCTGATAATAGGAAGAACGTATAATTGCGGTCCGACATCGTACCGAGAATACATTTGCAACGATACAAACGTGCCAGTCGACGGCTAGCCACCGGCATAACGTGCTATCATATTTACATAACTTATTCTAGTAATATCAACGTTGGTCGAAAACACGTTGGATGGAATTGTTTCGTTTCTACTTCGTGAATTTCACTCCCGTACGTATTCCATGTTATTTCTCTATCGATCGAAAAGTTAACGACGAAAGTCTAGATATAAATTTTTCTTGCAAGGTGATGCGACGATCGAGGCGTGAGGCACGAGCGTAGTTTTACGAGTACGAAACTATCGAATTACGAGCGTAACTGGCTCTCGTCCGTTGTAAACTGGGCCGCGTAACAAAGACTCGAGCGAGAAGGTAAAGAACTCCGGTTCTCGATAAGTAGAGCATGAAGCACAAGCAAGCGTCCCTGCCGCGCTCTACGAGAAATCGCTCGTTCTGCTGCGCTTGTGTATATATATATATATATGTATGTATTTACACGTGCACAAATATGCAAGAGAGAAATGTGTGCAGGAAATACGCGCGGGAAACGAAGAGACCGTACCAAAGTCGCTCGTCTTTCACGAATTGTTTTCGTTCGCTCGGAAGGAAACTTCCGGTACGGAGAGAGAAAAGAATTTCACGTTCGTTTCCTCTTGTCAAAGGCAAGCTCCGTGATACGTCGGAAGAAGAGATACGAGAGAAAGTCAAAATCACTGTACGTCGATCTTATTCCCCCTCCTCTTCTCTTTTTTTCCCTGTCTTTCGAGAAGGAAGAGAACGATATCGAGGAAATCGATTCTAGTTCATTAACATCGCGGTTTGTTCGATCCAAAGTGACTAGCACGCGATATGTATCGAGTGTCACCAAGACGGAAGATCGACACGTCGATTGGCTGGACGCGGTGCAAAAAGACCGGCTTTCTCGAGAACCACCGTTAGTCGTAACCGGTGATCAAACTTGACCCGACGGAATGTTATCTTTTCTAACGGGTAATCGCTTCTTCTTTCGACTTCCTTTATTTTTCGATGAGTATTAAGACTCTTTAATGAACGCTTAACGTACCGAACCTGTCTCGCTTCCTGTCGTCCCGTAACGAAAGCGTTTCGATTTTACCGACGTGAAGATATGGATTACTTTTAAACAGTTTTTATATCAAACTTTGATGTAAAATGTTCTTCTTTTTTTTTATTCTAAATGACGTTTGCAACAGTGATACGTCGAAACGTTGAATATTTCTGTAATCGAAATTCGTAATTTCATAGCTTCCGAACGAACTACCGCCGTTAGCGTGTAAGAGGGAAAAACTTTGGGGCGAGGGTCGACGGTAGGATTCGCACGGTCGATCTGTCGTTTCATCGAAAGCTCATCGATATTCGCGGCGGGTAGGCGTACGGACAAATTAATATCGTAGGCTGTCGTTCCAACGTCCTCGGTTATTTTCCACGGTGGACGAACGCTTTTAAAAAAGGAAAAGCGAGAAAGAGAGAAAGAGAGAAGGTTAAAAGTAAAAATATAAAAATTGAAAGAGAGAAAGGGACTACTCGTTACGGGCTTTAGTCTTCCCGGAAACGCAGGGCGCGCATTAAAATAATAAGCAGCCACGCATTAAAGCGATTACAGTGCGAAGTGAAGCGGCAGACGTAGACGGAAGGCTCTCTTCTGCATTTAAAGAGATCTTCTCCGCCGACGCACGCCTCTCTTCCTTTTCTATCTCTCTTTCTCTCTGTTGTCAGCAGAGGTCTCGAAGCGAGACCGAGAACGACTTTTGCCTCTATCGTTCCTTCCCTTCTTTCCACGAGCGAGGTGCACTCTCTAACAAGCACGACCGACGTTTTCCGCAACGCTAGGATCCAGCCACGACTGCAATCCGTCATCCTCTACCACGGAAAATCTCTCCCGAGACGTACCATCTTTTTCTCTTCTTTTATCCCAGGGATTTCTGACTCTTCTTATACGTTTCTCTTCACCCCTTCTACCCTTTCGATTCTTCAACCTCATCCAAGCGATTCGTTTACTTTTCTTTTCCACAAAGCGAAAACTTTATTCATAATACGAATTCATAACACGCTTTTACGGTGGTAAGAAGCGAATAAAGTGGGAATACGCGGTAACGCGTTTTCGAGTTTATTTTATATCATACCACTCGGCGGCTCGTGTTATTGGACATTACATCTCCGAGGATTGTTACGAGTTACATGTGTCCCAACGTGCGGCGCACACATGTCGAGCACCTTCGTCAAACAGATGGTTTCCAGACTTTTGACGGCCCGAACAAAAAGGTTTGCCGGCGGGAATCCGCGAGAGCTTGCTTGCACTGATTTGGCAGCTGTCGAACGCTTTCGGTATTCGTCCAGCTGCCACGTTAATTTCCCTCTGGTCTGCCTTCCTTCCTTCCTTCCTTCCTTCCTCCTTCCTTCCTTCCTTCCATTTCTCGATGGAAGACGACAATCTTTGTGAACAAGGGAGTGTAATGAATACTGACAAAAAGTTCTTTTTCTTTAGGAAATTTCTCAAGTACTGGGTAGTTCGATAAGTTTGTGCCAATTTTAAAATCTACGTCACAGTATTTTCGATTTATTGAATGAGTTCAGGTAGTTTAAAAATTTTATGCTTCTAAAATGTTGGTTTTCCATGCATATATAGGGTGGTCAAGATTATTTTGTTGTTTGTGGTGCGATTGAAAACTTTTTGTTTTAATATAAGATGGTTTAAAGAGAGCTTCGAGATAATTATTCAAGATATAAAAAATTATTTTTTACCTTACTTAAAACGGTGTTTACAATGATATTCATCAGCTGCAAGTGAACAAAAAATTTATTATAATCTTCTTAGAACATTTTTTTAACCATATTATACTATAAAATAAGTTTGCTATTGGACCGGCAAAATAATATAAGCTGATCACGTTTCGTGGACCACCCTGTATGCTTTCACTTAATCAAAGAAAACAATCGAAAAATTATTAGTATTCAATTCGATTTTCTCGAAGCTAAAAGATATAAGAGCGAGGATAATAATCATCGGAGGTACTTTACGATAATAAAAATAAAGAAGAAAAAGCTTCGCATTATCTTTTACGAGCTCGAATCCTCTTGCTCGAACCGAAAATTGCAAACGTTGGTGTTCACCCTCGCATTCTTCCGATCGGCCGTATTTTCGGTCGCGGAGACGTGCAAAAGGGCCGCGTTTATGGTCGCGCGAGAAGGAGAAAGGGAATGGAAAGAGCAAGAGGGAGAGTTTATTCGATATTCCACTCGCGAAGGAAGATGTCCTCTCGCGTCTCCTCTCAAATTGACTGACTACACCCCTTTTCCCGTCCACCTTTACGCCTCTCCACGAGACCTCTTCTCTCCTTTTTCCCTCTTTCGCTTCTCGAGTCCTCTCCTCTGGCCTGACTCGAATTTTTTATTAAATCCTTGCTACTCAATAATGGCGATTTCTCGCGTGTATCGAGATGAAATGCAATTTTCACCGACCGGGCGCCACGGATTCTAACCCTCGGCTCGAAAAAGAAGGAAAAAAGGGAGGAAAGGAGAGAGGGGGAGAAATAGGGCGTCAAGGGGTTTATTTACTCCCATCTTTCCGTTTCCTCCAACTTTCCCGCACTCTCGCTCTTCCAATTGGATGCTCGTTTGCTCTCCTTCGGATCTCGCGTTCTCCCGATGCGTCCATTTTTTCCCTCACCCTGTTTCTCTATTTCTCACTCGACGCCACGCCGTGGTTTTCGATAAATCCGAAATAAAATTCTTTTCTCTACCTACGTTTACGCGTCCCGGTTATACGCACAGGTGGACACCTATGCGCGGCTTGCCTCGTTTACTTCAATTTTTCGGTGAAATTTTGCATGCTTTGGAAACTATTTAGATTACCCTAAATATTAGATATCATATAAATTGCGTTCGATGTATATCCGTTATTAATAATAAATTCACGTTTATCGAGCATATTATTGTTAGATATCGCT